>CM030361.1:90365294-91067893 GCA_017893485.1 Hemerocallis citrina
TTTGAGTGAATTTTTTTTCCCTCATTTTGTGGGCTATAGTACAACTGTTTTCGATCACTTTTATGAGATTTCGTATTTTACTATTTTTGGCCTGATTTTGTGGGTATATAGTCACTGTTTCCGGCCGTTTTTCGCGAAATTTTGTTATTTGACTGTTTTAGCCTCATTTATGTGCTATAGTCCATAGTTTTGCGTCCCATTTATGTGAGAATTTTTATTTCCCTAGTTTTGTCGGCTACAGTACACTATTTTTTATTACTTTCCTGAGATTTACCTATTTTACCTGTTTTGGCCACATTTTCTGGGTTACAGTCATCGTTTTCGGGCACTTTCGTGATAAGTTTTATTTTCCCTCATTTTGGGGGCTCTATAGTACACTATTTTCGATCACCTTTCATGAGATTTCCTTATTTTGTTATTTCGGCCTCATTTTGTGGGTTATATTCATACAGTTTCCGGCCGCTTTCGACGAAATTTTGTATTTCACTGTTTTGTCCTCATTTGTGGGCTATAGTCCACAATTTTCGGGCACTTTTTATTTCCCTCATTTTGTGGCTTTAGTACACTGTTTTCGAATTACTTTCATGAGATTTTCCTAATTTACTGTTTTGCCTCGTTTGTGGATAGTCCACAGTTTCTGGTCATTTTCGTGAAATTTTGTATTTAACTGTTTTAGCCTCATCTGCGGGAAAAAGTCCAAGTTTTCGGTGAGTTTTCTGTGGATTTTTATTTCCTCATTTTGTGGGCTGTAATACACTATTTTTTATTACATTCCTAAGATTTCCTATTTTACTGTTTTGGCCTCATTTTGTGGGTTTTAGTCCATAGTTTCTGCGTCATTTTCGTGTGAAATTTCCTATTTGACTATTTTAGCCTCATCTGCGGGTAATAGTCCAAAGTTTTCGGCGACTTTTGATGTGAACTTTTGTTTCCCCATTTTGTGTGCTGTAGTACACTGTTTTCGAGCACTTTCATGAGATTTCATATTTTACAATTTTGGCCACATTTTGTGGGTTATATTCCACAGTTTCCGGCCATTTTCGCGAAATTTTCTATTTGATTTTTTTAGCCTCATTTGTGTGCTATAGTACACTGTTTTCGATCACTTTCATGAGATTTCGTGTTGTTTTACTATTTTGGCCTCATTTTGTGGGTTAGTCCCACTGTTTTCGGACGTTTTCCCGCAAAATTTTGTATTTGACTATTTTAGCCTCACTTGTGGGCTATAGTCCGCAGTTCTTCGTCCACTTTAGTGAGAATTTTTATTTCCCTAATTTTATCGGCTGTAGTACACTGTTTTCAATCACTGACATGAAGATTTCGAATTAAAAAAATTTGGCCTCATTTTGTTGGTTATAGTCCACCGTTTTTGGGCACTTTCGGGAGAATTTTTATTTCCCTCATTTTGAGGACTATAGTACACAGTTATTCAATCACTTTCATGAGATTTCGTATTTTGCTGTTTCGGCCTCATTTTGTGGGTTATAGTCCACAGTTTCCCGGCTGCTTTCACGAAATTTAGTATTTGACAGTTTTAGCCTCATTTGTGGGCTTTGTAGTCCTCCAATTTTCGGGCACTTTAGTGAGAATGTTTATTTCCCCTCATTTTGTGGGCTATAGTACACTGTATTCGAATACTTTCATTAGATTTCCTATTTTACTGTTTTGGGTTCATTTTGTGGGTTATAGTCGACAGTTTCTGGTCGTTTTCGTGAAATTTTGTATTTGACTGTTTTAAGCCTCATCTTCGAGCAATAGTCCAAAGTTTTCGGCGTCTTTTGAGTGAACTTTAATTTCCCTCATTTTTGTGTGCTATAGTACATTATTTTCGATCACTTTCATGAGATTTCAAATTTTACTATTTTGGCACTCATTTTGTGGGTTATAGTCCCACATTTTCCCAACCGTTTACGCGAAATTTTGTATTTGACTGTTTTTATCTTCATTTGCGGGCTATAGTCCACAGTTTTCGTCCATTTTAGTGAGAATTTTTATTTCCCCTATATTTTTTCAGCTATTGTACACTGTTTTCCGATCAATGACATGAGATTTCGAATTAAACAATTTTGGGCCCTCATTTTCTGGGTTATGGTCCACCGTTTTTTGGGCACATTCGTGAGATTTTTATTTCTCTCATTTTGTGGACTATAGTACACAATTTTTCGATCACTATTCATGAGATTTCGTATTTTTCTGTTTTGGCCCTTATTTTGTGGGTTACCGGCCCGCTTTCGCAAAATTTAGCACTTTGATTGGCCTTAGCCTTATTTGTGGGCTATAGTCCACAGGTTTCGGGCACTTTAGTGAGAATTTTTATTTCCCCTCATTTTGTGGGCTATAGTAACACTATTTTCGATACTTTCATTAGATTTCCTATTTCACTATTTTGGTCTCACTTTTTGTGGGTTACTAGTCCACAGTTTCTGGTCGTTTTCGTGAAATTTTGTATTTGACTATTTTAGCCTCATATGCGGGCAATAGTCACTGTGTTTTCGGCGACCTTTTGGAGTGAACTTTTATTTCCCGTATTTTGTGTGCTATAGTACACTGTTTTCGAACACTTTCATGAGATTTCGTATTTTTACTATTTTGGCCCTCGTTTTGTGGGTTATAGTCCACAGTGCCGGCACATTTTTCGCGAAATTTTGTATTTGACTGTTTTAGGCTCGTTTGCGGGCTATAGTCCACTGTTTTCGTCCATTTTAGTGAGAATTTTTATTTCCCTAATTTTGTCGGTTATAGTACACAGGTATCGATCACTGACAACAAGATTACGAATTAAACTATTTGTGCCTCATTTTGTGGGTTATTGTCCACCATTTTTGGGCACTTTCATGAGAATTTTTATTTCCCTCATTTTGTGGGCTATAGTACACTATTTTCGATTACTTTCATTTGATTTCCTATTTTACTATTTTGGCGTCATTTTGTAGGTTATAGTCCACAGTTTCTGGTCGTTTTCATGAAATTTTGTATTTGACTGTTTTAGCATCATCTGTGGGCAATAGTCCAAAGTTACCGGCGACTTTTGAGTGAACTGTTATTTCCCTCATTTTGTGTGCTATAGTACACTATTTTCGATCAGTTCATGAGATTTCGTATTTTACTATTTTGGCCTCATTTTGTGGGTTATAGTCCACTGTTTTCGGACATTTTTGCAAAATTTTGTATTTGACTGTTTTAGCCTCACTTGTGGGCTATAGTCCTCTGTTTTCGTCCATTTTAGTGAGAATTTTTTATTTCCCTAATTTTCTCGGCTGTAGTACACTATTTTCAATCACTAACATGAGATTACGAATTAAAAAAATTTGGCCTCATTTTGTTGGTTATAGTCCACAATTTTTGGGCACTTTTGGAGAATTTTTATTTCCCTCATTTTGTGGACTATAGTACACAGTTTTCGATCACTTTCCTGAGATTTCGTATTTTGCTGTTTCGGCCTCGTTTTGGGGGTTATAGTCCACAGTTTCCGGCTTGCTTTCGCGAAATTGAGAATTTGACTGTTTTAGCCTCATTTGTGGGCTATAATCCACAGTTTTCGGGCACTTTAGTGAGAATTTTTATTTCCCTCATTTTGTGGGCTATAGTACAATGTTTTCGATTACTTTCATTAGATTTCCTATTTTACTGTTTTGGCCCTCATTCTATGGGTTACAGTCCACAGTTTCTGGTCGTTTTCGTCAAATTTTGTATTTGACTATTTTAGCCTCATCTGCGGGCAATAGTCCAAAGTTTTCGGCGACTTTGAGGGAACTTTTATTTCCCGCATTTTGTGTGCTATACTTACACTATTTTCGAACACTTTCCTGAGATATCGAATTTATATTTTGGCCTCATTTTGTGGGTTATAGTCCACGGTTTTCGGACGTTTTCGCGAAATTTTGTATTTGACTGTTTCAGCCTCACCTGTGGGCTATAGTCCACAGTTTTTGTCCATTTTAGTGAGAATTTTTATTTCCCTCATTTAGTCGGCTATAGTACACTGTTTTCGATCACTGACATGAGATTTCGAGTTATACAATTTTGGCCTCATTTTGTTGGTTATAGTCCACCAATTTGGGGCACTTTTGTGATAATTTTTATTTTCCTCATTTTGTGGGCTATAGTACACTGTTTTCGATTGCTTTCATGAGATTTCGTATTTTGCTGTTTCGGCCTCATTTTGTGGGTGATAGTCCACAGTTTCCGGCTGTTTTCACTAAATTTAGTATTTGACTGATTTAGCCTCATTTGTGGGCTATAGTCAACAGTTTTCGTCCATTTTAGTGAGAATTTTTATTTCCCTAATTTTTTTCGGCTATAGTACACTATTTTCGATCACTGACATGAGATTTCAAATTAAACAATTTTGGCCACATTTTGTGGGTTATAGTCTGTCGTTTGCGGGCACTTTCGTGATAAGTTTTATTTCCGTTATTTTGTGGGCTATGGTACACTCTTTTCGATCACTTTCAAGTGATTTTGTATTTTGCTGTTTGGGGCTCATTTTGTGGGTTATAGTCCACAGTTTCTGGTCGTTTTCGTGAAATTTTGTATTTGACTGTTTTAGCCTCATCTTCGAGCAATAGTCCAAAGTTTTCGGCGACTTTTGAGTGACCTTTTATTTCCCTCATTTTGTGTGCTATAGTACACTATTTTCGATCACTTTCATGAGATTTCGTATTTCACTATTTTGGCCTCATTTTGTGGGTTGTAGTCCGCAGTTTCCGACCGTTTACGCGAAATTTTGTATTTGACGGTTTTATCCTCATTTGTGGGCTATAGTCCACAGTTTTCATCCATTTTAGTGAGAATTTTTTATTCCCTAATTTTTTCGCTCTAGTCCATAGTTTTCGTCCATTCTATTTACAATTTTTATTTCCCTAATTTTGTCGGCTATAAGACACTGTTTTCGATCAATGACATGAGATTTCGAATTAAACAATTTTGGCCTCATTTTGTGGGTTATAGTCCACCGTTTTTGGGCACTTTCGTGAGAATTTTAATTTCCCTCATTTTGTGGACTATAGTACACAGTTTTCGATCAGTTTCATGAGATTTCGAATTTTGCTGTTTTGGCCTCATTTTGTGGGATACCGGCCGCTTTCGCAAAATTTAGTATTTGATTGTTTTAGCCTCATTTGTGGGCTATAGTCCACAGTTTTTGGGCACTTTCGTGAGAATTTTTATTTCCCTCATTTTGTGGACTATAGTACACTGTTTTCGATTACTTTCATTAGATTTCCTATTTTACTGTTTTGGCCTCATTTTGTGGGTTATAGTCCACAGTTTCTGGTCGTTTTCGTGAAATTTTGTATTTGACTGTTTTAGCCTCATCTGCGGGCAATAGTCCAAAGTTTTCGGCGACTTTTGTGTCAACTTTTATTTCCCGCATTTTGTGTGCTATAGTACACTGTTTTCGAACACTTTCATGAGATTTCGTATTTTACTATTTTGGTCTCATTTTGTGGGTTATAGTCCACTGTTTTCATCCGTTTTTGCAAAATTTTGTATTTGACTGTTTTAGTCTCGATTGCGGGCTATAGTCCACTGTTTTCGTCCAATTTAGTGAGAATTTTTGTTTCCCTAATTTTGTCGGCTATAGTACACTGGTATCGATCACTGACATCAGATTTCGAATTAAACTATTTGTGCCTCATTTTGTTGGTTATTGTCCACCATTTTCGGGCACTTTCGTGAAAGTACACTATTTTCAATTACTTTCATTAGATTTCCTATTTTACAAGTTTGGCGTCATTTTGTGGGTTTTAGTCCACAGTTTCTGGACGTTTTCGTGAAATTTTGTATTTGACTGTTTTAGCCTCATCTGTGGGCAATAGTCCAAAGTTGCCGGCGACTTTTGAGTGAACTTTTATTTCACTCATTTCGTGTGCTATAGTACACTGTTTTCGATCACTTTCATGAGATTACGTATTTTACTATTTTGGCCTCATTTTGTGGGTTATAGTCCACTGTTTCCGGCCATTTATGCGAAATTTTGTATTTGATTATTTTATACTCATTTGCGGGCTATAGTCCACAGTTTTCGACCATTTAGTGAGAATTTTTATTTCCCTAATTTTGTCGGCTATTGTACACTGTTTTCGAACACTGAGATGAGATTTCGAATTAAACAATTTTGGCCTCATTTTGTGGGTTTAGTGCACCATTTTTGGGCACTTTGGTGAGAATTTTTAAATCCCTCATTTTGTGGACTATAGTACACAGTTTTCGATCAGTTTCATGAGATTTTTTATTTTGTTGTTACGGCCTCATTTTGTGGGTTATAGTCCACAGTTTCCGGCTGCTTTCGCGAAATTTAGTATCTGATTGTTTTAGCCACATTACTGGGCTATAGTCCACAGTTTTCGGCACTTTAGTGAGAATTTTTATTTCCCTCATTTGAGGGCAGTACACTGTTTTTGATTACTTACATTATATTTCCTATTTTACTGTTTTGGCCTCATTTTGTGGGTTACAGTCCACAGTTTCTGGTCGTTTTCGTGAAATTTTGAATTTGACTGTTTTATCCTCATCTGCGAGCAATAGTCCAAAGTTTGCGGCGACTTTTGAGGGAACTTTTATTTCCCGCATTTTTGTGTGCTACAGTACACTTTTTTCGAACACTTTCATGACATTTCGTATTTTATTATTTTGGCCTCATTTTGTGGGTTATTGTCCACAGTTTCCGACCGTTTTCGCAAAATTTTGTATTTGACTGTTTTAGCCTCATTTGTGGGCTATAGTCCACAGTTTTCGTCCATTTTAGTGAGAAATTTTTTTACTTAATTTTGTCTTCTAGAGTACACTGTTTTCGATCACTGACATGAGATTTCGAATTAAACAATTTTGGCCTCATTTTGTGGGTTATAGTCCATCGTTTGCGGGCACTTTCGTGATAAGTTTTATTTCCTTCATTTTGTGGGCTATAGTATACTGTTTTCGATCAATTTCATGAGATTTCGTATTTTGCTGTTTAGGCCTCATTTTGTTGGTTATAGTCCACAGTTTCCGGCCGCTTTTGCAAAATTTAGTATTTCACTGTTTTAGCCTCATTTGTATGCTATAGTCCACAGTTTTCGGGCACTTTAGTGAGAATTTTTATTTCCCTTATTCTGTGGGCTATAGTACAGTGTTTTCGATTACTTTCATTAGATTTCCTATTTTACTGTTTTCGGCTCATTTTGTGGGTTCTAGTCCACAGTTTCTGGTCGTTTTCGTGAAATTTTGTAATTGACTGTTTTAGCCTCATCTGCGGGCAATAGTCCAAAGTTTTCTGCGACTTTTGATTGAACTTTTATTTCCCTCATTTTGTGTGCTATAGTACACTGTTTTCGATCACTTTTATGAGATTTCGTATTTTACTATTTTGGCCTCATTTTGTGGGTTATAGTCCACATTTTCCGGCCGTTGACGCGAAATTTTGTATTTGATTATTTTATACTCATTTGCGGGCTATAGTCCACGGTTTTCGTTCATTTGGTGAGAAATTTTATTTTCCTAATTATGTCGGCTATTGTACACTGTTTTCGATCACTGAGATGAGATTTCGAATTAAACAATTTTGGCCTCATTTTGTGGGTTATAGTCCACCGTTTTTGGGCACTTTCGTGAGAATTGTTAAATCCCTCATTTTGTGGACAATAGTACACAGTTTTCGATCACTTTCATGAGATTTTTTATTTTGCTGTTACGGCCTCATTTTGTGGGTTATAGTCCACAGTTTCCGGCCACTTTTGCGAAATTTAGTATTTGATTGTTTTAGCCTCATTTGTGGGCTATAGTCCACAGTTTTCGGCACTTTAGTGAGAATTTTTATTTCCCTCATTTTGAGGGCAGTACATTGTTTTTTATTACTTTCATTGTATTTCCTATTTTACTGTTTTTGGCCTCATTTTGTGGGTTATAGTCCACTGTTTTCGGACGTTTTCACAAAATTTTGTATTTGATTGTTTTAGCCTCACCTGTGGGCTATAGTCCGCAGTTTTCGTCCATTTTAGTGAGAATTTTTATTTCCCTAATTTTATTGGCTATAGTACACTGTTTTCGATCACTGACATGAGATTTCGATTTAAACAATTTGGCCTCATTTTTTTGGGCACTTTTAGGAGAATTTTTAATTCCCTCAATTTCTGGACTATAGTACACAGTTTTCGATCACTTTCACGAGATTTCGTATTTTGTTGTTTCGGCCTCATTGTGTGGGTTATAGTCCACAGTTTCAGGCTGCTTTCGCGAAATTTAGTATTTGACTGTTTTTGCCTCATTTATAGGCTATAGTCCACACTTTTCGGACACTTTAGTGAGAATTTTTATTTCCTTCATTTTGTGAGCCATAGTACAATATTTTCGATTACTTTCATTTGATTTCCTATTTTACTGTTTTGGCCCTCATTTTGTGGGTTATAGTCCAAAGTTTCTGGTCGTTTTCGTGAAATTTCGTATTTGACTGTTTTAGCCTCATCTGCGGGCAATAGTCTAAAGTTTTCTGCGACTTTCGAGGGAACTTTTATTTCCCGCATTTTGTGTCCTACACTACACTGTTTTCGAACACTTTCACGAGATTTCGTATTTTATTATTTTGGCCTCATTTTGTGGGTTATAGTCCACTGTTTCCGGCCGTTTTCGCGAAATTTTGTATTTGACTGTTTTAGCCTCATTTGTGGCCTATAGTCCACAGTTTTCGTCCATTTTAGTGAGAAATTTTATTACCTAATTTTGTCTGCTAGAGTATACTGTTTTCGATCACTGACATGAGAATTCGAATTAAACAATTTTGGCCTCATTTTGTGGGTTATAGTCCATCGTTTGCGGGCACTTTCTTGATAATTTTATTTCTTTCATTTTGTGGGCTATAGTATATTGTTTTCAATCACTTTCATGAGATTTCGTATTTTGCTGTTTAGGCCTCATTTTGTGGGTTATAGTCCACAGTTTTCGGGCACTTTAGTGAGAATTTTTATTTCCCTTATTTTGTGGGCTATAGTACAGTGTTTTCGATTACTTTCATTAGATTTCCTATTTTACTGTTTTGGGCTCATTTTGTGGGTTCTAGTCCACAGTTTCTGGTCGTTTTCGTGAAATTTTGTAATTGACTGTTTTGGCCTCATCTATGGGCAATAGTCCAGAGTTTTCGGCGACTTTTGAGTGAACTTTTATTTCTCTCATTTTTGTCTGCTATAGTACACTGTTTTCGATCACTTTCATGAGATTTCGTATTTTACTATTTTGGCCTCATTTTGTGGGTTATAGTCCGCAGTTTCCGGCCGTTTACGCGAAATTTTGTATTTGATTAATTTATACTCATTTGCGGGCTATAGTCCACAGTTTTTGTCCATTTAGTGAGAATTTTTATTTCCCTAATTTTGTCGGCTATTGTACACTGTTTTCGATCACTGAGATGAGATTTCGAATTAAACAATTTTAGCCTCATTTTGTGGGTTATGTCCACCATTTTTGGGCACTTTCGTGAGAATTTTTAAATCACTCATTTTGTGGACTATAGTACACAGTTTTCGATCACTTTCATGAGATTTTTTATTTTCCTGTTACAGCCTCATTTTGTGGGTTATCGTCTACAGTTTTCGGCCGCTTTCGCGAAATTTAGTATTTGATTGTTTTAGCCTCATTTGTGGGCTATAGTCCACAATTTTTGGCACTTTAGTGAGAATTTTTATTTCCCACATTTTGAGGGCAGTACACTGTTTTCGATTACTTTCATTATATTTCCTATTTTACTGTTTTTGCCTCATTTTGTGGGTTACAGTCCACAGTTTCTGGTCGTTTTCGTGAAATTCTGTATTTGACTGTTTTAGCCTCATCTGTGGCCAATAGTCCAAAGTTTTTGGCGACTTTTGAGTGAACTTTTATTTCCCGCATTTTGTGTGCTATAGTACACTGTTTTCGAACACTTTCATGAGGTTTCATATTTTACTATTTTGGCCTCATTTTGTGTGTTATAGTCCACAGTTTCCGACCGTTTTCGCGAAATTTTATATTTGATTGTTTTAGCCTCATTCGTGGGCTATAGTCCGCTGTTTTCGTCCATTTTAGTGAGCATTTTTATTTCCCTAATTTTGTCGGCTATAGTACACTGGTATCGATCACTGACATCAGATTTCGAATTAAACAATTTGTGCCTCATTTTGTGGGTTATTTGTCCACCGTTTTCGGGCACTTTCGTGAGAAATTTTATTTCCCTCATTTTGTGGGCTATAGTGCACTATTTTTGATTATTTTCATTAGATTTGCTATTTTACTTTTTTGGCGTCATTTTGTGGGTTATAGTCTACAGTTTCTGGTCGTTTTCGTGAAATTTCATATTTGACTGTATTGGCCTAATATGCGAGCAATAGTCCAAAGTTTTCGGTGACTTTTGAGTGAACTATTATTTCTCTCATTATGTGTGCTATAGTACACTGTTTCCGATCACTTTCTTGAGATTTCGTATTTAACTATTTTGGACTCATTTTGTGGGTTATAGTCCGTATTTCCGGCCGATTTCGCGAAATTTTGTATTTGACTGTTTTAGCCTCATTTGTGGGCTATAGTCCACAGTTTTCGTCCATTTTAGTGAGAATTTTTATTGCCCTAATTTTGTCGGCAATAGTACACTTGTTTCGATCACTGACATGAGATTTCGAATTAAACAATTTGTGCCTCATTTTGTGGGTTATTGTCCACCATTTTCGGGCACTTTCGTGAGAATTTTTAAATCCCTCATTTTGTAGACTATAGTACACAGTTTTCGATCACTTTCATGAGATTTTTTATTTTGCTGTTACGGCCTCATTTTGTGTGTTATAGTCCACAGTTTCCGGCCGCTTTCGCGAAATTTAGTATTTGATTGTTTTAGCCGCATTTGTGGGCTATAGTCCACAGTTTTCGGCACTTTAGTGAGAATTTTTATTTCCCTCATTTTGAGGGCAGTACACTGTTTTCGATTACTTTCATTATATTTCCTATTTTACTGTTTTGGCCTCATTTTGTGGGTTACTGTCCACAGTTTCTGGTCGTTTTCGTGAAATTTTGTATTTGACTGTTTTAGCCTCATCTGCGGGCAATAGTCCAAAGTTTTTGGCGACTTTTGAGTGAACTTTTATTTCCGGCATTTCGTGTGCTATAGTACACTATTTTCGAACACTTTCATGAGGTTTCATATTTTACTATTTTGGCCTCATTTTGAGTGTTATAGTCCACAGTTTTTGACCGTTTTCGCGAAATTTTCTATTTGATGGTTTTAGCCTCATTTGTGGGCTATAGTCCACTGTTTTCGTCCATTTTAGTGAGCATTTTTATTTCCCTAATTTTGTCGGCTATAGTACACTGGTATCGATCACTGACATCAGATTTCGAATTAAACAATTTGTGCCTCATTTTGTGGGTTATTGTCCACCGTTTTCGAGCACTTTCGTGAGAATTTTTATTTCCCTCATTTTGTGGGCTATAGTACACTATTTTCGATTACTTTCATTAGATTTCCTATTTTACTTTTTTGGCGTCATTTTGTGGGTTATAGTCCACAGTTTCTGGTCGTTTTCGTGAAATTTTGTATTTGACTATTTTAGCCTCATCTGCTGGCAATAGTCCAAAGTTATCGGTGACTTTTGAGTGAACTTTTATTTCCCTCATTTTGTGTGCTATAGTACACTGTTTTCGATCACTTTCCTAAGATTTCGTATTTTATATTTTGGCCTCATTTTGTGGGTTATAGTCCACGGTTTTCGGACGTTTTCGCGAAATTTTGTATTTGACTGTTTTAGCCTCACCTGTGGGCTATAGTCCACAGTTTTCGTCCATTTTAGTGGGAATTTTTATCTCCCTAATTTAGTCGGCTATAGTACACTGTTTTCGATCACTGACATGAGATTTCGAATTAAACAATTTTGGCTTCATTTTGTTGGTTATAGTACACCAATTTGGGGCACTTCTGTGAAAACTTTTATTTTCCTCATTTTGTGGGCTATAGTACACTGTTTTCGATTGCTTTCATGAGATTTCGTATTTTGCTGTTTCGGCCTCATTTTGTGGGTGATAGTCCAAAGTTTCCAGCTGCTTTCGCTAAATTTAGTATTTGATTGTTTTAGCCTCATTTGTGGGCTATAGTCCACAGTTTTCGGCACTTTAGTGAGAATTTTTATTTCCCTCATTTTGAGGGCAGTACACTGTTTTTGATTACTTTCATTATATTTCCTATTTTACTGTTTTTGCCTCATTTTGTGGGTTACAGTCCACAGTTTCTGGTCGTTTTCGTGAAATTTTGTATTTGACTATTTTAGCCTCATCTACGGGCAATAGTCCAAAGTTTTTGGCGACTTTTGAGTGAACTTTTATTTCCCTCATTTTGTGTGCTATAGTACACTGTTTTCGATCACTTTCATGAGATTTCGTATTTTACTATTTTGGCCGCATTTTGTGGATTTCATATAGTCCACGATTTTCGGATGTTTTCGCGAAATTTTGTATTTGACAGTTTTAGCCTCACCTGTGGGCTATAGTCCACAGTTTTCGTCTGTTTTAGTGAGAATTTTTATTTCCCTAATTTAGTCGGCTTTAGTACACTATTTTTGATCACTGACATGAGATTTCGAATTAAACAATTTTGGCCTCATTTTGTTGGTTATAGTCCTCCAATTTGGGGCACTTTTATGATAATTTTTATTTCCCTCATTTTGTAGGCTATTGTACACTATTTTCGATCGCTTTCTTGAGTTTTCGTATTTTGCTGTTTCGGCCTCATTTTGTGGGTTATAGTCCACAGTTTCCGGTCGCTTTCGAGAAATTTAGTATTTCACTGTTTTAGCCTCATTTGTGGGCTATTGTCCACAGTTTTCGGGCACTTTAGTGAGAATTTTTATTTCCCTCATTTTGTGGGCTATAGTACAATGTTTTCGATTACTTTCATTAGATTTCCTATTTTACTATTTTGGCCCTCATTTTGTGGGTTATAGTCCACTGTTTCTGGTCGTTTTCGTGAAATTTCATATTTGACTGTTTTAGCCTCATCTGCGGGCAATAGTCCAAAGTTTTTGGCAACTTTTGAGCGAACTTTTATTTCCCGCATTTTGTGTGCTACAGTACACTTTTTTCGAACACTTTCATGACATTTCGTATTTTATTATTTTCGCCTCATTTTGTGGGTTATAGTCCACAGTTTCCGGCCGTTTTCGCAAAATTTTGTATTTGACTGTTTTAGCCTCATTTGTGGGCTATAGTCCACAGTTTTCGTCCATTTTAGTGAGAAAATTTATTACTTTATTTTGTCTGCTAGAGTACACTGTTTTCGATCACTGACATGAGATTTCGAATTAAACAATTTTGGCCTCATTTTGTGGGTTATAGTCCATCGTTTGCGGGCACTTTCGTGATGAGTTTTATTTCCTTCATTTTGTGGGCTATAGTATACTGTTTTCGATCAATTTCATGAAATTTCGTATTCTGCTGTTTAGGCCTCATTTTGTGGGTTATAGTCCACAGTTTCCGGCCGCTTTCGCGAAATTTAGTATTTCACTGTTTTAGCCTCATTTGTGGGCTATAGTCCACAGTTTTCGGGCACTTTAGTGAGAATTTTTATTTTCCTTATTATGTGGGCTATAGTACAGTGTTTTCGATTACTTTCATTAGATTTCCTATTTTACTGTTTTGGGCTCATTTTGTGGGTTCTAGTCCACAGTTTCTGGTCGTTTTCGTGAAATTTTGTAATTAACTGTTTTAGCCTCATCTGCGGGCAATAGTCCAAAGTTTTCAATCACTTTCATGAGATTTCGTATTTTACTATTTTGGCCTCATTTTGTGGGTTATAGTCCACATTTTCCGGCCGTTTACGCGAAATTTTGTATTTGATTATTTTATACTCATTTGCAGGCTATAGTCCACAGTTTTCGTCCATTTGGTGAGAATTTTTATTTCCTAATTTTGTCGGCTATTGTACACTGTTTTCGATCACTGAGATGAGATTTCGAATTAAACAATTTTGGCCTCATTTTGTGGGTTATAGTCCACCGTTTTTGGGCACTTTCGTGAGAATTTTTAAATCCCTCATTTTGTGGACTATAGTACAAAGTTTTCGATCACTTTCATGAGATTTTTTATTTTGCTTTTACGGCCTCATTTTGTGGGTTATAGTCCACAGTTTCCGGCCGCTTTCGCGAAATTTAGTATTTGATTGTTTTAGCCTCATTTGTGGGCTATAGTCCACAGTTTTCGGCACTTTAGTAAGAATTTTTATTTCCCTCATTTTGAGGGCAGTACACTGTTTTCGATTACTTTCATTATATTTCCTATTTTACTGTTTTCGCCTCATTTTGTGGGTTACAGTCCACAGTTTCTGGTCGTTTTCGTGAAATTTTGTATTTGACTGTTTTAGCCTCATCTGCGGGCAATAGTCCAAAGTTTTTGGCGACTTTTGAGTGAACTTTTATTTCCCGCATTTTGTGTGCTATAGTACACTGTTTTCGAACACTTTCATGAGGTTTCATATTTTACTATTTTGGCCTCATTTTGTGTGTTATAGTCCACAGTTTCCGAACGTTTTTGCGAAATTTTATATTTGATTGTTTTAGCCTCATTCGTGGGCTATAGTCCGCTGTTTTCGTCCATTTTAGTGAGAATTTTTATTTCCCTAATTTTGTCGGCTATAGTACACTGGTATCGATCACTGACATCAGATTTCGAATTAAACAATTTGTGCCTCATTTTGTGGGTTATTTGTCCACCGTTTTCGGGCACTTTCGTGAGAAATTTTATTTCCCTCATTTTGTGGGCTATAGTGCACTATTTTTGATTATTTTCATTAGATTTCCTATTTTACTTTTTTGGCGTCATTTTGTGGGTTATAGTCCACAGTTTCTGGTCGTTTTCGTGAAATTTCATATTTGACTGTATTGGCCTAATATGCGAGCAATAGTCCAAAGTTTTCGGTGACTTTTGAGTGAACTATTATTTCTCTCATTATGTGTGCTATAGTACACTGTTTCCGATCACTTTCTTGAGATTTCGTATTTAACTATTTTGGACTCATTTTGTGGGTTATAGTCCGTATTTCCGGCCGATTTCGTGAAATTTTGTATTTGACTGTTTTAGCCTCATTTGTGGGCTATAGTCCACAGTTTTCGTCCATTTTAGTGAGAATTTTTATTTCCCTAATTTTGTCGGCAATAGTACACTTGTTTCGATCACTGACATGAGATTTCGAATTAAACAATTTGTGCCTCATTTTGTGGGTTATTGTCCACCATTTTCGGGCACTTTCGTGAGAATTTTTAAATCCCTCATTTTGTAGACTATAGTACACAGTTTTCGATCACTTTCATGAGATTTTTTATTTTGCTGTTACGGCCTCATTTTGTGTGTTATAGTCCACAGTTTCCGGCCGCTTTCGCGAAATTTAGTATTTGATTGTTTTAGCCGCATTTGTGGGCTATAGTCCACAGTTTTCGGCACTTTAGTGAGAATTTTTATTTCCCTCATTTTGAGGGCAGTACACTGTTTTCGATTACTTTCATTATATTTCCTATTTTACTATTTTGTGCTCATTTTGTGGGTTACTGTCCACAGTTTCTGGTCGTTTTCGTGAAATTTTGTATTTGACTGTTTTAGCCTCATCTGCGGGCAATAGTCCAAAGTTTTTGGCGACTTTTGAGTGAACCTTTATTTCCCGCATTTCATGTGCTATAGTACACTGTTTTCGAACACTTTCATGAGGTTTCATATTTTACTATTTTGGCCTCATTTTGAGTGTTATAGTCCACAGTTTTTGACCGTTTTCGCGAAATTTTGTATTTGATGGTTTTAGCCTCATTTGTGGGCTATAGTCCACTGTTTTCGTCCATTTTAGTAAGCATTTTTATTTCCCTAATTTTGTCGGCTATAGTACACTGGTATCGATCACTGACATCAGATTTCGAATTAAACAATTTGTGCCTCATTTTGTGGGTTATTGTCCACCGTTTTCGAGCACTTTCGTGAGAATTTTTATTTCCCTCATTTTGTGGGCTATAGTACACTATTTTCGATTACTTTCATTAGATTTCCTATTTTACTTTTTTGGCGTCATTTTGTGGGTTATAGTCCACAGTTTCTGGTCGTTTTCGTGAAATTTTGTATTTGACTAATTTAGCCTCATCTGCTGGCAATAGTCCAAAGTTATCGGCGACTTTTGAGGGAACTTTTATTTCCCTCATTTTGTGTGCTATAGTACACTGTTTTCGATCACTTTCCTAAGATTTCGTATTTTATATTTTGGCCTCATTTTGTGGGTTATAGTCCACGGTTTTCGGACGTTTTCGCGAAATTTTGTATTTGACTGTTTTAGCCTCACCTGTGGGCTATAGTCCACAGTTTTCGTCCATTTTAGTGGGAATTTTTATCTCCCTAATTTAGTCGGCTATAGTACACTGTTTTCGATCACTGACATGAGATTTCGAATTAAACAATTTTGGCTTCATTTTGTTGGTTATAGTACACCAATTTGGGGCACTTCTGTCAAAACTTTTATTTTCCTCATTTTGTGGGCTATAGTACACTGTTTTCGATTGCTTTCAAGAGATTTCGTATTTTGCTGTTTCGGCCTCATTTTGTGGGTGATAGTCCAAAGTTTCCAGCTGCTTTCGCTAAATTTAGTATTTGACTGTTTTAGCCTCATTTGTGGGCTATAGTCAACAGTTTTCGTCCATTTTAGTGCGTGGGAATTTTTATTACCCTAATTTTTTCGGCTATAGTACACTATTTTCGATCACTGACATGTGATTTCGAATTAAACAATTTTGGCCTCATTTTGTGGGTTATAGTCCATTGTTTGCGGCACTTTCGTGATAAGTTTTATTTCCGTCATTTTGTGGGCTATGGTACACTCTTTTCGATCACTTTCATGAGATTTCGTAATTTGCTGTTTGAGGCTCATTTTGTGGGTTATAGTCCCCAGTTTCTCGTCATTTTCGTGAAATTTTGTATTTGACTGTTTTAGCCTCATCTTCGGGCAATAGTCCAAAGTTTTCGGTGACTTTTGAGTGACCTTTTATTTCCCTCATTTGGTGTGCTATAGTATACTATTTTCGATCACTTTCATGAGATTTCGTATTTTACTATTTTGGCCTCATTTTTTGGGTTATAGTCCACAGTTTCCGACTGTTTACGCGAAATTTTGTAATTGACGGTTTTATCCTCATTTGCGGGCTATAGTCCACAGTTTTCGTCCATTTTAGTGAGAATTTTTATTTCCCTAATTTTGACGCTATAGTCCATAGTTTTCATCCATTCTAGTTAGAATTTTTATTTCCCAAATTTTGTCAGCTATAATACACTGTTTTCGATAATTGACATGAGATATCGAATTAAACAATTTTGGCCTCATTTTTTGGGTTATAGTCCACCATTTTTGGGCACTTTCGTGAGAATTTTTATTTTCCTCATTTTGTGGACTATAGTACACAGTTTTCGATCACTTTCATGATATTTCGTATTTTGTTGTTTTGGCCTCATTTTGTGGGGTACCGGCCGCTTTCGCAAAATTTTGTATTTGATTGTTTTAGCCTCATTTGTGGGCTATTGTCCACAGTTTTCGAGCACTTTCGTGAGAATTTTTATTTCCCTCATTTTGTAGACTATAGTACACTGTTTTCGATTATTTTCATTAGATTTCCTATTTTATTGTTTTGGCCTCATTTTGTGGGTTATAGTCCACAGTTTCTGGTCGTTTTCGTGAAATTTTGTATTTGACTGTTTTAGCCTCATCTGCGGGCAATAGTCCAAAGTTTTCGGCGACTTTTGAGTGAACTTTTATTTCCTGCATTTTGTGTGCTATAGTACACTGTTTTCGAACACTTTCATGCGATTTCGTATTTTACTATTTTGGCTTCATTTTGTGGGTTATAGTCCACTGTTTTCGGACGTTTTCGCAAAAGTTTGTATTTGACTGTTTTAGCCTCACCTGTGGGCTATAGTCCGCAGTTTTCATCCATTTTAGTCAGAATTTTTATTTCCCTAATTTTATCGGCTATAGTACACTGTTTTCGATCACTGACATGAGATTTCGATTTAAACAATTTGGCAACATTTTGTTGGTTATAGTCCACCGTTTTTGGGCACTTTAGGGAGAATTTTTATTTCCCTCATTTTGTGGACTATAGTACACAGTTTTCGGTCACTTTCACGAGATTTCGTATTTTGCTGTTTCGGCCTCATTTTGTGGGTTATAGTCCACAGTTTCCGGCTGCTTTCGCGAAATTTAGTATTTGACTGTTTTAGCCTCATTTGTGGGCTATAGTCCACACTTTTCGGTCACTTTAGTGAGAATTTTTATTTTCCTCATTTTGTGGGCTATAGTACAATATTTTCGATTACTTTCATTAGATTTCCTATTTTACTGTTTTGGCTCTCATTTTGTGGGTTATAGTCCACAGTTTCTGGTCGTTTTCGTGAAATTTTGTATTTGACTGTTTTAGCCTCATCTGCGAGCAGTAGTCCAAAGTTTTCGGTGAGGGAACTTTTATTTCCCGCATTTTGTGTGCTACAGTACACTGTTTTCGAACACTTTCATGAGATTTCGTTTTTGATTATTTTGGCCTCATTTGGTGGGTTATAGTCCACAGTTTCCGGGCGTTTTTGCGAAATTTAGTATGTGACAGTTTTAGCCTCATTTGTGGGCTATAGTCCACAGTTTTTGGGCACTTTAGTGAGTATTTTTATTTCCCTCATTTTGTGGGCTATAGTACACTGTTTTCGATCACTGACATGAGATTTCCTATTTTATTGTTTTGGCCTCATTTTGCGGATAGTCCACAGTTTCTGGTCGTTTTCGTGAAATTTTGTGTTTGACTGTTTCAGCCTCATCTGCGGGCAATAGTCCAAAGTTTTCGACGACTTTTGAGGGAACTTTTATTTCCCGCATTTTGTGTGCTACAGTACACTATTTTCGAACACTTTCATGAGATTTTGTATTTTATTATTTTGGCCTCATTTTGTGGGTTATAGTCCACAGTTTCCGGCCGTTTTCGCAAAATTTTGTATTTGACTGTTTTAGCCTCATTTGTGGGCTATAGTCCAAAGTTTTCGTCCATTTTAGTGAGAAATTTTATTACTTAATTTTGTCTGCTAGAGTACACTGTTTTCGATCACTGACATGAGATTTCGAATTAAACAATTTTGGCCTCATTTTGTGGGTTATAGTCCATCGTTTGCGGGCACTTTCGTGATAAGTTTTATTTCCTTCATTTTGTGGGCTATAGTATACTGTTGTCGATCAATTTCATGAGATTTCGTATTTTGCTGTTTAGGCCTCATTTTGTGGGTTATAGTCCACAGCTTCCGACCGCTTTCGCGAAATTTAGTATTTCACTGTTTCAGCCTCATTTGTGGGCTATAGTCCACAGTTTTCGGGCACTTTAGTGTGAATTTTTATTTCCCTTATTTTGTGGGCTATAGTACACTATTTTCGATTACTTTCATTAGATTTCCTATTTTACTGTTTTGGGCTCATTTTGTGGGTTATAGTCCACAGTTTCTGGTCGTTTTCGTGAAATTTTGTAATTGACTGTTTTAGCCTCATCTGCGGGCAATAGTCCAAAGTTTTCGGCGACTTTTGAGTGAACTTTTATTTCCCTCATTTTGTGTGCTATAGTACACTGTTTTCGATCACTTTCATGAGATTTCGTATTTTACTATTTTGGCCTTATTTTGTGGGTTATAGTCCACAGTTTCCGGCCGTTTACGCGAAATTTTGTATTTGATTATTTTATACTCATTTGCGGGCTATAGTCCACAGTTTTCGTCCATTTAGTGAGAATTTTTATTTCCCTAATTTTGTCGGCTATTGTACACTGTTTTCGATCACTGAGATGAGATTTCGAATTAAACAATTTTGGCCTCATTTTGTGGGTTATAGTCCACCGTTTTTGGGCACTTTCGTGAGAATTTTTAAATCCCTCATTTTGTGGACTAAGCTACACTATTTTCGATCACTTTCATGAGATTTTTTATTTTGCTGTTACGGCCTCATTTTGTGGGTTATATAGTCCACAGTTTCCGGCCGCTTTCGCGAAATTTAGTATTTGATTGTTTTGGCCTCATTTGTGGGCGATTGTCCACAGTTTTCGGCACTTTAGTGGGAATTTTTATTTCCCTCATTTTGAGGGCAGTACACTGTTTTTGATTACTTTCATTATATTTCCTATTTTACTATTTTGGCCTCATTTTGTGGGTTACAGTCCACAGTTTCTGGTCGTTTTCGTGAAATTTTGTATTTGACTGTTTTAGCCTCATCTGTGGGCAATAGTCCAAAGTTTTTGGCGACTTTTGAGTGAACTTTTATTTCCCGCATTTTGTGTGCTATAGAAAACTGTTTTCGAACACTTTCATGAGGTTTCATATTTTTCTATTTTGGCCTCATTTTGTGTGTTATAGTCCACAGTTTCCGACCGTTTTCACGGATTTTGTATTTAATTGTTTTATCCTCATTTGTGGGCTATAGTCCACTGTTTTCGTCCATTTTAGTGAGCATTTTTATTTCCCTAATTTTGTCGGCTATAGTACACTGGTATCGATCACTGACATCAGATTTCGAATTAAACAATTTGTGCCTCATTTTGTGGGTTATTTGTCCGCCGTTTTCGGGCACTTTCGTGAGAATTTTTATTTCCCTCATTTTGTGGGCTATAGTACACTATTTTCGATTACTTTCAATAGATTTCCTATTTTACTTTTTTGGCGTCATTTTGTGGGTTATTGTAACTCCTGTTTCCCCGTATTTGTATTTTTATACTGTATTTTGCCCCATTGTACTTTTTATAAATTTGTGATCCAGTATTTTGTTTCTATTCGAATAAAATCATCAAATTGTTTTCGACTCAATTCTTGGTCCTTTTATCGAATTCATTTGTGTGCACTTTGTGTCGTTCTTCATGAAGAATTGACCATTTCTTCTCATTTATCTCTTTAATCTCCATTTTGATATATTTTGACCAATTCTCCTGTTGGATCCTATTTGAAATGGATACCCTAAAACCCGAAACCCGAAACCTTACTATATAAACCCTATACCCTAACCCTAGCCCTAACCCTAACCCCTACGGTTGAGCCCACTGCTAACCATCTCTCTCTTCCGCTTCTTCCTCCTTCGATTCGCAACCATAGCCAGATCCATTTTCCCACCTCCGATCGCCCTCCGATCATCCCCTCACCTTCGTCAACATCATCGCCAATCCTCCACGACCATCATCCACACATAACCAGCACCACCGCCGGCCTCGTCCACCATCGAACCCAACCTCCGAAACCCATATCGTGTTTTCCGACCTCCATCAACCTCTACACAGCGTCATTGTCATCTCCTCGCCGCCTCACCACACCCAACACCTCTCCGACCTCCGTTCGCGCTGCCAACACCCCGAACCCATCCCTTAACTCCGCCCCTGTTTTCAAACCAGAACAGAGGGTCATCGCCGCGACTTCCATCCGTCGTCACCGTCGTCGACTGATCTCCAGTCGAACCCAGACGTAGTCGCGAGCCCCGCCGTCGCGTCGCCACGTCGAAGACCCAGCGTCGTCGACCTCCCTCTCTCTCTCTCGCTCTTTGGTTCAACGAAGAAGAAGAGGACGTTGGGCGGGAATTGATCTCAGGTGTTGGATCGCGCCAAGATTCGTGCCACGCTGATTGTTGTTCGCTGCTTTGCCACTGTAGATCCGATGTTGCTGTTCCCTGTTCGGCCTGATCCGGTGCGAGGGTGCAATTGGATTGGCTGCACTCTGGTGTTTTGCTGTTTTGGCGCAGCGAATCTGAAATCGCTGTTTGCTGTTTGGGCTTGGATCTGGTGTGGGGGAAAACTCGATCTACGATCGATCTTTGCACGTGCTTCACACGTGCTTTTGGGAGACTTCGCCAAGGATTTTTCGATCCAATTTTCTTCAACAATCGGATCTATCGTCGTCAATCAAGGCAAGTATTCCTTGTACGATTTTAATTGTTCTAGTACAAGCATCCCTTGAAAAATACTACAAATAGTTAGAATTGTGACTCCTCCTTGACTATCGTTGTTGATCAATATCAATCCTCCAAAATTTTATAATTCTAAGAGTCACAAAAATTTCATTGTATTAAATTATAATTACTTGGACTCTTTTACCCCTTGAACACATGAACACATGAGATTAAGGAGCCCTAAATTTGTAGACACATGGTATATTTTGTATTCGATGAACTTGCAACCATTTGACTTGGAAAATAATTATTACTTGCTGTTTGGACCACCAATATCATGTATTATTATCACACAATAACTTAGACGCCTAATAACAAATTTTCATGTAATCTATACTAGTAAGTTATTCCCACATGTTGCTGTCCTGAATCTTCTTTTATGTTTCGACCCATTTAACATTAGAATCTGGACCCGAGCCTTGAATAGAAAATGTAGATCTGGACGTCTAGATGTCGATAGCCTCCGAAATTTTCCAATTCGGAGTTACCGTCTAGGAGTTATTGCAGTTTTACTGCAGCTGTATCGGTAGACGCAGATTTACAAAACTGCTGCACACCTTTACTTTGCGGATTAGTTTAGCTATGTACCAGCTAGCGTTTGACTTGAAATTTTATATGTGGCTGCTGGACACCCTATAGGACATCCCCAATTTTTCTTAGAATTAATTTACAACATTTCACACATTTGCATGCTTGCTTGATAAGAATTAATAAATATAATAAACCAGGGTTAAGGGAAAGACCATAGTAGTGGACAATATAGGTAAGTGTACTCGGAAGGGGGCCCGTGTTTCCCACTTGATACATGTCTCATGAACTTGTATATTATTATTAGATTCATGGACTAGTATATTATTGATCCATGAACTAGTATATGTATGATTCATGACTTGTCTTGCTATGACTCGACTGTCACGCCCCGCTTCCCAAAATACGGAAATACGAGTGCATGACGAAGCCCAGCGAATGATCTTAACATCATTCATAAGCTGTAGGATCGACTCAGCATCACAACAAGTATATAACAAGAAAGATATATAAAACCAAGCATGCATGAATACTTTATTGGCAACAGAAACAACTGAAATATGAATAAACATCCAAGTAGTTTCAAGTCTGAATCAAACTAAACTCGGGAACATCAGCCCGTTACAAATTCTCAAATCTCCAGAAATAATAATTCAAAATAAACAAATAATGCAAGAATTTAAATATTCTAGTCGGGTCCTTCTCCACTTGGAAACTAGAACCTTTGTTCAGCAATTCCCGCAGGCAGCTCGTCTCCAAAGTCTGTTTAATAAATATAAACAGGAAACAAGAGGGGAAACAAGAGAAAATGCCCTTAGTGCAAGTTAGGGCCACAAATAGTAAAAGCAAGTACAAGAAAGGGGAAAACAAGAATTGGAATCAAGAATAAGCAAGGTTATAAGAAGTAGTGGCAAATTCAAAGACTAGCTAGCAAGAGGGAACATCATAATGACTAGATTGGATAACAACTGCTAGTGGTGAATCACATGTCAGGTACACCTATAAGGGTATTTAATATCAAGCGACAACCTCAAGTCTAGTGTCATATGTCATTTAAATGTCAGGTCTCAAATGTCAAGTCCAAGTATCAAGTTCCAGGCTTTAAGTCTCAGGTGTCATGTTTCATGTATCATATCATCAGGTATCAAGTGACAGGTGTCAAGTTCAAGTCTTGTAATTATTACTATCTAGGTAGCACGACATGCATCCATTATACTACATGGTTGCTACAGTCAAATCAATTGCGCTTAGACCTAGTAATGGAGTCTATAGGGCGGTGTACTCAGGCATCAAACTAGCAGGTGATCAACCATGGGCTCTAGAGGTGGCCCCCGTAGGCTCTAGAGGTGGCCCCCGTCACCCATGACGTGGCACTTAGTTCTACGTGGCACTTAGTTCCAGGTGATTTCAAACATATCCCAGGTAAACATATAATGGGCTCTAGAGGTGGCCCCCGTCACCCATGACGTGGCACTTAGTTCTACGTGGCACTTAGTTCAAGGTGATTTCAAACATATCCCAGGTAAACATATAATGGGCTCTAGAGGTGGCCCCCGTAGGCTCTAGAGGTGGCCCCCGTCACCCATGACGTGGCACTTAGTTCTACGTGGCACTTAGTTCCATTTAACATACAACTTTGGGAAACACGGGCCCCCTTCCGAGTACACTTACCTATGTTGTCCACTCTATAGTCTTTCCCATAACCCCCGGCTTGTCACATTTGTTCAGGCAGATTTTGTGTTCTTGTATTTATACATGTGAAACAGGGTTGAAATAATCTAATTTAATTCCAAGAAAAATTGGGGATGTCCTATAGGGTGTCCAGCAACTACATATAAAATTTGGGGTCAAACGCTCGCTGTTTGTACAGCTAAAATAATTCGCAAAGTCAATATATACAGCAGTTTTTACAGAACTGCGCCTACTGACACAGCTGCAGTATAACGGCCATATCTCCTAGACCGTAACTCCAAATTCAATCATTCTGGAGTCTATCGACATCTACACATCCTGATCTACGTTTTGTATTCAGGCCTCGGGCCCAAATTCCAATGTTAAAAGGGTCGAAACCTCAAAAGAAAATACAGACAGCAACATAGGGAAATAATTCACTAATGTAGATTTCATAGAATTATGTAATTTGGTGTCTAAAATCATTATGTGGCACAAATACATGGTAATGGGAATCAAACAGCGAATAATAATATTTTTCAAGTCATAATAATCACAAATTTGCCAAAACACTAAATTTATATGCGTCTACAATTTCTAGGGGTCCTTAATTCATATGTCTATGTGATTCACAAGTTCAAGGGGATAAAAGAGTCCAATTGAATTATTATTTAATACGAGGAAGTTTTGTGACTCTTAGATTGGTGAGTTTGAAGGTTCAAATTGATTTACTATGATATTTCAAAGGGAGTCACAATCTAACTATATGTGGTATTTCAAGAAGACTTGTACTAGGACAATAAGATGTACAAGGTTACTTGCCTTAAATCGACGATTAGAAACTCCGCTTGTTGAAGCAATTGAGAAGAAAAATCCCCGAAAATGTCCTCAAAAAGCGCGTCCAAAAATTGATCTGAGATCGCGTTTTTCCCGCACACAGGATCGGCCCAAAACAGCGAACAGCAAGTTCGGATCGGCTGCGCCCAGAACAGCGAACAGCAAAACAGGCGAATCAGATCGCTGTGAAGCAGCGGATCTGAGGCCAGAACAGCGTACAGCGGCTTCGGATCCGGTGCGGACGAACACGGGACAGCAATCACCAGCGCGGATCTTGGCGCGATCTGACGGCTGTGATTCGCTCCCGCCTTTCCCTCCTTCTTCTTCGTTCGATTCTTCGAAAACAGAGCGAGAGAGAGGGGGGTGCAGCGGCAACGGCGGGGGTTCTTCGACGGCGGCGCTACGTCGGGAAGCGACGCGGCGATGGGGCGGACGACGGCGGTAGGACGGCGCGGCGATGGCGAGGCTGCTCCGTTCGTGGGTGCGAACAGAGGGCGAGAGCGGCGTTGGGTTCGGCGGTGATAGGGAGATGGCGGTGGTGGTTGTTGTGGAGGTGCTGGCCGTGGGGGGGTCGACAAGGATGGCGGTGGTCGGAGATGGGTCGAAGGAGGTGGGTTTGGTTGGCGAGAAGATGGAGACGAAGGAGGAAGGGTGATTAGCGGCGGGTGTGTATAGATTAGGGTTTAACAGTATATGGTGATTAGGGTTAGGGTAGGGGTTTATATACTAGGTTAGCGGGTTTGAGAGTTTTGGGGATCCGTTTCAAAAAGAGCCCAACAGGAGAAGTGATCAAAATGCATTAAAATAGATATTAGAGAGATAAAGGAGAAGAATTGATCTATTGTTCATGAAGAACGATACAAATGGTACACAATGAATTAGTTAAGAAGGACCCAAATTTGAGTTGAGATGAGAATAATAATTCCATTCAATCAGAAGAAATTACATGATATCAAAAATAGACGAAAGAGTACAATAAGGCTCAAAACAGTACAAAATACAAATACGGGGAAATAGGAGTTACAAATCCTACCCACCTAACAAGCAGAATTTCGTCCTCGAAATTCAGACCTGTAGTACATAGGGTAACCTCCCGAAAGAAAAGAAAGAACAACAAGACTACAGAAATAAATGCGGGAACTTCTTCTGAATCTCTTCTTCCAACTCCCAAGTCGACTCACCCGGCGAGTGAGGATTCCATGCAACCCGAACCAGCTTGATAACTTTGTTCTTCAACACCTTCTCTCGTCTGTCCAAAATAGTGACCGGCGGAATCTCACATGACAAATCTGGCCGTACCGACAACTCCGAGTAGTCAATCACGTGACTCTCATCCCTGATGTACCTCCTGAGCTGAGAGACATGAAAGACATCATGCACTCCAGATAAGGCCGGCGGCAGCGCGAGTCGATAGGCCACCTTGCCTACTCGCTCTACAATGTCGAAGGGCCCGATGAACCTGGGGCTTAGCTTGCCTCCACCTCCAAACCGGATAACGCCTCTCCACGGCGATACCTTGAGGAACACATGGTCTCCCACCTCAAATTCCAATGGCCTCCTGTGAATGTCTGCCCACTTCTTCTGCCTGTCCTGAGCTGCTACAAGGTGCTTTCTAATCTGAGCCACAGCGTCGACTGTCTTGATAATCAAATCTGGCCCCAACAATTTCCTTTCACCAATGTCGTCCCAGCACACTGGCGATCTACACTTCCGACCATACAATGCCTCGTACGGTGCAGCTTTAAGACTGGCCTGATAGCTGTTGTTGTACGAGAACTCAACTAAGTGTAGGTGATCCTCCCAAGATCCTCCGAACTGTAGCACGCACGACCTCAACATATCCTCCAAGGTCTGAATGGTCCTCTCTGACTGTCCATCTGTCTGAGGGTGGAATGCTGTACTGTACTTCAGCTTGCTCCCAAGACTGTTCTGCAGGCTTTCCCAAAACTGAGATCGGAACCTGGTATCCCTGTCGGATACGATGCTGACCGGAACCCCATGGAGTCTGACAATCTCCTGCATGTATCTCTCTGCTAGAGTCTCAGTAGACTGACCAACTCTGAAGGGGATGAAATGAGCGCTCTTCGTCAGTCTATCGACAATCACCCAGATGGCATTGTGACCCTTGGGACTCCGTGGCAAGGCGGTCACAAAATCCATGGTGATGTGCTCCCACTTCCACTCCGGAATGGGAAGAGGCTGGAGCAAACCGGCAGTTCTCTGATGTTCTGCCTTCACCTGCTGGCAGATTAAGCACTGAGACACAAACCTGGCCACTGCCCTCTTCATGCCATGCCACCAGAAATGGAGCTTCAAATCCCGATACATCTTGGTACCACCGGGATGAATAGAGTAAGCTGACTGGTAGGCCTCCTCGAGCAGTTTCTGCCTGACTTCACCCTTTGGAACACACAACCTAGCCCCAAAGCGAAGTGATCCATCGGAGTGAATAATCATATCGGTCCTCAAACCTGCTTCCACTTCTGCCCTGAACTTCTGCAACTGCTCATCACTTGCCTGAGCTTCCTTGATCTGTTCCACCAAAGATGACTGCAACTGAAGCATCATGCAACTGCGATCGGTGCCTGGCAAAATTACATTCAGGTCTAATCTCCTCATCTGCTCAATAAGTTCCTTCTGTTGAGTCAAACACATGACAGCTGGTCTCCTGCTCAATGCATCTGGCACCATGTTCACCTTACCAGGGTGATACTGCAAGTTGATGTCGTAGTCAGCCATCAATTCTAACTAGCGCCTCTGCCTCATATTCAGCTCTTTCTGAGTGAAGACATACTTGAGACTCTTGTGGTCAGTAAAAATTTCCACTCGGTCTCCCAGCAAGTAGTGTCTCCACAACTTCAGAGCGTAGATCACTGCTGCCAACTCCAAGTCGTGAGTAGGGTAGTTCTTCTCGTGCGGCCTCAACTGCCTGGACGCATAAGCAACCACCCGACCTTTCTGCATCAGCACTGCACCTAGACCTCTGCCTGAAGCATCGCAGTGAATAATGAAGCCACCCGAACCATCTGGTATAGTTAACACGGGTGCCGACGTCAACCTGTTCTTCAACTCGGTGAAAGCTTCACTGCAGGCCTCATCCCACACAAACCTCTGATCTTTCCCTGTCAGCTTAGTCAACGGCCCAGCAATCTTCGAGAAATCCTGTACAAACTTCCTGTAATACCCTGCTAGCCCGAGAAAACTCCTCACCTCAGAAACTGACTTTGGCACTGGCCAATCCTTCACTGCAGCAATCTTGGACGGATCAACTGAGACTCCCTCGCCCGAGATAATATGTCCCAGGAATGGAACTCGATCAAGCCAGAACTCACACTTGCTGAGCTTTCCATAGAGCTTGTTCTCCCTTAGAGTCTGCAAGGCTGTTCTCAGATGCTCCGCATGATCTTCTCGATTCCGCGAATACACTAAGATATCGTCTATGAAGACCACCACGAATCTGTCAAGGAACTGGGAGAAGACTCTGTTCATCAAGCTCATAAACACTGCTGGGGCATTCGTGACACCGAAAGGCATCACCAAGAACTCATAATGCCCGTACCTGGTCCTGAATGCAGTCTTCGGCACATCCGCTGCTTTCACCTTCACCTGATGGTACCCCGAGCGAAGATCCAACTTCGAAAACACTGCAGCACCGCCCAACTGATCAAATAGGTCGTCGATCCTGGGTAGTGGATACCGATTCTTCACAGTAACATTGTTTAGTTCTCGGTAATCCATACACAACCTGCGGCTTCCGTCCTTCTTATTGACGAATAGCACAGGAGCTCCCCACGGTGACACACTCGGTCTGATGAAACCCAAATCCAAAAGACCCTGAACCTGTACCTTCAACTCTGCAAGCTCGACTGGCGCCATTCTGTACGGGCTCTTCGATATAGGCTCTGTACCTGGCAGAACGTCAATACCAAACTCCACCTCTCGATCTGGAGGTAACCCGGGCAATTCCTCTGGGAAAACATCCAGGAATTCCCGCACTACAAGAGGCGCAGCCTCACAGCCTGTGTTCAATTCCATTGCACAATCTTCATTATTCGGCACCCTCTTACCTCGACCAAGAGGTGTTTCCCCAGCATGGAATTCAAACTCATCCTGCTCCGGAATCCTGAATATAACCTTCTTTGCTCGGCAATCGATGACAGCATGTGACTCCCCCAGCCAATCCATACCGAGAATCACATCGAAACCTGAATTGCCAATAATTATCAGGTCTGCCTTGAAATCCCTGCCCCCAATAATCACGGGACTCTGCTTGCACTCCTTGGAGCAAACGACAACACCGCCACCTGTAGTGATGTTCCAAGCTGTCTGCATATCACTGCACTCCAACTGATGCTGATCCACGAAGCGGGAGGAAACGAAAGAGTGGGTCGCCCCGGAATCTAATAGGACATGGGCAGGAAAGGAATGGACTAGGATAATACCTATGATAGAGTCAAAATGTGGGAAGAGGTAAATATGTAGGATAATAAGGGATAGGGAAATACTGGTGTGAAAAGAACTATACAAGGCATGATGCAAGATAAACAATAAAGCATGAAATAAATAACACACTATAAAATACAATTATACCTGCAACGACTTCCTCCGCGGTCTCAGCTTCCTCTGCAGTCAGGTTGAAGGCCTGACCTCTCCTCGGGGCAGCGGTCCTCTGACCGACGATCTGATGCTGAGGAGGAAGTGGCGGCCTAGCCTGACCCTGAACTGGCGCTCTTGGCTGAACTGGTCCCCTGGCTGGTGGAGCCAACCCTCTGCGCGGGCACTCCCGCATCATGTGATCACCAGCTCCGCAAGTAAAACACCGACGACCTGCTGCCCTACAGTCCCTGTGCTCATGACCCGCCTTGTGACAAAAATCACATATCACATCCCTCATCGGAGCCGTAGGTGGGTATGGCAAGGCTCTCGGTGCCGGGGTTGGGACTGTCCTCCTGATTGGCCCTCCAGTAGGCCTAGCAGCAGCAGGGTGCGAGGCAGACTGCTTGATAGCACGCTTCCGTTTGCTGGTCTGCTCCTGGCTCCTAGCAGCCTCAAGGATATCGGGGTAGGTACGAAGCCTCAAGGCAGCCAGGCGATCCTGGATATCAATATCCAAGCCCAGCAAAAAGCGACGGCCCTTGGCCTCATCGTCAGCTACCATAGTCGTAGCAAAGCGGCTCAAACGAGTAAACTCCGCGACATACTCGTCCACGGTCCGATCTCCCTGGTTCAAGATAGTGTCTCAGTCAAGCATCAATATATCATAGACTAACAAATGAAATTTGCATATAGAACACTATTTGACGAACCTGGGTGAGCTCGACAAACTGTCGCTCCATATCGTTCCTGATGACATCAGGGAAGAACTTAGTAAGGAAGCTCTCCCTGAAAACGGCCCAGGCGACGGGGCGCTCAAGTCTCTCCATCTCAGATCGCCACCAGATATGGGCGAGATCCACCAGCTGGATGCTTACCACATCCACTCGGTCCTCAGCTATCCTGGCAGCGAACAACAACTGCTCAGTCCTGATGAGCCACTGCTCAGCCTCTAGTGGACCTTCAGCTCCCGTAAACTTGTCAGGATGTAGCCTCATGAAATCGGCTACATTACCCGACCTAGGTGGCAATCCCCCGGGTACAGGTGCGATCGGCTCTCTGTTGGCAGCTCCTAAGGCTGCCCTCATCATCTCGGCATGGTCTCGCTGCATCTGCATCATCTGCTGCGCGAGACGCTCATTCTGTTCTTGTTGCATCTGCAACAGCTGCGCGATGGCGGGCTGATCTGTCTGATCACCCCCAGACTGGGCGGAAGAAGCGTTCCTTCGAGCCATATCCTGCAAAACCCAAAACAATTAGGATCCAGATCAAGTTGATAATAAAATTTTCATGCAATTTCATGGCATGTCAAATGCTGAGTTAACCCTGACTGAGTCAGGCCCGTCTAATGCATTAGTTAACTAACACATTAGCCAAACCTGGTTCTGATACCACTAAAAACCTTGTCACGCCCCGCTTCCCAAAATACGGAAATACGAGTGCATGACGAAGCCCAGCGAATGATCTTAACATCATTCATAAGCTGTAGGATCGACTCAGCATCACAACAAGTATATAACAAGAAAGATATATAAAACCAAGCATGCATGAATACTTTATTGGCAACAGAAACAACTGAAATATGAATAAACATCCAAGTAGTTTCAAGTCTGAATCAAACTAAACTCGGGAACATCAGCCCGTTACAAATTCTCAAATCTCCAGAAATAATAATTCAAAATAAACAAATAATGCAAGAATTTAAATATTCTAGTCGGGTCCTTCTCCACTTGGAAACTAGAACCTTTGTTCAGCAATTCCCGCAGGCAGCTCGTCTCCAAAGTCTGTTTAATAAATATAAACAGGAAACAAGAGGGGAAACAAGAGAAAATGCCCTTAGTGCAAGTTAGGGCCACAAATAGTAAAAGCAAGTACAAGAAAGGGGAAAACAAGAATTGGAATCAAGAATAAGCAAGGTTATAAGAAGTAGTGGCAAATTCAAAGACTAGCTAGCAAGAGGGAACATCATAATGACTAGATTGGATAACAACTGCTAGTGGTGAATCACATGTCAGGTACACCTATAAGGGTATTTAATATCAAGCGACAACCTCAAGTCTAGTGTCATATGTCATTTAAATGTCAGGTCTCAAATGTCAAGTCCAAGAATCAAGTTCCAGGCTTTAAGTCTCAGGTGTCATGTTTCATGTATCATATCATCAGGTATCAAGTGACAGGTGTCAAGTTCAAGTCTTGTAATTATTACTATCTAGGTAGCACGACATGCATCCATTATACTACATGGTTGCTACAGTCAAATCAATTGCGCTTAGACCTAGTAATGGAGTCTATAGGGCGGTGTACTCAGGCATCAAACTAGCAGGTGATCAACCATGGGCTCTAGAGGTGGCCCCCGTAGGCTCTAGAGGTGGCCCCCGTCACCCATGACGTGGCACTTAGTTCTACGTGGCACTTAGTTCCAGGTGATTTCAAATATATCCCAGGTAAACATATAATGGGCTCTAGAGGTGGCCCCCGTAGGCTCTAGAGGTGGCCCCCGTCACCCATGACGTGGCACTTAGTTCTACGTGGCACTTAGTTCAAGGTGATTTCAAACATATCCCAGGTAAACATATAATGGGCTCTAGAGGTGGCCCCCGTAGGCTCTAGAGGTGGCCCCCGTCACCCATGACGTGGCACTTAGTTCTACGTGGCACTTAGTTCAAGGTGATTTCAAACATATCCCAGGTAAACATATAATGGGCTCTAGAGGTGGCCCCCGTAGGCTCTAGAGGTGGCCCCCGTCACCCATGACGTGGCACTTAGTTCTACGTGGCACTTAGTTCCATTTAACATACAACTTTGGGAAACACGGGCCCCCTTCCGAGTACACTTACCTATGTTGTCCACTCTATAGTCTTTCCCATAACCCCCGGCTTGTCACATTTGTTCAGGCAGATTTTGTGTTCTTGTATTTATACATGTGAAACAGGGTTGAAATAATCTAATTTAATTCCAAGAAAAATTGGGGATGTCCTATAGGGTGTCCAGCAACTACATATAAAATTTGGGGTCAAACGCTCGCTGTTTGTACAGCTAAAATAATTCACAAAGTCAATATATACAGCAGTTTTTACAGAACTGCGCCTACTGACACAGCTGCAGTATAACGGCCATATCTCCTAGACCGTAACTCCAAATTCAATCATTCTGGAGTCTATCGACATCTACACATCCTGATCTACGTTTTGTATTCAGGCCTCGGGCCCAAATTCCAATGTTAAAAGGGTCGAAACCTCAAAAGAAAATACAGACAGCAACATAGGGAAATAATTCACTAATGTAGATTTCATAGAATTATGTAATTTGGTGTCTAAAATCATTATGTGGCACAAATACATGGTAATGGGAATCAAACAGCGAATAATAATATTTTTCAAGTCATAATAATCACAAATTTGCCAAAACACTAAATTTATATGCGTCTACAATTTCTAGGGGTCCTTAATTCATATGTCTATGTGATTCACAAGTTCAAGGGGATAAAAGAGTCCAATTGAATTATTATTTAATACGAGGAAGTTTTGTGACTCTTAGATTGGTGAGTTTGAAGGTTCAAATTGATTTACTATGATATTTCAAAGGGAGTCACAATCTAACTATATGTGGTATTTCAAGAAGACTTGTACTAGGACAATAAGATGTACAAGGTTACTTGCCTTAAATCGACGATTAGAAACTCCGCTTGTTGAAGCAATTGAGAAGAAAAATCCCCGAAAATGTCCTCAAAAAGCGCGTCCAAAAATTGATCTGAGATCGCGTTTTCCCCGCACACAGGATCGGCCCAAAACAGCGAACAGCAAGTTCGGATCGCCTGCGCCCAGAACAACGAACAGCAAAACAGGCGAATCAGATCGCTGTGAAGCAGCGGATCTGAGGCCAGAACAGCGTACAGCGGCTTCGGATCCGGTGCGGACGAACACGGGACAGCAATCACCAGCGCGGATCTTGGCGCGATCTGACGGCTGTGATTCGCTCCCGCCTTTCCCTCCTTCTTCTTCGTTCGATTCTTCGAAAACAGAGCGAGAGAGAGGGGGGTGCAGCGGCGACGGCGGGGGTTCTTCGACGGCGGCGCTACGTCGGGAAGCGACGTGGCGATGGGGCGGACGACGGCGGTAGGACGGCGCGGCGATGGCGAGGCTGCTCCGTTCGTGGGTGCGAACAGAGGGCGAGAGCGGCGTTGGGTTCGGCGGTGATAGGGAGATGGCGGTGGTGGTTGTTGTGGAGGTGCTGGCCGTGGGGGGGTCGACAAGGATGGCGGTGGTCGGAGATGGGTCGAAGGAGGTGGGTTTGGTTGGCGAGAAGATGGAGACGAAGGAGGAAGGGTGATTAGCGGCGGGTGTGTATAGATTAGGGTTTAACAGTATATGGTGATTAGGGTTAGGGTAGGGGTTTATATACTAGGTTAGCGGGTTTGCGGGTTTGAGAGTTTTGGGGATCCGTTTCAAAAAGAGCCCAACAGGAGAAGTGATCAAAATGCATTAAAATAGATATTAGAGAGATAAAGGAGAAGAATTGATCTATTGTTCATGAAGAACGATACAAATGGTACACAATGAATTAGTTAAGAAGGACCCAAATTTGAGTTGAGACGAGAATAATAATTCCATTCAATCAGAAGAAATTACATGATATCAAAAATAGACGAAAGAGTACAATAAGGCTCAAAACAGTACAAAATACAAATACGGGGAAATAGGAGTTACAAATCCTACCCACCTAACAAGCAGAATTTCGTCCTCGAAATTCAGACCTGTAGTACATAGGGTAACCTCCCGAAAGAAAAGAAAGAACAACAAGACTACAGAAATAAATGCGGGAACTTCTTCTGAATCTCTTCTTCCAACTCCCAAGTCGACTCACCCGGCGAGTGAGGATTCCATGCAACCCGAACCAGCTTGATAACTTTGTTCTTCAACACCTTCTCTCGTCTGTCCAAAATAGTGACCGGCGGAATCTCACATGACAAATCTGGCCGTACCGACAACTCCGAGTAGTCAATCACGTGACTCTCATCCCTGATGTACCTCCTGAGCTGAGAGACATGAAAGACATCATGCACTCCAGATAAGGCCGGCGGCAGCGCGAGTCGATAGGCCACCTTGCCTACTCGCTCTACAATGTCGAAGGGCCCGATGAACCTGGGGCTTAGCTTGCCTCCACCTCCAAACCGGATAACGCCTCTCCACGGCGATACCTTGAGGAACACATGGTCTCCCACCTCAAATTCCAATGGCCTCCTGTGAATGTCTGCCCACTTCTTCTGCCTGTCCTGAGCTGCTACAAGGTGCTTTCTAATCTGAGCCACAGCGTCGACTGTCTTGATAATCAAATCTGGCCCCAACAATTTCCTTTCACCAATGTCGTCCCAGCACACTGGCGATCTACACTTCCGACCATACAATGCCTCGTACGGTGCAGCTTTAAGACTGGCCTGATAGCTGTTGTTGTACGAGAACTCAACTAAGTGTAGGTGATCCTCCCAAGATCCTCCGAACTGTAGCACGCACGACCTCAACATATCCTCCAAGGTCTGAATGGTCCTCTCTGACTGTCCATCTGTCTGAGGGTGGAATGCTGTACTGTACTTCAGCTTGCTCCCAAGACTGTTCTGCAGGCTTTCCCAAAACTGAGATCGGAACCTGGTATCCCTGTCGGATACGATGCTGACCGGAACCCCATGGAGTCTGACAATCTCCTGCATGTATCTCTCTGCTAGAGTCTCAGTAGACTGACCAACTCTGAAGGGGATGAAATGAGCGCTCTTCGTCAGTCTGTCGACAATCACCCAGATGGCATTGTGACCCTTGGGACTCCGTGGCAAGGCGGTCACAAAATCCATGGTGATGTGCTCCCACTTCCACTCCGGAATGGGAAGAGGCTGGAGCAAACCGGCAGTTCTCTGATGTTCTGCCTTCACCTGCTGGCAGATTAAGCACTGAGACACAAACCTGGCCACTGCCCTCTTCATGCCATGCCACCAGAAATGGAGCTTCAAATCCCGATACATCTTGGTACCACCGGGATGAATAGAGTAAGCTGACTGGTGGTTGTTGTGGAGGTGCTGGCCGTGGGGGGGTCGACGAGGATGGCGGTGGTCGGAGATGGGTCGAAGGAGGTGGGTTTGGTTGGCGAGAAGATGGAGACGAAGGAGGAAGGGTGATTAGCGGCGGGTGTGTATAGATTAGGGTTTAACAGTATATGGTGATTAGGGTTAGGGTAGGGGTTTATATACTAGGTTAGCGGGTTTGCGGGTTTGAGAGTTTTGGGGATCCGTTTCAAAAAGAGCCCAACAGGAGAAGTGATCAAAATGCATTAAAATAGATATTAGAGAGATAAAGGAGAAGAATTGATCTATTGTTCATGAAGAACGATACAAATGGTACACAATGAATTAGTTAAGAAGGACCCAAATTTGAGTTGAGACGAGAATAATAATTCCATTCAATCAGAAGAAATTACATGATATCAAAAATAGACGAAAGAGTACAATAAGGCTCAAAACAGTACAAAATACAAATACGGGGAAATAGGAGTTACATCGACACATGAACTAGTAACATGATTACCCGATTCATGAGCATGACTTGCTTGTTACTTGATACCTGAGTACACCGCCCTATAGACTCCATTACTAGGCCTAAACGAAATTGCGTTGACTGTAGCAACCATGTAGTAAAAGAATGGATGCATGAAGTGCTACCTAGTTAGTAATAACTTCAAAACTTGAACATGAAACTTGAACATGACACCTGCTACTTGATACTTGATGATATGATACATCAAAACATGATACATGAGACTTGAAACCTGAAACTTGAACTTGGTACATTGTTACCTGATACTTGACAACTTGTTACTTGAGACTTGACACTTGAAATAAAATTTTGATACTAGACTTGACAACTTGACACCTGACACTTACTAGACACTTGTCACTTGAGGTTAGATACCCCTACATGTACACTTGTCACTTGCTTCACCATTAGTGTTTGTTTACCCAATCTAGTCTCTTGAGTTGTCCTTCTTACTAGTTAGTTCTTGAATCTCCATTGCTTGTTGTAAACCCTATTATATTCTTGATTCCAATTATTGTTTCCCATTACTTGTACTCGTTTTTACTATTTATGGTCCTAGCTTGCACTAAGGGCATTCTCTCTTGTTTTTCCCTGTTTTTCCTTTTTATATTTATTAAGCAGACTTGGAGACGAGCTACTCGCTGGAATAGGTGAGCAAAGGTTCTAGCTTTCATGTTGAGAAAAGACATTCTTAATTTGATTTCTTTGTGTTATTTATTTCTTGTAACTTAAGACTTGTAACGGGCTTATATTCCCGAGTTTTACATTCGTTCCAGACTTGAAAACCATTTGAATATTATTATTGTTTCAATTGTTTTATGTTGTTTATGCATGCTTGGTTATATATAAATCTTGTTATATTCTCGTTATGATGCCGAGTCAATCCTACAGCTTATGGATAATGTTAAAATCATTTGCTGGGCTTCGTCCCGCGCTCGTATTCCATATTTTTGGGAAGCGTGGCGTGACAAGGTTTTTAGTGGTATCAGAGCTCAGGTTTGGCTAATGTATTAGTTGGACTAATACATTAGACAGGCTTGACTCAGTCAGGATTAACTCAACATTTAACAGAGCATGCAACCACATGAATAATTTAAAAATCAACTCGATCTGGACACAAGTCTTATCCCATCCATTTTGATCCATTCCTTGATTCATTGCTTCCTTCCATTTCTTACAGTCATCCTGATTTATTGATTCCTTATTGGGTACAATTTATTCTTTCCGTACCCATATACTTTTGCTTCCGGTGCAAGCAGTCTCTTATTTCTGCTTGCCTCGTTGAACCCTCTTTATTCCGGTTCGTGTGTCGTTTATTGCTCTTCGTGCCTTGCATTCATCTTTAATTGTTGACTCACTTTGAGTACCATGCTAGTTATTTCTCCTCTGCAATATTCTCTTCAATTCCGATTTTGCCCCTCGTCCTTCTTCCTTCGTATTCAATTCCTTAATTTTCTTTTGTCCCTCTAGTCATCATCCTCCTCATTAACTCTTTATTGGGCATAGATTTATTTTTCTCCTACCTATTTTTTCCTCTTTATATTTATTTATTTATTTATTTATTTATATATTTTTTTTCCGAATACTTTCTATATTTTGATTATTAATTATTATATTTATTTTCGATCTTCTATAAAGATGTTTCTCAACAAAGATTTTATTATTTCGAACAATGATGTATTTTAACTTCACTTTTCATTTTTGATCGACTATATATTTCTACTGGATTATTTTGATAAGACAAATTCTTATTTGATGTATAATGCTATTATTACTAGTATTATTATTATTGCTATTGTTTTCATTATCATTACTAGTATTATTATTATTGTTACTATTATTGATATTTTTATTGTTGTTTTCATTATTTTATTACTATTATTAATATTAAATTACTTCCACAAAAATGTTGGGCCAAACTATATCTTGTCTTGCATTATTACTTTTTCTAGTGTTGTAAATATTTTAATATTAATATTATTATTATTATTATTATTATTATTATCATTCTTTTTTGCGATTACTGTTACTATTACTGTTATGATCATTGTTATGATCATTGTTATTTTTATTATTATTAATATGGACTTTTTGTTATTATTATTGTTAATGGTATTATTATTTTTATCATTACTATTATTATTATTATTAATTTATTTTGAGCCTGAGCATGCTCAATTTTATATACATTTCACCACTTCGGTGCAACCTAATGTCGAGACGGCAAATATGCAACTCGATGTCAATGGAGGCAAATTGTAACTGGATATCGGCGAGGCAAAATGTGCAGCCGAATATCCGGGCGGCAACCTGCAACCTGATGTCGTGAAGGCAAACATGCAACTTGATGTTGAGGAGGCAAGATATTCTATCTATTGCTAATTGACATTTCAAGACTCCTTACTTATATAATGAATGTAAAGAAATATTTTCCTCATGACATTTCCTTTATACAATTAAACTTTATGTTTCATATAAATTTGAACTAGTATAGTTGATTTATTTATAGAATTAATAAGCCAAATTCTTAATTTTGTTTCATAATGCTATTCTGTTATTGCTATTGTCTTTGTTATTATTATTGGTATTATTGTTATGATTGTCATTTCAATTGCTATTATTAATATTGTTTTTATTAGCTTTATTGCTGCATTATTTTTATTATTATTATTACTGTTACCTTATTATTATTCATATGATTATTATTGTTACGATTATTAATATTATTATTATTGACACTATTTTTAATACTATTATAATTGTTATTATTGCATTATTTCCTTGAGTGTGTTGAATTCTATTATATCATGTATGTGTTATCGTTATTATTAGTATTGTTGATATTTTTATTATGTTATTATTACCTGTATGATTATGAGGATTTTGATTTCTGTTATTATTATTGTTATTATTATCATTTTGTTACTATTATTACTAATTTTATTATTATCGTTGTTATATTTATTTTTATTATTGTTATTATTATTCTGTTACTATTGATATTATTATTAATGATATTTGTTGTGTTATTATTTCTGTTAATTAAAAGCCATTAGTTTTGATATGTATTCTATCTTTTAATTATGAAGATTGAAGCTCAAGCCTTATATCCATTTGCATTATTGCCTATCTCTATTTGGAGCCCATACTCTCTTTGAGCTTGGTGTCTCATTCCTTTCTTTCTGCTCGGATCGTCGCTTGGTGTCACGTGGTCTACAACGACATGTTTGGAGCTTGGAGTGTCACCATCGGAGTGTCGCAGCGGAAGCGTGGTAGGCCCATAACCCACAGGTCCCGGGATCCCCTTGTTACGACTAGTCCTTTGTATTGTTGCTTCCCTCTCTGTTCCTTGTATTCATCCCCATCCGTTGATTCACTGAATGGTTGATTCTTCCCTGTCTTTTCTCTCATTGATTTCAGTTCTGCCGACTTCTTATCTTGCTTTATTATCTCGTGTTGTTCTTCCCTTTTGATACCGCCTATTCTCTTCCATGCATTCCATTTGACATCGTTGTTATCCACTCCCCTTTTATTTTGGTGTTACCACCAAGTTGACTCTTCTTTGGATCCGTTGTTTGTTACCCTCCCCTAAGTTGCTTTTATCCTGTCCTATGTACCGCTTAAGCAAATTTCGAGGATGAAATTTTTGTGTAAGGTGGGTAGGATTTGAAACTCCTGTTTCCCCATATTTGTATTTTTATACTGTATTTTGCCCCATTGTACTTTTTATAAATTTGTGATCCAGTATTTTGTTTCTATTCAAATAAAATCATCAAATTGTTTTCGACTCAATTCTTGGTCCTTTTATCGAATTCATTTGTGTGCACTTTGTGTCGATCTTCATGAAGAATTGACCATTTCTTATCATTTATCTCTTTAATCTCCATTTGGATACATTTTGACCAATTCTCCTGTTGGATCCTATTTGAAACGGATACCCTAAAACCCCAGACCCAAAACCCTACTATATAAACCCTATACCCTAACCCTAGCCCTAACCCTAACCCCTACTGTTGAGCCCACCGCTAACCATCTCTCTCTTCCGCTTCTTCCTCCTTCGATTCGCAACCATAGCCAGATCCATTTTCCCACCTCCGACCGCCCTCCGATCATCCCCTCACCTTCGTCAACATCATCGCCATTCCTCCACGACCATCATCCACACATAACCAGCACCACCGCCAGCCTCGTCCACCATCGAACCCAACCTCCGAAACCCATATCGCGTTTTCCGACCTCCATCAACCTCTACACAGCATCATTGTCATCTCCTCGCCGCCTCACCACACCCAACACCTCTCCGACCTCCGTTCGCGTTGCCAACACCCCGAACCCATCCCTTAACTCCACCCCTGTTTTCAAACCAGAACAGAGGGTCATCGCCGCGACTTCCATCTGTCGTCACCGTCGTCGACTGATCTCCAGTCGAACCCAGACGTAGTCATGAGCCCCGCCGTCGCGTCGCCACGTCGAAGACCCAGCGTCGTCGACCTCCCTCTCTCTCTCTCGCTCTTTGGTTCAACGAAGAAGAAGAGGACGTTGGGCGGGAATTGATCTCAGGTGTTGGATCGCGCCAAGATTCGTGCCACGCTGATTGTTGTTCGCTGCTTTGCCACTGTAGATCTGATGTTGCTGTTCCCTGTTCGGCCTGATCCGGTGCGAGGGTGCAATTGGATTGGCTGCACTCTGGTGTTTTGCTGTTTTGGCGCAGCGAATCTGAAATCGCTGTTTGCTGTTTGGGCTTGGATCTGGTGTGGGGGAAAACTCGATCTACGGTCGATCTTTGCACGTGCTTCACACGTGCTTTTGGGAGACTTCGCCAAGGATTTTTCGATCCAATTTTCTTCAACAATCGGATCTATCGTCGTCAATCAAGGCAAGTATCCCTTGTACGATTTTAATTGTTCTAGTACAAGCATCCCTTGAAAAATACTGACATGAGATTTCGAATTAAACAATTTTGGCCTCATTTTGTTGGTTATAGTCCACCAATTTGGGGCACTTTTATGATAATTTTTATTTCCCTCATTTTGTGGGCTATTGTACACTATTTTCGATCGCTTTCATGAGATTTCATATTTTGCTGTTTCGGCCTCATTTTGTGGGTTATAGTCCACAGTTTCCGGCTGCTTTCGCAAAATTTAGTATTTGACTGTTTTAGCCTCATTTGTGGGCTATAGTCCACAGTTTTCGTCCATTTTAGTGAGAATTTTTATTTCCCTAATTTTTTCGGCTATAGTACACTATTTTCGATCACTGACATGAGATTTCGAATTAAACAATTTTGGCCTCATTTTGTGGGTTATAGTCCATCATTTGCGTGCACTTTCGTGATTAGTTTTATTTCCGTCATTTTGTGGGCTATAGTACACTGTTTTCGATCACTTTCATGAGATTTCGTATTTTGCTGTTTCGGCCTCATTTTGTGGGTTATAGTCTACTGTTTCTGGCTGCTTTCTCGAAATTTAGTATTTCACTGTTTTAGCCTCATTTGTGGGCAACAGTCCACAGTTTTCAGGCACTTTAGTTAGAATTTTTATTTCCCTCATTTTGTGGGTTATAGTACACTGTTTTTGATTACTTTCATACGGTTTCCTATTTTGCTGTTTTGGCCTCAATTTGTGGGTTATAGTCCACAGTTTCTGGTCGTTTTCGTGAAATTTTGTATTTGACAGTTTTAGCCTCATCTGCGAGCAATAGTCCAAAGTTTTCGGCGACTTTTGAGTGAACTTTTATTTCCCTCATTTTGTGTGCTATAGTACACTGTTTTTGGTCACTTTCATGAGATTTTGTATTTACTATTTTGGCCTCATTTTGTGGGTTATAGTCCATAATTTTTGGCCGTTTTCGCGAAATTTTGTATTTGACTGTTTTAGCCTCACTTGTGGGCTATAGTCCATAGTTTCCGTCCATTTTAGTGATAATTTTTATTTCCCTAATTTTGTCGGCTATAATACACTGTTTTCGATCACTGACATGAGATTTCGAATTAAACAATTTTGGCCTAATTTTGTTGGTTATAGTCCACTGTTTTTGGGCACTTTCGTGAGAATTTTTATTTCCCTCATTTTGTAGGCCATTGTATGCTATTTTCAATCACTTGCAAAATACGAAAATGAGGCCGAAACAACAAATTAAGAAATCTAGTATTTGACTGTTTTAGCCACATTTGTGGACTATTGTCCACAATTTTCGGGCACTTCAGTGAGGATTTTTATTTCCCTCATTATGTGGGCCATAGTACACTGTTTTCAATTACTTTCCTGAGATTTAATAATTTACTGTTCTGGCCTCATTTTGTAGGTTATAGCCCACAGTTTCTGATCGTTTATGTGAAATTTTGTATTTGACTATTTTAGCCTCATTTGCTGGCAATAGTCCAAAGTTTTCGGCGACTTTTGTGTGAACTTTAATTTCCCGCATTTTGTGTGCTTGTACACTGTTTTCGATCACTTTAATGAGATTTCGTATTTTACAATTCTGGCCTCATTTTGTGGGTGATAGTCCACAGTTTCTGGCCCTTTTTGCGAAATTTTATATTTGACTGTTTTAGACTCATTTGTGGGCTATAGTCCACAGTTTTCGTCCATTTTAGTGAAATTTTTTTTGTTTCCCTAATTTTCTCAGTTATAGTACACTAGTTTTGATCACTGACATGAGATTTCGAATTAAACAATTTTGGCCTCATTTTGTGGGTTATAGTCCACCATTTTTGGGCACTTTCGTGAGAATTTTTATTTCCATCATTTTGTGGGCAATAGTACACTGTTTATGATCACCTTCATGAGATTTCGTATTTTTGCTGTTTCGGCATCATTTTGTGGGTTATAGTCCACAGTTTCCGGGCGTTTCCGTGAAATTTTGTATTTCACTGTTTTAGCCTCATTTGTGGGCAACAGTCCACAATTTTTAGACACTTTAGTGGGAATTTTTATTTCTTTCATTTTGTGGGCTATAGTACACTATTTTCGATTACATTCATTAGATTTCCTATTCTACTGTTTTGACCTCATTTTGTGGGTTATAGTCCACTGTTTCTGGTCATTTTCGTGAAATTTTGTATTTGACTGTTTTAGCCTCCTCTGCGGGCAATAGTCCAAAGTTTTCGGCGACTTTTGAGTGAACTTTTATTTCCCTCATTTTGTGTGCTATAGTACACTCTTTCCATGAGATTTCGTATTTTACTATTTTAGCCTCATTTTGTGGGTTATAGTCCACAATATTCGGCCGTTTTCACAAAATTTTGTATTTGACTGTTTTAGCGAGAATTTTTCTTTCACTAATTTTGTCGGCTATAGTACACTGTTTTCGATCATTGACATGAGATTTTGAATTAAACAATTTTGGCCTCATTTTGTGGGTTGTAGTCCACTGTTTTTGGGCACTTTCGTGAGAATTTTTATTTCCCTCTTTTTGTGGGCTATAGCACACTATTTTCGGTCACTTTCATGTGATTTCGTATTTTGCTGTTTCGACCTCATTTTGTGGGTTATAGTCCACAGTTTCCGGCTGCTTTCGCGAAATTTAATATTTGATTGTTTTAGCCTCATTTGTGGGCTATAGTCCACAGTTTTCGGGCACTTTAGTTAGAATTTTTATTTTCCTCATTTTGTGGGCTATAGTACACTGTTTTCGATTACTTTCATGAGATTTCCTAATTTACTGTTTTGGCCTCATTTTGTGCGTTATAGTCCACAGTTTCTGGTCGATTTCGTGAAATTTTGTATTTGACTTTTTAGCCTCATCTGCAGGCAATAGTCCAAAGTTTTCGGCAACTTTTGAGCGAACTTTTATTTCCCTCATTTTGTGTGCTATAGTTCACTGTTTTTGATCACTTTCTTGAGATTTCGTATTTACTATTTTGGTCTCATTTTGTGGGTTATAGTCCACAGTTTTTGGACGTTTTCGTGAAATTTTGTATTTGACTATTTTAGCCTCATTTGTGGGCTAAAAGTCCACAGTTTTCGTCCATTTTAGTGAGAATTTTTATTTCCTTAATTTTGTCGGCTACAGTACACTGTTTTCGATCACTGACATGAGATTTCGAATTACACAATTTTGGTCTCATTTTGTGGGTTATAGTCCACCGTTTTTGGGCACTTTCGTGAGAATTTTTATTTCCCTCGTTTTGTGAGCAATAGTACACTGTTTTTTATCACTTTCATGAAATTTCGTATTTTTGCTGTTTCGGCATCATTTTGTGGGTTATAGTCCACAGTTTCCAGCCGCTTTCGCGAAATTTAGTATTTGACTGTTTTAGCCTCATTTGTGGGCGAGTCCACAGTTTTCGGACACTTTAGTGGGAATTTTTATTTCTTTCATTTTGTGGGCTATAGTACACTATTTTCGATTACTTTCATTAGATTTCCTATTTTACTGTTTTGGCCTCATTTTCTGGGTAGTCCACAGTTTCTAGTTGTTTTTATGAAATTTGGTATTTGTCTGTTTTAGCCTCCTCTGCAGGCAATAGTCCAAAGTTTTCGGCGACTTTTGAATAAACTTTTATTTTCCTAATTTTGTGTGTTGTACACTCTTTTCGATCATTTCCATGAGATTTCGTATTTTACTATTTTGGCCTCATTTTATGGGTTATAGACCACAGTTTTCGGCCGTTTTTACGAAATTTTGTATTTGACTGTTTTAGCCTCATTTGTGGGATATAGTTCACAGTTTTCGTCCATTTTTGTGAGAATTTTTATTTCACTAATTTTGTCGGCTATAGTACACTGTTTTCGATCATTGACATGAGATTTTGAATTAAACAATTTTGGCCTCATTTTGTGGGTTATAATCCACCATTTTTGGGCACTTTCCTGAGAATTGGCTCCCGATTTTTAAGGAAGATTACTACCCTAGGCAAGCTGATTCAGATGAGAAAGATCCCGAAGAAGTCGAAGAGGAATGGCCTGAGTCCCGAGAGATCACTCCACCTCCGGATTCATCTGATGATTCTTCTGACGAATAAGAACCAGTTTCGAATAGTCTTGTGATGTCTCTTCAGAGGCAGGTAGAGACGTTACGGGAGAGAGTCGAACTATTGGAGGCTCAATTGGCAAGCACAAGGATGATTTTGCAGTTCTCAGTCATCGTGTGTGGGAACTCGAGAAGAGGAAAAACGTGACCGATGTACTGAAGGAGGAAGTGGAGGAACTACGGGGAGAGCTTCGTGAAGCCAAGAGGAACCGTAGGAATTAGATTGTTGTATCATCTACTACTTTCATTTTGATGTCAGAAAATGTTTTAAATTCGAATGTATAAAGTTTGAAATTCAATGAAATGAAAAGTTAACTTAAAATTCATGTCTTAACTTCGAATTTAATGGATCTTTTGCATCAGAATATGGCTAGAAGATGAGCTCGAAACGGTGAGGGTCTGGACTTGGAAACAGAACTAGCGAGGGTCTATCAGACACTCAATGCTGTTGCCATGAATCAGAACCAATGATTGATGCCTGCGAATCCAGTACCCGAAGCAATCAAACTCGTGGAATCATTCAAGCGGATGAAACCACCGGTGTTTGAGGGGAAGTCAAATCCTGACGCGGCTGACAATTGGATCCGGCAGATCGAGACTATCTTCGAGGTTTTCGAGACCCCAGAGGGTAGCAAGGTGAAGTTGGCAGGATTGCAGTTCGAGAAGGATGCGACTGTTTGGTGGCAGTCGATGAAGCAGACGATGGGAGGTTTGGTCCTCGGCTGGGAGGATTTCCTGGAAGAATTCCGCAGTCATTATTTTCCTTCTGACGTCCAGGAGAAAAAGGCCAAGGCATTTCTGTCATTACAGCAGGGTGGCATGTCAGTTAGGGAGTATGAGACCAGATTCACTCAGCTCTCAAGGTATGCCCCCGAATTGGTGATGGATGAGGCGAAGAAGGCTCGTAAGTTCGAGCATGGGTTGAGACCAAGTTTGAGATCCTGGATGATACCCCTAGGTATTAGGAGATTTGACAAGCTGGTTAAACGCGCGGTAGCCACGGAGGCAGACATGGAGCAGTTCCACACTGTTCAAAATAGGAGGAACAACTGGAATGTGGGGAAGAGGCCCACAGTTTCTGGCAACTTCAGGGGACAGCCGTTAGCCCAAAGGTTCAAACCAACGGGAGCGAATATTGTCAACGTGGATGGGAGACCCGAAAATGCATGGGTGAGACCTCCTGTGGTGACTTGTTACAATTGTGGGGAGACAGGTCACTACCGATCCCAGTTCCCTAAGTTGCAAGATGTTGTCCAAAGGGGACCAACTCAGCAGGCTGGGAAGAAGCCATACCAGCAGGGGCGAGTATTTGCCTTGACTGAAGCTGATGCTGATGAGGTGGATCACTGGTACGAGAGAGGATATTTAGAGTGTTTTCTGTTGATTCTCTTTTTCCGTTAATTAGTGAACTGTTATGTAACGAGTATATGTTGTATAACAGGAGAACTTATTTTGAATGGAAAGAAAGCTGTTGTTTTGTTCGATATTGGGTCCTCTCATACTTTTGTGTCACCTAAATTTGCTAAAGTTCTGGGAGTTGAACCGAAGATATTTCCAGGCTAGGTTTTAGCAGTGGCAACTCCATCAGGGGAGATGCTAACCACTGATCGGTACTATGCTGACTGCAAGATCGTGATTGGAGATCAAATTTTCGGGATCGATCTGATCGAGCTGAATGTTTTGGGAGGCGATGTTATCATTGGCATTGATTGGATGTCGGTGTACAGTACAAGCATCGAATGCAAGACCAAGATAGTAACAGCGAAGGCTCCAGGTGGACCTAAAGTCACTTTCCAGGGGAAAAGGAGATGTTCAGATTTGGTTGCTGCTATCAGCCAGAAGAAAGGGATTCCTATAGAGGTGCAGCAGATTCCTGTGGTTCAGGATTATCCAATTGTGTTTTTGGAAGATTTGCCTGGGTTACCCCCGCATCGTGATGTGGAGTTCAGCATCACTATTCAGCCAGGGAGTGCACCTATTTCCAAGGCACCATATAGGATGGCACCTGTGGAGCAGGATGAGATCAAACGGCAGATTGAGGAACTGTTGGAGAAAGGCTTTATTCAACCGAGTGCGTCACCTTGGGGAGCGCCGGTGCTTTTGGTAAAGAAGAAGGATGGTTCGATGAGGATGTGCATCGATTACCGAGAGCTAAATAAGGTCACTGTTCAGAATAAATATCCAATTCCACGAATTGATGACTTGTTCGATCGTCTATAAGGAGTAGTTGTTTTCTCCAAAATAGATTTTCGATCGGGATATCATCAAGTTCGAGTGAAAGCTGAAGACGTGCATAAGACTACGTTCAGAACTCGACACGGGCATTATGAATTCTTAGTTATGCCGTTTGGAGTGACGAATGCGCCTGCAATCTTCATGGACATGATGAACAGAGTTTTGAGGCCGTTCATTCATTCTTTCGTCGTGGTGTTTATCGACAATATTCTCGTGTACTCCAAGTCGGAGGGGGAGCATATGGAGCATCTAGCAGTAGTTTTGAGGAAGCTTCAGGAGCATGAGTTGTATGCCAAGTTGTCCAAGTGTGATTTCTGGAAATCTGAAGTGGCGTTCCTAGGTCACATCCTTTCTAAGGAGGGAATGGCAACTGATCCTTAGAAGATAGAAGCAGTGAAAGATTGGGCAAGGCCTACTACAGTGAAGGAAATCAGGAGTTTTCTTGGGCTAACTGGATATTACAGGAGATTTATCCAGGGCTATGCTCAGATAGCCGTGCCGCTCACTGGTCTGACCAAGAAAAATGTGAACTTCAAGTGGACTGAGCAGTGTGAGGCAAGCTTTTAGGAGTTGAAAGAGAGGCTGACTACTGCACCCATTTTGGCTTTGCCTAGAGCAGGTGTTGAATAGATGTCTACAGCGATGCTTCACATTGTGGGCTTGGTTGTGTCTTAATGCAAGAAGGAAAAGTGATCGCTTATGGGTCTAGGCAACTAAGACCGCATGAGAAAAATTATCCGACTCATGATCTGGAGTTGGCTGCGATTATCTTTGCCTTAAAGCAATGGAGACATTATGTGTATGGTGAGAAGCTGAACATGTACACAGACCATAAAAGCTTGAAGTACATCTATCAGCAGAAGGATCTGAACCTGAGGCAAAGGAGATGGCTGGAGGTACTTGAGGACATTTGTCCGGAGAATAAGTATCATCCTGGGACGGCTAATGTTGTCGCTGATGCACTTAGCTGCAAGAGCAGTCTGGAGAGTTTGATTACAACTCAAAGACAGTTGGCAGAGGAGTTGGATCGGGCTGGTAATGAAGTTGTTCTGCAAGGCTTGGGATCATCTTTAGCTTAGTTGAGGCTTCAACTGGCGCTGAACGAAAAGATTATTGCAAGTCAGAAGGAAGATGCAGAGATTCTGAAGATGAAGGAGCAGGTTGGTGCTGGCAAGTTACCCAGATTTCAGATCAGGGATGAAGTGTTGTGGTTTGGAGAGAGGCTGTGTGTTCCGGATCGGTCGAACTTGAAAGAGAGTATTCTTCAGGAGGCACATGCTAATCTTTTGTCTATACATCCTGGGAGTACCAAGATGTACAAGGATATTAAGCAGCATTTCTGGTGGTCAGGTTTGAAACGAGATGTGGCTGAATTTGTGTCGAGGTGTGAGATTTGTCAACAAGTCAAAGCCGAGAATCAAAAACCTAGAGGTCTATTGCAACCTTTACCTATTTCGGAATAAAAATGGGATAACATTAGTATGGATTTCATCACAGGTTTGCCCAAGAGTTCAAAGGGCAACGATGCGATTTGGATTATAGTCGATCGACTAACCAAGTCCGCTCACTTTTTGGCGATGAAACTCACTGCTTCGATGGACAAGTTGGCTGAGATGTATGTTGGTGAGATCGTCAGGCTTCATGGTGTTCCATTGACCATTGTGTCTGATCGAGATGCGCGGTTTACTTGGCATTTCTGGAGGAGTCTTCAGACAGCTTTGGGTACCAAGACGGATTTCAGCACTGCTTTTCATCCCCAGACCGATGGGCAAACCGAGAGAGTCAGCCGTATTTTTGAGGACATGCTTCGGTGTGTACTAGACTTAAGGGGCAGTTGGGAAAGGCATTTACCCTTGGTGGAATTTACCTACAACAACAGTTTTCAGACTAGCATTGGGATGGTGCCGTACGAAGCTTCGTGTGGCAGGAAGTGCAGGACGCTTGTCTGTTGGTTCGAAGTTGGGGAGCATCAGATGTTTGGGCCTGAGATTGTGCAACAGACCTCCGAAAAGATTGATCTAATCAGGAAGAGGTTGGAGGATGCTCAGAGTAGGCAGAAGAGCTATGCAGACAACCGGAGGAGGGACCTTGAGTTTGAGGTTGGTGACTTTGTCTTCTTAAAGATATCACCCAGCAATGGCGTGATCCGATTTGGGAAAGGTGGAAAGTTAGCCCCGAGGTTCATAGGCCCATACAAGATATTGAAAAGGATCGGGAAAACTGCTTACTGACTTGAGTTACTGGAAGAGTTGTCTCAGGTGCACAATGTCTTTCATGTGTCTATGCTGAGAGGTTACATTCCAGATCCAAGTCATCATTTGCCCAAAGTGCCAGAGGGTTTGCAGTTGGATCTGAGTTACGTTGAGCTTCCGGTTGAGATTGTCAGTCGTCGGGAGAAAGTCTTGAGGAACAAGACAATACCGATGGTCAAGGTAGTCTGGAGAAACCAGTTGGTTGAAGAGGCTACTTGGGAATCTGAGGAGAGGATGATGAACGATCATCCTGAGCTCTTTGTTTGATTTGTATTTTCTTCTTACTGTTGTATTCCTGTTTTCTTACCCTTTAAGTGTAGTTTCGGAGACGGAACTATTCTAAGGAGGGAGTATTGTAATATCCCGATTTTTATTTTATAAGAGTTGGGATTGTACATATTTCGCATGTATAATTCCGTATGGTTTTTCTAGAGTCAAATATTTTCTTCATAGCCTAATATATTGATTATTCTCCTTGCTTCCTACAAGGGTTATTTTTTTTAAAAGCCTAAAAAAAATCCTACGCCTAATTCTAGCCCATTATAATTAATTTAATTAATTTCCTTGAGCCCATGATCTTTTGGCCCAATAGTAAACCCATTTAGTTTAATTCTCTTTTAATTATGGTGATTTGTAGTGTAGACTAACTTTTGGACCATTAAATAATTAAACATATACAATTAGGAGCTAGGGGTGCCTTGGAGACACGTGCCACATGGAGTAGGCCGGATTGGGTCAAGAGAGAGGGAGAGATGGGAGTAGTGGTGAGGTGGTATCTTAAGTCACGGGTGATTATGGCAGCCTCCAAACTCATCCTAGCCTTTAATTCCTAACTAGTTGATCTAATCATAGCCATTCAATCCACCCAAAATTACAATCACAACCTCCTCCTCCTCCTTTTCTTCTTCTCAGAATCAAAGATAACTCATTTTCGAAAGATAACCCCTTTCCGCTCCCTCTTCTTCAAACCCTCTTCCTCTTTCGCCCAGTTCTCTCTCATTCCAGTTCCTCCTCTTCTTCTTATTCTACAAAGGGTACTAGTACTACTAATACTATTGAGAAAGATCATAATGGTGGTTCTGAGCTTCAGTTGTACAATACTATGTCGAGGAGCAAGCAGCCCTTCAAGCCGAGAGTGGAAGGGAAGGTGGGGATGTACGTTTGCGGAGTCACTGCTTATGATTTGAGCTATATTGGGCATGCTAGAGTTTATGTCACCTTTGATGTTCTCTATCGGTTAGTTCTATTTGCTTCTATTTTCAATACCCATTTGTTTGTTTCTCAGCCTGTTTAGTGGGATAAAGATTTGAGTCCAAATTTGGCCTTTATTTCCAATACCCATCTGTTTGTTTGTGAGTTTTGTTGCATCTTGTGAGTCATTGTAGAGATCTTCGTTGGTGTTTAGGATGGAATTTCCATTTTTTTTTCTTTCTTTGGGGATAGATGGTTGTTAGTTGTAGAATTTTTGCTGTTGGAGAAGAGGGAGGGTGAAGATGGAGGAAGTGATGTAGGGATTGGGATTATGTTGGATTTTTGAGTTTGGAGGACATATGGTAATGGTGAAGTAGGAGGAAGAGGTGTTGTGGTAAAGATAGGATTTTGATTAGTGTTTGTGTAGGATATTGGGTAGTGTTTGATGTATGAGGTTTAAGTTTGGGTTGCGGTTGCCCTGATGATGCTGATGGCATGGTGGTGGTAACCGAGTATGATCTGAGTATAGAGTTAGGGGTCTAAATGTTTAATAAATGAAGTTGGATTACAATTAGAGAAGATTTTCGTTATAGTATTTGAATAATTATGATATGCCATTAGTGAAGAAAGGATAATGGTTAGATAATTAGAATTGCATTCTTACTGCGATTTTACCTTCTATTAAAAATATAAATAAATAGAGATTTTACTTAGTTAGGATGGGATTGGAGCAAAAGTCCCCTACTAATTACTGGGGCATGGCATACACTTTCATTCAAAGTTGCATGATTTTCAATTATTTCTAATATGTTGGTCACTAACTGATCCATGTAGACTGTAATGACTACATTTAGTGGCATTCATATAATATTTCTTATGTGATATTCACAGGTATTTGCAACATGTAAAATTTGAAGTATTTTATGTGCGAAACTTCACCGATGTTGATGACAAGGTGAGGCTGCTAGAATTGTTATTTTGCATCTTGACTACTATTTTAATTTCCACACGCTCAGAGTGTCATTGATCCATAAATCTCATTAATCCTCAATTTTCTGTTGTAGTAGATGCTACGTTAAATTATCCATGTGAAAACTTGGTGTTTACCTTGTACTGAATGCTTAATGTGGACAAGAGGGGGATCTATACCTTAATAGAGACAATTATGAAAGTTAAGAAAAATTAACCTTCTTATATGTAAGCTTTGAACGATAATTAGGTCCAATAAAAGTGTCTGCTTTGAATTGATGCCTTATTTGATGAACAAGATCCCAAAAGCATGTGTAGGGTATAGTGAGCAAAGGGTTATATGATGGAAGACAAATGGCCTGTTGTGTTCCATTATGTCCTTCAACCCGGGACAACTACCACAATTATGAGTTATATATTGACTAAATCTTTATGTAGGGTGTTAATAGTCATAGATGATCCATTAAAATCAAATATGCTAATCGTGTAAATAATTAAGAATAACTTCTCTCTTTTTGCATATTTGAATAATTGAGGTATAAAAATATTCAATTCAAATATGATGTCAAGCGAAACACCACTCGGTAACATACATAATAATATTTTCAACAGTTAGTTAGGTTAATTCACAATTAGCCAAACTGTATGATGAATAACAAAGATAAACAAATAAATTGTAAGTCATTATAAATTGTAAGTCATTATCTTCCTTTTTATAAATTGCCTTGCACATTTTAACTCAAAATTTACACACTCATGATACATTGAGGCATTCAATAAATTATGCAATAGCCGAGTAAACCTATACAAAGGCGAGACAAAAGGCTATGGAATGTCAGGATATGCTAGAACTGAATGTACAAGTGAGCTGATCTGGCCAACCTCATTATGAATTTTAATACAAGGGAAAGCATGGACTTTTGTAATTTAATTAACTTGAAGCATAAGAAAACTAATATTCTGCCTTACTACCAAAGCTAACCTGCAACAAAGATACAAAGGAAATAACTAAGATAATCTAGATTTGATTTAAATTGTATTTAAGTGACAATCGGCCTAATTGTAGCCTGTAGTCCTACTGCCTAGAATCTATCCAATGAAGATCCTTATCGTAAGATCTCTTTCTTCAACCAATTTTGTATTAGGAGTTTGCAGTTGACAGTGTGATAATGGGAAGAGTGACCTGCTTTATTAGCTTAATGTGCATTAATATCTTTACATTGTTAAAATGAAATAAAGATTATGGCCACATGTTTGCTGATATCCCATATTCTACTGTGCTATGCATCTTCTATTGCGTTATTTAAGAACATCTACACCAATCGGATAGCCATTTGGGTTGCCATTTTGAATTTTGGCAACCTAAATGACTACTTTCTAAAAAATTAGAGGTTTAATATCCATAGTTGTCATTTGGGTTGCCAAATATGTATATAATAGTATATTAATAGTGTGTAATAATGATTAAACTTAACCCTAAGTAAAAAAATTCAAGAATATTAATAGATTAAGGGTGTGTTTGGCCCAGCTTAAAATTAGGTTCTCTTCTCCTTTAAAAGGAGAAGCTCGGCCAAACAGATACCCATGAAAAATTCTACACAAGGAGAAGTAGCTTAATTTTAGTGAAGAGAAGGAGCTTTGATAGAAGCCCTCCAGAGCAACTTCTGGCTTCTTCTTTTTTCTTTTTTTGACGTTTCTCTTTTTATTCAACCCCCATCGCCCCCTCGACCGCCATCGCTCGTTGAAATTCCCTTTCGACCGCCATTGCGGATCCCAGTTGTGCGTTGAAATTCGCGCCCCACATGGCCACCGCATCCTCGTCATCGATGAACCCGTTGGAGGTTTCTAGAAGATTGAGGGCTTTGAAGAGGATGTGCTTCGCGGGGGAGGGGGATATCGCCGACGAGGGAGTAGGAGCGGGAGAGGAGGGAGTGGGCTTGGAGCTTGAGGGGGAGGGAGGAGGGGATGCGGGAGAAGAGGTTGTGGGCCTGCTCGAGGTGGAACTTGGCGTGGGTGAGGTTGTGGGTGTACGTGAGGAGGTCGGAGAGGCGGAGGCGGGTGCGGATTTTGGAGAGGGGGAGGAGGGAGAGGTTCGATTGGAGGAGGGATTGGGTGCGGATTTCGGAGAAATTGTTTACACTTCCAAATCGACTTTCCAAACAGTTTCAGCTTTTAATTTCAAAGCTCTACTTTCTAGCTTTTCCTTCTGAAGTAGCTTTAAAGCCCAAAAAAAGCTAGACCAAACGCAACCTAAGTTTACCAACATGTAATGCCGATTAAGTTAGAAATTAAAACTAATAATTGGTTTGATGGATTTTTAAGAATTGAAATAAGTTAATAAGCCATGCCTAACAATCAACAATTATACTTAATCGTTCTTAGCACGTAAGATATGCAATAATGATTCGTACCCTAATTAGCAAGTAGAAGCACATAGTCAATATCTGTGGACGACAATAAATTCAGATAATATTTTAGAGAAGATTAGCAGCGTCACAAATAATTGAAAAGTGGAAAGAAATTAGCGGGTTCGTAGACAAGGTTGGGATGTTGCTAAATTTGAGCAGCTGGTGGCGCTTGGGGGCGGCTGCGTGAGGGTGCAGCCAGGTGAAGACCGTCAGCAGTCGAAGAGGTGGTCGGGGAGTAAGGGATGGTGGCACTGGCTGCTGGCATCGGTGGTGGATGTTTTGGGAGGTGGGGAGAGAGAGTAGAGGAAGGCAGCGAGGGAGTCGACGACGGCAAGGAGAAGGGGGGCCTCGGGTTGGTCGATTGGAGAGGGGGAGGCGGCGACTAAGGTCGCGATGGCGTGGAGCAGTGGAGATGGGGGCGTCGAGGTGCTTTGGGGTGCAGGAGAGATTGGTTTCAGTGGAAGAGGGAGAAGGTGGATTGGGGGGGGGAGTGTGGTGGCTGAATAAGAAGAAGGAATTAGGTTTTAGGGTTAAAATAAAATTAGGGATTTGGGGTGTAGTTAGAGCTTCTTACAAATCCTAATACTTTCTTAAGATTTCTCACAAACCTTAATGTTCTCTTATGGTCTCACACACGAGGAGAATGAAGAGCAACAACTCAACACACAATAATTTTTTTAATTAATAATAGCATACCTTCTTATTATTTTCAAGGTCTATATATAGGCTCAATACAAAATCTTAATATAAATCTCTAAAATATTCTAATGCAGAAAATAAAGGGTGCAAATTGCAAAACTACTGTATATGGCCAAAATGCCTTAAAACAAATAAAAAATGCTGAAATAAAGATAACTATGCACTTGATTAGCCATCCTAGACGATGCTTGCATTGACAGAAGCGCCCAAATCGTTTCGAACTGATGTCCTCATCTTCTCTCCGTGCAGGAGAGAACTCGACCTAGTCGAGTCAAAACCAATGATCCTATTATAGTGTTCTAAAAGATCTGGATCAAAGCGTTAGAGTTTCTCATGATCACTCCAAGTGTCCTCCGACTTCGGTTTGTTATTCCATCTCACCAAATACCTATGAATACCACCATCTTTAGTAGGGATTATCTGATCATCTAAAATATTATTCATTTTTTTTGTCGGTGGGTAAATAATATCAGGTAGAGGGGGAAATGTGGGAATGCACCAGGAGGCTGCAGGGTAGGGTCATCTATAAGAGGATTTCTAGGGTTAAATTTTGGGCCTTCTTAGGGTACTAGATCCTCAATATTGAAATTCTTTCTTGTGCCAAAACTTTCAAGAAGGTCAACGACATATGCATTATCATTGATTTTATGTAGAATTTTAAATGGGACTGCAACATGTGCATTCAATTTCTTAACGGATTCAGCTGGAAACCGTTTTGGATGAATCCGAAGTATCACCTCGTCATCAACATCAAAAGTTTTATATTTTTTTTAGTATCTGATATTAACTTGTAGTTAAAATTATTCTCATTAATTTTCTTTAAAAACTTTCTATGCAAATTATGAATGCGGGATGCAAATGTGGATGCACTATGAGAATCTATGATGTTCTAACATAGAGATAAAATCTTTGGGCTGCCAAGTGACTTGGGAAGGAATGTGACTCGGGTACATTCAATGGAGGTGATTGGATCGACCGAATATAATTGAGAGATTGGACATTCTCTTCTTCACCGAAGTCATAACTTACATGAGGTTCATATGTAAACTCATTGTTGGGCTCATCAGCAATGACAGCTGTACCTTCTATGATATTGATCCTACTGGGACTGGGCCAGTTGGGACAGTTGCCAGTAACATGGTCGTATCTCTTGTATTTATAGCACTTAGTGAGAGAATCAATCTTAGAGTAGTCTCTTTTAGTGTTCTTACCTATGTTGTCATTTCTAAGTAGGTAAGGATTTGAAGTAGACTTGCTTGGGTAAGACTTATTTGGGTACTGAGAAGAGGGAAGTTCAGGTCTAGAGGGGTCAGTGGAGTTCATTCTAAAGGAATGATCTCTCGAATCGCTGTACTTGTAAGAGAAACTTGCTTTATGGGAATCCATATCGAGGACAAGGGTATAAGCTGCTGGCCTGAGTCCACATTTCTATGGATTAGCTCGTTCCTAAGATTGGCTCATAGTCCAGCTCTGAACCTAGAGAGAGTTTGTTCTTCGTTCTCTTCACCTAAGACATTGCAGCGAATGAGATAGTCGTCGAACTTATCCACATACTCTTGAGGGGATTTGTTTCCTTGATAGAGTTGGTTCCACAAATCTAGCATTCGGGTGTGGAACGACAATAACACATCTCTTGGTGAACTTCTGTTTCATGGCTTCCCAAGTGGCTATGAGTGCCAGGCCTCGGCCTTTGCAGGCGTGTTCAAGATTGGTCCAGTGTTGTTGAACTTTACCAGTTAATTTCATTGTGGTAAATTTGACCTTCAAGGTTTCGCTTATGTCAAACCACACGAAGTAGCGGTCCATAGCACGGATCTAATCAAGATAAGCTTGGGGTTCCATGTGTCCATCAAAGTGGGGAACGTGAACCTTAACGTTCTTCTTGTATTGTTCGTCAGGGTCACGATTATTCCCCTGAGGGATCTGACGATTAGCATGAAGCTTGGGGACAACCTTCTGATTTAATTCCACTTGCTCAAGCCGTTGATTGATATTAGCGAGAGTTGCTTAAATTGCAGCGAGGGTAGTAGAAATGTCAGTGTTGTCAATTACTGAAATTTGGGGGAAACGTGTCCTAAATGCACCTAAAAATGTTTTTTTTTAACTGAAATGGTCTAAAATAGTATCCCTAAAAATAACCCTAAATGAATTGCAAAAATTACGACTAAATAATGCAAGAACTAGAGTTTTAAAACATTCGCTTTGATACCAAAATGATGTAAACTTAACCATAAGTAGAGAGCTGGATTTGATGCATTCGAAAGAAGGCATCGCGGTGGGGCTGGTTTGACGGATACACGACGACACCGTTGTGTGGAGACGCGTAAGTATGCCAGCAAGAGACGGTGGATGTGGTTGTTGCCTGGTGAACGTTTGGGGGATGGTCAAGGAGTCTTCGGGGTGGAGAGCTAGGTCGATGAAGTTTGAATTTCAAATTTGATTTTTGATGGAATTCAAATCACATCTAAAGAGGTTTTGGTGGGGGAACATGGTGCAAATGCCAAGTTTACGTGTTTAGTTAGGGGAGAGACTAGTTAGATATATAGGTTGTGCTTTGTATTTGTTCTTCACTGTTCCGTTTGGAATAGATAGATGTTATTATTTGTATTACTTGTTTCGTTAATTCTTGATTAATGAAGCGGTGACGAGGTCACCTTTTTATCAAAAAAAAACCCTAAGTAGAGAATTTCCATGAATATTAAAAAATTAAGTTTATCAACATGTAATGCCGATTAAGTTATAAATTAAAACTAATAATTGGTTTGATGGGTTGTCAAGAATTGAAATAATTTAACAAGCCCAATTAAAGATTCACGCCTAACAATCAACAATTATACTTAATCGTTCTTAGCATGTAAGATATGCAATAATGATTTGTACCCAAATTAGCAAGTAGAAGCACACAGTCAATATTTGTGGACAACAGAAAATTTAGATAATATTATAGAGATGATTGGCATATCATAATAATTGAAGAGTGGAAAGAAATTCCGGGGTTCGTAGACATGGTTGCGATGTTGCTGGATTTGAGGAGCAGGTGGCGCTTGGAGGTGGCTGCGTTAGGGTGCAGCCAGGTGAAGACCGTTGGCAGTCGAAGAGGTGGTCGGGGGGTAAGGGATGGTGGCACGGGCTGCTGATGTCGGTGGTGGAAGTTTGGGAGATGGAGAGAGTGGGGAGAGGAAGGCAGCGAGGGAGTCGACGACGTCGAGGAGAAGGGGGGCCTCGGGGTGGGTGATTGGAGAGGGGGAGGCGTCGACTGAGGTTGCGATGGCGTTGAGCAATGGAGATGGGGGCGTTGAGGTGCTTCGGGGTGAAGGAGAGATGGGTTTCGGTGGAAGATGGAGAAGGTGGATTGGGGGGGGGGGGGGGTATGGCGGCTGAATAAGAAGAGGGAATTAGGGTTTAGGGTTAAAATAAAATTAGGGATTTGGGGGTGTAGTTAGTGTAACACCCCGTAATTTCAAAGAATATATATATATATATATATATATATATATATATATATAATATGAAAAGTTGGTGGCTGTTGGCCCATAGATTTCTCTGTGGGGAAGGTTGTATGGGAGTTTGGCAGCTGGGGGGGCCCCAGACACAGAGAGCAGATGTTGTTGTTGGTCTTGTGTGGCGTCAGCATGGCTGACGTGGAGGAAGGAGTGGCACGGCCCACCCGGTAGTTGTGAGAAGACAACAGATGTTGTCTTGGTCTTTTCTTGTTGAGCTGGCGTGTGGTGCCCCGGGAATTGGGGGTCTGCATGTGAGAGAGCACTCAAAGAGAGAGAACGGAAGAGAAGTGGAGGAAATTGTCCCACATCGGGAATTGAACACTAATTAATTAATAATAAATACTATTGCCTATGATCAAGAGTCACCAATTCGGTTAACCACCTTTTGAGAGGCAGCCTGTGGTGGGCAGTTGTACTACATAGTATCTAATTTGTCTTCTAAATTGTATAAATTGTTCGAGCTCGGGGCAGGGGTGTTACAGTTAGAGCTTCTCACAAACCCTAATACTTTCTTAGGATTTCTCACAGATCCTAATCTCTTATGGTCTCATACACACAAGAGGAGAATGAAGAGCAACAACTCAACATACAATAATTTTTTTAATTAATAATAGCATGCCATTTTATTATTCTCAAGGCCTATATATAGGCTCAAAACAAAATCTTAATACAAATCTCTAAAATATTCTAATGCAGAAAATAAAGGGTGCAAATTGCAAAACTACTATATATGGCCAAAATGCCTAAAAACAAATAAAAATTGCTGAAATAAAGATAATTATGCTACTTGAGTAGCCATCCTAGACGATGCCTGCACTGAAAGAAGCTCCCAAATCATCTCGAACTGATGTCCTCATCAAATAGTATATATATATAATAAAACACAAAGAAAGCTATCAAGTGGCTCACCTTCAATCCCCCCCAAAATCAAAGGCCCAACTCTAACTTCACAAAACACATTCCCCCCTCCCCCAAAAGTTTCCCCCCCCAAACTCAAATTCAAATCCCCCCCAAAAACAACTCATTTATTTATTTAATTATTTCTCTCTCTCTCTCTCTCTCTCTCTCTCTCTCTCTCTCTCTCTATATATATATATATATATATATATATATGTGGAAACATGGACTTTTATACCCCAATTTATAATTATTTTTCATCATATACTAATGGAAACATGGACTTTTATTTTGCAACTAATTATTGTCATACTATCAAACTTCAGCTACATAATTGTTGATTTACTGTTTACAAGGCTTTTCACATGCTATATCATTCTAAAGACGTGCCGTAGGCACGTGGCCACGAGCAAATCTACTATATATATATATATATATATATATATATATATAGGGTTGCCAAATATGTATATAATTAAATATTAATAGTGTATAATAATGTATAATAGTGCATATATATTCAAATTTGGTGGGATAAGATCAAAAGGTGTGGTGATGGGACATTTGACAATGCTATTTAGGGTGCCAAATTTGAGAGAAAAAATGGCAATTCTCAAATTTGGCAAACAAAATGGCTAGTTGTTGTGGGGGGTTTTGCCATTTGGGTTGCCAAATATGAAAATGGCAACCCAAATGGCAAGTGGGTGTGGATAACTTTTGCTTCATAATCTTTGGTTGATGTGGTTATCTAGTTTTCATTTATTGACCGACCTTACTGCAATAGCATAATTGTTTCAATTGAATTTCCTCTGTTGAGCACTTGCGCAAAAAGGTTCTAAATCGGTACCATAATCCATATTAATTTATTAATTTTTATTACGAAAATCTGTGTACCAACTGGCCTTCACATATGCATTACAGGAATACCTGAGTGATGCACTTTTGGAATTCTGTAGATAATTGCTTGAGCAAATGAATTGGGGGAGGATCCTTTGAGTCTAAGCAACCGCTTTTGGACTCTATGAAGCAAAATCCTGCTGATTTTGCTCTGTGGAAGGTGAGAGATGAAGAGATACACCCACGCTTCTCATAAGGAGATATACCCTCGCTTCTCTTAATCTTACGTCCATTGTTTCCATATTTGGTTCTCTTTCTTTTTTCGTTTTATTTTAATTTTATATGAAAAAATTGTTGTGGTTGAGAGTAATTCGTTGCCCTGTTAAGATGTGTACACACTACTAAGTGCTCTGCTACCTGATGTGGCACATTTTCTGCTGAAATGTAGTAAGTAGTAATATGTATATTTTGTTTCCTAATTTATTGGAAACAGATTCTCCAAATCTCTCACCCATCAATTTTCTCTCAATCTCCTTTCTTCTCCTCCAAGATTGTAATTCTTTTTGTGTGATACAATTGAGAGAATTATTATGGTTTGTGATATATCTTAATAAACTTTTAGGGTTTGTGATGAACTTTAAAACTACCTCCAAATTTCCAAATTAATTAAACCCCAAACTAATTTCCCCCTTCTCCTATTTCTTCTTCCTCCTTGTTGGGAACCCGAAACCCATCACAAAGCCCTACCCCGACTCTCTCTCCTCGTCTTCCCCTTCCTCTCCTCATGTAATCCCCATTCCCGTAAATACGTATTTTTCTGAATATTTTCTGTATTTCGATATTATAAATTTATTATTTGTTAAAATCATTTTGGATATTATATTAAAGTGTTTTTCTAATCGAAAATTTATTCATTTCAAATAATGATGTGTTTTGATCTTATTTTCTAGATCTTATTGATCAACTATTTGTATTTGAGTCCAAATTATATATATATATATTTATTGGGTCATTTTAGTAAATTGTTAAACCCGGATATTATTTTATTGTATGATTTTATTATTATAATAATTAATTGTCGTTTCTTGATTATTTAATTTAATTTCATCTATTGAATTATTTTGTTATTGTACTAGACCTAGTTTTCTTGGCGAATTACAACTTGTTTTCAAGCCCAGTTTATGTTCTTGGTGAATTATTTTCCTGTTAATCATATTTTTCTTTTCTTTTTTTTTATTATGGGTATTTGTATTTCAACCCGATTGATTTTGATCTCTCTCTTAATTGAATCCTAGAACCCAGTTTCTTTTGTTCTTGACCCAAATTCGCTGTTATTGGACCCTAATTCACCAACCCAATATCCTAATTGTACTCTATAAATACAACCTTGATACAAACCATAAAAACCCAAAATACAATTTTCTAGCCGTCATCTCTCTTCCTCTCTCTCCTCTCTCTTCTCTTCCCCGACCTTTCGCCTGTCTTATTTTCCCGCCCAAATTTTCCCTTCAGCCAAACCCACCTTTCCGATCGTCTTCCCCGGCCTCACCTCTAGCCACCCCCTTGCGCCGCCAGCAACCCAGGCAGCCCCCCTCATCGCCACTCACCGTCGACGCCCAGAACCACCTCCCGACCTCCCCCTTTGTCTGTTCCCCTTTCTGTTCGACTGCCCACCAGGAAACACCCAACCCCCTTCCGTCCTTCTCCGACCACTGCCATCGAGTTCAGCCAGTCGAGCTCTCCTCTCCTCGATGCCTGAGCGTCGCCCCACCACCTGGCACCCCCCTGAGCCTCCTCGGCCGTCGACATTGACAGCCAGACCAGAAAACCCAAAACTCGACTCCTTTCCTCCCTCCCTGTTTCGATCGCCGGCCCACCAGTGCTGCCACCCTGTTCCGCCGCGCCGCAGCCTTCGACGCCGCCCTCGCTCGCTGTCAGCCCCTCCGTAAGCCAGACCGATGCCCACAGCTGCTGCCTTGCCCCTTTCCCTGTTGATGTTGCTATCTCCTTTGTGCTGTTGATTGCTTTGATATTGGAGCATGTATATTGCACATGTTATTGTGTTGGTTCGTGGGTTCGTTGCTTCGGGGTTCTTATCCCGTTATTCTTGGTATTCGTTTTCATCGCCTAACAGGCAAGTAATTTGTATTAAATTCCTTTGCATATACAAATACAAAATACCGCTTGTAGTGTAGTTGGGTTCTAGACAATGCGTATGTGAAACCCCTTGTTGATATTGTCTCTATTGTGATGATTTGACCATAGTTGCCTCACAACATATATGGCATGAATTAACCTAGGGTTGACCACTTTTGATGTATATGTTCATGCAATCTTGAGATATCTGTATTTGATGTGTTATTCGTGTTATACTTATCTGATACTTGTAAAATACCATATACCATGTTGCTTGGACATCTAGTACGCCATATTCTATGTTATCATCCTATTGTTTCCATATTGTTACTATCGTTCATCTAATGTCTCTATATTGCATATTGTATTGTTGCATTAATAAAATAATTAACTAGCCGGGGTTTAAGGGTTGACTTTTAGTAGTGGACAATATAGTGACTGTACTCGGAGGAGGGGCCCGTGTTTCCCTAAATATTGTTCCGGCTATTGTTTTATCGTGTGATTGTGGTTACGACGGTAACCCAATCTATCGTGTATTGTATCGTTGCAGATGATTGTATTGTTCCAGCTATTGTTTTATCGTGTGATTGTAGTTACGACGGTAACCCAATCTATCGTGTATTGTATCGTTGCCGATGACCGTATCGTACACCGAAAGGTGAATAATGTTTATCGTTGAAGAGTATATAAACTTTAGAGCCCACTACTAAGTCTAAACGAAATTGATTGTATGCATCGAACCTGTGGTACGGAACACATGGGACACAGTAGTACATGCATTAGTTAGGATTAAAATGAATAATAGACTTAAGGATTAACACAACATCGACATTGCATATTGTTCATCATTGTTCCTATTGATATCGAATATTACATGATACTTGTTCACTCGACACTAATTACATGCTACTTACACTTGTTTATCTTGCCATGCTAGTTATATTTCGTTATCATGCCTATTCTATGCTATTTGTTTATCCTTCCCATGTACTTGTGCCTCCATTACAAGCGGCCCGTAACTTGTATTGACGGGCGTTTTGTTTTCTTTTTCCTCTTCGTGCAATTTATTAAATTGCAAATTTTGGAGAACAGTTGCCTGCTGGAGTTGGAGAACAAACAATATGAAGATTTCTACTTTCTAATTGCTTATTGCTTTAATAAACTTAATGTATTGTGATTTGTTATTATTTTTGGATTGGATTATTATTGTTTTGAGCTTATGTCCCGGATTTTATTATTGTTTCCAGACGTTGGATTATTATTGTCTTTGGATATTTTTATTACTTAATTTCAAGTATTATTGTTCATAAGATTATTATTATTGCCTGCGCATTTGTTCTGTATTGTTTATATTGTTGAGTTAATCGGATAAACAGCTTATGGGTGATAGTCATTCACTGGGCCAATGTCATGTATTCGTATTCCGTATTTTTGGGAAGCGGGGCGTGACACCTCATCTGCGTCCCAACGCCCCCTCCGTCGCCCTCACCCAACCCCCTAGCCAATCTCCTTCCTCCGCACGTCGCCACCCTCCTGCTGTCTCCTCGACCTCCACTACACCTTTGTCGTCCCTTCAGCCACCATCGCCACCCCATGATGCTCCTCCAACCGCCATCTCCCTGCACCTAGCCCCACCGACCACCTTCCCCGTCGCCACTGCCACCTCGTCGACTGCCCCATTGCTCGTCCCGCCTCCCTCCATTGCTAGCAACCCCGATACCCCTTTTTCTCCTTGCCGTTGTCGACTACAGCCACCCCAAGGCCCCCCATCGCTGCTCCTCCTTCACATCTCTGCGCCACCCCTTCGCGGCCTCCATCGACGGTCGTCCGCACCCCTGTGCCACGTATTGTTCAGATCCAGCAACTTCACGATGTTTTCATCGCAATTCGGTATACTCTTTCCTCTTTTCATTTATTTGTGATACCATTTATCATCTCTATAATATTATTTGATTTATCTGTCGTTTACAAATATTGAGAGTGAGCATTTCTACTTGCTAATTAGAGTACAAATATATATATTGCAACTTTTACTTGCTAAGAACACTTGGGGATATAATTATTGATTGTTAGAATTGAGTCGTTAACTGGCCTGTTAAACTTAATTGAATTCTTGAAAGTCCATCGAACTGGTTAATTGTTTTAATTTCTAACTTGATCTGCATTACATGTTGATAAAAATTAATCCTTTAAAATTCTTGGAAATTTTCTATTTAGGGTTACGTTTTACATCAGTAACTCAACTAGTAACTCTACTTAGGGAGCAAAATTAGGCACTCAAAATTTTCTAAATTGCATTTGATGTCCACTTATGCTGTTAGCGAAGGCTGGGGAGCCGTATTGGGAGAGCCCGTGGGGCCTAGGAAGCCAGGATGGCACATCGAATGCAGTGCAATGCAATGAGTGCAGCTTATATCGGCTACTCATTTGATATTCATGGTGGAGGCATGGATCTTGTGTCCCCCCACCATGAGAATGAAATTGCTCAGAGCTGTGCTGCATGCAGGACCAGCTGCATTAATTATTGGATCCATAATGGCTTCGTCACTATTGACTCAGAGAAAATGTCAATCTCTAGGAAACTTCTTCACCATTCGCCAGGTATGTCTCAAATAGTTGAATAGCTTTAATACAGCTGTGCCCAAATTGTGTATTGATTCATTTCAAGATTGGATTTGATTATATGGCAGTGTCATCAAATATTTAGTTTATGGTACAAGGTTACTATGTTACATTTTCCACAGTATTGGTGTTTGTAATTATTGTTCTTAACCTATTTATTATATATTCCTTTTCACAATTTAACTACTATGAACTAGGGAACAGTATATGTGGTATTCATTAAACAAGTGTTACTTTTGTTATCTAGAAATCGTTCACGTGATATTAGTAAACAATCTTTCTTAAGAGTTCACCTATTTTCTGCTGTGTAGGTCAGCACTATTATAAATTTACTTATCATGTTTTAATGGTCAGCACTACTATTTTCTGCTGTGCAGCGTCTTCTCATGTTAAAACTGTAAACCTTGTTAGGTGATACATCTCTACCACCCACTGGGTTTGAGGCTTTTTTTAATTGGCACACACTATCGATCTCGAATCAACTACTCAAATGCTCAACTTGAGGCTGCCTCTGATCGGTTATATTACATTTATCAGGTACTTTATGGCAATTATCTATTGGCAATTGATATGAACTCAGTTCCTAACCATTTTGTTAAGGTGATTGTAGACTCTGTGTGATTGTGAAGAAATCTTGAAGGAAAATAATGGGAAGATCCTAGAAGATTCTGCACCTCTTAAAGATACTCTTGATTGCATTGCTAAATTTCATTCGGAGTTTGAAAACTCGATGTCAGATGACTTGGACACTCCTGTAGCATTAGCTGCACTCTCTGAGCCTCTCAAAAGCGTTAATGATCTCCTTCACACTCGCAAGGTATGGTTTTCTTTTAAATGTTTTTTTGTGGGGTTGGTCTTTATCCTTAACCTAGGCCTCCTTGTTGAGGTCCACTTATTTTCTAAATAAAGTAAGGACTGAAGTCACATCCAACCTAAACTCATTTAGTGTCAAATTCCCAGATTGAGGATAATATGGCTAAGGAACGAACTTCTTGTTATTCGGTGTGCCAGCAGAATGCTTTCCCACAATAACTGGAAACTTGTTCAGTTCTAAAACCCACCACATAATCTCCCTTGGATAATGGATGATAGATATTTGACACTCAGTGTGAATATGTTATCGCAGCTATACAGGACGAAATCCCAATCAAATTGTTCATGGTAAATAGTCAAAATATGTTGCATCATCCATTTATTTAAGAAATGGATTGAGTGAAAGAGTCGTCAAAGATGCCGACGAGAAAACCATCCTCAATATACATGACATCAAATTGCTTGAGGGTGTTTTCCTGTTATCTATTTTGATTACAAGTGTGATATTATATATGCAGGGAAGGAAGCAGCTAAAAAGAATAGAATCCATTTTTGCCATTGAGAAAATAGTCAAGAATGTTCTTACTATCCTCGGACTGGTACCTTCGAGTTATAATGAGGTTAGTTACTTGTTCTCAGTTCATGTACAGAATATGTATATGTGGTTTTAATCTCCACAGGTTTAACCATCACAAACTATACCATTGCACATGCTTCCAGGTGTTACAACAGTTGAGAGAAAAGGCCCTAAAGAGAGCAGGACTTACAGAGGATCAAGTGTTAGAGAAAATAGAAGAAAGGAATACCCAAAGAAAGAACAAGGAGTTCGAGAAATCTGATGATATCAGAAAGGAGTTGGCTGCAGTCGGAATTGCCCTCATGGATAGCCCGCAAGGAACTACTTGGCGGCCCGGCATTCCTCTTGATCTTCAAGAAAAAATAGCTTCAACTTAATCTACGTTGAGTTTTGTTTTCCCCTTTCATGATTCTTACCATTTTTTAATGTGTTCTTTATCTGAGATTGTTATTATACCCAAAAAATGACCAATCTGATTATAAAGGCTTTTGTAGTAATTTATGCGTGTACAAATATAACATGAATAATCAAAATTTTTAAAAAATATTTTATTATTTATATTTATTATAATAATAATTATTATTATTGGATTTTAATTGTTGTCATTAATGATGAGGTGGAGATATTATTATTTCTGGCCAATCTTATATTAAGAGAGAAGCACTTGCATCTCATGTCACGAAAGTTCAACAATATCCCCAGTTCTGCACTTGAATCAATCCGTACATGGTTTGAATTATAAAGTCCCTGCTGATTCACCAAAGAAAAGGCAGAGAAGTTGTTACAATTGATAATTGGCTCTGCTTATCTATCACCTTGATAAGCACATTGGCTCTCTCCCTCTCATTTATTCATAAATATCCGGAGAGGAACAGAGTCTTCTTCACTTTCAAGATTCTTGTCTTCTCATCACCCATTTCGAGAGAGAAAGAAACAGAGGTCAGCAATGATTCCTTCATTTTTCTCATCTTTTTCTTTTTATGTGTATTTCTCTTCAATTTTTAGTTAATCATTCCAAGATTCTGCATTTCCAATCAAGAATCCCAGATTCCAAGATTCTGCATTTCAATCATTTTTCTCATCTTTTTCTTTTTATGTGTATTTCTCTTCAATTTTTAGTTAAATCATTCCAAGATTCTGCATTTCCAATCAAGAATCCCAGATTCCAAGATTCTGCATTTCAATCATTTTTCTCATCTTTTTCTTTTTATGTGTATTTCTCTTCAATTTTTAGTTAATCATTCCAAGATTCTGCATTTCCAATCAAGAATCCCAGATTCCAAGATTCTGCATTTCAAGAAAGAAGTGATCACCTGAATTCTTGTCACTGGTTTCTTGATTTGGTAATGCTTTCAGTTCATCATCTGATTTGGTAATTCTTGTCACTGGTTTCTTCTTTTTTCACATTTTCTTCTAATAAATTAGCTGATTCTTTGGTTTTGTAATTGTTTTTGAACAGGTGAGTCAACCGACAGAACTGTATGTTGAATTTCACTAAATTTAACTTCCAATTATCTCTGCAATTACTAACCTTTCATTTCTGTTTTCGGGTATCGGTTTATAGTGCATTAACTCTGTTATCGATACTTGTAGAGTGAGGACAGAGGGAATTCGATGGATGTCGATCAATGGATGACTCAGAGATTTGGAAACCCACTGAAATTGATAAACCGGGTCAGAGTCGATCCTTAAAGCTTGTGGATAATCTGAGTCCAGGCAAGGTAACATTATTCACATCTGTGATAATCTTGAATCCTATATTTCTGGTTTGAATCATATATTAATGACAAAATTATTGTCAAGATTTTAACAGTTGCTTTTAGACTTTAATTGAATACCTGATTGTTAATTAAGCTGAGATTTTATATATCAAAGATGCAGATATATTTATCAATGAAGAGTTGACTCATAGCGTTTAACTTTTTTCGTTGTTGATTTTTAGAGCATTATTGTTAATGGGTAGTTTTGAGTAACCGATTATTAATTAAGCTTGAGATATGATTTATCAACAATGCAAATATGTCAAAGTTCTGTCATAGATAATGTTTAATTAATATTCTGATTGCTCTCTTTGGACCCGTTTATGTATAACTTGATTCACATTACTAGTCCGTAATTACATATACAGGGCTATATGTGTGTGTTTCTTAGGTAGATTCAATATCGTCTAAGCAGTAAAATTCTCCTTATGATATCTCCCATCACTGTTGAGGCATTGAGGACAATTTAATTGACTGGTGATGTATCAGGTCATAGTAAATTGTGGTCAGTTCGTTCTTTGTTTGCGAAGTATTTTATTTTTATGTTTTGAGTTATAGATGGAGACTACCTTCTTGTTTCATTAATATGCATAGCTAAAAAGAAACAACTAAAAGAAGGCGAAAATTGGACAAAGCACGATCCGGACACATGGAAATAAAGGAGTACAAGGATGACTAGCCCATCCAAAACCACAAATAATACGGAAATAAACGACTAACTAACAAGAAAACCAAGCTGACAATGGAAGTCCCTTCTACCGAATCACCTTCTCTCTCAACTTTGTTTCCTATGTTGTACAAACACTTACGCTCACATGCACATAATGTATAGCAATATTAAGAATCACAGACTATTTGTTTGGACAAGGCTTATTAGAAGATGTATATCAGCCATTCTACACATTTCCCATTCAACTTGAACATATACAAATTAGTTTGGCGGTCTACTGGTTATCCTATTATCCTGCAAACATTTTGGGATTCTTGTTGGATAAATCGATGAGGACATCAGTTCAAAATGTTTTGGGCGCTTCTATCAGTACATACATCGTTTGAGATGACTATTAATATGTATATTGGGTTTTGACATTTTAGTCGTATGCAGTGCTTTTGTGATTTGCACCATTTATTTTCTGCATTAGGATATTTTAGAGATTTGTATTGAGATTTGTTGTGAGCATATATGTAGGCCTCTTGATTAATGAAAAAAAATATTTTTGATTAATTAAAAAAAATTGTGTGATTGAGTTTTGCTTTTCATTCCACTCTTTTTGTGTGAGACATTGAGAGACTGAGGGTTTGTGAGAAACCCTAAATTTCCTGCCGCACACCACCACTACACCACCACCATCCCGACCCCCTTCATCTCCTGCCGCACACCACCACTACACCACCACTACACCACCACCAGCTGAGCACGATCAACCCCGACTGCTCTCTTTCATCTAAACCCAACCCTACCCCGAAACCCCCTCATCTCCAACCGATGCCACTTCACCAGCGCCCTTGCTACCACCGGCGCCCCCACCACCACTGCACGTCGTTGCCCCGACCCTCTACCTCCGTCACCTTCTTCCCGAGCTCAAACAAAGCGCAAGTGAGATAAGTGCTTTCTATTGTATCCTGTTGCTGTTTGTTGTTTGGGCTGTTGGATCAGACCCAATTCCAGCATTGTGTTTCTCTCCATCCGTGGCGACATCGAACCTCGGTAATTTCGTTCAATTTCTCCATTATTTGTTTTATTGCCTATCATCTCTAGAATATTATCTGAATTTACTGTCGTCCACCAATATTGAGTGTGTATCCTTCTACTTGTCTAATAACGTACGAATCACTATTGAATATTTTACTTGCTAATAACACTTTAGTATAATCATTGAATCTTAAGCTTGATATTTAATTGAGATTGTTAGACTTATTCGATTTTTTGAAAATCCATTATATCAATCACTAGTTTTAATTTTTAACTTAATTGACACTACATGTTGGTAAACTTAATCTTTTAATATTCTTGAAAATTCTCTACCTAGGGTGAAGTTTACATCATTTTGGTATCAGAGCGAATATTTTTAAAATCCTAATTATTGCATCATTTAGTCATAATCTGTGCATTCATTTATGATCATTTTAGGGTTATTTAAAAAAAATTAAAAAAACAAAAAAAACATCATTTTAGGTGCATTTATGTCACGTTTTTCCAAATTTCAGCAAACATGTTCCTACGGTCCCTAGTTTTCCACCTTTGGTGAATGTGCCTTCGCAGCACCATCACAAATCCTAAAGAGCATTGTCTCTCCCAAACTACCCAATCAGGAATTCTAAAAATCAACAAGTTCCTCGTCGGACTGAAATGGGCAACGCTTACATTTTCACTACCCTCGCTATTATTTAAGCAACTCTTGCCAATATCAATCAGAGGCTTGAGCAAGTGGAATTGAATCAAAATATTGCCCCTCAGCTTCATCGTCAGATCCCTCACGAGAATGATCGTGACGACTGACGTCAAGATTGTGGCCCTGACGAACAATAGAAGAAGAACGTTAAGGCTAACGTTCTCCACTTTAAAGGCCATATGAAACACCAAGATTATCTTGATTGGATCCGTGTCATGGACCACTACTTTGTGTGATTTGACATAAGCAAAGCCCGGAAGGTTAAATTTGCCACACTGAAATTGACTGGTAAAGTTAGACAACACTAGACCAATCTTGAATATGCTCGCAGAGGCTGAAGCTTAACACCCATAGCTACTTGGGAGGCCATAAAAGATAAGATCACCGAGAGATATGTGCCCTTGTTGTTCCACACCCGATTGTTAGATTCGTGGGACCAACTCTATCAAAGAAGCAAATTCACCCAAGAGTATGTGGATAAGTTCGACTACTTCCTCATTCGATGCAATACTTTAGGTAAAGAGAGCGAAGAACAAACCTTCTAGGTTCAGAGCTAGACTATGAGCCGACCTAAGGAATGAGCCAATCCATAGAAATGTGGACTCCTTGGCAGCGGCTTATGCCATAGTCCTCGATATGAATTCCCTTAAAGCAAGTTCCCACTACAAGTCCAGCGATTCGAGAGATCACTCCTAGAATGACTTCCACCGATTTCTTTAGATCTAAGTTCTTTTCTCAGTACCCCAATAAGTCTTACCCAAGTACGCCTACTTCAAATCCCTATCCACCTAGAAATGACAACAAGGGATATGACCATGTTGCTGGCAACTGTCCCAGCACCAGTAGAATCAACATTGTAGAAGGTACCGCTGTCATTTCTGATAATTTTGACAATGAGTTTTCCTATGAATCTAATGAAAGTGATGACTTTGGTGAAGAAGAGAATGACCAGTATCTCAACTGTATTCGGTCGATCTAATCGTCTCCTTTGAATGTAGTCAGAAGTGCATTGTCCCAACCAAAAGAAGAAGATGATGGGAAGCGCACTGCTATATTTCACACCTTCATGACAATAGGTGGCCAAAATGTATGGTGATTGTTGGCAGTGCAAGCAGCATCAATGTTGTCTCTTCAGCAGTCCTAGCCAAGATTCGACTTAAGGTTGAACTCCATCCACACCAATATAAAGTATCTTGGATTGATGCGACAGCCCTCCAAGTAACACATCGTTGTTTGGTCCCTATAGACTACAAAGCCTACGAGGAACAAATTTGGTGTGATGTGCTCAAAATGGATGTGGGTCAAGTAATTTTAGGGAGACCTTGGTTATATGACCACGATGCGATAATATATGGTCGATCCAATCAATGTGTGTTTCAACATGACGGATTAAAAATAAAGCTAATACCCATCAAATCTCAAACTAACTCGTCTGTAAAAACACAACTCCCTCGAGAAAGGGCAAGGAAGTAATTGACAAATAAAATCACAACGTATATGGGTGAAAAGGAACTCAAGGAAGAAATTGACAAAGGGACGACCGTTCTACTACTCACAGTGAGAGAAGTTTCTAAAGGGCCTAAGACACCCATCTCTCCTCAAGTTACTGGTGTCTTCCAAGAATTAGCAGATATGTTTTCTGTTGACCTCCCCAACCAGTTATCCCCACTGCGTGACATCTAACATGCTATTGATCTAGTTCTGAAAGCGAGTCTTCCTAACTTGCCACATTATCGGATGAATCCGACGGAACATGATGAGTTGAAAAGGCAAGTTGACGAGTTATTGGCAAAAGACTTCATTAGAAAAAGCTTAAGTTCTTGCGCAGCTCCTACTCTATTGATGCCAAAGAAAGATGGAACCTGGAGTATGTGTATGGACAACCGTGCCATAATTAAAATCACGGTGAAGTACCATTTTTCCATTCCCTGTTTGGATGACATGTCAGACATGATGTCTGGTGCCACAATCTTTTTCAAGATTGACCTTAAAAGTGGTTACCACCCAATACGTGTTTGTCCTAGTGATGAATGGAAGACCGCCTTCAGGACGAAGGATGACCTGTATGACTGGATGGTCATGCCGTTTGGAATGACGAATGCCTCGGGAACGTTTATGAGAATCATGACGCAAGTACTCCATCCCTTTGTGGGCAAGTTTCTTGTGGTGTACTTTGATGGTATTCTCATTTACAGCCGATCCGTTTGGCAATATCTTGACCATTTCCAACAGGTCTGCGGTGTTTTGAGGAAGGAACAACTTTATGCTCATTCTATCAAATGTACATTTCTCTCCGATCAAACTATCTTTCTGGGATTTATTGTCTCTGCCAGAGGAGTCTTCGCTGACCCACAAATGATATGAGCTATTATTGAGTGGCATGAACCCCGCATCATACGTGATGTGCGGAGTTTTCATGGACTTGCTACCTTCTATCGTGGTTTGTGCAATGATTTAGCACAATCATGGCTCCGATAAGCGACTGTTTGAAGAAAGGTGAGTTCGTCTAGTCGAAAGCAGCGACAAAAGCCTTCTAAGAGATAAAAAAAAATGACTCAGATGCATGTCATGAGGTTGCCTGATTTTACTAAAGTCTTTGAAGTAACATGCGGTGCTTCTTGTATTGGTATATGTGGAGTCCTCAGTCAAGAGAGTTATCATGTTGCTTATTTCAGTGAAAAGCTGAATGAAGCAAAAAAGTAGTGTATGTTTAAAAGAAATTTAAAAGAAACAAAGAAATTTAAAAGAAATGTATGAAACAACTAAATGTATGAAAATTAAATTAATAGAAACAACAAAATTTAAAAAGAACAACAATCTATCTCAACTAAAAAAACAATAATAACAAGAACTAGTGAGTAGTGTATGTATGTTTACCAAATTGATCAATAAAATCTAAAACATTGAGAGGAAGAAGTTCAAGAAAACCTAAATTAATTAAGAGATATAGATGAGGATAATCAACTATGTTAAATCTGCAAATTAAACATATACTAAAATACCGTATGAGTGTTTGAAGTTTGAAGAATGATAGTTGAGAGAGTTGAGACTTGAGAGCTTGTAGTAGTGTTGTTGATTGTTGATCCTTGCAAAATATAGTAGAAACTTGATTTGTTGAGAGATAGTAGAGAGATTTGAGTGAATTAGTGAAGAGAAATGAAAGAAATGATGTTGTATAGATAGAATATGCAATTTTTTTGATTTCCTAAAGTACCCCCAAAATTAGCTAGTATAGATCTGTTGGGGGCAATTTGGTAATTTTCCAATTTTTTTAATTTCTGCACACAAAAAGTTAATAATTAAAAAATAGTCCAACGGTCGCTTTTGTTTCCTGAGGACGCTTTTGTCTCGGGGTTGAGACTTCCGCTGCACCCGTTCATCAAGAGGGTACTAAACTGGGGGGAGCTGAGCTCCATGCAGTACGGTCTCAACTCATGGAAACACTTGGTATGTTTTATCTTGAAGTGTCAGGAGAAGGGGATCAAGCCGAGGCTCACATACGGCTTGGATTTTTGGAAGGCCGAACCACAAGTCCCCGAAGCACAGAGACTTGACCAAAAAGGAGTGGGCGAAGGTCGATAAGATCGTGGAGGGGCATAGCATCGGTTGGCCTCGCGTCACGGAGCTGCATCTCGCCCAAGCCGGACTGAACCCAGCCGACCCTAGTATGTTTTTGTACCCATTTCGTTTTTCTTCCTGCCTTCGTGTTAACATTTTTACTTTTTCCCTTTTGTAGAGATGTCTGCCGAGGAGCTCGACAACCGAAATGCCTTGGTAGCCCTGGCGGCCAAGAGGAGGGCCGATTTGGCGAATAAGGCTGCCTCGGGCGGGGACCAGCAAGGCAGCGACCCCAAGGCCCGAGGAGTCGGCCCCGAAGAGGGCGAAGAAGCACCACCATCATTCGTCGAAGACGACAAGAGATCCCGGGGCGAGCTCCGGTAGCAAAAGGGTTGTCGAGGTCGCGAAGGGGCCTCTCCCGCCACTTTGCCCGAACACCGAGGAAATGGTGGGTCGGCCAGGCATGAAGCCGTATGCCCATGACTGGGGGATCAAGACAGGGGATACGCTCCTCGAGGGCCCGATTGCGGTGGAGGTGGTGGACCACCTCGCCACGGAGCGGGATCACTTGAACCTGGTGGTAGAGACGACTGATACGTCTTACATGAGGTCGCGCAGGCCCACATCACGGTAAGTCTTCGTTTTTTGTTTTCAGCATAGTTTGCGATGAATTCTTCTAACTTGATTTCCCTCGGCAAGGCAATGCAGCATGCGCAGCACTTTCATAAGTGCCTTGAGAAGGAGATTGTGGTCGAGAAGAAGAATTTCGAGCGCTATCTTCGGGAAGCCACTAAGCTGAAGGACGAGCTGACGGCGGTGGAGTCTGCCCAGGCGGTCTTCCAAGCCCAGCTGGTCTCGATAACGGAGCATCACGCGAACGAGCTGATGCACTTCAAGGCGAAGGCCAAGAAGGAGAGTGAGGAGATGGCGATCACCATGGCGGACACCCTGATTGCTTCCCAGGACGAGGCCTACAACAAGGCCAAAGAACACATCCTACAGATCTATCCGGACCTTCGGATCGATCATCTCCCTATGGGTGGCAGCTCCCCGAGCTTCCGCTGACGCCCTGCGGCGGGGACAACGAGGAGCAGGGGGATCCTCAACTAGAGGCCGGGGGCGACCAGGCTGACGAAGAGGTGTCGTCCCCCTCCTAAACAGTAGTCTAGGAATTTCTTTCTTTTTGCTTGTATTCGCCGAATGCGAGCTGGCCACCGCCTTTTGTAACACAAAATTTTTTGAATTTATAAAATAAGATTTTTGGCCGGTGCTCTAAGACTTTTGCTTTTTCGACTCTTTTGTGACCTATTATTTTTCCTGTCTTTTTGATAGACGCATGAGGTCCTCGGCGCCGACCTTGATTCTGCCGAGGTCTCTTGGGTCTGAGTTGAGCTGGGGGCCACGAAGAGTGTTCTAGCTCGCCACCGTAAACAGGCTCGAGATCGAGAGGCCGCAATGAATTATTTTATGAACAAGTCTAAGGAGCTCAGCCTAGAGGTCGCTTGTCTGAAGAAGGCCATAGTCGATCGGGACTAGTGGATAGTTGAGACGAACTGGTCAATTTCACATGCCTCGATCATGCGACTGGCTTCAGAGTCCTTTCTTCGTGAGGCTGTTGTAGAGGAGTCGGAGATTCGTAGACTGAAGCTCATGCTAGGCACCAGTCCGCTCGAGGAGGCCAGCAACTCCGTATTGCGACCTTCTCCTACATTTTACCTGGAAACGGGCCGAGCTGCCGACACGCAGAGCTCTGTTGCCGGGGCGTCCTTGCTGGCCGGGCCGGCGGAGCGTGCGGAGGATCCCGTGGGAAGTACCGAGTTTGAGTTTTAAGCCGAGCGATGAGCGATTTGTAAAATCTTCATTGTATTGTGTGGCTATTTCTGGCGCTCTATGAGTAATAATACTTCGATTTCTTTTTGGTTGTGATCATTCATCAAGAGTGGCGTGTGGCTTGAGGTCATCGTCGAGCATCAAGGTTGCAGGGCTTGAGAAAGCCAAGGCCTTGTTCGAGGTCGATGCTGAGCCCCCACACTTTGAGAAAGCCAGTATGGGTGTAGCTTGGGATCATCGCCAAGCATTAAGGTCGCAGGGCTTGAGAAAGCCAAGGCCTTGCACGAGGTCGATGCCGAGGCCCCATACATGTTCTCGGGTAGATAGCATGAGCGTGGCTTGAGATCATCGCCGAGCGTCAAGGTCGGAGGGTTTGAGAAAGCCAAGGCCTTGAGGTCGATGTCGAGCCCTTACACTTTGAGAAAGCCAGTATGGGTGTAGCTTGAGGTCATCACCGAGCGTTAAGGTCGCAGGGCATGAGAAATTCAAGGCCTTGCTCGAGGTCGATGCCGAGCCCTCATACCTGTTCTCGGGTAGATAGCATGAGCGTAGCTTGAGGTCATCGCCGAGCGTTAAGGTCGCAGGGCTTGAGAAAGCCAAGGCCTTGCTCGAGGTCGATGTCGAGCCTCCATACCTTAGAGAAGCTGTTATGAGTGTACCTAAAGGTCATCGCCGAGCGTGAAGATCGCGTGGCTTGAAGAAGCCAAGGTCTTGCTCGAGGTCGATGCTGAACCCCCATGCCTGTCCTCGGGTAGATAGTACGAGTGTAGCCGGAGGTCGTCGCCGAGCACCTAGGTCCCAGGGCTTGAAGAAGCCCGGACCCTGCTCGAGGTTGATGCCGAGCCCCCATACATTAGGAGTGACTTTTTGTGGCTCGCAGTTCCATCAGAACGCCGAGCCCCAAGCTTGTAAGAGAAGCTTTTTATGGCTCGCGATTCCATCCGAACGTCGGGCCCCAAGCTTGTAAGAGAAGCTTTTTGTGGCTTGCGGTTACATCCAAACGTTGAGCCCAGAACTGGTTTTAAGAAAGCTAGTACGAGGCCAAAGCTTGTTTTAAGAAAGCTAGCACGATGCAAGAGCTTGTTTTAAGAAAGCTGGCACAATTACATCATATTGACTTTACAAAACAAGGCACGACGTGCCGATTACATCTTATAATTTACATGGGGGTATCTGCCGAGGCTAAGCCTCTCCTTCGAGGAATTTGATAAAGTGCTCTGCGTTCCATGGTCTCTTGACAGCCTTGCCCTTCAGATCGGTGAGGCGGTACGTACCCGGGCGTACAACCTCAGAAACTTTGTACGGGCCTTCCAAGTTTGGAGCCAGCTTCCTCTTTTGGCCGGGGTTAGATACCGCCAGCTTTCGGAGGACGAGATCCCCTAGCTTGATATCAGTGGGACGCACCCTTTTGTTGTAGAACTTCTCGATTCTCTGTCGGTATGTGTTCCTTCTGATGGCAGATTTTTCCCTGACCTCGTCTATGAGGTCCACGTCGGCACGTAGCTTTGCCGAGTTGCTTGCTTCATTAAAGGCCATGATTCGGGACGAAGGGAGCCCGATCTCGAGGGGAATTACTACCTCCGTGCCGGAAGTTAGATTGAATGGCGACTCTCTCGTGGGGATTCTCTTCGTCGTTCAATGGGCCCAGAGAACGCTCGGCAACTCGTTGACCCATAACCCCTTAGAAAAATTATCAAGTCATTTCTTGAGACCGTCAAGGATCTGGCGGTTCGCGTTCTCGGCCTGACCGTTCGACTGTGGGTGGCATACCGAAGAGAAGTGCTGCTGGATCCCGAGGTCCTCGCAGAACTTTCGGAAATTCTTACCTGCGAACTGAGTTCCATTATCTGTGATGAGTATGTGTGGAATTTCGAATGGGCAGATGATGTGCTTCCAGAAGAATTGCTGGGTCTACTACTCGGTGATCGTGGCCAGGGGCTCAGCCTCGATCCATTTCCTGAAGTAGTCAATTTCTACTATCAGAAACTTTCTTTGGCCCATTGCCTTTGGGAAGGGGCCTACCAGGTCCATCCCCCACATAGCAAAGGGATCGGACTGGCCAGGGAGCGGAGGTTTGCTTGCGGAGCCCTTCTCACCGAGGAGAACCTTTGACAAGGGCCACACTTTTTGACCAGGGCCAGAGCGTCTTGCAGCATCGTGGGCTAGTAGTACCCGTGATTCAAAGGCTTTTGCGCAAGCAATTGGCTTCCCATATGGCACCCGCCAATTCCTTCATGGAGCTCCTTGAGAGCATACTTTGCCTCATCGGGGGTTAAGCAGCGGAGGTAGGGTCTTCTGTTCGTCGTAGTGTATGATCGCTTGAAGAGGGTTTCATTGATCATGGCGAACCTCTCCGAGCGTATCCTGACCCGCCTTGCCTCGGCTCAGTCTTCGGGGAGCTCTCCTTTGGTTAGGAACTTTCTGATGGGAGTGGCCCAATCGTCAGGCTGAGCTCCGTCTTCTATACAGAGGCTCTCGAGAAGGTCGATACTCGGCTTTAGGAATACTTCGATCAGAACGGTACGGTCGAGACCTTCGAAAGATGAGGAAGCTAACTTTGACAGGGCATCGGCCTGGGCATTCTGCTCTCTTGGGATCTTTGAGACCGCAGACTCGTCAAAGGATGCCAAGAGCCGCTGAACCATGGCCAGGTACCGGATCATCCAATCGTCACGGGCCTCGTACTCTCCGGTGATCTGATTGACCACGAGCTGAGAGTCGCTGAAAGCCCTGATCTGTCTAGTGCCCGCTTGGTGCGCCAAGGTGAGCCCGGCAATGATAGCTTCATACTCGGCCTTGTTGTTGGATGCTGGAAATTGAGACGGAGTAAATACTGGAGAAGGAAGTTGTCAATTCCTTGCAAAATGTTGCCCGCACCACTCCCCGCTTCGCAGGAAGAGCCATCGACGTAAACTTCCCACGTATGGTCGGCCTTCCGACTTTCGGGTTGCTTGGAGATGGTGCATTTAGTGATGAACTCGGCGAGGGCCTATCCCTTGATGGCCGTTCTTGGTTGATAGCCGATATTGTATTGACTGAGCTCGATCGACCACTTGACCAGTCGGTCGGAGCTCTCGGGCTTGTGGAGAGCTCCGGCCGACTGGTCCGTGAGCTTCAGAGGCTGGTCCGTGAGGAACTGAATTGAGTGTGCTTGGAAATAGGGACGGAGCTTCCGCGCGGCCATGACTAGGGCATAGGCCACCTTCTCCATTTTTGCGTACCTGGTCTCGAACGAGAGCAAGACTTTGCTCACATAGTACAGTAGCTTTTGGACTCCGTCCTCTTCCCAAATGAGAACAGCACTGAGCACGCTTTTCGAGGCAGACAGATAAAGCCAGAGAGGCTTGCCCGGCTCAGGTTTGCTAAGGAGCGGAGGATTAGCGAGGTACTCTTTCAATTGGGCGAACGCCTCCTGCTGCTGAGTACCCCATTCGAAGCCTCCGGTTCCATGCAAAGCTTTGAAGAACGGGAGGGACTTCTCTTCGGACTTGGAGAGGAAACAGCCGATGGCCGCCAGTCTTCCCGCGAACCATTGGACCTCTTTGATATTCTAGGAGGGGCCATGTCTATTATGGCTTGGATCTTCTTGGGGTTTGCCTCGATGCCGCTCTGGCTGATGACGAACCCGAGAAATTTTCCCGAGGAGACGCCGAACGCATACTTCGCCGGATTGAGCCTCATATGGTAGGTTCGAAGGACGCCAAAGGCTTCTTCCAGGTCGGCGACGTGGTCCCGCCCTTGTTGACATTTGACGAGCATGTCGTCGACGTACACCTCCATGTTGCGACCGATCTGGTCCTTGAAGACTCAATTAACGAGCCTCTGATAGGTAGCACCGGTATTCTTAAGCCCGAAGGGCATAACCCGGTAGCAATAAAGACCTTGGTCGGTGACGAAGGACGTCTTGGCTATATCAGGGAAACATTCGGATCTGGTTGTAGTCTGAGAAGGCGTCCATGAAGGAAAGGGGCTCGTGACCCGACATCGCATCGATCAGAGTGTCAATGCTGGGGAGAGGGAACGGATCTTTGGGGCACGCCTTGTTGAGGTCAGTGAAGTCTATACAGATCCTCCAGCTCCCGCTCGCCTTTCTGACCATCACGACGTTCGCCAGCTACTCGGGGTAGCTGACCTCCTAGATGAATCGGGCAGACAAGAGCTTGTCTACCCCGGCCTTTCTGCTGGTCACGAAGTGGGCCAGAAAATTGGCCTCCCGCTGGTTGAACAAGTAGATCGAGCCGGGGACGAGCTTAGAGAACCATTCCCGGGCCGGACCCCAGAGGGTGGTGGGGAAGGCACGACATAGGACGGGATCCGAAGCGCTGTGAATCATCATGAGGGTCTTGAAACCCTCCATGTGGTCAGCAGGATCACCCTCGGCGTCATAAGTCTCGAACTGGGAGGTTGAAAATTCGGGGGTATTTATGCTTGTAGGATTGCAGTGGAGAAAGGAGGTCGGGTCGGCCTGTGACCCTAAGCTGACCTCCGGCCGCCCTCGCCAAAGTGGTCGAGGGGGTTCTCCATTTCTTGTAGGCGTCGCAGGACGTCCTCATCACGTTCTGGCGGGCCGGTTAGGCCGTGAGACGCGCTGGCTCCGGCATCCGACCGCGAGTTAGAGCGGTGGAGTGTCTCGTTGATAGGGGTCCCTAAGATGGCCTCCAGGATTTCGTTCCGGAAGTCTTGGAACTCACGGCGGGTGACTGGTGCTCGTCCGGCCGGGTTGCGTTGGGGTGGCGGCCTTCGGTCGGCGCGACTGAGCTCCGGCTCCTGCTCTCGGGATGGATGCTTAGGATGGTTCGGTGCCGAGTTAGAAGCGGCCTCTCTCCTAGTTCGGCTGACCTGTCGGTTCTGGATGACCCGACGCAGGTCGGTCGCAACCGAACGAGAAGCGCCCGGTCCGGGTCTGAGGTTGACCCTCGGATGGTTGGAGCCATGAGTGTCGGTGGGGACGTCCCGAGGAGCGTCCGGACGACGTGCAGAGGTGACAGCTCTTCTGGGCTTGGGTGCCATATGGGCTCGGATTGGAGGGATGCCGTTAATGGCTGGGATCCGACTGGGGTCCGTACAGAGGTTTCCCACAGACGGTGCCAACCTGATGCGGTTTGCTTTTGGGGGTGGCTGCAACAGGTGTGAGTTCTCTCAATTTATAAAGTGGAAGTCGCAGTACTGGCTATACGCCCCAACCCTCAGCTGAGGTAGCGACTCAAGAGCAGGCAGGAGTGAGGTGGAGGTCGGATGTTCGGCTCAGATCTGGAGGCTCGGCTCGGTTTCGTGTACCTGCACTCAGCCTAGAAACACCGGGGTTGATCCCGGTGGCAGGTACTCCGATGGTCTAGTTAGTCACTGAAGAGTAACAGTGGCTAGGATTTTAGAGGGGAAAGATTGATTACCTGTGAAGGTGGGAGAGGGCCTGGTATTTATAGGCAGGCACAAACGGGTCTGGACCCGTTTGTCCGTGGGCCTGACGTGGCAGAAGTCCATGGGGCTTTAGGGCTGACCTGGCTGACCTGATGATTAGGGGTGAGCGGTTTTTGAGGGGATCCTGTGGCCCAGGAGAGGCCACGTCATCTGACCCATATCAAATATCTATTTGTATAGGCTATTTTGTCACTGTTGCAAATGACATGATTAATAAGTTGTGGTTTATCCTAACAAAGATGATTGGCACGTCCTATTTTCATAGGAGTCCGACTTATTGCCCCAATGGATATTGATTTTCAGTTGATTTTTTATAAGACATGAAGATGGATACACTTACAATACATGTCTGAGGCTACATGACTAATGTTCATATAGCCACAACACCAGCGCTCTGGATATTCTGGTATAATTATAAGTAAAGATAATCGGTTTCCACTTTTCATCCTGAACGGTTTTAGAAAATGAGGTCTGCCATTTTTGAATCTGAAATGAACCCAAAATCTCAGTTGCTAACTGAAAGAAACGATTTCATGATGAAAGGTAACCTAGGTTCGAGTTCAGTCTGTCCGTTCAAACCCGAGATTTGTCTGGATTGATAGGGTTTGTGGTCGGTATTCGAGTGTTGTTGCTATAAATAATCCCTTTGACATGTTAATCTTCCATCAGAATGTCAAATAGATGAGATGATTGTTGCTATTATGTTTGTTAAAGTGAGAGAAAATAAATGAAAGATACATTGATTTATTATTGGTTGGATTTTATGACATTGGTGAGAGAAAATAGATGAAAGTAATTCAGTGAATGATCTGAACAGTTTATAGGATTTTTTTTTTCATAGAGGAAACTGTTGTGTATGATTTTAAGATGATTTCTGAAATGTTTGGATACGAAAAGGCCTCTGCGGATGCTATTGTCGATTGGATTTTTATGTACATGCCATGTGCACGTGTTGCCAGTATTTTGAACGAGATTTGGAAAGCTACTAGAGTGGAAAGCAGGTTGCTCGCCTATATGATTAAAGATTAAATTGAAGTGGAGATAAATAATATTTGTGTGCATCATATGATGGAATTTCCAACCCGAAGCAAGATGTGAGTGATGTAAAAGATCCTGAAGAATCTCCACAGAATTAAGGAGTTAAAGTTGTTGGCTAGGGAATGTTTTGTGGACTTTCTTCCAGTTCTTTTGTTGACTTTTCAGAATCTCTTGCGGGTTTGTCTTTGTACCATAAACTTGTTTTTATTGTCTCTTTTATGTTTGATTCTTATGGTGTTTGCAAATTGTACATATTATATATATGAGGCTGCAGATAGAGTTGGAGAGAGCTGCAAGAGCCTTTGCTGAAGAAATAGCCGGTGATGCATGCAAAAAGTTGTTAGAAGAAGAAGGGAAAAGTGTTCAAGCTTCGAAAAGTAAAGCGAAAGCCCAAGAACAAAAAGAAAAGTAATGTTTAATGTGTATTTGATTTTTGGTTTCGATATTGCATTGTGCTAATCATTAGTATATGTTTTTGCCTAGGTTGGTGCTTGCACTGAGGAGCTTTTACTGGAAAAAACTACAGAACCGCATTCACTAATTAGAACAGAATAGTGGGTAAAAAAAAAATGATAGGCCTACACTCCGTGAAGGTAAAACCATAAAATTCTCAATTCCAGTCAGGAAATTCAAATTTATTTCAATAGATTCTCAATTCCTGCACTCCAAGAAGGTCTGGATAGCTACAGTTACTGCCATAACTTGGTTTTTAGAGAGAGAATGGGTCTCTTTGGCTAAAATTGCAAGTGTTGGCCAACAAATAATAATAAATCATCTTATAATTTATCTCAAATTTTCTATCACAGAAATAGTTTTCACAAGATGATAAATATCTCTATAAGATCAATATCCATCAAATAAACATGAATATCTATTAAGACCAACTAAAATCTTCCAACCTTCAATCAAAAGAAATTTAAACCGCCTACGAAAAGATTGCTTGGATTTGCGAAAAGGTTGCTTGGATTTATCCTTACTTTATTCCTTAGCTCTAAAATTCTATTTCTTTATTCATTTCAGGTCTGATCGAAATAGGTTTTATTTTTATATTTTATATATTTTTATTTTTATATATTTGTATATTATATAAATGATCTATATCCTAATCCTGCAAGAAACTGTGGTGAGGGTAAACTTTCGCCTGGTGAATTCAATACATATACCATAAAAACAAATAAAAATATCCAAAACTTCACGAAAACAAATTTCATATACAAATCCTCTTACAACATATAAAATTTAACAACAATCAACAATCTAAACCAAACCAACTCAAACCAAACCAAACCAACCCTAATCATCCAATCAAGCTCAAACCAACACCAATACGTCAAATCACATTTGATTGAGGCGGCAAAATGCCTATTTGGAGAGGATGGTGAGAGGAATGAGATTATCAGAACAATGGAGGATTTGGGGACACATTTGATTGAAGTGGCAAAACGCCTATTTGAAGAGGATGGTGAGAGGAATGAGATTACCAGAACAATGGAGGATTTGGGGATGGGTTTGTCGTCTTTATTGGAGACACCATGTATCGAAATCTAACCCTAACCATATTCATATCAATCAACAACTTCAACGCCTTCCGCAAACTCTAAGATTTGACATCAAGGCGAAACACCATAACTCACTTCATGAATCCATAATAGAATTTATGAAATTTATAGGAAAACAAAATTTTGGCACATAATAATAAGATAGCAAACAAAATTTGAATTGCATGCATCATGGGACAATGGGAACTTTTGCCGATATTAAGATATGAAAGAGAAGAAAAGAACTAAAAGGTGGTAGGGTACACTTCCATTTTGGTTGAGACTAAATTACGTAACATGGACATGGACATGGACATGGAATATGGAACCAATAAGACCAATATTAGCGAATATGCCATATCTTTTAAATCCTAGGAGTGAAATACACAATGGACCGGACAATAAACATTTTGTATGTTTGACTACTATGCAGAGCCAGCCCTGAGTTCCCGGGGCCTCAGGCGAAAAGCCGAAATAATTATTTTTAGAGATCTAATTACAATATAATTTTTTTACGCGCAAAATACAGCCTATATTATAAGGGAAATACAAATTCGGAAGCCCCTAAATGTGGAAAAACATCGGGGGCCTGAGGCGACCGCCTTACCGGCCTCAAGGTGGGGGCTGGCCCTGCTACTATGCATAAGCATTTATCATTAGATAAGTTAAGTATAATACCCGGATTAGGGATGGCATCCGGGTCGGGTTAACCCGTGACCCGCCCAACTCGACCCGATCCGCCTTGGCCCGGTTCGGATTCGGGTCGGGGTCGGACCCGTTATCCCAACCGGGTCAGTCCGGGTCAGAAAAATCTCAATACCAACTCGCTCAACCCGTCCCGTCAACTTGCAAACCCGTTCAAACCCGCTCAACCCGGCTTGTACTTATTTTCTTCTTCGTATTATTGGAATTCAATTTTCTAGATAAATCTTTTTTTTCTCCTAGAGCCAAATTGCCTTTATTTTGGATATCCGATTGATTTGGTTGAGCCCAAAGATTTTAATCTGTACTATTATATTATTACTATTTGATCATTTAATTATTTTGGCCCAAACTCCTAATCCAACCTATGATTTGTTTATTTATTTTAGAAGTCCAATCCAAACTCAAACTCGTTATTATTTTTATCCTTATTTTCGTACAAGAAATCCAATCCCAATTTCTAGTTCATATTATATCCTACTAGTTAATTTATTATTTTTAAAGCACAAAACAAGAATATCATTATTATGTGGTTATTTTGTGAAAAGTTCTATCTTAACTCATTCTATGATATTAGTTTAGTATTTGATTACCTAATTAATGTCATTACTTGATTATTTAATCTTTGGTTACTTTTTATACTTAATAAATGTTTTAAAATCCACTCAAAGCCCAAGTTTTCCAACCATTCTATAATAATATTAATTTGTATTTGACTGTTTTAGCCTCATCTGCGGCCAATAGTCCATAGTTTTTGGCGACTTTAGAGTGAACTTCTATTTCCCTCATTTTGTGTGCTATAGTACACTGTTTTCGATCACTTTCTTGAGATTTCGTATTTTAGTGTTTTGGCCTTATTTTGTGGGTTATAGTCCACAATTTCCTGCCGATTTCTTGAAATTTAGTATTTGAAAGTTTTAGCCTCATCTGCAGTCCACAGTTTTCGTTGACTTTAGAGTGAACTTTTATTTCCCTAATTTTGGGGGCTATAGTACACTATTTTCGATCACTTTCATGAGATTTCGTATTTTGCTGTTTCGACCTCATTTTGTGGGTTGTCCACAGTTTCCGGCCGTTTATGCGAAATTTTGTATTTAACCGTTTTAGCCTAATTTGTTGGCTATAGTACACAGTTTTCGGCCATTTTAGTGAGAATTTTTATTTTCCTAATTTTGTCGGCTATAGTACACTGTTTTCGATCACTGACATGGGATTTCGTATTTTGCTGTTTCGGCCTCATTTTGTGGGTTATATAGTCCACAGTTCCGACTGCTTTCGCGAAATTTAGTATTTCACTGTTTTTGCCTCATTTGTGGGCCATAGTCCACAGTTTTCGGGCACTTGAGTGAGAATTTTTATTTCCCTCATTTTGTGGGCTATAGTACAATGTTTTCGATTACTTTCATTAGATTTCCTATTTTACTGTTTTGGCCTCATTTTGTGGGTTATAGTCCACAGTTTCCTATCGTTTTCGTGAACTTTTTATTTGACTGTTGTAGCCTCATCTGCGGGCAATAGTCCAAAGTTTTCGGCGACTTTTGAGTGAACTTTTATTTCCCTCATTTTGTATTCTATAGTACACTGTTTTCGATCACTTTCATGAGATTGCGTATTTTACTATTTTGGCCTCATTTTGTGGGTTATAGTCCACAGTTTCCGGTCGTTTTCGTTAAATTTTGTATTTGACTATTTTAGCCTCATTTTCGGGCAATAGTCCAAAGTTTTCGGCGACTTTTGACTGAATTTTTATTTCCCTCATTTTGTGTGCAATAGTACATTGTTTTCGATTACTTTAATGAGATTTCGTATTTTTCTATTTTGGCCTCATTTTGTGGGTTATAGTCCACAGTTTCCGACCGTTTTCGCTAAATTTTGTATTTGATTGTTTTAGCCTCATTTGTGGGCTATAGTCCACAGTTTTCGGCCATTTTAGTGAGAATTTTTATTTCCCTAATTTTGTCGGCAATAGTACACTGTTTTCGATAACTGACAGGGGATTTTGATTAAACAATTTTGGCCTAATTTTGTGGGTTATAGTCCATCGTTTTCAGGCACTTTTGTGAGAATTTTTATTTCCCTCATTTTGTGGGCGATAGTACAGTGTTTTTGATTACCTTCATGAGATTTCGTATTTTGCTGTTTCGGCCTCATTTTGTGGGTTATAGTCCACAGTTTCTGGTCGTTTTCGTGAAATTTTGTATTTGACTATTTTAGCCTCATCTGCGAGCAATAGTCCAATGTTTTCGGCGACTTTTAAGTGAACTTTTATTTCCCTCATTATGTGTGCTATAGTACACTATTTTCGATAACTTTCATGAGATTTCGTATTTTACTATTTTGGCCTCATTTTGTGGGTTATAGTCCATAGTTTCTGGTCGTTTTCGTGAAATTTTGTATTTGACGGTTTTAGCCTCATCTGCGGGCAATAGCCGAAGTTTTCGGCGAGTTTTGAGTGAATTTTTATTTTCCTCATTTTTGTGGGCTATAGTACACTGTTTTCGATTACTTTCCTGAGATTTTCTATTTTACTGTTTTGGCCTCATTTTGTGGGTTATAGTCCATAGTTTCTGGTCATTTTCGTGAAATTTTGTATTTGACTGTTTTAGCCTCATCTGTGAGAAATAGTCCAAAGTTTTCGGCGACTTTTGAGTGAACTTCTATTTCCCTCATTTACACTGTTTTTGATCACTTTCCTGAGATTTTGTATTTTATTATTTTGGCCTCATTTTGTGGGTTATAGTCCACCATCTCTGGCCGTTTTCGCGAAATTTTGTATTTGACTGTTTTAGCCTCATTTGTGGGCTGTAGTCCACAATTTTTGTTATTTTTAGTGAGAATTTTTATTTCCCTAATATTGTCGGCTATAGTACACTGTTTTCGATCACTGACATGAGATTTCGAATTAAACAATTTTGGCCTCATTTTGTTGGTTATAGTCAACCGTTTTTGGGCACTTTCGTGAGAATTTTTATTTCCCTCATTTTGTGGGCAATAGTACACTATTTTCGATCACTTTCAAGAGATTTCGTATTTTGCTGTTTCGGCCTCATTTTGTGGGTTATAGTCTACAGTTTCTGGCTGCTTTCGCGAAATTTAGTATTTGACTGTTTTAGCCTCATTTTGTGGGCTATAGTACTCTGTTTTCGTTTACTTTCATGAGATTTCCTAATTTACTGTTTTGGCCTCATTTTGTTGATAGTCCACAGTTTCTGGTCGTTTTCGTGAAATTTTGTATTTGATTGTTTTAGCCTCATCTGCAGGCAATAGTCCATAGTTTTCGGTGACTTTTGAGTGAATTTTTATTTCCCTCATTTTGCGGGCTGTAGTACACTGTTTTTGATTACTTTCCTGAGATTTCCTATTTTACTGTTTTGGCCCCATTTTGTGGGTTATAGTCCACAGTTTCTGGTTGTTTTCGCGAAATTATGTATTTGACTGTTTTAGCCTCATTTGTGTGCTATTGTCCACAGTTTTCGTCCATTTTAGTGAGAATTTTTATTTCCCTAATTTTGTCGGTTACAGTACACTGTTTTCGATCACTGACATGAGATTTCGAATTAAACAATTTTGGCCTCATTTTGTGGGTTATAGTCCATCGTTTGCGGGCACTTTCGTGATAAAGTTTTATTTCCCTCATTCTGTGGGATATAGTACACTGTTTTCGATCACTTTTTTGAGATTTCGTGTTTTGCTGTTTCAGCTTCCTTTTGTGGGTTATAGTCCACAGTTTCCCGCCGCTTTCGTGAAATTTAGTATTTTACTGTTTTAGCCTCATTTGTGGGCTATAGTCCACAGTTTTTGGGTACTTTAGTGAGAATTTTTATTTTCCTCATTTTGTGGGCTATAGTACACTGTTTTCGACTACTTTCATTAGATTTCCTATTTTACTGTTTTGGCCTCATTTAGTGGGTTGTAGTCCACAGTTTCTGGTCGTTTTCATGAAATTTTGTATTTGACTGTTTTAACCTCATCTGCGGGCCATAGTCCAAAGTTTTCGGCAACTTTTGGGTGAACTTTTATTTTCCTCATTTTGTGTGCTAGTACACTCTTTTCGATCACTTTCACGAGATTACGTAGTTTGCTATTTTGGCCTCATTTGGTGGGTTATAGTCCACAGCTTCCGGCCGCTTTCGCGAAATTTAGAATTTCACTGTTTTGGCCTCATTTGTAGGCTATAGGCCACCGTTTTCGGGTACTTTTGTGAGAATTTTTATTTCCCTCATTTTGTGGGTTATAGTACTCTGTTTTTTATTACATTCCTAAGATTTCCTATTTTTGTGTTTTGGCCTCATTTTATGGGTTATAGTCCACAGTTTCTGGTCGTTTCCGTGAAATTTTGTACTTGACTGTTTTAGCCTCATCTGCGGGAAATAGTCCAAAGTTTGCAGCGACTTTTGAGTGAACTTTTATTTCCCTCCTTTTGTGTGCTATGGTACACTGTTTTCCATCACTTTAATGAGATTTCGTATTTTACTATTTTGGCCTCATTTTGTGGGTTATAGCCCACAGTTTCAGGCCGTTTTTGTGAAATTTTGTATTTGACTTTTTTAGACACATTTGTGGGCTATATAGTCCACAATTTTCGTCCATTTTAGTAAGAATTTTTATTTCCCTAATTTTGTCGGCTATAGTACACTGTTTTCGATCACTGACATCAGATTTTGAATTAAACAATTTTGGCCTCATTTTGTGGGTTATAGTCCACCGTTTTTGGCACTTTCGTGAGAATTTTTATTTTCCTCACTTTGTGGGCTATAGTACACTATTTTCGATCACTTTCAGGAGATTTCGTATTTTGCTATTTCAGCCTCATTTTATGGGTTATAGTCCACAGTTTTAGGCTGCTTTCGCGAAATTTAGTATTTGATTGTTTTAGCCTCATTTGTGGGCTATAGTCCACAGTTTTCGGCAACTTTAGTGAGAGTTTTTATTTCCCTCATTTTGTGTGCTATAGTACACTTTTTTCGATTGCTTTCATGAGATTTCCTAACTTACTGTTTTTGCCTCATTTTGTGGATAGTCCACAGATTCTGATCGTTTTCGTGAAATTTTGTATTTGACTGTTTTAGCCACTTCTACGGGCAATAGCCCAAAGTTTTCGGCAACTTTTGAGTGAAATTTTATTTCCCTCATTTTGTGGGCTATAGTTCACAGTTTTTGGTTACTTTCCTGAGATTTCCTGTTTTACTGTTTTGGCCCCATTTTCTGGGTTATAGTCCACAGTTTCTGGTCGTTGTTGTGAAATTTTGTATTTGACTGTTTTAGCCTCATCTGCGGGCAATAGTCCAAAGTTTTCGGTGACTTTGGAGTGAACTTTTATTTCCCTCATTTTGTGTGCTATAGTACACTGTTTTCGATCACTTTCATGGGATTTCGTATTTTACCATTTTGGCCTCATTTTGTGGGTTATAGTCCACAGTTTCCGGCTGTTTTCGTGAAATTTTGTATTTAATTGTTTTAGCCTCATTTGTGGGCTATAGTCCACAGTTTTCGTTCATTTTAGCGAGAATTTTTATTTCGTTAATTTTTTCGGCTACAGTACACTGTTTTCGATCACTGACATGAGATTTCGAATTAAACAATTTTGCTCTCATTTTATGGGTTATAGTCCATCGATTTCGGGCACTTTCGTGATAAGTTTTATTTCCCTCATTTTGTGGGCTGTAGTACACTGTTTTCGATCACTTTCATGAGATTTCGTATTTTACTGGTTCGGCCTCATTTTGTGGGTTATAGTCCACAGTTTCTGGTCATTTTCTTAAAATTTTGTATTTGATTATTTTAACCTCATCAACGGGCAATAGTCCAAAGTTTTCTGTGACTTTTGAGTGAACTTTTATTTCCCTCATTTTGTGTGCTATAGTACACTGTTTTTAATCACTTTCATGAGATTTCGTATTTTACTATTTTGGCCTCATTTTGTGGGTTATAGTCCACAATTTCCGGCCATTTTCGCGAAATTTTGTATTTAACTGTTTTAGCCTCATTTGTGGGCTGTCGTCCACAGTTTTCGTCCATTTTAGTGAGAATTTTTATTTCCCTAATTTTGTCGGCTATAGTACACTGTTTTCGATCACTGACATGAGATTTCGAATTAAACAATTTAGGCCTCATTTTGTGGGTTATAGTCCACTGTTTTTGGGCACTTTCGTGAGAATTTTTATTTCCCTCATTTTGTGGGCAATAGTACACTGTTTTCGATCACTTTCAAGAGATTTCGTATTTTGCTGTTTTGGCCTCATTTTGTGGGTTATAGTCCAAAGTTTCTGGCTGCTTTCGCAAAATTTAGTATTTGACTGTTTTAGCCTCATTTGTGGGCTATAGTCCATAGTTTTCGGGTACTTTAGTGAGAATTTTTATTTCCCTCTTTTTGTCGGCTATAGTACACTGTTTTCGATTACTTTCATGAGATTTCCTAATTTACTGTTTTGGCCTCATTTTGTGGGTTATAGTCCACAGTTTTTGGTCGTTTTCGTGAAATTTTGTATTTCACTGTTTAAGCCTCTTCTGCAGGCAATAGTCCAAAGTTTTCGGCGACTTTTGAGTGAACTTTTATTTCCCTCATTTTGTGTGCTGTAGTACACTGTTTTCAATCAGTTTCATGAGATTTCGTTTTTACTATTTTGCCCTCATTTTGTGGGTTATAGTCCATAGTTTCCAGCCGTTTTTGCGAAATTTTGTATTTGACTATTTTAGCCTCAATTGTTGGCTATAGTACACAGTTTTTGGCCATTTTAGTTAGAATTTTTATTTCCCTAATTTTGTAGGCTATAGTACACTGTTTTCGAACACTGACACGAGATTTCGAATTAAACAATTTTGGCCTCATTTTGTGGGTTATAGTCCATCGTTTTCGGGCACTTCGTGATAAGTTTTATTACCCTCATTTTGTGGGATGTAGTACACTTTTTTCGATCACTTTCATAAGATTTCGTATTTTGCTGTTTCAGCCTCATTTTATGAGTTATAGTCCACAGTTTCCGGTCGCTTTGCGAAATTTAGTGTTTCACTATTTTGGCCTCATTTGTGGGCTGTAGTCCACAGTTTTTGGGCACTTTCGTGAGAATTTTTATTTCCCTCATTTTGTGAGGTGTAGTACACTATTTTCGATTACATTAATGAGATTTCCTGATTTACTATTTTGGCCTCATTTTGTGGGTTATAGTACATAGTTTCTGGTCGTTTTCGTGAAATTTTGTATTTAACTGTTTTAGCCTCATCTGCTTGCAATAGTCCAAAGATTTTGGCAACTTTTGAGTGAATTTTTATTTCCCTTATATTGGGGGCTATAGTACACTGTTTTCGATTACTTTCCTGAGATTTCCTATTTTACTGTTTTGGCCTCATTTTGTGGGTTATAGTCCTCCGTTTCTGTTCGTTTTCGTGAAATTTTGTATGTGACTGTTTTAGCCTCATCTGCGGGCAATAGTCCTAAGTTTTCTACGACTTTTGAGTGAACTTTTATTTCCCGCATTTTGTGTGCTATAGTACACTGTGTTTGATCACATTAATGAGATTTTGTATTTTACTATTTTGGCCTCATTTTGTGGGTTATAGTCCACAATTTCCGGCCGTTTATGCGAAATTTTGTATTTGACTGTTTTTGCCTCATTTGTGGGCTATAGTACACAGTTTTCGGCCATTTTAGTGAGATTTTTTATTTCCCTAATTTTGAAGGATATAGTACACTGTTTTCGATCATTGACGTGAGATTTCGAATTAAACAAATTTGGCCTGATTTTGTGGGTTATAGTCCATCGTTTGAGGGCACTTTCGTGATAAAGTTTTATTTCCCTCATTTTGTGGGCTAAGTACACTGTTTTCGATCACTTTCATGAGATTCTGTATTTTGCTGTTTCGGCCTCATTTTGTGGGTTATAGTCCACAGTTTTCGGACGCTTTCGCGTAATTTAGTATTTTCCTGTTTTAGCCTCATTTGTAGCTATAGTCTATAGTTTTCGGGCACTTAAGTGAGAATTTTTATTTCCCTCATTTTGTGGGCTATAGTACACTGTTTTCGATTACTTTCATTAGATTTCCTATTTTACTGTTTTGGCCTCATTTTGTGAGGTTTCTGGTCGTTTTCGTGAAATTTTGTGTTTGACTGTTTTAGCCTCATCTGCGGGCTATAGTCCAAAGTTTTCGGCGACTTTTGAGTGAACTTTTATTTTCCTCATTTTGTGTGCTATAGTACACTCTTTTCGATCACATTCATGAGATTTCGTATTTTACTATTTTCGCCTCATTTTGTGGGTTATAGTCCACAGTTTCCGACCGTTTTCACCAAATGTTGTATTTGACTGTTTTAGCCTCATTTGTGGGCTATAGTCCACAGTTTTTGTCCATTTTAGAAAGAATTTTTATTTCCCTTATTTTGTCGGCTATAGTACACTATTTTCGATCACTGACATCAGATTTCGAATTAAACAATTTTGGCCTCATTTCGTGGGTGATAGTCCTCCGTTTTTGGGCACTTTCGTGAGAATTTTATTTCCCTCATTTTGTGGGCTATAGTGCACTATTTTCAATCACTTTCAGGAGATTTTGTATTTTGCTGTTTCGGCCACATTTTGTGGGTTTTAGTCCACAGTTTCCAGCTGCTTTCGCGAAATTTAGTATTTGACTGTTTTAGCCTCATTTGTGGGCTATAGTCCACAGTTTTCGGGCACTTTAGTGAGAATTTTTATTTTTCTCATTTTTTGGGCTATAGTACACTGTTTTCGATTACTTTCATGAGATTTCCTAATTTACTGTTTTAGCCTCATTTTGTGGGTTATAGTCCACAGTTTCTGGTCATTTTCGTGAAATTTTGCATTTGACCTCTAAAACTGTCTTGGGAGTAGGCCAATCCTTCACAGCCTCAATCTTGGCAGGATCCACAGAAATACCATCAGCAGAAATAATATGCCCCAAGAAAGAAATCCTGTCGAGCCAAAACTCGCACTTGTTAAGTTTCCCATAGAGCTGATGCTCTCTCATAGTCTGCAGAACCACTCTAAGATGCTCAGCATGATCTTCCCGGTTCCGAGAGTACACCAAAATATCATCGATAAAGACCACCATGAACTTATCCAAATATTGAGAGAAGACCCGGTTCATAAGACTGATGAATACAGCCGGCGCATTCGTGACCCTGAACGGCATCACAAGATACTCATAGTGCCCGTATCTAGTCCTGAAAGAAGTTTTCGATATATCTGCAGCCTTCACCTTAACTTGGTGATATCCAGAACGAAGATTCAACTTCGAGAAAACAGCAGCCCCACTCAGCTGATCAAACAAATCATCAATCCTGGGCAACGGATACCGATTCTTCACAGCAACCCTGTTCAGCTCTCGATAATCCATGCACATCCAACGACTTTCGTCCTTCTTATCAACAAAAAGGACCGGAGCACCCCAAGGCGAAACACTAGTTCTGATGAAACCCAAATCAAGCAACTGCTGAATCTGCACTTTAAGCTTTGCCAGCTCAACCGGTGCCATCCTGTAGGGACTCTTCGATATCGGTTCTATTCCAGGCTGAACATCAATATCGAATTCCACGTCCCTATCAGGGGGTAAGCCAGGGAACTCTTCTGGAAAAATATCCATGAAATCCCGAACCACAAGAGTATCACCAAGATGCTCAGCTGTGCCTCTAGTAGTTGAGATGGAGTCTTCTGGCTCCGAAAATAATTAGCATCCAGAATCTGAGTTGGTATATATATTTCATTTATACATGCATGGTTGGTAAAATGTTGTGCAGGTCCCAGTTCGAGCCAAGCTTGTCTAATATATTAGTAACTAATACGTTAGCCAAACCTGGTGCTCTGATACCACTAAAAACCATGTCACGCCCCGCTTCCCAAAAATACAGAATACGAGTACGTAACAAAAGCCCAGCGAATGATTTTCATCATCCTTAAGCTATTTCTAGAATCTTGCAACACATCACAGAATTTATCAGAGTCGGAAGCGAAAAGGCACAACCATTCATGAATACTTGAAACAAATTACCAACAGAAATGTACTTGAATCCAAATACAATACTTCCAAATAAATCAGAGTTTGGAGAAAAAAAAATATCCTGGGTCACATCGCCCAAATACAAATAATATCCAAATAAACCAATACACTTTATTCGAGTTCAAGCAATAATGTAAATAATAATAATAAATCAGAAATCTCCAAGTTAATACATCCTTTTGCCATTACCATCTAGCAGCTAACCCTCCTGATCTGCAATAGTAAATTTGCAGGAAAAGGGAAAAAGAAGAAAACAAGTACCCGTCAATTGCAAGTCGCAGGTCACAAATAATGTTGGATACAAGCACATGGGGAAACTAACTAATAACATGTCAAAATGCATCAACAGTAATATCTAGCAAGGTATCCTAACAGTACAGTTGTTTTGTGTTAAAGGCATTGTCATAAGGTATCTAACAGTCTCTAGTAACAGTATCTCAGTATATCAGTAAATCAGGATAACAGTATATCAGTACCAGTCTAACAGTCTCAGTATCAGTCCAACAGTCTCAGTATATCAGTCTCAGTCTAACAGTCTCAGTTTATGTTCTTACAGTCTTGTGTGTATTACCAGCTAGGTAGCACTTCATGCGCTATCCTTTTATCACATGGTTGCTACATTCAAAACAATTGCGTTTGTAGATTTCGTAGGGGATCATATAAGGCAGTGAACTTAGGTATCAGTAATAGTAACAGTAGCAGTAACAGTTCGAACCTAGTGATCTGCCTCCGAGTACACCTTCCTATAGGGAAGTGTGCAGTCAGGTAATCAGTAACAGTAACAGTTCGAACCTAGTAGTCCGCCTCCGAGTACACCTTCTTATAGGGAAGCATGTAGTCAAGTAATCTGTAACAGAACAGTCCGAACCCATTGGTCCGCCTCCAAGTACACGTTTCTATGCTTTCCCTCTACTAGATCTTTCCCATAAACCCCGACTTGATTACTTTTATTATGGTTATTAAACGAACATAAATGTGTGCGAAATAGTGTCATACTAACATGATATAATCAGGTTTAGGGTCAGGAAATCACATCAGCATGTATAGACGATATAGAGTCACATAAATAAGCAAAATAGGGTATGTTTGTAATCAGGATAGCACGACCAGTCAGTACTCAAACAGTGATCCTGAACTCTACAGAACTGCCAACCTAGATCCGTTGAAGGATCTAGAAACTAGACATTCACACGATTCCAACGTATATAAATAAGTTGCACACTAGTTCACAACAACTCAGCTCAAAACTGATTTGAATACAGAATTTACGTTCAGCCAGAAAACAGGGGAGCGACTTCAAAAGCATGAAAACAGCATGAAAACACATCAAATAATTCCACAAAAAATTTGAGGTATTCCCCTATAGGTATACTCAAAATAACAAGTTTCATAATATTCCAGTAAGTATAAATAAGCCATAAAAAATAAGAAGCAACACGAAAACATAGTTTGGACGAATCTGGAATTCTCAGCACTGCTGTACGAAAATTAGGATATCTCGCAATCAGTGAATCGAAATCCAATTTTGCCAAAACAACATGAAAATAAATGAAATTTACTAACTTTCATATTTCACAAATAATTTTCATACAGTATAAAGAATTAGAGTGAAAACATGGTTCTATACTGAACATCGCGTAATTTACAACATAAGTAGGTTTTAGAAAAGAACATGAAACACCACATAAAACTTATCTTTAAAATTCAACAAAAATCTGGGTAGTCCCTAGTATCATAAGGAAACACTGAACAAAATATTATACCAAGATATTATGTATAGAATAGTTCTTGAAAATAATTTGTTAACAAAATTAACTCAAAACAGAATCTGGAATCTATCGACACGTCTGTACCAAAACATACATATCTCAGTCATACGAACTCCAAATCAAGTAAAGCCAGTGGGGGTTTGAAAATAGACAAAATTATCTAAAATCCATCTTTTATTTTGGAATTAAGAATCGGACTGTAGCATGGACGAAAACAGCAATCAACACAGAACAAGCAGCAAATACAGATTTCACACCTCTAATCAAGAACATCATAACTCCATGAATATTGATCCAAACTCAACCAAACTTGAAATACAACCTACCAAACATCTAAACATCATGATTTAGGGTTACTAACATGTCCACACCTTTTGATTTTCACATGGGCATTCAATCAAACATAATTCATGCAATAATCAAATACATGCATTAAAATCAAGTTTTGGGCATAACCTATGTCATTATCCTATCAAAGTTGGTGTCATAAGTCATCTCTGGGCAAATTATCATAATAGAGACAAAACCCATCAAGGCAAACACAAATTTTGGTTGTCTCTAGACCCAACTACACTAGATGTGAACTTTTTGACTTGTATCAACCTAATGAATTGTAGTACAAGTTACTTGCCTCTTAATGACGATGAACGCGAAGTAATTAGTCCTAGCAAGAAAACCCACGCGCGAAATCCTTCCACGCGCGAATCCAATCAAACCCACGAACCAAAAACGCCTTACGATCAACTCCTTGATGCAACGAACCAAAGTGGATAGTACCCACTTGAGGAATCACCAAAGGGGAGAGTTTGATGGTGTTTTGCTGATGGTGGGTGCTGATTGGGGTAGCCGGCCACACAAGGAAGGAGGGTGAGGGTTTTGTATGGTGTTGGAGAAGGGTTTGTAAAGGATGGCCGGAAGTTGGATGGATGGAGGGGATGGCCAGAAGTAGTGAAAGGGGTTGTCGGTTCGGGAGAGAAATATGCATGTCGGGATACACTTGAAGGAGGAGGCCGGATGTATTTTGGAGAGGGAGTGAGAAAAGAGATTGGGGTTAGGGTTAAGGGGATTAGGGGTTATTATATATGGGGATTAATTTGGGCTAATGGGTAGTGGGTATCAATATGTGGTAATAGGTATACAAATGGGTAAAGGATATTGGGTAGATTTCAATTGGGGATACAATATATAGTAAATCCTATGGCTCCTAAAAATCTCCTTAAGGGTCAAAAATCACAATTTTGGGAAAACACCACCAAAAATCCATCACATCACCCAAATAATTATTAATAATGACGAGGCCAAGAAAATGAGAAAAAGAACTCAAAATGGTGAAATCGAACAATACGGCGAACCAACGACACTAGGAGCTCAAAATGAAAGAAAAAGAATTTATATTGAAAATAATCCAATATACCGTTCCGAAAAATACAAGAGATATAAAAATAAATAAAAAAGAAAAATACACTCCGAAATACATAAAATGAAAAACAGGGGTTACAATCCTACCCCCCTACAAGAAAATTTTGTCCTCGAAATTAAAAAGAAGGATACATAGGATAACCCCAAGCAAAACAAAACAACCAAAAAGCAAAACAAAGCAGCTACTCAAACAAATGAGGAAACTTCTGCTGAATTTCCTCATCCAACTCCCATGTCGACTTACCAGGCGAGTGAGGATTCCAAGCAATACGAACCAGCTTGATGACCTTGTTCTTAAGCACTTTCTCCCGCCGATCCACAATAGCAACTGGCGGAATCTCACAAGTCAAATCCGACCTAACGGTCAACTCTGAATAGTCGATCACGTGGCTCTCATCTCGGATATACCTCTTGAGTTGTGAGACTTGGAAAACATCGTGCACCCCTGATAAAGCTGGCGGTAATGTGAAACGATAGGCCACCTTGCCTACTCGCTCCAAAATCTCAAACGGCCCAATAAACCTTGGGCTAAGCTTGCCCCCGCCACCGAACCGAATGACTCCGCACCACGGCGATACCTTGAGGAAAATGTGGTCACCAACAGCAAACTCCAAAGCCCTACGATGAACATCAGCCCACCACCTCTACCTGTCCTGAGCTGCCTGCAAGTGCTTCCTGATCTGAACCACTGCATCCACTGTCTTGGTGATCATCTCTGGACCCTACAAATTTCTCTCACCAATGTCATCCCAGCACACTAGTGACCTACACTTCCGTCCACAGAGTGCCTCGAATGGAGCAGCTTTAATACTGGCTTGAAAGCTGTTATTGTAGGAGAACTCTACCAGGTGCAAATGATCCTCCCAAGACCCACCAAACTGAAGCATGCAGGACCTCAACATGTCCTTAAGAATCTGAATAGTCCGCTCTAACTGTCCATCAGTCTGGGGATGAAAAGCTGTACTGTACTTTAGTTTGCTCCCCAAGCTGCTCTGAAGACTCTCCTAGAACTGAGACCTGAATCTCGTATCCCTGTCGGATACAATTCTAACTGGAACCCCATGAAGTCTGACAATCTCTTGCATATATCTCTCAGTAAGGCTCTCAGTAGACTGACCGATACGAAAAGGAATGAAGTGAGCACTCTTCGTCAAATGGTCAATAATCACCCAAATAGCATTATGACCCTTCGGACTCCTCGGCAAAGCGGTCACAAAATCCATGGTGATATATTCCCACTTCCACTCTGGAATAGGAAGTAGTTGAAGAAGTCCAGTAGTTCTCTGATGCTCTGCCTTAACTTGCTGGCCGATCAAACACTGCGAAACAAACCAAGCAACAGCCCTTTTCATACCATGCCACCAGAAATGAAGCTTCAAATCCCGATACATCTTAGTACCACTGGGATGGATAGAATACGAAGACTGATGAGCTTCTTCAAACAACCTCTGACAAACTTCACTCTTAGGGACACATAACCGGGAACCAAAACGAAGAGAACCATCTGCATGAATAACGATGTCCGTCCTGGACCCAGACTCAATCTCAGCTCGAAATTTCTGCAACTACGCATCACCAGCCTGCGCCTCTTTAATCTGCTCAACAAGAGACAACTGCAACTAGAGCGCTAAACAACTCCGACCAGAACTCGACAACACAACATCAAGCTCCAACCACCTCATCTGCTCAATGAGATCTCTTTGCTGAGTAAGAAACGAAACTATTGGTCTCCTGCTCAAAGCATCAGGCACCAAGTTCACTTTACCAGGATGGTAGTGCAAACTGATGTCATAATCGGCCATAAGTTCCAACCAATGCCTTTGCCTCATGTTTAACTCCTTCTGGGTGAAGACGTACTTGAGACTTTTGTGGTCTGTAAAGACCTCCACTCGGTCTCCAAGCAAATAATGTCTCCACAGCTTCAAAGCAAAGATCACTGCTGCTAACTCCAAGTCATGAGTAGGATAGTTCTTCTCATGCGGCCTCAACTGCCTCGATGCGTACGCAACAACATAGCCCTTCTGCATAAGAACTGCTCCAAGACCCTTACCAGAATTATCATAGTGAACTACAAATCCACCTGAACCATCGGGAATAGTCAACAAAGGCGCTGACGTCAATCTGTTCTTCAACTCAACTAAGACTCAATGCACTCATCAGACCAACAAAATCTCTGATCCTTCCTAGTTAATTTAGTTAAAAGTCCTGCTATCTTCGAAAAATCATGGACGAACTTCCGATAATAGCCAGCCAAACCAAGAAAACTCCTGAACTCTGAAACTGACTTGGGAATAGGTCAATCCTTCACAGCCTCAATCTTGGCAGGATCCACAGAAATACCTTCACCAGAAAGAATATGCCCCAAGAAAGAAATCCTGTCGAACCAAAACTGGCACTTGCTAAGTTTCCCATAGAGCTGATGCTCTCTCATAGTCTGTAGAACCACTCTAAGATGCTCAGCATGATCTTTCCGGTTCCGAGAGTACACCAAAATATCATCGATAAAGACCACCACGAACTTATCCAAATACTGAGAGAAGACCCGGTTCATAAGAATCATGAATACAGCCGGTGCGTTCGTGACCTCGAATGGCATCACAAGATACTCATAGTGCCCGTATCTAGTCCTGAAAGCAGTCTTCGGTATATCTGAAGCCTTCACCTTAACTTGGTGATATCCAGAACGAAGATCCAACTTCGAGAAAATAGCAGCCCCACTCAGCTGATCAAACAAATCATTAATCCTGGGTAACGAATACCGATTCTTCACAGCAACCCTGTTCAGCTCTCGATAATCCAGGCACATCCGACGACTTCCATCCTTCTTATCAACAAAAAGGACCGGCGAAACACTAGGTCTGATGAAACCCAAATCAAGCAACTGTTGAATCTGCACCTTAAGCTCTGCCAGCTCAATCGGTGCCATCCTGTAGGGACTCTTCGATATCGGTTCTGTTCCAAGCTGAACATCAATACCGAATTCCACTTCCCTATCAGGAGGTAAGCCAGGCAACTCATCTGGAAAAACATCCATGAAATTCCGAACCACAAGAGTGTCACCAAGATGCTCAGCTGCGCCTCTAGTAGTTGAGTTGGAGTCTTCTGGCTCCAAAAATAATTAGCATCCAGAATCTGAGCTGGTATATATATTTCATTTATACATGCATGGTTGGTGAAATGTTGTGCAGATCCCAGTTTGAGCCAAGCTTGTCTAATATATTAGGCAACTAATACATTAGCCAAAGCTGGTGCTCTGATACCACTAAAAACCCCGTCACGCCCCGCTTCCCAAAAATACGGAATACGAGTACGTAACAAAAGCCCAGCGAATGATTTTCATCATCCTTAAGCTGTTTCAAGAATCTTTGCAACACATCACAGAATTTATCAGAGTCGGAAGCAAAAAGGCACAACCATTCATGAATACTTGAAACAAATTACCAACAGAAATGTACTTGAATCCAAATACAATACTTCCAAATAAATCAGAGTCTGGAGAAAAACAAATATCCTGGGTCACATCGCCCAAATACAAATAATATCCAAATAAACCAATACACTTTATTCCAGTTCAAGCAACAATGAAAAAAATAATAATAAATCAGAAATCTCCAAGTTAATACATCCTTTCGCCATTACCATCTAGCAGCTGACCCTCCTGATCTACAATAGTAAATTTGCAGGAAAAGGGAAAAAGAAGAAAACAAGTACCCGACAATTGCAAGTCACGGGTCACAAATAATGTAGGATACAAGCACATGGGGAAACTAACTAATAACATGTCAAAATGCATCAACAGTAATATCTAGCAAGGTATCCTAACAGTACAGTTGTTTTGTGTTAAAGGCAGTGTCATAAGGTATCCAACAGTCTCTAGTAACAGTATCTCAGTATATCAGTGAATCAGGATAACAGTATATCAATACCAGTTTAACAGTCTCGGTATCAGTCCAACAGTCTCAGTATATCAGTCTCAGTCTAACAATCTCAGTTTATGTTCTTATAGTCTTGTGTGTATTACCAGCTAGGTAGCACTTCATGCGCCATCCTTTTATCACATGGTTGCTACATTCAAAATAATTGCATTTGTAGATTTCGTAGGGGATCATATAGGGCAGTGTACTTAGGTATCTGTAACAGTAACAGTAGCAGTGACAGTTCGAACCTAGTGGTCCGCCTCCAAGTACACCTTCCTATAGGGAAGTGTGCAGTCAGGTAATCAGAAACAGTAACAGTTCGAACCTAGTGGTCCGCCTTCGAGTACACCTTCCTATAGGGAAGCATGTAGTCAGCTAATCAGTAACAGAACAGTCCGAACCCATTGGTCTACCTCCAAGTACACGTTTCTATGCTTTCCCTCTACTAGATCTTTCCCATAAACCCCGGCTTGATTACTTTTATTATGGTTATTAAACGGACACGAATGTATGCGAAATAGTATCATACTAACATGATATAATCAGGTTTAGGTTCAGGGAATCACATCAGCATGTATAGACGATATAGAGTCACATAAACAAGCAAAATAGGGTATGTTTGTAATCCGGACAGCACGACCAGTTAGTACTCAAACAGTGATCCTGAACTCTACAGAAACGCAAACCTAGATCCGTCGATGGATCTGGAAACTAGACATTCACAGGATTTCAACGCATATAAATAAGTCACACACTAGTTCACAACAACTCAGCTCAAAACTGATTTGAATACAGAATTTACGTTCAGCCAGAGAACAGGGGAACGACTTCAAAAGCATGAAAACAGCATGAAAACACATCAAATAATTCCACAAAAAATATGGGGTATTTCCCTATAGGTATAGACTCAAAATAACAAGTTTCATAATATTCCAGTAAGTATAGATAAGCCATCAAAAATAAGAAGCAACACGAAAACATAGTTTGGACGAATCTGGAATTCTCAGCACTGCTGTACGAAAATTAGGATATCTCGCAATCAGTGAATCGAAATCCAATTCCAGTAAAACGACATGAAAATAGATGAAATTTACTAACTTTCATATTTCACAAATAATTTTCATACAGTATAAAGAATTAGAGTGAAAACAGGGTTCTATACTGAACAACACGCAATTTACTGCATAAGTAGGTTTTAGAAAAGAACATGAAACACCACATAAAACTTATCTTTAAAATTCAAAAAAAAATCTGAGCAGTCACAGGTATCATAATGAAACACTGAGCAAAATATTATACCAAGATATTATGTATAGAATAGTTCTTGAAAATAATTTGTTAACAAAATTAACCCAAAACAGAATCTGGAATCTATCGACACGTCTGTACCAAAACATACATATCTTAGTCATACGAACTCGAAATCAAGTAAAACCAGTTGGGTTTGAAAATAGACAAAATTATCTAAAATCCATCTTTTATTTTGGAATTAAGATTCAGACTGTAGCATGGACGAAAACAGCAATCAACACTAAACAAGCAGCAAATACAGATTTCACACCTCTAATCAAGAACATCATAACTCCATGAATGTTGATCCAAACTCAATCAAACTTGAAATACAACCTACCAAACATCTAAACTTCATGATTTAGGGTTACTAACATGTCCACACCTATTATTTTCACATGGCCATTCAATCAAACACAATTCATGCAATAATCACATACATGCATCAAAATCAAGTTTTGGGCATAACCTATGTCATTAACGTATCAAAGTTGGTGTCATAAGTCATCTGTGGCCTCAGAATAGAGACAAAACCCATTAAGGAAAACACAAATTTTGGTTTTCTCTAGACCCACCTACACTAGATGTGAACTTTTTGACTTGTATCAACCTAATGAATTGTAGTACAAGTTACTTGCCTCTTAATGACGATGAACACGAAGAAATTAGTCCTAGCAAAAAAATCCACGAGCGAAATCCTTCCACGCGCGAATCCAAGCAAACCCACGAACCAAAAATGCCTTACGATCAACTCCTTGATGCAACGAACCAAAGTGGATAGTGCCCACATGAGGAATCACCAAACGGGAGAGTTTGACGGTGTTTTGATGATGGTGGGTGCTGATTGGGGTAGCCGGCCACACAAGGAAGGAGGGTGAGGGTTTTGTGTGGTGTTAGAGATTTGTTTGTAAAGGATGGCTGGAAGTTGGATGGATGGAGGGGATGGCCGGAAGTGGTGAAAGGGGCTGTCTGTTTGGGAGAGAAATATGCAGGCCAGGATACACTTGAAGGAGGAGGCCGGATGTATTTTGGAGAGGGAGAGAGAAAAGAGATTAGGGTTAGGGTTAAGGGGATTAGGGGTTATTATATATGGGGATTAATTTGGGCTAATGGGTAGTGGGTATCAATATGCGGTAATAGGTATACAAATGGGTAATGGGTTTTGGGTAGATTTCAATTGGGGATATAATATATAGTGAATCCTATGGCTCCTAAAATTCTCCTTAAGGGTCAAAAATCACAATTTTGGGAAAACACCACCAAAAATCCATCACATCACCAAAATAATTAATAATAATGAACGAAGCCAAGAAAATGAGAAAAAGAACTCAAAATGGTGAAATCGAACAATACGGCGAACCAACGATACTAGGAGCTCAAAATGAAAGAAAAAGAATAAACATTGAAAATAATCCAATATACGGTTCCGAAAAATACAAGAGATATAAAAATACACAAAAATGAAAAATACGCTCCAAAATACATAAAATGAAAAACTGGGGTTACAATCGTACATTGTTTTCGATCACTTTCATGAGATTTCGTATTTTGCTGTTTCGGCCTCATTTTCGTACATTGTTTTAGAGTCCACAGTTTCGGCCGCTTTAGCGAAATTTAGTTTTTCACTATTTTAGCCTCATTTGTGGGCACTTTAGTGAGAATTTTTATTTCCCTCATTTTGTGGGCGATAGTACACTGTTTTCGATTACTTTCATTAGATTTCCTATTTTACTGTTTTGGCCTCATTTTGTGTGTTATAGTCCACAGTTTCTGGTCGTTTTCGTGAAATTTTGTATTTGACTGTTTTAGCCTCATCTTCGGGCAATAGTCTAAAGTTTTCTCCGACTTTTGAGTGAACTTTTATTTCTCTCATTTTGTGTGCTGTAGTACACTGTTTTCGACCACTTTCATGAGATTTCGTATTTTGCTATTTTGGCCTCATTTTGTGGGTTATATATAGTCCACAGTTTCTGGCCGTTTACGCGAAATTTTGTATTTGACTATTTTAGCCTCATTTGTGGGCTATAGTACACAGTTTTGGCCATTTTAGTTAGAATTTTTATTTCCCTAATTTCTTCGGCTATAGTACACTATTTTCGACCACTGACATGAGATTTCGAATTAAACAATTTTGGCCTTATTTTGTGGGTTATAGTCCATTGTTTGAGGGCACTTTCGTGATATGTTTTATTTCCCTCATGTCACGCCCCGCTTCTCAAAAATACAAAATACGAGTCCGTAACAAAAGCCCAGCGAATGATTTTCATCATCCTTAAGCTGTTTCACAAATCTTTACAACACATCACAGAATTTATCAGAGTTGGAAGCAAAAAGGCACACAACCATTCACGAATACTTGAAACAAATTTCTAACAGAAATTACTTGAATCCAAATACAATATCCTCAAATAAAATCAGAGTCTGGAGAAAAAAAACAAATATGCTGGGTTACATCACCCAAATGCAAATAATATCCAAATAAACCAAATACAACTAGTTCATAGTTCAAGCAACAACTAATAAAAAAACAGAAAGCAGAAATTTCCAAATTAGTAAATCCTTTCGCCATTACCATCTTGTAGCTGTCCAACCTGATCTGCAACTATAAAATTTGCAGGAAAAAGGAGAAAAGAAGAAACAAGTACCCGTCAATTACAAGTCACGGGTCACAAATAATGTAGGATACAAGCACATGGGGAAACTAATATATTTGATTTCTAGCAGAAACAGACCTAGCATAGTATTCTAACAGGACAGTTGTTTTATGTCTAAGGCAGTGTCATAAGGTATCTAACAGTCTCTAGTAACAGTATCTCAGTATATCAGTGAATCAGGATAACAGTATATCAGTTTCAGTCCAACAGTCTCAGTATGTCAGTCTCAGTTTATTAGTTGCAGTCTAACAGTATCAGTTTTTGTTCTTACAGTCTTGTGTGACTACTATCTCGGTAGCACTTCTTGTGCCTTCCTTTTATCACATGGTTGCTACATTCAACACAGTTTCGTTTGTAGATTTCGTAGGGGATCATATAGGGCAGTGTACTTAGGTATCAGTAACAGTAACAGTAGCAGTAACAGTTCGAACCTAGTTGTCCGCCTCCGAGTACTCCTTCCTATAGGGAAGTGCGCAGTCAGGTAATCAGTAACAGTAACAGTAACAGTTCGAACCTAGTGGTTCGCCTCCGAGTTCACCTTCCTATAGGGAAGCATGTAGTCAGGAAATCAGTAACAAAACAGTCCGAACCCATTGGTCCGCCTCTAAGTACACATTTCTATGCTTTCCCTCTACTAGATCTTTCCCATAAACCCCGACTTGATTACTTTTATTTATTGTTATCAAATAGACATGAATGTGCGCTAAATGGTGTCAAACTAACATGATATAATCAGGTTTAGGTTCAAGAAATCACATCAGCAAGTATAGGTACTATAGAGTCACATAGACGAGCACAAAAGTGTATGTTCATAATCAGGACAGCAAGACCAATCTGTACTAAAACAGAGATTCTGAGAGCTACAGACATGCAAATCAAGATCCGTTGATGGATCTAGAAACTAGCCATTCACACGATTCCAACGCATATAAATAAGTCACACACTAGTTCACAACATCTCAACTCAAAACTGATTTGAATACAGATTTTATGTTCAGCCAGAAAACAGGGGAATAACTTCAAAAGCATGAAAACAGCATGAAAACATATCAAATAATTTCACGATAAATCTGGGGTAATCCCCTATAGATATATACTCATAATAATAAGTTTCATAATATTCCAGTAAGTATAGATAAGTCATCAAAAATAAGAAGCAACTCAAAAACATGGTTTGACGAATCTGGAATTTCTCAACACTGCTATACGAAAACGAGGATATCTCGCAATCAGTGAATCGAAATCCAATTCCGCCAAAATGAAGTGAAAATAGATGAAATTTACTAACTTTCATATTTCACAAATAATTTTCATACAGTATAAAGAATTTGGGTGAAAACAGGGTTCTATACTGAACAGCACGCAATTTACAGCACAAGATGATTTTAGAAAAGGATATGAAACACCACACAAAACTTATCTTTAAAATTCCACAAAAATCTGGGTAGTCCCTAATACCATAAGGAAACACTGAGCAAGATATTATATCAAGATATTATGTATAGCCTAGTTCTTGAAAATAAATTGTTAACAAAATTTACACAAAACTGAATCTGAAATCTATCGACACGGCTGTACCAAAAATATCATAACTCAGTCATACGAACTCCAAATCAAGTAAAACTAGTGGGGTTGAAAATAGAAAAAATTATCTATAATTTCTCTTTTATTTCAAAGTTAAGATTCGGACTATAGCATGGGTGAAAACAGCAAACAAAACAGAACAGACTGCAAATACAGATTTCACACCTCTACTTAAAAACATCATAACTTTCATAATATTGAACCAAACTCAACCAAATTTGAAATACAACCTACCAAACATCTAAACATCATTATTAAGGGTTTCTAAAATGTCCAAACCTATTATTTTTCACATGGGCAATCAATTAAACACATATCATGCAATAATCACATACACGCATCAAAATCAAGTTTTGGCATAACCTATGTTGTTATCCTATCAACTTGATGTCCTAAGTCTTCTATGGCAAGATTTACACAATAGAGACAAAACCAATGAATAAAAATACAATTTTTGGTCGTCTCTAGACCTAACTACACTATATGTGAACTTTTTGACTTGTATCAACCTAAAGAATTGTAGTACAAGTTACTTGCCTCTTTGTGACGATGTATGCGAAGAAATAAGTCCTAGCAACGAAACCCACGAGCGAAATCCCTTCCAATGCGATTCCAAGCGAACCCACGAACAAAAAATGCCCTACGATCAATCTCCTTGATGCACGAACCAAAGTGGATGATACCCACTTCAAAAACACCACAAAGGGAGGGTTTTGATGGTGTTTGATGGTGGTGGTGCTGTTTGGATGGTGCCGGCCACACAAGGAGGAAAGGGAAGGGTTTGATTGTATGGAGATGTTGTAGTATATGGTGGAGTAGGAGGTGTTGTATGGTGGGATGGCTGGATATTGGAAAGGGGGAGGCTTGAGTTTGAGAAGGGGGGGCTAGGCCGGGAGCAAATATGGAGAGGAAAAGGAGGCCGGATTACTTGAGAGGGAAATTAAGGATTAGGGTTAGGGTTAAAGAGTATTAGGGTATATTTATATGGGGATTAATTGGGCTAATGGGTAGTGGGTATCAATATGAAGTAATAGGTATACAAATGGGTAATGGGTATTGGGTCAAATTCAAATGGGGATACAATTTATAGTGAATCATATGGCTCCTAAAAATCTCCTTAAGGATCAAAAATCATAATTTGGGAAAATCACCACAAAAAATCATCACATCACCAAAATAAATAATAATAACGAACGAGGCCAAGGAAATGAGAAAAAGAACTCAAAATGGTGAAAATGAACAATACGGCGAACAAATGATACTAGGAGCTCAAAAATGAAAAAAAAAGAATATATACTGAAAATAATCCAATATATGGTTCCGAAAAATACAAGAGATATAAAAATACACAAAAATGAAAAATACACTCCAAAATACATAAAAATGAAAAATAGGGGTTACACCTCATTTTGTGGGCTATAGTGCACTGTTTTTGATCACTTTTATGAGATTTCGTATTTTGCTGTTTCAGCCTCATTTTGTGGGTTATAGTCCACAGTTTCCGGCCGCTTTCGCGAAATTTAGTATTTTACTGTGTTAGCCTCATTTGTGGGCGATAGTCCACAGTTTTCGGGCACTTTAGTGAGAATTTTTATTTTCCTCATTTTGTGGGCTATAGTACACTGTTTTCGATTACTTTCATTAGATTTCCTATTTTACTGTTTTGGCCTCATTTTGTGGGTTGTCCACAGTTTTTGGTTGTTTTCGTGAAATTTTGTATTTGACTGTTTTAGCCTCATTTTCGGGCAATAGTCCAAAGTTTTCGGCGACTTTTGAGTGAACTTTTATTTCCCTCATTTTGTGTGGTATAGTACACTGTTTTCGATCACTTTTACGAGATTTCGTATTTTGCTATTTTGGCCTCATTTTGTGGGTTATAGTCCACAGTTTCCGGTCGCTTTCGCGAAATTTAGAATTTCACTGTTTTAGCCTCATTTGTGGGCTATAGGCCACAGTTTTCGGGCACTTTTGTGAGAATTTTTATTTTCCTCATTTTGTGGGTTATAGTACACTGTTTTTTTATTACATTCCTAAGATTTCCTAGTGTTTTGGCCTCATTTTGTGGCTTATAGTCCACAGTTTCTGGTCGTTTCCGTAAAATTTTGTATTTGACTGTTTTAGCCTCATTTGCGGGCAATAGTCCAAAGTTTTCGGCGACTTTTGAGCGAACTTTTATTTCCCTCCTTTTGTGTGCTATATAGTACACTGTTTTCGATCACTTTCATGAGATTTCGTATTTTACTATTTTGGCCTCATTTTGTGGGTTATAGTCCACAGTTTCCGGCAGTTTTTGTGAAATTTTGTATTTGACTGTTTTAGCCTCATTTGTAGGCTATAGTCCACAGTTTTCGTCCATTTCAGTGAGAATTTTTATTTCCCTAATTTTGTTGGCTACAGTATGCTGTTTTCGATCACTGACATGATATTTCGTATTTTACTAATTTTGGCCTCATTTAGTGGGTTATAGTCGATCGTTTTCTGGCACTTTCGTGATAAGTTTTATTTCCCTCATTTTGTGGACTATAGTACACTATTTTCGATCACTTTCATGAGATTTCGTATTTTGCTGTTTCGGCCTCATTTTGTGGGTTGTAGTCCACAGTTTCCAGCCGTTTACACGAAATTTTGTATTTGACTGTTTTAGCATCATTTGTGGGCTATAGTACACTGATTTCGGCCATTTTAGTGAGAATTTTTATTTCCCTAATTTTTCGGCTATAGTACACAATTTTTGATCACTGAGATGAGATTTCGAATTAAACAATTTTGGCCTCATTTTGTAGGTTATAGTCCATCGTTTGCGGGAACTTTCGTTATAAGTTTTATTTCCGTCAATTTGTGGGCTATAGTACACTGTTTTCGTTCACTTTCATGAGATTTCGTATTTTGCTGTTTCGATCTCATTTTGTGGGTTATAGTCCACAGTTTCCGGCTGCCTTCGTGAAATTTAGTATTTCACTATTTTAGCCTCATTTGTGGGTTATAGTCCACAGTTTTCGGGCACTTTAGTGACAATTTTTTTCCCCTCATATTGTGGGCTATAGTACACTGTTTTCGATTACTTTCATTGGATTTTCTATTTTACTATTTTCACCTCATTTTGTGGGTTATAGTCCACAGTTTCTGGTCGTTTTCGTGAAATTTTGTATTTGACTGTTTTAGCCTCATTTTGGGCAATAGTCCAATGTTTTCGGCGACTTTTGAGTGAACTTTTATTTCCCTCATTTTGTGTGCTATGGTACACTATTTTCGATCACTTTCTTGAGATGTCGTATTTTACTATTTTGGCCTCATTTTGTGGGTGATAGTCCACATTTTCCGGCCGTTTTTGCGAAATTTTGTATTTGACTGTTTTAGCCTCAATTGTGGGCTATAGTCCACAGTTTTCGTCCATTTTAGTAAGAATTTTTATTTCCTTAATTTTGTCGGTTATAGTACACTGTTTTCGATCACTGACATCAGATTTCGAATTAAACAATTTTAGCCACATTTTGTGGGTTATAGTCCACCATTTTTGGGCACTTTCGTGAGAATTTTTATTTTCCTCATTTTGTGGGCTATAGTACACTATTTTCGATCACTTTTAGGAGATTTCGTATTTTGCTGTTTCAGCCTCATTTTGTGGGTTATAGTCCACAGTTTCAGGCTACTTTTGCGAAATTTAGTATTTGACAGTTTTAGCCTCATTTGGGGGCTATAGTCCACAGTTTCGGGCACTTTAGTGAGAATTTTTATTTTCCTCATTTTATGGGCTATAGTACACTGTTTTCGATTATTTTCATGAGATTTCCTAATTGATTGTTTTGGCCTCATTTTGCAGAAAGTCCACAGTTTCTGGTCGTTTTCGTGATATTTTGTATTTGACTGTTTTTGCCTCATCTGCGGGCAATAGTCCAAAGTTTTCGGCGACTTTTGAGTGAATTTTATTTCCCTCATTTTGTGGGCGTACACTGTTTTCGATTACTTTCATGAGATTTCCTAATGTACTGTTTTGGCCTCATTTTGTGGGTTATAGTCCACAGTTTCTGGTCGTTTTCGTGAAATTTTGTAGCAACTTTTGAGTGAACTTTTATTTTCCTCATTTTGTGTGCTATAGTACACTGTTTTTGATCTCTTTCATGAGATTTCGTATTTTACTATTTTGGCCTGGTTTTGTGCGTTATAGTCCACAGTTTCTGGCCGTTTTCGCGAAATTTTGTATTTGACTGTTTTAGCCTCATTTGTTGGCTATTGTCCACAGTTTTCGTCCATTTTAGTGAGAATTTTTATTTCCCTAATTTTTTCGGCTACAGTACACTGTTTTCGATCACTGACATTATATTTCGAATTTTACTATTTTGGCCTCATTTTGATGGTTATAGTCCATTGTTTTCGGGCACTTTCGTGATAAGTTTTATTTACCTCATTTTGTGGGCTATAGTACACTATTTTCAATCACTTTCATGAGATTTCATATTCTGTTGTTTTGGCCTAATTTTGTGGGTTAAAGTCCACAATTTTCAGCGGTTTACGCGAAATTTTGTATCTGAATGTTTTAGCCTCATTTGTGGGCTATAGTACACAGTTTTCGGCCATTTTAGTGAGAATTTTTATTTCCCTAATTTTGTCGGCTAGAGTACACTGTTTTCGATCACTGATATGAGATTTCGAATTAAACAATTTTGGCCTCATTTTGTGGGTTATAGTCGGCCGTTTTTGGGGCACTTTCGTGTGAATTTTTATTTACCTCATTTTGTGGGCTATAGTACACTATTTTCGATCACTTTCAGGAGATTTCATATTTTGCTATTTCAGCCTCATTTTGTGGGTTATAGTCCACAATTTCAGGCTGCTTTCGCAAAATTCAGTATTTGATTGTTTTAGCCTCAATTGTGGGCTATAGTCTATAGTTTTCGGGCACTTTAGTGAGAATTTTTATTTCCCTCATTTTGTGGGCTATAGTACATTGTTTTCGATTACTTTCATGAGATTTCCTAATTTACTATTTTGGCCTCATTTTGTGGATAGTCCACAGGTTCTGGTCGTTTTCGTGAAATTTTGTATTTGACTATTTTAGCCTGATCTGTGGGCAACAGTCCAAAGTTATCGACGACTTTTGAGTGAACTTTTATTTCCCTCATTTTGTGGGCTATAGTATACTGTTTTTGATTACTTTCCTCAGATTTCCTATTTTACTATTTTGGCCTCGTTTTGTGGGTTATAGTCCGCAGTTTCTGGTTGTTTTCGAGAAATTTTGTATTTGACTGTTTTAGCCTCGTCTGCGGACAACAGTCCATAGTTTTCGGTGACTTTTGAGTGAAGTTTTATTTCCCTCATTTTGTGTGCTATAGTACACTTTTTTCGATCACATTCATGAGATTTCGTATTTTACTATTTTGGCCTCATTTTGTGGGTTATAGTCCACAGTTTCCGGCCGTTTTTGCAAAATTTTGTATTATTTTAGCCTCATTTGTGGGCTATAGTCCACAGTTTTCGTCCATTTTAGTGAGAATTTTTATTTCCTTAATTTTGTCGGCTACAGTGCACTGTTTTCGATCACTGACAAGAGATTTCGAATTAAACAATTTTGGCCTCATTTTGTGGGTTATAGTCCATCGTTTTCGGGCACTTTCGTGATAAGTTTTAATTCCCTCATTTTGTGGGCTAGAGTACACTGCTTTCGATCACTTTCATGAGATTTTGTATTTTGCTGTTTCGGCCTCATTTTGTGGGTTATAGTCCACAGTTTCCGGCCGCTTTCGCGAAATTTAGTATTTCACTGTTTTAGCCTCATTTGTGGGCTCTAATCCACAGTTTTCGGACACTTTAGTGAGAATTTTTATTTCCCTCATTTTGTGGGTTATAGTACATTGTTTTACTGTTTTGACCTCATCTGTTTTATTGTTTTGGCCTATTTTATGGGTTATAGTCCACAGATTCTGTTCGTTTTTGTGAAATTTTGTATTTGATTGTTTTAGCCTCATCTGCAGGCAGTAGTCCAAAGTTTTCGGCGACTTTTGAGTGAACTTTTATTTCCCTCCTTTTGTGTGCTATAGTACACTGTTTTTTATCACATTCATGAAATTTCGTATTTTACTATTTTGGCCTCATTTTGTGGGTTATAGTCTACACTTTCCGGCCGTTTTCGCGAAATTTTGTATGTGACCACATTTTTCGTCCATTTTAGTAAGAATTTTTTATTTCCCTAATTTTGTCGGCTATAGTACACCGTTTTTGATCACTTACATCAGATTTCGAATTAAACAATTTTGACCTCATTTTGTGGGTTATAGTCCACTGTTTTTGAGCACTTTCGTGAGAATTTTTGTTTCCCTCATTTTGTGGGTTATAGTCCACAATTTCCGGCTGCTTTCACGAAATTTAGTGTAGAACCCCGTATTTTTAAAATATTATTTTTAAAGGTTTATAAATGACTAAAATGATTTTTGGATAATTTATGAATATTTTCAGAAAAATTTATCTTTTTACACGTGCAAAACACGTGCAAATACTTTCTTGAGAAGTTTGAAAGTCAAGTTTTCTTCCTGAAAAATCATTATTTAATATTTGGGATTTATTTAGTATTTTTCCAGATTTTGCTGAAATTAATTGGAATTATTTGCAAATTTTGAGAAAAGAAGGACCTTTTTGCAAATTTGAAATTTTTAGGGGTTAAAATGTAAAATATACTTTCTGGACGTTTTGAACAGTACCGGTTGAGATTTAGGATTATATTTTACTTTAAATCCTAATTTAAATGAATTTTATTGAATTTCCAAGAATAGAGCTATATATATAAAGTTGTATTTTGAAGGGATTATTTTGCAAAAGTGGGTAAAACCCTAAACTTCATTCCGGATATTTAAAAAGAATTTGTAGCCGTCATTCGCTTCGCAGTATAGAATTTTGTGATATTTTTGGAGGATCAAGAGGAAGTTTTGGATCTCGCAAAAGAGAGACTTTATTGTTGGATCTCGTCATTTCCCAAGGTGAGTGACATGTGGTTTTGCTTTGTGTATGTTTTATGTGAGTGATGTAAAATTGTTTGTTTTTTGCTTTATGAGAATATTGTAGATTTGGTTGTTGTTTCGACTTATGTGAATGATCGTTCCGTAGTTTGTTTGGACATGTTTGTTTGAGCGATGCAATGATTGTTGTCGTATTATGTATGTGAAATCTATGAATGTTTAGTAGATCTTGGTTCATAAATTTGTATTGCTAGAAAGCATGTTTAAGATATGAGTATGGTTATGATAATATGGGATTGGATGGATGAACATCTGGATCTCGTGAATACTAATCAGATTTTGGTTTTGAGTTGTGAAAGAAATTCAGTATTGAGAAACCCTTTGTGGGTTATAGTCCTCAGTTTCCGGTCGTTTTAGTCAAATTTTCTATTTCACTGTTTTAGTCTCATATGCGGGCAACAGTCCAAAGTTTTCTACGACTTTTGAGTGAATTTTTATTTCCCACATTTTGTGGACTATAGTACACTGTTTTCTATTACTTTCCTGAGATTTCCTATTTTACTGTTTTGGCCTCATTTTGTCGGTTATAGTCCACAGTTTCTGGTCGTTTTCGTGAAATTTTGTATTTGACAGTTTTAGCCTCATTTTCGGGCAATAGTCCAAAGCTTTCGGCAACTTTTGAGTGAACTTTTATTTCCCTCATTTTGTGTGCTAGAGTACACTATTTTCGATCACTTTCATGAGATTTCGTATTTTACTATTTTGGCCTCATTTTGTGGGTTATAGTCCATAGTTTCCGACCGTTTTCAGAAAATTTTTTATTTGACTGTTTTAGCCTCATTTGTGGGCTATAGTCCACAGTTTTTGTCCATTTTAGTGAGAATTTTTATTTCCGTAATTTTGTCGGCTATAGTACACTGTTTCGATCACTGACATGAGATTTCGAATTAAATAATTTTGGCCTCATTTTGTGAGTTATAGTCCCTCGTTTTGGGCACTTTCGTGTGAATTTTTATTTCCCTCAATTTGTGGGCTATAGTGCACTGTTTTCGATCACTTTCATTTGATTTCGTATTTTACTATTGTGGCCTTTTTTATGGGTTATATTTCATAGTTTCCGGCCGTTTTCGCAAAATTTTGTTTTTGACTGTTTTAGCCTCATTTGAGGGCTATAGTCCACTGTTTTCGTCCATTTTAGTGAGAAATTTTATTTCCCTAATTTTGTCCGCTATAGTACACTGTTTTTGATTACTGATATGAGATTTCGAATTATACAATTTTAGCCTCATTTTGTGGGTTATAGTCCTCCGTTTTTGGCACTTTCGTGAGAATTTTTATTTCCGTCAGTTTGTGGGCTATGGTACACTTTTTCGATCACTTTCATGAGATTTCGTTTTTTGCTGTTTCGGCCTCATTTTGGGGGTTATAGTCCACAGTTTCCGGCCACTTTCTCGAAACTTAGTATTTGACTGTTTTAGCCTCATTTGTGGGCTATAGTCCACAGTTTTCGGGCACTTTAGTGAGAACTTTTATTTCCCTCATTTTGTGGGCTATAGTACACAATTTTTGATTACTTTCATTTGATTTCCTATTTTACTGTTTTGGCTTTATTTTGTTGGTTATAGTCCACAGTTTCTGGTCGTTTTCGTGAAATTTTATGTTTGACTGTTCTGGCCTCATCTGTGGGCAATAGTCCAAAGTTTTCGGTGACTTTTGAGGTAACTTTTATTTCCCTCCTATTGTACACTGTTTTCGATCACTTTCATGAGATTTCGTATTTTACCATTTTGGCCTCATTTTGTGGGGCCGTTTTCGCGAAATTTTGTATATGACTTTTTTAGCCTCATTTGTGGTCTATAGTCCACTGTTTTCGTCCATTTTAGTGAGAATTTTTATTTTCTTAATTTTCTCATCTATAGTCCATTGTTTTCGATCACTGACATGAGATTTCGAATTAAACAATTTTGGCCTCATTTTGTGGGTTATAGTCCACCGTTTTTGGGCACTTTCGTGATAAATTTTGTTTCCCTCATTTTGTCGGCTATTGTACACTGTTTTCGATCACTTTCATGAGATTTCGTATTTTGCTGTTTCGTCCTCATTTTGTGGGTTATAGTCCACAGTTTCCGGCCGCTTTCGCAAAATTTAGTACTTGATTGTTTTAGCCTCATTTGTGGGCTATAGTCCACAGTTTTCGGGCACTTTAGTGAGAATTTTTTTTGCCTTATTTTGTGGGCTATAATACACTGTTTTTGTTCACTTTCATGAGATTTGGTATTTTGCTATTTCAGGCTCATTTTGTGGGTTATAGTCTACAGTTTCCGGCTGCGTTCGCGAAATTTAGTATTTCACTGGTTTAGCCTTATTTGTCGGCTATAGTCCACATTTTTTGGGCACTTTAGTGAGAATTTTTATTTCCGTCATTTTGTGGGCTATTGTACACTATTTTCGATCACTTTCATGAGATTTTGTATTTTGTTGTTTCGGCCTCATTTTGTGGGTTATAGTCCACAGTTTCCGGCCGCTTTCGCGAAACTTAGTATTTGACTGTTTTAGCCTCATTTGTGGGCTATAGTACACAATTTTCGATTACTTTCATTTGATTTCCTATTTTACTGTTTTGGCTTCATTTTGTTGGTTATAGTCCACAGTTTCTGGTCGTTTTCGTGAAATTTTATGTTTGACTGTTTTAGCCTCATCTGTGGGCAATAGTCCAAAGTTTTCGGCAACTTCTGAGGTAACTTTTATTTCCCTCATTTTGTGTCCTATTGTACACTGTTTCCGATCACTTTCCTGAGATTTCGTATTTCACTATTTTGGCCTCATTTTGTGGGGCCTTTTTCGCGAAATTTTTTATTTGACTTTTTAGCCTCATTTGTGTGCTATAGTCCACTGTTTTCGTCCATTTTAGTGAGAAGTTTTATTTCCCTAATTTTCTCGTCTATAGTCCATTGTTTTCGATCACTGACATGATATTTCGAATTAAACAATTTTGGCCTCATTTTGTGGGTTATAGTCCACCGTTTTTTGGCACTTTCGTGATAAATTTTGTTTCCCTCATTTTGTCGGCTATTGTACACTGTTTTCGATCACTTTCATGAGATTTCATATTTTGTTGTTTCGGCCTCATTTTGTGGGTTATAGTCCACAGTTTCCGGCCGCTTTCGCCAAATTTAGTACATGACTGTTTTAGCCTCATTTGTGGGCTATAGTCCACAGTTTTCGGGCACTTTAGTGAGAATTTGTATTTCCCTCATTTTGTGCGCTATTGTGCACTGTTTTTGTTCACTTTCATTAGATTTCGTATTTTGCTATTTCAGGCTAATTTTATGGGTTATTGTCCACAATTTCCGGCTGCGTTCGCGAAATTTAGTATTTCACTGTTTTAGCCTTATTTGTCGACTATAGTCCACATTTTTCGGGCACTTTAGTGGGAATTTTTATTTCCCTCATTTTGTGGGCAATAGTACACTGTTTTCGATCAGTTTCATGAGATTTCCTAATTTATTGTTTTGGCCTCATTTTGTGGGTTATAGTCCACAGTTTTTGATTGTTTTCGTGAAATTTTGTATTTAACTGTTTTAGCCTCACATTTGAGCAATAGTCCAAAGTTTTCGGTGACTTTTGAGTGAATTTTTATTTTCCTCATTTTGTGGGCTATGGTACACTGTTTTCTTTTACTTTCCTGAGATTTCCTATTTTACTGTTTTGGCCTCATTTTGTCGGTTATAGTCCACAGTTTCTGGTTGTTTTCGTGAAATTTTGTATTTGACTGTTATAGCCTCATTTGTGGGCTATAGCACACTATTTTCGATTACTTTCCTGACATTTCCTAATTTACAGTTTTGGCCTCATTTTGTGGGTAATAGTCTTCAGTTTCCGGTCGTTTTCGTGAAATTTTGAATTTGACTGTTTTAGTCTCATATGCGGGCAACTGTCCAAAGTTTTCGGTGACTTTTGAGTGAATTTTTATTTCCCTCATTTTGTGGGCTATAGTACACTGTTTTAGATTACTTTCCTGAGATTTCCTATTTTATTGTTTTGGCCTCATTTTGTCGGTTATAGTCCACAGTTTCCGGTCGTTTTCGTGAAATTTTGTATTTGACTGTTATAGCCTCATCTGCTAGGAATAGTTCAAAGTTTTCGGCGACTTTTAAGTGAACTTTTATTTCCCTCATTTTGTGTGCTATATAGTACACTGTTTTCGATCACGTTCATGAGATTTCGTATTTTACTATTTTGGCCCCATTTTGTGGGTTATAGTCCACAGTTTCCGGCCGTTTTCGCAAAATTTTGTATTTGACTGTTTTAGCCTCATTTGTGGGCTATAGTCCACAGTTTTCGTCCATTTTAGTGAGAATTTTTATTTCCCTAATTTTCTCGGCTATAGTACCTTGTTTTCGATCACTGACATGAGATTTCGAATTAAACAATTTTGGCCACATTTTGTGGATTAGAGTCCATCGTTTTCGGGAACTTTCGTGATAATTTTTGTTTCCCTCATTTTGTCGACTACAGTACACTGTTTTCGATCACTTTCACGAGATTTCGTATTTTGCTGTTTTGGCCTCATTTTGTGGGTTATAGTACATTGTTTTCGATTACTTTCATCAGATTTCCTATTTTACTGTTTTGGCCTCATTTTATGGGTTATAGTCCACAATTTCTGGTCGTTTTCGTGAAATTTTATATTTGACTGTTTTAGCCTCATCTGCGGGCAACAGTCCAATGTTTTCGGTGACATTTGAGTGAATTTTTATTTCCCTCATTTTGTGGGCTATATAGTACACTGTTTTCGATTACTTTCCTGAGATTTCCTATTTTACTGTTTTGGCCTCATTCTGTTGGTTATATCCACAGTTTCTGGTCGTTTTCGTGAAATTTTGTATCTGACTGTTTTAGCCTCATTTTCGGGCAATATTCCAAAGTTTTCGGCGACTTTTGAGTGAACTTTTATTTCCCTTATTTTGTGTGCTATAGTACATAATTTTCGATCACTTTCATGAGACTTCGTATTTTACTATTTTGGCCACATTTTGTGGGTTATAGTCCATAGTTTCCGGCCGTTTTCGGGAAATTTTGTATTTGACTGTTTTAGCCTCATTTGTGGGCTATTGTCCACAGTTTTCGGCCATTTTAGTGTCAATTTTTATTTCCCTAATTTTGTCGGCTATAGTACAGTGATTTCGATCACTGACATGAGATTTCAAATTAAACAATTTTGGCCTCATTTTGTGGGTTATAGTCCATCGTTTTCGGCCATTTTATTGAGAACTTTTATTTCCCTCATTTTGTGGGCTATAGTACACTGTTTTCGATTAATTTCACGAGATTTCCTAATTTAATATTTCGGCATCATTTTGTGGGTTTTAGTCCACAGTTTCCGGCTGTTTTCGAGAAATTTTGTATTTGACTGTTTTAGCCTCATTTGCGGGCAATAGTCCAAAGTTTTCGGCGACTTTTGAGTGAACTTTTATTTCCCTCATTTTGTGTGCTATAATACATTGTTTTGGATCACTTTAATGAGATTTCATATTTTACAATTTTGGCCTCATTTTGTGGGTTATAGTCCATAGTTTCCGGACGTTTTCGGGAAATTTTGTATTTGACTGTTTTAGCCTCATTTGTGGGCTATAGTCCACAGTTTTTAGGCATTTTAGTGACAACTTTTATTTCCCTAATTTTGTGGGCTATAGTACATTGTTTTCGATCATTGACATGAGATTTCGAATTAAACAGTTTTGGCCTCATTTTCTGGATTAGAGTCTATCGTTTTCGGGCACTTTCGTGATAATTTTTGTTTCCCTCATTTTGTCGGCTACAGTACATTGTTTTCGATTACTTTCATGAGATTTCCTAATTTATTGTTTTGGCCTCATTTAGTCCACAGTTTCCGGTCATTTTCGTGAAATTTTGTATTTGACTGTTTTAGCCTCATTTTCGGGCAATAGTCCAAAGTTTTCGGCCTCATTTTGTGGGTTTTAGTCCACAGTTTCCGGCCTCTTACGCGAAATTTATTATTTGACCGTTTTAGCCTCAATTGTGGGCTATAGTCCAAAGTTTTCGGGCACTTTAGTGAGAATTTTTATTTTCCTCATTTTGCGGGCTGTATTACACTGTGTTCGATCACTTTCATGCGATTTCGTATTGTACTATTTTTGCCTCATTTTGTGGGTATAGTCCCTATCTTCCGGTCGTTTTTCCTGAAACTTTGTATATGACTGTTTTATCCTCATTTTCGGGCAATAGTCCAAAGTTTTCGGCGACTTTTGAGTGAACTTTTATTTCCCTCATTTTGTTTGCTATAGTACACTGTTTTCGATCACTTTCATGCGATTTCGTATTTTTCTGTTTTGGCCTCATTTTGTGAGTTATAGTCCACAGTTTCATGCCATTTTTGCGAAATTTTGTATTTCACTGTTTTAGCCTCATCTGCGGGCAATAGTCCAAAGTTTTCGGCGACTTTTGAGTGAACTTTTATTTTACACATTTTGTGTGCCATAGTACATTGTTTTCGATCGCTTCAATGAGATTTCGTATTTTTACTATTTTGGCCTCATTTTGTGGGTTATAGTCCACAGTTTCCGACCGTTTTCGCAAATTTTTGTATTTGACTGTTTTAGCCTCATTTGTGGGCTATAGTACACAGTTTTCGATCACTGACATGAGCTTTCGAATTAAACAATTTTGGCCTCATTTTGTGGATTAGAGTCCTTCGTCTTCGGGCACTTTCGTGATAATTTTTGTTTCCCTCATTTTGTGGGTTATAGTCCACAGTTTCCGTCCGCTTTCGTGAAGTTTAGTATTTGACTGTTTTAGCCTCATTTGTGGGCTATAGTCCCACAGTTTTCGGGCACTTTAGTGAGAATTTTTATTTCCCTCATTTTGTGGGCTATAATAGTACACTATTTTCGATTACTTTCATTAGATTTCCTATTTTACTATTTTGGTTTCATTTTGTGGCTTATAGTCCACAATTTCTGGTCATTTTCGTGAAATTTTATATTTGACTGTTTTAGAGGCAATAGTCCAAAGTTTTCGGCGACTTTTGAGGTAACTTTTATTTCCCTCATTTTGTGTCCTATTGTACACTGTTTTCGATCACTTTCATGAGATTTCGTATTTTAAAATTTTGGCCTCATTTTGTGGGGCCGTTTTCGCGAAATTTTGTATATGACTGTTTTAGCCTCCTTTTGTGGGCTATAGTCCACTGTTTTCGTCCATTTTTGTGAGAATTTTTATTTCCCTAATTTTCTCGACTATAGTCCACTGTTTTCGATCACTGACATGAGATTTCGAATTAAACAATTTTGGCTTCATTTTGTGGGTTATAGTCCACCGTTTTTGGGCACATTCGTGAGAATTTTTATTTCTCTCATTTTGTGGGCTATAGTACATTGTTTTTGTTCACTTTCATGAGATTTCATATTTTGCTGTTTCGGCCTCATTTCGTGGTTTATAGTCCACAGTTTCCGGCTGCGTTCTCGAAATTTAGTATTTGACTGTTTTAGCCTTATTACTGGGCTATAGTCCACATTTTTAGGGCACTTTTGAGAGAATTTTTTTCCCCTCATTTTGTGGGCTAGTACACTGTTTTCGATTAGTTTCATGAGATTTCCTAATTTACTGTTTTGGCCTCATTTTGTGGGTTATAGTCCTCAGTTTCCGGTCGTTTTAGTCAAATTTTCTATTTCACTGTTTTAGTCTCATTTGCGGGCAACAGTCCAAAGTTTTCGGCGACATTTGAGTGAATTTTTATTTCCCACATTTGTGGACTATAGTACACTGTTTTCTATTACTTTCCTGAGATTTCCTATTTTACTGTTTTGGCCTCATTTTGTCGGTTATAGTCCACAGTTTCTGGTCGTTTTCGTGAAATTTTGCATTTGACTGTTTTAGCCTAATTTTCGGGCAATAGTCCAAAGCTTTCGGCAACTTTTGAGTGAACTTTTATTTCCCTCATTTTGTGTGCTAGTACACTGTTTTCGATCACTTTCATGAGATTTCGTATTTTACTATTTTTGCCTCATTTTGTGGGTTATAGTCGATAGTTTCCAACCGTTTTCAGAAAATTTTGTATTTGACTGTTTTAGCCTCATTTGTGGGCTATATTCCACAGTTTTCGTCCATTTTAGTGAGAATTTTTATTTCCGTAATTTTGTCGGCTATAGTACACTGTTTTGATCACTGACATGAGATTTCGAATTAAACAATTTTGGCCTCATTTTTAGGGATATAGTCCACCGTTTTGGGCACTTTCGTGTGAATTTTTATTTCCCTCAATCAGTGGGCTATAGTACACTGTTTTCGATCACTTTCATTTGATTTCGTATTTTACTATTTTGGCCTTATTTTATGGGTTATATTTCATAGTTTCCGGCCGTTTTCGCAAAATTTTGTATTTGACTGTTTTAGCCTCATTTGTGGGCTATAGTCCACAGTTTTCGTCCATTTTAGTGAGAAATTTTATTTCCCTAATTTTGTCCGCTATAGTACACTGTTTTTGATTACTGACATGAGATTTCGAATTAAACAATTTTAGCCTCATTTTGTGGGTGATAGTCCTCCGTTTTTGACACTTTCGTGAGAATTTTATTTCCGTCAGTTTGTGGGCTATAGTACACTTTTTTCCATCACTTTCATGAGATTTCGTTTTTTGCTGTTTCGGCCTCATTTTGTGGGTTATAGTCCACAGTTTCCGGCCGCTTTCGCCAAATTTAGTATTTGACTGTTTTAGCCTCATTTGTGGGCTATAGTCCACAGTTTTCGGGCACTTTAGTGAGAACTTTTATTTCCCTCATTTTGTGGGCTATAGTACACAATTTTCGATTACTTTCATTTGATTTCCTATTTTACTTTTTTGGCTTCATTTTGTTGGTTATAGTCCACAGTTTCTGGTCGTTTTCGTGAAATTTAATGTTTGACTGTTTTGGCCTCATCTGTGGGCAATAGTCCAAAGTTTTCTGCGACTTTTGAGGTAACTTTTATTTCCTTCATTTTGTGTCCTATTGTACACTGTTTTCGATCACTTTCATGAGATTTCGTACTTTACTATTTTGGCCTCATTTTGTGGGGCCGTTTTCGCGAAATTTTGCATATGACTTTTTTTGCCTCATTTGTGGGCTATAGTCCACTGTTTTCGTCCATTTTAGTGAGAATTTTTATTTCCCTAATTTTCTCATCTATAGTCCGTTGTTTTCGATCACTGACATGAGATTTCGAACAATTTTGGCCTCATTTTGTGGGTTATAGTCCACCGTTTTTTGGCACTTTCGTGATAAATTTTGTTTCCCTCATTTTGTCGGCTATTGTACACTGTTTTCGATCACTTTCATGAGATTTCGTATTTTGCTGTTTCGGCCTCATTTTGTGGGTTATAGTCCACAGTTTCCGGCCGCTTTTGCAAAATTTAGTACTTGATTGTTTTAGCCTCATTTGTGGGCTATAGTCCACAGTTTTCGGGCACTTTAGTGAGAATTTTTATTTCCCTTATTTTGTGGGCTATAATACACTGTTTTTGTTCACTTTCATGAGATTTCGTATTTTGCTGTTTCAGGCTCATTTTGTGGGTTATAGTCCACAGTTTCCGGCTGCGTTCGCGAAATTTAGTATTTCACTGTTTTAGCCTTACTTGTCGGCTATAGTCCACATTTTTCGGGCACTTTAGTGAAAATTTTAATTTCCGTTATTTTGTGGGCTATAGTACACTGTTTTCGATCACTTATGAGATTTCGTATTTTGCTGTTTCGGCCTCATTTTGTGGGTTATAGTCCACAGTTTCCGGCCGCTTTCGCGAAACTTAGTATTTGACTGTTTTAGCCTCATTTGTGGGCTATAGTCCACAGTTTTCGTCTATTTTAGTGAGAAATTTTATTTCCCTAATTTTGTCCGCTATAGTACACTGTTTTTGATTACTGACATGAGATTTCGAATTAAACAATTTTAGCCTCATTTTGTGGGTGATAGTCCTCCGTTTTTAGCACTTTCGTGAGAATTTTATTTCCGTCAGTTTGTGGGCTATAGTACACTTTTTTCGATCACTTTCATGAGATTTCGTTTTTTGCTGTTTTGGCCTCATTTTGTGGGTTATAGTCCACAGTTTCCGACCGCTTTCGCGAAACTTAGTATTTGACTGTTTTAGCTTCATTTGTGGGCTATAGTCCACAGTTTTCGGGCACTTTAGTGAGAACTTTTATTCCCTCATTTTGTGGGCTATAGTACACAATTTTCGATTACTTTCATTTGATTTCCTATTTTACTTTTTTGGCTTCATTTTGTTGGTTATAGTCCACAGTTTCTGGTCGTTTTCGTGAAATTTAATGTTTGACTGTATTGGCCTCATCTGTGGGCAATAGTCCAAAGTTTTCGGCGACTTTTGAGGTAACTTTTATTTCCCTCATTTTGTGTCCTATTGTACACTGTTTTCGATCACTTTCATGAGATTTCCTATTTTACTATTTTGGCCTCATTTTGTGGGGCCGTTTTCGCGAAATTTTGCATATGACTTTTTTTGCCTCATTTGTGGGCTATAGTCCACTGTTTTCGTCCATTTTAGTGAGAATTTTTGTTTCCCTAATTTTCTCATCTATAGTCCGTTGTTTTCGATCACTGACATGAGATTTCGAATTAAACAATTTTGGCCTCATTTTGTGGGTTATAGTCCACCATTTTTTGGCACTTTCGTGATAAATTTTGTTTCCCTCATTTTGTCGGCTATTGTACACTGTTTTCGATCACTTTCATGAGATTTCGTATTTTGCTGTTTCGGCCTCATTTTGTGGGTTATAGTCCACAGTTTCCGGCCGCTTTCGCAAAATTTAGTACTTGACTGTTTTAGCCTCATTTGTGGGCTATAGTCCACAGTTTTCGGGCACTTTAGTGAGAATTTTATTTTTCCTTATTTTGTGGGCTATAATACACTGTTTTTGTTCACTTTGATGAGATTTCATATTTTGCTGTTTCAGGCTCATTTTGTGGGTTATAGTCCACAGTTTCCGGCTGCGTTCGCGAAATTTAGTATTTCACTGTTTTAGCCTTATTTGTCGGCTATAGTCCACATTTTTCGGGCACTTTAGTGAAAATTTTAATTTCCGTTATTTTGTGGGCTATAGTACACTGTTTTCGATCACTTTTATGAGATTTCGTATTTTGCTGTTTCGGCCTCATTTTGTGGGTTATAGTCCACAGTTTCCGGCCGCTTTCGCGAAACTTAGTATTTGACTGTTTTAGCCTCATTTGTGGGCCATAGTCCACAATTTTCGGGCACTTTAGTGAGAATTTTTATTTCCTTCATTTTGTGGGCTATAGTACACAATTTTCGATTACTTTCATTTGATTTCCTATTTTACTGTTTTGGCTTCATTTTGTTGGTTATAGTCCACAGTTTCTGGTCCTTTTCGTGAAATTTTATGTTTGACTGTTTTAGCCTCATTTGTGGGCAATAGTCCAAAGTTTTCGGCGACTTCTGAGGTAACATTTATTTCCCTCATTTTGTGTCCTATTGTACACTGTTTTCGATCACTTTCCTGAGATTTCGTATTTCACTATTTTGGCCTCATTTTGTGGGGCCGTTTTCGCGAAATTTTGTATTTGACTTTTTAGCCTCATTTGTGGGCTATAGTCCACTATTTTCGTCCATTTTAGTGAGAATTTTTATTTCCCTAATTTTCTCGTCTATAGTCCATTGTTTTCGATCACTGACATGAGATTTCGAATTAAACAATATTGGCCTCATTTTGTGGGTTATAGTCCACCGTTTTGGGCACTTTCGTGATAAATTTTGTTTCCCTCATTTTGTCGGCTATTGTACACTGTTTTCGATCACTTTCATGAGATTTCGTATTTTGTTGTTTCGGCCTTATTTTGTGGGTTATAGTCCACAGTTTCCGGCTGCTTTCGCCAAATTTAGTACTTGACTGTTTTAGCCTCATTTGTGGGCTATATAGTCCACAGTTTTCGAGCACTTTAGTGAGAATTTTTATTTCCCTCATTTTGTGGACTATAGTGCATTGTTTTTGTTCACTTTCATGAGATTTCGTATTTTGCTGTTTCAGGCTAATTTTGATTAAAATGTATTTTTCGACTTTCTGCACGTATAATGCACGTGCTTTCTACGTGTAGTGATTTCATCATGAAATTAGTAAATAAAATTTTCTTATATTGTTTTCGATTATATTTAATAGTTTTTCATTAATAAAGTCGATTTTCGCAATTTTGATATTTCACGTGCGATGCACGTGTTTTCGGTGAACGTATTTTGGTGTCCGTTTTCAAAATAAATTTTTGAGTGTGTGTACTTATTTAATCATGCTAGATACATTTTAAAATTTTTTTTAGGTAAACTATTTTTACTAAACATATATAGTATATATATATGATCATATAGTAAGTTGGTTTTATAGTAAAGTTTGGTTTAAATGAAAAATGGTGTGATGGTGATGGGGGCCCACGGTTTGGGTTGAAGAAGGAATAGCACAGTATGCTTAGTTGAAGAATGGGCTACATTTTATTAATTAGTGAATAAGATGAAATGGTATGGTGAATGGAGGCCCACCTACAAGTTGTATTTAATAGGTATGTGTGCTTGTACATTTGTGGCCGGGTACTCTAGGAGAAGAAGGCCGGTTTTCATGAAGAAAGAAAGAGAGAATTGAATGAGAAGAATTAAGGCTTGAAGAGTGGGGAGGTGGAGAGTTGTAGGTTTTAGGAGTTAAAAATATGAAGAGGTGAGAATTAAAAAGAGAATTAAAATGAGAAGTTATTAGGTGGGAGATTTTGCAATATAGTCCCTAGCATTGTCCTATAAATAGCAACTCATTTCTCATTCTTTTTCACACCAAAAATAAAATAAATAAGAGAAAGAGAAGAATAAAAGAAAGAGAGTGAGGGTCCTTTTGGAGGAATTGCTAGAGGAAGCCATTGCTAGGGGAAGGGAGCTTGCTAGGAGGAGGAGCCATTGCTAGGAGTTGTCTTGGAGCTAGAAGAAGTGTCACATCTTTCCTTCAATTGTTCAAGCTTCAATAAGGTGGGTGACCCCATACTTTCTAATTTAGAATAATGTATGCTAAGTAATAAATAATGAGTAGTATGGAATTTCTTATATGATTTATGCTATGGTATGAGTTGAGAATGATAAGTAGTTCATGTATGATTAATAAATTAAATCATGTTAGGGATTAATGAGAAAAAGGAATTGATTGATTATTTATCATACATTAGCATGCTATTTAATGAATAGTATAAGTTTAATATGATAATTAGAAAATAAATTCATGCTTTTGTGTATGTTAAATTGTAGAAATATTATTGTTGATTAAGAAACAAAACATTGTCATGTTGCTTAGAAATGAGAACAAAAAGTAAGGAGAAACTTTCATTAGCTTGTTAATATGCAAATGTAGAAACTAGTAATTATGAGATTATTGGAAGAGATTTCATTATGGTTAAAAAGAATTTTTTTTTTAGTAAAGTGGATGGTTTCTTACTTTCTAGTTGTAGAAATACCATGCTAGAAATTATAAATTAGTTTTGTGAAAATTCATATAGAATTTTGGAAAGAATTATTGTATTGGTAATAATTATCCATAACAAATGTTTCTAATAAATTTATTAGCATAAGGGCTAATATTATAATTATATTAAACATGGTACATCATTTACGATATGCAATAATTTAGTTTAAATTCCGGGATGTTTATGTTTATTTAGTACTTTGCAATATGGTTCATAATTATTTTAACATATGGGTACATATACATTATTTCAAACCAATTGATACCTTCAGGAATATTATATTATAAGCATGTATATGATTATAATAACTAGTATCATACACGTGCACACGTGCACGGGGGATAATGGAAGGGATAATGAAAAGGGTAAAAAGAAAATAATTTCCGAAACTGATCCACCGTGAAAAATATTTACCCGACTGGTCCACTTTTGAAAATATTTACCAAAGTTAGTCCACAACTGGTCCACTTTCGAAAATATTTGGCCTATGTACCCAAGCAAACTGTAGCAAACTAGTTGTTCGGCTACTTGTGCATTGTATAATGGAGTCTTCATATTTACTACAAGGTTTATATGTTTTAAGAAGAAATGTAAAGTATTACTTTTGTGAAGTGATTTTCTTGAAGAGAATTTTACTCTTATTTGTTCGAAGAATATTCTAAGTAAAGTGAGACATTATAATGGCTTGATTTTATTATGAAATCTCATGTGATAGAATTGTGTTCTTAAAAGAAATTATTCCTTTGCTTATAAAGAATGTGAACGGATGACTAGATAATGAATAATGATGAGACTATGATTACTTGTGATTAAGTTGAAAGGAGAAATTATATAAGTTTAAGACATGATTACTAAAGGGTATGCGTACCCATGTTTCTTGTACATGAAAGATTATGATTAAGAATTAGTAAGACTTCGGTTACCGGTAATTTTGAAAGAAAGAATTGATATGATTTTGAGATATTGCCGTGGGGCGATCTCGTATTTTGTGAACAAGTCCGGTAGGAGGTAAAACTGATTCTAGAAATGATAGTACATTCATGTCTTGAACTAAAAATAATTAGGCACCTAGGTGAAGATGTAATAAACCTGTGCAAACGTAAATGGGTGCTTCTATATAGTCGGCGGTGGATCTTCGTGGCTATAGACCGAGTTGGTGGACTGTGGTTGCTCCGTAGGAGATGGACTGTATTTTATCCGGGACTTAGGGTAGTCGGCGGATGTTTACCATACTCCAAAGAATATGTATATACCGGGGCTAGAAGGGCATTTACGGGATTATCATCACGATATAATAGCCAGGGAGGCTGGGATCTGTTATTATAAGCCAGGGAGGCTGAGATCCGTATCTGTGAAATAACTCTAAAACCTGTTTATTACTGGGTAGTCTCATGGCGAGGGATCGAACCCTTCAATATGGAGTACGTAGGCACTTGCCCTCAGATCTATGTAGTATGGGATGCATAGAATCTGAACAAGTGTGCATTAGTATCATCCTAGTGTAGAATTGTGTGCATTAGGCATTAAGACATGACATACACTTATGTTTAGAATAATCACTTTTGACACTTTACTTGTTCATTCAATCTTTTTGTGATTTGTTAAAGTATGAGATCGTTATACTATTCCCGGCATAGAGAGGATAGTCGTGTATAACATTTCGTCAGTTGTAAGTGACTGACGTGCCCATAGATTGACATGCAGGTAATGGACTATTCATGAAGCTATAAAGTGGATATGCTGGTGCTGTTTTATTCTAAAGATGTTGTAAATGTTTTATTGTAAATTTCATTCTTCCGCTGTGTAAAACCAAGTTGTAATTGAACTCTGATGTATTAGTGAAAAAGTTTTAAATTTTCCTTGTAAAATTGTACGAAGTGAAGTAAAGATCCTGTGAAATCCCGAGTTTGTCCTTATTTGGAAATTCGGGGTGTTACACCTGAGATATCCTATTTTACTGTTTTGACCTCATTTTGTCGGTTATAGTCCACAGTTTCTGGTTGTTTTCGTGAAATTTTGTATTTGACTGTTTTAGCCTCACCTGCGGGCAATAGTCCAAAGTTTTCGGTGACTTTTGAGTGAACTTTTTTTTTTACTCATTTTGTGTGCTATAGGACTTTGTTTTCGATCACTTTCATGAGATTTTGCATTTTTACTATTTTGGCCTCATTTTGAGGGTTATATTCCACAGTTTCCACCGTTTTCAAAAAATTTTGTATTTGACTGTTTTAGCCTCATTTGTGGGCTATAGTACACACTTTTCGATCACTAACATGAGATTTCGAATTAAACAATTTTGGCCTGATTTTGTCGGCTACAGTACACTGTTTTTTATCACTTTCATGAGATTTCGTATTTTGCTGTTTCGGCCTCATTTTGTGGATTATAGTCCACAGTTTTCAGCAGCTTTCGCGAAATTTAGTATTTAACTGTTTTAGCCTCATTTGTGGGCTATAGTCCACAGTTTTCGAGCACTTTAGTGAGAATTTTTATTTCCCTCATTTTGTGGGATATAATACACTATTTTCGATTACTTTCATTAGATTTCCTATTTTACTGTTTTGGGTTCATTTTATGGGTTATAGTTCACAGTTTCTGGTCGTTTTCGTGAAATTTTATATTTGAATGTTTTAGCCTCATCTGTGGGCAATAGTCCAAAGTTTTCGGCGACTTTTGAGTGAACTTTTATTTCCCTCATTTTGTAATAGTACACTGTTTTCAACCACTTTCATGAGATTTCGTATTTTACTATTTTGGCCTCATTTTGTGTGGCCGTTTTCGCGAAATTTGGTATCTGACTGTTTTAGCCTCATTTGTGGGCTATAGTCCACTGTTTCCGTCCATTTTAGTGAGAATTTTTATTTCCCTAATTTTCTCGGCTATAGTACATTGTTTTTGATCACTGACATGAGATTTCGAATTAAACAATTTTGGCCTCATTTTGTGGGTTATAGTCCACCGTTTTTGGGCACTTTCGTGAGAATTTTTATTTCCCTCATTTTGTGGCTATAGTACACTGTTTTTGCTCACTTTCATGAGATTTCGTATTTTGCTATTTCGGCCTCATTTTGTGGGTTTTAGTCCACTGTTTCATGCCGTTTTCGCGAAATTTTGTATTTGACTGTTTTAGCCTTATTTGTGGGCTATAGGCCACAGTTTTCGTCCATTTTAGTGAGAACTTTTATTTCCCTAATTTTTTCGGCTATAGTACACTGTTTCGATCACTGAAATGAGATTTCAAATTAAACAATTTTGGCCTCATTTTGTGGGTTATAGTCCATCGTTTTGGGCACTTTCGTGTGAATTTTTATTTCCCTCAATTTATGGGTCAAGTACACTGTTTTCGATCGCTTTCATAAGATTTCGTATTTTACTATTTTGGCCTTATTTTATGGGTTATAGTTCATAGTTTCCGGCCGTTTTCGCAAAATTTTGTATTTGACTGTTTTAGCCTCAATTGTGGGCTATAGTCCACAGTTTTCGTCCATTTTAGTGAGAAATTTTATTTCCCTAATTTTGTCGGCTATAGTACACTATTTTCGATCATTGACATGAGATTTCGAATTAAACAATTTTAGCCTCATTTTGTGGGTTATAGTCCTCCGTTTTTAGGCACTTCCGAGAGAATTTTTATTTCCCTCATTTTGTGGGCTATAGTACTCTGTATTCGATCACTTTCATGAGATTTCGTATTTTGCTGTTTCGGCCTCATTTAGTGGGTTAGAGTCCACAGTTTCCGACTGCTTTTGCGAAATTCAGTATTTGACTATTTTAGCCTCATTTGTGGGCTATAGTCCGTACTTTTCGGGCACTGTAGTGAGAATTTTTATTTCTCTCATTTTGTGAGCTATAGTACACTGTTTTCGATTACTTTCCTGAGATTTCCTAATTTACTATTTTGGCCTCATTTTGTGGGTAATAGTCCTCAGTTTCCGGTCGTTTTCGTGAAATTTTGTATTTGACTGTTTTAGTCTCATATGCGGGCAACTGTCCAAAGTTTTCGGCGACTTTTGAGTGAATTTTTATTTCCCTCATATTGTGGGCTATAGTACACTGTTTTAGATTACTTTCCTGAGATTTCCTATTTTACTGTTTTGGCCTCATTTTGTTGGTTATAGTCCACAGTTTCCGATCGTTTTCGTGAAATTTTGTATTTGACTGTTATAGCCTCATCTGCGAGCAATAGTCTAAAGTTTTCGGCGACTTTTGAGTGAACTTTTATTTCCCTCATTTTGTGTGCTATATAGTACACTGTTTTCGATCACTTTCATGAGATTTCGTATTTTACAATTTTGGCCTCATTTTGTGGGTTATAGTCCATAGTTTGCGGCCGTTTTCACAAAATTTTGTATTTGACTGTTTTAGCCTCATTTGTGGGCTATAGTCCACAGTTTTCGTCCATTTTAGTGAGAATTTTTATTTCCCTAATTTTCTCGGCTATAGTACCTTGTTTTCGATCACTGACATGAGATTTCGAATTAAACAATTTTGGCCACATTTTGTGGATTAGAGTCCATCGTTTTCGGGCACTTTCGTGATAATTTTTGTTTCCCTCATTTTGTCGGCTACAGTACACTGTTTTTCGATCACTTTCATGAGATTTCGTAATTTACTGTTTTGGCCTCAATTTGTGGGTTTTAGTCCACAGTTTCCGGTCACTTTCGTGAAAATTTGTATTTGACTGTTTTATCCTCATTTTCGAGCAATAGTCCAATGTTTTCGGTGACTTTTGAGTGAACTTTTATTTCCCTCATTTTGTTTGCTATAGTACACTATTTTCGATCACTTTCATGGGATTTCGTATTTTACTATTTTCGCCCCATTTCGTGGATTATAGTCCACAGTTTCCGACCGTTTTCGCGAAATTTTGTATTTGACTGTTTTGGCCTCATTTGTGGGCTATAGTCCGTAGTTTTCATCCATTTTAGTGAGAATTTTTATTTCCCTATTTTGTCGGCTATAGTACACTGTTTTCGATCACTGACATGCGATTTCGAATTAAACAATTTTGGCCTCATTTTGTGGGTTATAGTCCATCGTTTTCGGGCACTATCGTGATAAGTTTTATTTCCTTTATTTTGTGGGCTATAGTACACTGTTTTCGATCACTTTCACGAGATTTGGTATTTTGCTGTTTTGGCCTCATTTTGTGGGTTATAGTACATTGTTTTCGATTACTTTCATCAGATTTCCTATTTTACTGTTTTGGCCTCATTTAGTGGGTTATTGTCCACAGTTTTTGGTTGTTTTCGTGAAATTTTATATTTGACTGTTATAGCCTCATCTGCGAGCTATAGTCCATAGTTTTCGGCGACTTTTGAGTGAATTTTTATTTCCCTCATTTTGTGTGCTATAGTACACTGTTTTCGATCACTTTCATTAGATTTCGTATTTTACTATTTTTGCCTCATTTCAGGGTTATATTTCATAGTTTCTGGCCGTTTTCGCAAAATTTTGTATTTGACTGTTTTAGCCTCATTTGTGGGCTATAGTCGGCTATAGTACATTGTTTTCGTCCATTTTAGTGAGAAATTTTATTTCCCTAATTTTGTTGGCTATAGTACATTGTTTTTGATCACTGACATGAGATTTCGAATTAAACAATTTTAGCCTCATTTTGTGGGTTATAGTCCACTGATTTTGGGCACTTTCGTGAGAATTTTTATTTCCCTCATTTTGTAGGCTATAGTACACTGTTTTCGATCACTTTCATGAGATTTCGTATTTTGTTGTTTCGACCTCATTTTGTCGGTTATATAGTCCACAGTTTTCGGCCGCTTTCGCAAAATTTAGTATTTGACTGTTTTAGCCTCATTTGTCTGCTATATTCCACATTTTTCGGGCACTTTAGTGAGAATTTTTTTATTTCCCTTACTTTGTGAGCTATAGTACAATGTTTTCGATTACTTTCATGAGATTTCCTAATTTGCTATTTTGGCCTCATTTTGTGGGTTATAATCCACAGTTTCTGGTTGTTTTCGTGAAATTTTGTTTTTGACTGTTTTAGCCTTATCTGCGGGCAACAGTACAAAGTTTTCGGCGAAATTTTCAGTGAATTTTTATTTCCCTCATTTTGTAGTACACTGTTTTCGATTACATTCCTGAGATTTCCTATTTTACTGTTTCGGCCGCATTTTGTTGGTTATAGTCCACAGTTTCTGGTCGTTTTTGTGAAATTTTGTATTTGACTGTTTTAGCCTCATTTTCGGGCAATAGTCCAAAGCTTTCGGCGACTTTAGAGTGAACTTTTATTTCGCTCATTTTGTGTGCAACAGCACACTGTTTTCGATCACTTTCATGAGATTTCGTATTTTACTATTTTGGCCTAATTTTGTGGGTTATAGTCCATAGTTTCCGGCCGTTTTTGGGAAATTTTGTACATGACTGTTTTAGCCTCATTTGTAGGCTATAGTCCACCGGTTTCGGCCATTTTAGTGAGAACTTTTATTTCCCTAATTTTGTCGGCTATAGTACACTGTTTTCGATCGCTGACATGAGATTTCGAATTAAACAATATTGGCCTAATTTTGTGGATTATAGTACACGAAAGTGCCCGAATCCATCATTTTCGGGCACTTTCGTGATAATTTTTATTTCCCTCATTTTGTCGGCTATAGTAAACTGTTTTCGATTACTTTCATGAGATTTCCTAATTCACTGTTTTGCCTCATATTGTGGATAGTCCATAGTTTCTGGTCGTTTTAGTGAAATTTTGTGTTTGACAATTTTAGCCTCATCTGCAGGCAACAGTCCAATGTTTTCGGCGACTTTTGAGTGAACTTTTATTTCCCTCATTTTCTGTTCTATAGTACACTATTTTCGATCACTTTCTTAAGATTTTGTATTTTACTATTTTGGCCTCAATTTGTGGGTTATAGTCCACAGTTTCCGGCCGTTTTCGCGAAATTTTGTATTTGACTGTTTTTACCTCATTAGTGTGCTATAGTCTACAGTTTGCATCCATTTTAGTGAGAATTTTTATTTCCTTGATTTTTTCGGCTATAGTACACTGTTTTCGATCACTGACATGAGATTTCGAATTAAACAATTTTGGCCTCATTTGGTGGGTTATAGTCCACTGTTTTTGGGCACTTTCGTGAGAATTTTTATTTCCCTCATTTTGTGGGCAATAGTACACTGTTTTTGATTACTTTCATGAGATTTTCTAATTTACTGTTTTGGCCTCATTTTGTGGGTTATAGTCCACAGTTTCTGGTTGTTTTCGTGAAATTTTATATTTGACTGTTTTAGCATCATCTGCGGGCAATAGTCCAAAGTTTTCGGCGACTTTTGAGTGAATTTTTATTTCTTTCATTTTGTGGGCTACAATACACTGTTTTTTATTACTTTTCCTGACACATCCTATTTTACTGTTTTTGCCTCATTTTGCGGGATATAATCCACAGTTTCTGGTCGTTTTCGTGAAATTTTGTATTTGACTGTTTTAGCCTCATCTGTGGGCAATAATCCAAAGTTTTCGGCGACTTTTGAGTGAACTTTTATTTTACTCATTTTGTGTGCTGTAGTAAAATGTTTTCGATCACTTTCATGAGATCTTATATTTTTACTATTTTGGCCTCATTTTGTGGGTTATACAGTCCACAGTTTCCGACCGTTTTTGCGAAATTTTGTATTTGGCTGTTTTAGCCTCATTTGTGGGCTATAGTACACAGTTTTCGGCCATTTTAGTGAGAACTTTTATGTCCCTATTTTTGTCGGCTATACACTATTTTGTGATCACTGACATGTGATTTCGAATTAAACAATTTTGGCCTCATTTTGTGGGTTATAGTCCATCGTTTTCGGGCACTATCGTGATAAGTTTTATTTCCCTCATGTTGTGGCTATAGTGCACTGTTTTCGATCACATTCAAGAGATTTCGTATTTTACTATTTTGGCCTCATTATGTGGGTTATAGTCCACAGTTTCCGCCCGCTTTTGCGAAATTTAGTATTTGACTGTTTTAGCCTCATTTGTCGTAGTCCACCGTTTCCTCATTTGTGGGCTATAGTACACTGTTTTCGATTACTTTCATTAGATTTCCTATTTTACTGTTTTGGCCTCATTTAGTGGGTTATTGTCCATAGTTTCTGGTCGTTTTCGTGAAATTTTTTATTTGACTGTTATAGCCTCATCTGCGAGCAATAGTCCAAAGTTTTCGGCGACTTTTGAGTGAACTTTTATTTCCATCATTTTGTGTACTATAGTACACTGTTTTCGATCACATTCATGAGATTTCGTATTTTACTATTTTGGCCTCATTTTATGGGTTATAGTCCATAGTTTCTGGCTGTTTTCGTAAAATTTTGTATTTGACTGTTTTAGCCTCAATTGTGGGCTACAATACACAGTTTTCGACCATTTTTGTGAGAATTTTTAAGTCCCTAATTTTGTCGGCTATAGTACACTATTTTCGATCACTGACATGTGACTTCGAATTAAACAATTTTGGCCTCATTTTGTGGGTTATAGTCCATCATTTTCGGGCACTATCATGATAATTTTTATTTCCCTCATTTTGTGGGCTACTGTACACTGTTTTCCTTCACTTTCATGAAATTTTGTATTTTTCTGTTTCGGCTGCATTTTGTGGGTTATAGTCCACATTTTCTGGTTGCGTTCGCGAAATTTAGTATTTGACTAATTTAGCCTTATTTGTCGGCTATAGTCCACATTTTTCGGGCAATTTAGTGAATATTTTTATTTCCCTCAATTTTGTGTGCTATAGTACACTCTTTTTGATAACTTTCCTGAGATTTCCTATTTTACTGTTTTGGCCTCATTTTGTGGGTTATAGTCCACAGTTTCTGGTTTTTTTCGTGAAATTCTGTATTTGACTGTTTTAGCATCATCTGCGGGCAATAGTCCAAAGTTTTCAGCGACTTTTCAGTGAATTTTTATTTCCCTCATTTTGTGGGCTACAGTACACTATTTTCGATTACATTCCTGACATATCTTATTTTACTATTTTTGCCTCATTTTGTGGGTTATAATCCACAATTTCAGGTCATTTTCGTGAAATTTTGAATTTGACTGTTTTAGCCTCATCTGCGGGCAATAGTCCAAAGTTTTCGGCAACTTTTGATTGAACTTTTATTTTACTCATTTTGTGTGCTATAGTACGCTGTTTTCGATCACTTTCATGAGATTTCGTATGTTTGCTATTTTGGCCTCATTTTGTGGTTGTATATAGAACATAGTTTCTGACCGTTTTTGCGAAATTTTGTATTTGACTATTTTAGCCTCATTTGTGGGCTATAGTACACAGTTTTCGGCCATTTTAGTGAGAATTTTTATGTCCCTAATTTTGTTGGCTATAATACACTGTTTTCGATCACTGACATGTGATTTCGAATTAGACAATTTTGGCCTCATTTTGTAGGTTATAGTCCATCGTTTTCGGGAACTATCGTGAGAAGTTTTATTTCCCTCATTTTGTGGGCTATAGTACACTGTTTTCGATCACTTTCATGAGATTTCGTATTTTACTGTTTTGGCCTCATTATGTCGGTTATAGTCCACAGTTTTCGGCCGCTTTCGCGAAATTTAGTATTTGACTGTTTTAGCCTCATTTGTGGTAGTCCACAGTTTCTTCATTGTGGGCATAGTACACTTTTTTCGATTACTTTCAATAGATTTCCTATTTTATTGTTTTGGCCTCATTTAGTGGATTATTGTCCACAGATTCTGGTCGTTTTCGGAAAATTTTTTATTTGACTGTTATAGCTCCATCTGCGAGCAATAGTCCAAAGTTTTCGGCGACTTTTTAGTGAAGTTTTATTTCCCTCATTTTGTGTGCTATACTACACTGTTTTCGATCACTTTTGTGAGATTTTGTATTTTACTATTTTAGCCTCATTTTTTGGGTTATAATCCATAGTTTCCGGCCGTTTTCGCGAAATTTTGAATTTGACTGTTTTAGCCTCATTTGTGGGCTATAGTCCACAGTTTTCGTCCATTTTAGTGAGAATTTTTATTTCCCTAATTTTGTCGGCTATAGTACACTGTTTTCGATCACTGACATAAGATTTCGAATTAAACAATTTTGGCCTCTTTTGGTGGGTTATAGTCCACCGTTTTTGGGCACTTTCGTGAGAATTTTTATTTCCCTCATTTTGTGGGCTATAGTACATGGTTTTCGTTCACTTTCATGAGATTTCGTATTTTGCTATTCCGCCCTCATTTTGTGGGTTATAGTCCACAGTTTCCGGCTGTGTTCGCGAAATTTAGTATTTGACTGTTTCAGCCTCATTTGTCGGCTACACTCCACATTTTTCGGGCACTTTAGTGAAAATTTTTATTTCCCTCATTTTGTGGGCTATAGTACACTGTTTTTGATTACTTTCATGAGATTTCCTAATTTACTGTTTTGGCCTCATTTTGTGGGTTATAGTCCACAGTTTCTGGTTGTTTACGTGAAATTTTGTATTTGACTGTTTTAGCATCATCTGCGGGCAATAGTCCAAAGTTTTCGGCGACTTTTGAGTGAGATTTTATTTCTTTCATTTTCTAGGCTACAGTACACTGTTTTTGCCTCATTTTGCAGAATATAATCCACAGTTTCTTGTCGTTTTCGTGAAATTTTGAATTTGACTGTTTTAGCCTCATCTGCGGGCAATAGTCCAAAGTTTTCGGCGACTTTTGAGTGAACTTTTATTTTACTCATTTTCTGTGCTATAGTACACTGTTTTCGATCACTTTCATGAGATTTCGTATTTTTGCTATTTTGGCCTCATTTTGTGGGTGTATGTAGAACATAGTTTCCGACCGTTTTTGTGAAATTTTGTATTTGACTATTTTAGCCTCATTTGTGGGCTATAGTACACTGTTTTCGGCCATTTTAGTGAGAATTTTTATGTCCCTACTTTTGTCGGCTATAATACACTATTTTTGATCACTTATCCTATTTTAATGTTTTTGCCTCATTTTGCGGGTTATAATCCACAGTTTCTTGTCGTTTTGGTGAAATTTTGAATTTGACTGTTTTAGCCTCATCTACGAGCAATAGTCCAAATTTTCGGTGACTTTTGAGTGAACTTTTATTTTACTCATTTTGTGTGCTGTAGTAAACTGTTTTCGATCACTTTCATTAGATTTCGTAATTTTACTATTTTGGCCTCATTTTGTGGGTTATAGTCCACAGTTTCCGACCGTTTTTGCGAAATTTTGTATTTGACTTGTTTAGCCTCATTTGTGGGCTATAGTACACAGTTTTCTGCAATTTTAGTGAGAATTTTTATGTCCCTAATTTTGTCGGCTATAGTACACTGTTTTCGATCACTGACATGTGATTTCGAATTAAACAATTTTGGCCTCATTTTGTGGGTTATAGTCCATTGTTTTCGGGCACTATCGTGATAAGTTTTATTTTCCTCATTTTGTGGGCTATAGTACACTGTTTTCGATCACTTTCATGAGATTTCGTATTTTGCTGTTTCGGCCTCATTTTGTGGGTTATAGTCCACAGTTTCCGTCCGCTATCGCGAAATTTTGTTTTTGACTATTTTAGCCTCATTTGTGTGCTATAGTCCACGGTTTCCTCATTTGTGGGATATAGTACACTGTATTCGATTACCTTCATTAGATTTCCTGTTTTACTATTTTGGGCTCATTTTGTGGTTTATTATCCACAGTTTCTGGTCATTTTCGTGAAATTTTGTATTTGACTGTTATGGCCTCATCTGAGAGCAATAGTCCAGAGTTTTCGGCGACTTTTGAGTGAACTTTTATTTCCCTCATTTTGTGTGCTATAGCACATTGTTTTCGATCACTTTTATGAGATTTCGTATTTTACTATTTTGGCCTCATTTTATGGGTTATAGTACACAGTTTCCGGCCATTTTCACGAATATTTGTATTTGACTGTTTAAGCCTCATTTGTGGGCTATAGTCCACAGTTTTCGTCCATTTTAGTGAGAATTTTTATTTCCTTAATTTTGTCAGCTATAGTACATTCTTTTCGATCACTGACATGAGATTTCGAATTAAACAATTTTAGCCTCATTTTGTGAGTTATAGTCTACCGTTTTTGGTTACTTTCGTGAGAACTTTTATTTTCCTCATTTTGTGGGATATAATACACTGTTTTCGATCACTTTCATGAGATTTTGTGTTTTGCTGTTTCGGCCTCATTTCGTGGGTTATAGTCCACAGTTTCCGGCTGCATTCGCGAAATTTAGTATTTGACTGTTTTAGCCTCATTTGACGGCTATAGTCCACATTTTTCGGGTACTTTAGTGAGAATTTTTATTTTCCTCATTTTGTGGGCTATAGTACATTGTTTTTTATTACTTTCATGAGATTTCCTAATTTACTGTTTTGGCCTCATTTTGTGGGTTATTGTCCACTGTTTCTGATTATTTTCGTGAAATTTTGTATTTGACTGCTTTAGCCTCATCTGCAGGCAATAGTCCAAAGTTTTCGGCGACTTTTGTGTGAATTTTTATTCCTCTCATATTGTGGGCTATAGTACACTGTTTTCGATTACTTTCCTGAGGTATCCTATTTTACTGTTTTGGCCTCATTTTGTGGGTTATAGTCCACAGTTTTTGGTCGTTTTCGTGAAATTTTGTATTTGACTATTTTAGCCTCATCTGCGGGCAATAGTCCAAAGTTTTCGGCGACTTTTGAGTGAACTTTTATTTTACTCATTTTGTGTGCTATAGTACACTGTTTTCGATCACTTTCATGAGATTTCATATTTTTACTATTTTGGCCTTATTTTGTGGGTTGTCCACAGTTTCCGACCGTTTTCACGAAATTTTGTATTTGACTGTTGTAACCCCTGTTTTCCCAAAAAAATGTATTTTAGTGTTTTTTCTGTATTTTAAAAATTTTCGCAAATTATTTCTCCAGTTTTCAAATTCTTTTGTCAAATGTATTTTTTTGGATCTTCTATTTTAAAAATCTATTTTCAACCAATAAATGTATTTTTAACTATTTTAAATAAATACTATTTTGTAATGCAAATTACATTTTATTATAAACAATATTTTTCATTTATTATTTTCTTTCTTTATTTATTTTATTTATCTAGTGTATTTACTTATTTATTTATTTATTTTAACCTATTTACCCATTTTAACCAAACACATTTTTAATTTTTAACCCATCTAAAATATCCATACCCATTAAAACCCCTTTCATTACCCATTCCCTGTTTAAATATAACCATACCCATTTACTAAATCCCCAAAACCCATTATTTTCTAATCCACAAACTACTTAAACACCCAAACCCAATTACATTTAATCCCTATACCCGTTAAGCCCCTACCCATACCCGAAACCCTTTTTTTCCCCAGCCGTCACCTTCTACACTTTACCCTAAAATCCTATTTAACCCATGCACACCGTTTCGTCTCCCCTATTCAGCCGCCCCCTCCAACTTCTTCTCCTCCATCTCTCTCCTGTTCCCATAACCCATTCCCGGTGCGCATCCTCCCGCTCTCATCCCCCGGCCACCCTCGTGCTCTCTCTCCCTCTCGTCGACCAGACGCAGCAGAGCCAGCCCTCCTCCACAGCATAGCCCGACGCTCCCCTGAGCTCCTCCATGACTGCAGCACCGCCGCGCGCACAGCAACCCCCCTCCTGCGCGACTGAGCCGTCTCCCGACCGCCTGCAGCCACCTGCGACAACCCCCCGATGCCCCCGCGCGCCGCCGCCAGGCCCCTGGCTGCCGTACTCCTCCGGCGCTGTCCACGCCGCCAGTCGCCGAGCCAAGCCAGGGCCATGAGCAGATTGATGGTTGCTGGTTGTTAGTTTGTGTGGGATCATCTTTCATCGTCGACCATCCGTTTGATCTTGGTTCTTGATCATCTTTGTTTTGGGCAGTCGATCGTCATGATCATCATCGTTGAGTCTTGGAGTCTTGATTTGCTTTGATCGTGGACCGTCGGATCTTCACGATCTCATCTTGATCTTCTTGATCATGGTTTAATCTTGGCCGTCCGTCGGATCTTGATTATCACCTTTGATTTTGGACCGTTGGATTGCTTCATCATCATCTTGGAGTTCCTTGATTTGCTTTGAATTGTGGCTGTCTGATCGCCGATCGGACCCGATCATCATCATCATCATCAAGATACTGATCACATCTTGAACTTGATCTTGATCTTCGATCAGAGTCGTCCGATCTGATCCGATCACCATGATCTCATGATTTCAGTCATCCGATCGTGTTCGTGGATTATTTGTTATTTGGATTCGTGATCTTGTTCGTGATTCGTTGCTGTTGAGTTCTTGCCCCGGGAATCCATTCCCGTTATTCTCTTTCCCTTCGTTGGATTCGTCGTCTTTCAGGCAAGTAACTTATAGTACAATTTCTTTGGTTTGATACAAGTCAAAAAGTTCACCTATAGTGATAATTTGGCCATAGATGACTTATGACACCAATTTTGATATGAGATAACCTATGATTTACCCAAATCTTGATCTTGAACAATGTATATGAGTTTTTTTGTGAATTGATGTTTGGATTAATACCCATGTGAAATAATAGGTGTAGACATGTTAGTAACCCTAAATCATGAAGTTTAGATGTTTGGTAGGTTTTATTTCAAGTTTGGATGTGTTTGGATCAATATTCTTGAAGTTATGTTGTTCTAGATTTGAAGTGTGAAATCTGTATTTACTGGGTGTTCTGTTTTGATTGCTGTTTCGTCCATGCTACAATCATTATTTGAATTCCTTTACAAAATATGCATTTTAGATAATCTTGTCTATTTTCAAACCCCACTGGTTTTACTTGATTTGGATTTCGTATGACTGAGTTATGAATATTTTGGTACAGAGGTGTCGATCAATTCCAGATTCTGTTTTGGGGTAATTTTGTTAACAAACTATTTTAAAGAATTATTTTGTACATATTATCTTGATCTAATATTTTAGTCAGTGTTTCCTTATGATATTAGGGACTATCCAGATTTTTGATGAATTTAAAGACAAGTTTTATGCGGTGTTTCATGCTATTTTCTAAAATCTACTTGTGCTGTATTTTGCGCGCTGTTCAGTAAAGAAACCTATTTTCACTATGATTCCTTATACTGTATGAAAATTCTTTGTGAAATGTGAAAGTTAGTAAAATCTATCTATTTTCATATCCCTTTGGCGGAATTGGATTTCGATTCACTAATTGCGAGATATCCTAGTTTTCGTACAGCAGTGTTGAGATTTCCAGATTCATTAAACTATGTTTTCTTGATGCTTTGGTATTTTTGATGACTGATCTATACTTACTGAAATATTATGAAACTTGTTATTTTGATTCTGGACATATAGGAAAATACCTCAGATTTTTTGTGGATTTATTTAATGTGTTTTCATGCTGTTTTCATGCTCTTGAATTCGTTTTCGTGATTCCTGGCTGAACCAAAATTATGTATTCAAATCAATTTTGAGCTGTGTTGTTGTGAGCTAGTATGTGACTTATTTATCTGCGTTGGATTTGTTGGATGTCTAGTTTCCAGATCCTTCGACGGATCTAGATTTGTATTTCTGTACAGACGGGAATCACTATTTTAGTACTGTACTGTCATGCTGTCCTAAATATGAACATACATTGCTTTGCTTATTTGTGTGACTGTCTATCATCTATGCATGCTTATTTGTCACCCTAGACCTGATACTGATTACACTATGTTAGTTTGACATTGTTTTATGCTTATACCTGCCTGTTTGAGAATAATAATAAATAATGAAACCGGGGTTAATGGGAAAGATCTAGTAGTGGATAGTGCAGAAATTCGTACTCGGAAGGAGACTTGTGTTTCCTGTATGACATGTTACTGATCAAGTTACCGATCAAGTTTACCGATCAAGTTACCGATCAAGTTTATCGATCAAGTTAATATTCTGTTAACGATCAAGTTTACCGATCAAGTTTACCGACCAAGTTCTATGATTCTGTGAATACCTGAGTACACTGCCCTGGATGGTCCCCTTACGAAATCTAATATGAAATTGCATTGACTGTAGCAACCATTTAGTAAAATTATGGATGCATGAAGTGCTACCTAGATAGTAATCACTACAAGACTTGAATATGATACTTGAACATGATACATGCTTGCTTGACACTTGACTACATGATACACGAGACTTGATACTTGAGATTTGATATTTGGTACATGTTACATGATTACCTGTTTCCTGATTATCCTGATCACCTGATACTAGATACATGTTTACCTGTTGACCCGTTTACCTGACACTTGACACATGTTACTTGTACCTGTTAGTATACCATGTTGCTAGTTAGTTTCCCCATGTACTTGTATTCTACATTATTTGTGATCCGTGACTTGCAATTGACGGGTACTTGTTTTTCTCTTTTCCCTTCCCTGCATTCGTTGAATTGCAGATTTTGGAGGACAGGTTCCAGACGGTATTGGTGACATGATGTACTAGATGCTGAAATTTTGCTATTATTATTCTTGTTGCTTATTTTGAACAATAATGTATCTTGTAATTGGATTTATTATTTTATTTGGGCAATGTGACCCAGGATTATTTGTGTATTTCAAATCATGACTATTTGAGATTAATATTTTTTTATTTCAAGTATTCTTGTTGGTATTTGGTTCATATGTGCATGTGGTTGATTTTTCTGGCTTCCGACTCTGATTATTTTTGTGAGATGTTGTAAAGAATTCCTGAACAGCTTATGGATGATGAAAATCATTCGCTCGGCTTTTGTTACGTACTCGTATTCCTTATTTTTGGGATGCGGTGCGTGACAACTGTTTTAGCCTCATTTGTGGGCTATAGTCCACAGTTTTCGTCCATTTTAGTGAGAATTTTTGTTTCCCGAATTTTGTCGGCTATAGTACACTGTTTTCGATCACTGACACGAGATTTCGAATTAAACAATTTTAGCCTCAATGTGTGGGTTATATAATCCACCGTTTTTGGGCACTTTCGTGAGAATTTTTATTTCCCTCATTTTGTGGCCTATAGTACACTGTTTTCGATCGCTTTCATGAGATTTCGTATTTTGCTGTTTCGGCCTCATTTTGTGGGTTATAGTCCACAGTTTCCGGTTGGTTTCGCGAAATTCAGTATTGGACTGTTTTAGCCTCATTTGTGGGCTATAGTCCACAGTTTTCAGGGCACTTTAGTGAGAATTTTTATTTCCCTAATTTTGTGAGCTATAGTATACTGTTTTCGATTACTTTCATGAGATTTCTTAATTTACTGTTTTGGCCTCATTTTGTGGGTTATAGTCCTCAGCTTCTGGTCGTTTTCGTGAAATTTTGTATTTGACTGTTTTAGCCTCATCTGCGGGCAACATTCCAAAGTTTTCGGCGACTTTTGAGTGAATTTTTATTTCCCTCATTTTGTTGGCTATAGTAAACTGTTTTCGATTATGTTCCTGAGATTTCATATTTAACTGTTTTGGCCTCATTTTGTGCGTTATAGTCACAGTTTCTGGTCGTTTTCGTGAAATTTTGTATTTAACTGTTTTAGCTTCATTTTCGGGCAATAGTCCAGTGTTTTCGGCGACTTTTGAGAGAACTTTTATTTCCCTCATTTTGTGTGCTATAGTACACTGTTTTCCATCACTTTCATGAGAATTCGAATTTTACTATTTTGCCCTCATTTTCTGGGTTATGGTCCATAGTTTCCTGCCGTTTTCACGAAATTTTGTGTTTGACTGTTTTAGCCTCATTTGTGGGCTATAGTCCACAGTTATCGGCTATTTTAGTGAGAATTTTTATTTCCCTAATTTTGTCGGCTATAGTACACTATTTTCGATCATTGACATGAGATTTCGAATTAATCATTTTTGGCCTCATTTTGTGGGTTATAGTCCATCGTTTTCGGGCACTTTCGTGATAATTTTTATTTCCCTCATTTTGTCGGCTATAGTACACTGTTTTCGATTACTTTCATGAGATTTCCTAATTTTCTATTTTGCCTCATTTTGTGGACAGTCCACAGTTTCTGGTCGTTTTCGTGAAATTTTGTATTAATATTGACTATTTTAGCCTCATCTGCGGGCAGTAGTCTAAAGTTTTATGCGACTTTTGAGTGAACTTTTATTGCCCTCATTTTGTGTTCTATAGTACACTGTTTTCGATCACTTTCATGAGATTTCATATTTTACTATTTTGGCCTCATTTGGTGGGTTATAGTCTACACTTTCCGGCCGTTTTCACGAAATTTTGTATTTGACTGTTTTAGCCTCATTTGTGGGTTATAGTCCACAGTTTTCGTCCATTTTAGTGAGAATTTTTATTTCCCTAATATTGTCGGCTATAGGATACTGTTTTCGATGACTGATATGAGATTTCAAATTAAACAGTTTTGGCCTCATTTTGTGGGTTAGTCAACCGTTTTTGGGCACTTTCCCGAGAATTTTTATTACCCTCATTTTGTGGGTTATAGTACGTACACTGTTTTTTATTACTTTCATGAGATTTCCTAATTTACTATTTTGGCCTCATTTTCTGGGTTATAGTCCATAGTTTCCGGCCGTTTTCGCGGAATTTTGTGTTTGACTGTTTTAGGCTCATTTGTGGGCTATAGTCCACAGTTATCGACCATTTTAGTGAGAATTTTTATTTGCCTAATTTTGTCCGTTATAGTACACTATTTTCGATCACTGATATGAGATTTCGAATTAATCAATTTTGGCCTCAGTTTGTGGGTTATAGTCCATCGTTTTCGAGCACTTTCGTGATAATTTTTATTTCCCTCATCTTGTCAGCTATAGTACACTATTTTCGATTACTTTCATGAGATTTCCTAATTTACTGTTTTGCCTCATTTTGTGGATTGCCCACAATTTCTAGTCGTTTTCGTGAAATTTTGTATTTAACTATTTTAGCCTCATCTTGGGGCAATAGTCCAAAGTTTTATGAGACTTTTGAGTGAACTTTTATTTCTCTAATTTTGTGTTCTATAGTACACAGTTTTTGACAACTTTCTTAAGATTTCGTAATTTACTATTTTGGCCTCATTTTGTGGGTTATAGCCACTGTTTCCGGCCGTTTTCGCGAAATTTTGTATTTGACTGTTTTAGCCTCATTTGTGGGCTATAGTCTACAGTTTGCATCCAATTTAGTGAGAATTTTTATTTCCCTAATTTTGTCGGCTATAGTATACTGTTTTCGATCACTGACATGAGATTTCGATTTAAACAATTTTAGCCTCAATTTGTGGGTTATAGTCCACCGTTTTTTGGCACTTTCGCGAGACTTTTTATTTCCCTAATTTTGTGGGCTATAGTACACTGTTCTCGATCACTTTCGTGAGATTTCGTATTTTGCTGTTTCGGCCTCATTTTGTGGGTTATAGTCCACAGTTTCCGGCTGCTTTCACGAAATTTAGTATTTGACTGTTTTAGCCTCATTTGTGGGCTATAGTCCACAGTTTTCGGGCACTTTAGAGAGAATTTTTATTTCCCTCATTTTGTGGGCTATCGTACACTGTTTTCAATTACATTCTTGAGATTTCCTATTTTACCGTTTTGGCATCATTTTGTGGGTTATAGTCCACAGTTTTTGGTCGTTTTCGTGAAATTTTGTATTTGACCGTTATAGCCTCATCTACGAGCATTAGTCCAAAATTTTCGGCGACTTTTGAGTGAACTTATATATCCCTCATTTTGTGAGCTAGTACACTGTTTTCGATCACTTTCTTGAGATTTCGTATTTTACAATTTTGGCCTCATTTTGTGGGCTATAGTCCACTGTTTCCGGTCATTTTCGCGAAATTTTGTTTTTGACTGCTTTAGCCTCATTTGTGGGCTATATAGTACACAGTTTTCGGCCATTTTAGTGAGAAGTTTTATTTCCCTAATTTTGTCGGCTATAGTACAATGTTTTCGATCACTGACATGCGATTTCGAATTAAACAATTTTGGCCTCATTTTGTGGGTTATTGTCCATCTTTTTTGGGCACTTTCATGAGAAGGTTTATTTCCCTCATTTTGTGGCCCATAGTACACTGTTTTCGATCACTTTCATGAGATTTCGTATTTTGCGGTTTCGGCCTCATTTTGTGGGTTATAGTCCACAGTTTTCACATTTGTGGGCTATAGTACCCTGTTTTCGATTACTTTCATTAGATTTCATATTTTACTGTTTTGGCCTTATTTTGTGGGTTATTGTCCACAGTTTCTGGTCGTTTTCTTGGAATTTTGTATTTGACTGTTTTAACCTCATCTGCGACACATAGTCAATAGTTTTCATGGACTCTTGAGTGAACTTTTATTTCCCTCATTTTGTGTGCTATAGTACACTATTTTCGATCACTTTCATGTGATTTCGTATTTTGCTATTTTGGTCTCATTTGGTGGGTTATTATAGTCTACAGTTTCCAGCCGTTTTCGCGAAATTTTGTATTTGACTGTTTTAGCCTCATTTGTGGGCTATAGTCCACAGTTTTCGTCCATTTTAATGAGAATTTTTATTTCCCTAATTTTGTCGGGTACAGTATACTGTTTTCGATCACTGATATGTGATTTCGAACTAAATAGTTTTGGCCTCATTTTGTGGGTTAGTCAACCGTTTTTGGGCACTTTCGCGAGAATTTTTATTCCCTCATTTTGTGGGCTATAGTACACTGTTTTTGATTACTTTCATGAGATTTCCTAATTTACTGTTTTAGCCTCATTTTGTGGGTTATAGACCACAGTTTCTGGTTGTTTTCGTGAAATTTTGTATTTGATAGTTTTAGCATCATCTGCAGGCAATAGTCCAAAGTTTTCGGCGACTTTTGAGTGAATTTTCATTTCCCTCATTTGTGGGCTATAGTACACTGTTTTCGATTACTTTCTTGAGATATCCTATGTTACTGTTTTTGCCTCATTTTGTGGGTTATAGTTCACAGTTTCTGGTCGTTTTCGTGAAATTTTGTATTTGACTGTTTTAGCGTCGTCTGCGGGCAATAGTCCAAAGTTTTCTGCGGCATTTGAGTGAACGTTTATTTTACTCATTCTGTGTGCATAGTACACTGTTTTCGATCACTGTCATGAGATTTCGTATTTTTACTATTTTGGCCTCATTTTGTGGGTTATAGTCCACAGTTTCTAGCTGTTTTTGCGAAATTTTGTATTTGACTGTTTTAGTCTCATTTGTGGGCTATAGCGCATAGTTTTCGGCCATTTTTGTGAGATTTTTTAAGTCCCTAATTTTGTCGGGTATAGTACAATATTTTCGATCACTGACATGTGATTTCGAATTAAACAATTTTGGCCTCATTTTGTGGGTTATAGTTCATCGTTTTCGGGAACTTTCGCGAGAATTTTTATTTCCCTCATTTTGTGGGTACACAGTTTTCAATCACTTTCATGAGATTTCGTATTTTGCTCTTCCGGCCTCATTTTGTGGGTTATAGTCCACAGTTTCCGGACGCTTTCGCGAAATCTAGTATTTGACTGTTTTAGCCTCATTTGTGGGCTATATTCCACAGTTTCCTCATTTGTGGGGTATGGTACACTGTTTTGGATTACTTTCATTAGGTTTCCTATTTTTCTGTTTTGGCCTCATTTTGTGGGTTATTGTCCACAGTTTCTGTCGGTTTCATAAAATTTTGTATTTGACTGTTATAGCCTCATCTTAGAGCAGTAGTCCAAAGTTTTTGGCGACTTTTGAGTGAACTTTTATTTCCCAATTTGTGTGCTATAGTACACTGTTTTCGATCACTTTCATGAGATTTCGTATTTTACTATTTTGGCCTCATTTTATGGGTTATAGTCCACAGTTTCCGTCCGTTTTCGCGAAATTTTGTATTTGACTGTTTTAGCCTCATTTGTGGGCTATAGTCCACAGTTTTCGTCCATTTTAGTGAGAATTTTTATTTCCCTAATTTTTTCGGCTATAGTACACTGTTTTCGATCACTGACATGAGATTTCGAATTAAACAATATTACCCTCAATTTGTGGGTTTTAGTCCATCGTTTTGGGGCACTTTCGTGAGAATCTTTATTTCCCTCATTTTGAGGGCTATAGTACACTGTTTTCGATAACTTTCATGAGATTTCGTATTTTGCTGTTTTGGCCTCATTTTGTGGGTTACAGTCCACAGTTTCCAGCGGCTTTCGCTAGTATTTAACTATTTTAGCCTCATTTCTGGGCTATAGTCCACAGTTTTCGGGTAGTTTAGTGAGAATTTTTATTTCCCACTTTTCGTGAGCTATAGGACACTGTTTTCGATTACTTTCATGAGATTTCCTAATTTACTGTTTTAGCCTCATTTTGCCAGTTATAGTCCTATGTTTCTGGTCGTTTTCGAGAAATTTTGTCTTTGACTGTTTTAGCCTCATCTGCGGTCAACAGTCTAAAGTTTTCGACAATTTTCAGTGAATTTCTATTTCCCTCATTTTGTGGGCTATAGTTTACTGTTTTCGATTACTTTCCTGAAATTTCCTATTTTACTGTTTTGACATCATTTTGTAGGTTATAGTCCACAGTTTCTGGTCATTTTCGTGAAATTTTGTATTTGACCGTTTTAGCCTCATCCGCAGGCAATAGTCCAAAATTTTCAGCGACTTTTGAGTGAACTTTTATTTCCCTCATTTTGTGTGCTATAATACACTGTTTTCGATCACTTTCATGGAATTTCGTATTTTACAATTTCGGCCTCATTTTGTGGGTTATAGTCCACAGTTTCCAGCCGTTTTCGCGAAATTTTGTACATGACTGCTTTAGCCTCATTTGTGGGCTATATTGTACACAGTTTTCGGCCATTTTAGTGAGAATTTTTATTTCCCTAATTTTGTCGGCTGTAGTACAATATTTTCTATCAGTGACATGCAATTACGAATTAAACAATTTTGGCCTCATTTGGTTGGTTATAGTTCATCGTTTTCGGGCACTTTCGTGAGAAGTTTTATTTCCCTCTTTTTGTGGCCTATTGTTCACTGTTTTCGATCACTTTCATGAGATTTCGTATTTTACAGTTTCGGCCTCATTTTGTTGGTTATAGTCCACAGTTTCCTCATTTGTGAACTATAGTACAATATTTTCGATTACTTTCATTAGATTTCCTATTTTACAGTTTTGGCCTTTTTTGTGGGTTATTGTCCACAGTTTATGGGCGTTTTCGTGAAATTTTCTATTAGACTATTCTAGCCTCATCTGCGAGCAATAGTCCAAAGTTTTCGACGACTTTTGAGTGAACTTACATTTCCCTCATTTTGTATGCTATAGTACACTGTTTTCGATCACTTTCATCAGATTTCGTATTTTACTATTTTGGCCTCATCTAGTGGGTTATAGTCTACAGTTTCTGGCGGTTTTCGCGAAATTTTGTATTTGACTGTTTTAGCCTCATTTGTGGGCTATAGTCCATAGTTTTTGTCCATTTTAGTGAGAATTTTTATTTCCCTAATTTTGTCGGCTACGGTACACTGTTTTCGATCACTGACATGCGATTTCGAATTAAACAATTTTGGCTTCATTTTGTGGGTTATAGTCCACCGTTTTCGGGCACTTTCGTGAGAATTTTTATTTCCCTCTGTTTGTGGGCTATATAGTACACTGTTTTTGATCACTTTCAAGAGATTTCGTATTTTGTTGTTTCGGCCTCATTTTCTGGGTTATAGTCCACCGTTTCCGGCTGCTTTCACAAAATTTAATATTTTATTGTTTTAGCCTATTTGTGGGCTATATAGTCCATAGTTTTTGGGCACTTTAGTGAGAAATTTTATTTCCCTCATTTTGTGGGTTGAAGTATACTGTTTTCGATTAGTTTCATGGGATTTCCTAATTTACTGTTTTGGCATCATTTTGTGGGTTATAGTCCATAGTTTGTGGTCGTTTTCGTGAAATTTTGTATTTGACTGTTCTAGCCTCATCTGCGAGCAATAGTCCAAAGATTTCGGCGACTTTTGACAGAATTTTTATTTCCCACATTTTGTGGGCTATAGTACACTGTTTTCGGTTACTTTCATGATATTTCGTATTTTAATATTTTGGCCTCATTTTGTGGGTTAGTTCACAGTTTCCGGCCGCTTTCGCGAAATTTAGTATTTGACTGTTTTAGCCTCATTTGTGGGCCATAGTCCACAGTTTCCTCATTTGTGGGCTACAGTACACTATTTTCGATTACTTTCATTAGATTTCCTATTTTATTGTTTTGGCCTCTTTTTGTGAGTTATTGTCCACAGTTTCTGGTCGTTTTCGTGAAATTTTGTATTTGACTGTTTTAGTCTCATCTGCGAGCAATAGTCCAATGTTTTCGGCGACTTTAGAGTGAACTTTTATTTCCCCCATTTTGTGTGCTATAGTACATTGTTTTCGATCACTTTAATGAGATTTCGTATTTTACTATTTTGGCCTCATTTTATGGGTTATAGTTCATAGTTTCCGGCCGTTTTCGCGAAATTTTGGGTTATAGTCCATAATGGAAAGCAAGAATTCTTATTTCCCTAATTTTGTCGGCAATAGTACTCTGTTTTCGATCACTGACATTAGATTTCGAATTAAACAATTTTAGCCTCATTTTGTGGGTTATAGTCCACCGTTTTTGGGTACTTTCGTGAGAATTTTTATTTCTCTCATTTATTGGACGGTAGTACACTATTTTTGATCACTTTCAAGAGATTTCGTATTTTGCTGTTTCGGCCTCATTTTCTGGGTCATAGTCCATAGTATGCGGCTGCTTTCGCAAAATTCAGTGTTTGACTGTTTTAGCCTCATTTGTGCGCTGTAGTCCACAGTTTTCGAGAACTTTAGTGAGAATTTTTATTTCCCTCATTTTGTGAGCTATAGCACACTATTTTCGATCACTTTCATGACATTTTCTAATTTACTGTTTTGGCCTCATTTCGTGGGTTATAGTCCTCAGTTTCTGGTTGTTTTCGTGAAATTTTGTATTTGACTATTTTAGCCTCATCTACGGGCAACAGTCCAAAGTTTTCGGCGACTTTTGAGTGAATTTTTTTTTCCCTCATTTAGTGGGCTATAGTACACTGTTTTCGATTACTTTCCTGAGATTTCCTATTTTACTGTTTTGCCATCATTTTGTGGGTTATAGTCCACAGTTTCTGGTCGTTTTCGTGAAATTTTGTATTTGACTGTTTTAGCTTCATTTTCGAGCAATAGTCCAATGTTTTCGGCGACTTTTGAGAGAACTTTTATTTCCCTCATTTTGTGTGTTATAGTACACTGTTTTCGATCACTTTCATGAGAATTCGAATTTTACTATTTTGGCCTCATTTTCTGGGTTATGGTCCATAGTATCCTGCCATTTTTGCGAAATTTTGTGTTTGACTGTTTTAGCCTCATTAGTGGGCTATAGTACACCGTTTTCGGCCATTTTAGTGAGAATTTTTATTTCCCTAATTTTGTCGGCTAAAGTACAATGTTTTCGATCTTTGACTTGCGATTTCGAATTAAACAATTTTGGCCTCATTTTGTGGGTTTTAGTCCATCGTTTTCGGGCACTTTCGTGATAAGTTTTATTTCCCTCATTTTGTGGCTTATAGTACACTGTTTTCGATCACTTTCATGAGATTTCATATTTTGTGGTTTCGGCCTCATTTTGTGGCCTATAGTCCACATTTTCCGGCCGCTTTCGCGAAATTTAGTATTTGACTGTTTTAGCCTCATTTGTGGGCTATAGTCCACAGTTTCCTCATTTGTGGGCTATAGTACACTGTTTTCGATTACTTTCATTAGATTTCATATTTTACTGTTTTGGCCTCATTTTGTGGGTTATTGTACAAAGTTTCTGGTCGTTTTCGTGAAATTTTGTATTTGACTGTTTTAGCCTCATCTGTGAGTAATAGTCCAAAGTTTTTGACGACTTTTGAGTGAACTTTTATTTCCCTGATTTTGTGTGGTATAGTACACTGTTTTCGATCACTTTCATGAGCTTTCGTATTTTACTATTTTGGCCTCATTTGGTGGGTTATAGTCTATAGTTTCCGGCCGTTTTCGCAAAATTTTGTATTTGACTGTTTTAGCCTCAATTGTGGGCTATAGTCCATAGCTTTCGTCCACTTTAATGAGAATTTTTATTTCCCTAATTTTGTCGGCTGTAGTACACTGTTTTCGATCACTGATATGAGATTTCGAAATAAACAGTTTTGGCCTCATTTTGTGGGTTAGTCTACCGTTTTTGGGCACTTTCGTGAGAATTTTTACTTCCCTCATGTTGTGGGCTATTGTACACTGTTTTCGATCACTTTCATGAGATTTCGTATTTTGTTGTTTCGGCTTCAATTTGTGGGTTATTGTCCACCGTTTCTGGCTGCTTTCGCGAAATTTGGTATTTGACTGTTTTAGCCTCATTTGTGGGCTAGAGTCCACAGTTTTTGGGCACTTTAGTGAGAATTTCTGTTTCCATCATTTTGTGGGCTATAGTACACTGTTTTCTATTACTTTCATGAGATTTCCTAATTTACTTTTTTGGCCTCATTTTGTGTAGCGCCCCGAATTTCTAATACAATGTCTTAGAAAATACGTGGCACAATCCCAGCATCAACTTCAATGTAACATTAAACACAACCAACACCAATAAAATTTTCAGCTTTTATTACAATAATCTTTTACATAGCACAGCGGAATTTTAAAACATCTCAAACCAAAATTTTCTTTCATTTACAACACAGTCTTATTACAACACTGTTCTTACAAATTTACACAAAACTCTTTTAAATTAATTTGTCCCAAAACTATCTCAAGCATCCAAACCTCCAAACTCTAAGCAACAACCTGCAACACATGAGGCTAGAGATGATCCCTAACCCCCAAAACTAAAGGGGTCAGCCATAAATGGTGTGAGTGACATAAAACAACAAACAACATAAATGAACATTAGTCATGAATCCTTAAACAACAGGTAGTAAACATGAATACTTAAAATACGATATAGCAAGGAAAAGTAAACAACAAGTGAGACTAAACCAAGTGTCATGTGTAGAAAACAGGAAATCCACATGCATAAAACCGAGTCAGGAAAACACAGTTTCTATATGCGGACTCTCTAATGCGTACTTGTCGAAGTCTATGCATCCCACTCTACATAGGTTCGGTGCAAGCCCTTAACGTCTTCACTTCATAGGGTTCAATCCCCCGCTATGCAACTAATCCTATCACGATGACTACTACGAGATAAAGATAAACTGTGAGTATTAGCCCATGCCCCGATAATTCCGGAGATAGATCCCACACCTCAGGTATTTTACCTGATTAATTCCGGAGATCATCCCACACCGAAAGCAATGACCTCATCACACGAATACCACATGTGCGTCGCCTCGACCCCAATAATTCCGGAGATCAATCCCACACCACAAGTAATTACCGTGATAATTCTGGAGACATATCCCACACCACAAGTAATCTACCGTGATAATTCCAGAGATATATCCCACACCACAAGTAATCTACCGTGATAATTCCGGAGATTAAATCCCACACCGAAAGCCATACTGAGGTACTTGACCCATGTTCTCGTTCATCATATCACCACTAGTGCCTGTCCTTATTATTTTGGGTTACTTAATTACTCAACGAATCTCCTAGAGTTGGTGTACCCTACCGGACTTAACTCAAAACTAAACAACTGAAATGCCTCAACAGGCCTCAACAAAATAACTCAACGCCGGTATACTAGGGTCACACACATCCTGTAGAGACTCAAACTCAAAAAGTCTAAACCAACTTTCCACTAAATAAAATAGCTCAACTGAATATCTCAAATTCATATGCTCAACTGAAGACAAAGTATAATCTCAAAATATCTGAAGACTAACCATTCGAAAGAACATTCAAGTTTATGAAAACTCATCAGTACCAGTCGACTTATACTGTAGTAAGTCGACTGTCCAGGGGAAAAATATCCATGATTCTTAAGAAAATAAACTAAGTCATATAAATCGACTTAAGAAGCCATCAGTCGACTTACCCGAGACAAATTCCAATAATTCTCCAGAAAATATTCTAAGAACAGAGGTCGACTTAAAGAGGTCATAGGTCGACTGTCCAGAAAAGAACTGCAATAATTTTGCAAAATAAATTCTAAGTATACTAGACGACTGAATAAGGGTCTAATTTGACTGTCCAGAACGGATTTTCAAAAAGCTAAAGATACAGTAGCTGGGTCATACCAGTCGACTGAGAAGTCTACCAGTCGACTGTCGACCTACAGTTTACATAATTTAGGTCTGTATACAATAATCAAAACTGGAGTTTTTCTAAAGATTCATTGTTTATGAAAATAATTCGTATTCAGGTAAAAATCACAATCTCAAAGTACCCTTAGATTGGATACGTTACTCAAAACATTCAATACCTCAAAACTCAAGTTCTCATGTTCTAAATTCCTAGTTCTTCCATTAGGGTTTCTCAATACTGAATTTCTTTCACAACTCATAACCAAGATCTGATTTGTAAACACAAGATCCAGATGCTCACCCATCTGATCATAACCATACTCAAATCTTAAACATGCTTTCTAGCAATACAATTTTATAAACCGAGATCTACTAGTCATTCATAGATTTCACATACATGGTACAAACAACAACCTTTGCATCGTTTTCATGCAAAAATACTAAATGACATCCATGCCCAACCAACAATATAACAATCGATCACATTAATCAAACCACAATACAAAATTCATATCATTCACAACATCAAAACAAAACAAAACATTGTCACTCACCTTTGAATTGAAAAGATCCAAAGAAGAAGCCTTCCTTTTTGCGAGATCCAAATCTTCCTCTTGCTTCACCAAAACAAATCACAAAATTCTGTATATTGCAGCAAATGACGGCTGCCAAAAATCCTTTTAAATATCCGGAATGTGTTTAGGGTTTTACCCATTTTTTGCAAAATAATCCCTTCAAAATACAAGTTTACATATATAGTTCTATTCTTGGAAATTCAATAAAATTGATTTAAATTAGGATTTAAAAGTGAAATATAGCCCTTGATCTCAACCGGTACTATTCAAAACGTCCAGAATATACATTTTACATTTTAACCCCTAAAAATGACAAATTTGCAAAAAGGTCCTTCTTCTCTCAAAATTTGCAAATAGTTCCAATTAATTTCAGAAAAATCTGGAAAAATACTAAATAAATCCCAAATATTAAATAATGATTTTTCATGAAGAAAACTTGACTTTCAAACTTCTCAAGAAAGTATTTGCACGTGTTTTGCACGTGTAAAAAGATAAATTTTTCTGAAAATATTCATAAATTCTCCAAAAATCATTTTAGTCATTTATAAACATTCAAAATACTATTTTAAAAATACGGGGTTCTACATTTTGTGGGTTAGTCCACAGTTTCTGGTCGTTTTCGTGAAATTTTGTATTTGACTGTTTGGCCTCATCAGCGGGCAAGTCCAAAGTTTTCGGATACTTTTGGGTGAAATTTTATTTTCTTCATTTGGTGGGCTATAGTACATTGTTTTCGATTACTTTCCTGAGATTAACTATTTTACTGTTTTGGCCTCATTTTGTGGGTTATAGTCCACAGTTTCTGGTCGTTTTCGTGAAATTTTGTATTTGACCGTTTTAGCCTCATCTGCGGGCAATAGTCCAAAATTTTCGGCGACTTTTGAGTGAACTTTTATTTCCCTCATTTTGTGTGCTATAGTACACTGTTTTCGATCACTTTCATGAGATTTTGTATTTTACAATTTTGGCCTCATTTTGTGGGTTATAGACCACAGTTTCCGGCCATTTTCGCGAAATTTTGTATTTTGCTGATTTAGCCTCATTTGTGGGCTATAGTTCACAGTTTTCGGACATATTAGTGAGAATTTTTATTCCCCTAATTTTGTCGGCTACAGTACAATGTTTTTGATCACTGACATGCGATTTCGAATTAAGCAATTTTGGCCTCATTTTGTGGGTTATAGTCCATCGTTTTTGGGCACTTTTGTGATAAGTTTTGTTTCCCCCATTTTGTGGCCTGTTTTCGATCACTTTAATGAGATTTCGTATTGTGCTATTTCGGCCTCATTTTGTGGGTTATAGTCCACAGTTTCCGGCCGCTTTTGCGAAATTTAGTATTTGACTATTTTAGCCTCATTTGTGGGCTATAGTCCACAGTCTCCTCATTTGTGGGCTATAGTACACTGTTTTGGATTACTTTCATTAAGTTTTCCTATTTTACAGTTTTGGCCTCATTTTGTGGGTTATTGTCCACAGTTTCTGGTCGTTTTCGGCGACTTTTGAGTGAACTTTTATTTCCCTCATTTTGTGTCCTATAGTACACTGTTTTCGATCACTTTCATGAGATTTCTTGTTTTACGATTTTGGCCTCTTTTGGTGGGTTATAGTCTACAGTTTCCGGCCATTTTCGCAAAATTTTGTGTTTGGCTGTTTTAGCCTCATTTGTAGGCTATAATCCACAGTTCTCGTCCATTTTAGTGAGAATTTTTATTTCCCTAATTTTGTCGGCTATAGTATACTATTTTCGATCACTGATATGAGATTTCGAATTAAACTGTTTTAGCCTCATTTTGTTGGTTAGTCAACCGTTTTTGGGCACTTTCGCGAGAATTTTTATTACCCTCATTTTGTGGGCTATAGTACACTGTTTTTGATTACTTTCATGAGATTTCCAAATTTACTATTTTGGCATCATTTTGTGGTTTATAGTCCACAGTTTCTGGTCGTTTTCGTGAAATTTTGTATTTGACGGTTTTAGCCTCATCTGCGGGCAATAGTCCAAAATTATAGGCTACTTTTGAGTGAACTTTTATTTCCCTCATTTGGTGTGCTATAGTACACAATTTTCTTTCGTATTTTACAATTTTGGCCTCATTTTGTGAGTTATGTCCAAAGTTTCCGGCCGTTTTCGCGAAATTTTGTATTTGACTGCTACACAGTTTTCGGCCATTTAAGTGGGAATTTTTATTTCCCTAATTTTGTCGGGTATAGTACAATGTTTTCGATCACAGACATGCGATTTCGAATTAAACAATGTTGGCCTCATTTTGTGGGTTATAGTCCATCGTTTTCGGGCACTTTCAAGATAAGTTTTATTTCCCTCATTTTGTGGCCTATAGTACACTGTTTTCGATCACTTTCATCAGATTTCGTATTTTGCAGTTTCGGCCTCATTTTGGGGGTTATAGTCCATATTTTCCAGCCGCTTTCGCGAAATTTAGTATTTGACTGTTTTAGCCTCATTTGTGGGCTACAGTCCACAGTTTCCTCATTTGTGGACTATATAGTACACTGTTTTCGATTACTATCATTAGATTTCATAATTTACTTTTTTGGATTCATTTTGTGGGTTATTGTCCACAGTTTCTGGTCGTTTTCGTGAAATTTTGTATTTGACTGTTTTCGTGTCATCTGCGAGCAATAGTCCAAAGTTTTTGGCGACTTTTGAGTGAAAAATTTATTTCCCTCATTTTGTGTGCTATAGTACACTTTTTTCGATCACTTTCATGAGATTCCGTATTTTACTATTTTTGCATCATTTGGTGGGTTATAGTCCACAGTTTCCGACCGTTTTCGCGAAATTTTGTATTTGACCTGTTTTAGCCTCATTTGTGGGCTATAGTCCGCAGTTTTCGTCCATTTTAGTGAGAATTTTTATTTCCCTAGTTTTGTTGGCTATAGTACACTATTTTCGATCACTTATATGAGATTTCGAATTAAACAGTTTTGGCCTCATTTTGTGGGTTATAGTCCACCATTTTTGGCAATTTCGTGAGAAAATTTTTTCCCCTCATTTTGTGGGCTAAGTACACTGTTTTCGATTACTTTCATGAGATTTCTTATTTTGCTGTTTCGGCCTCATTTTGTCGGTTATAGTCCATAGTTTCCGGCTGCTTTTGCGAAACTTAGTATTTGACTGTTTTAACCTCATTTGTGGGCTATAATACATATTTTCGCGCATTTTAGTGAGAATTTTTATTTCCCTTTTTTTGTGCTATAGTACACTGTTTTCGATTACTTTCATTAGATTTCCTATTTTACTGTTTTGGCCTCATTTTGTGGGTTATAGTCCACATTTTATGGTCGTTTTCATGAAATTATGTATTTGACTGTTTGAGCCTCACCTGGGAGCAATAGTCCAACGTTTTCGGCAACTTTTGAGTGAACTTTTATTTCCCTCATTTTGTGTGCTATAGTACACTATTTTCGATCACTTTCATGAGATTTCGTATTTTACTATTTTGGCCTCATTTTGTGGGATATAGTCCACAGTTTCCGGCCGTTTTCGCGAAATTTTGTATTTGACTGTTTCAGCCTCATTTGTGGGTTATAGTCCACTGTTTTCGTCCATTTTAGTTAGAATTTTTATTTCCCTAATTTTGTGGGCTATAGTACACTGTTTTCGATTACTGACATGAGATTTCGAATTAAACAATTTTGGCAGTCCTTTAAATAGGTTATACTTAGATATCTTCGAGAGATTTTTCATATTCACATGGCCAAAACGTCTATGCTAAAGCCAAGAATCATTATTAGAAGCTATTAAACAAAAATCATTTGAAAACTCATTTGTATTCAAACATAATTCATAAATATTGTTTTTGCGAAAACCTTGAAAAATGATATTTTGCATAGTAGAATCATAAATTAAACAAGTATCTTTTTCAAATACAATTTTATATCCTTTATCACACAATTGACTAATACTTAACAAATTATGTTTTAATCCACTTACTAACAGCACATTTTCTATAGTGGGGTTAGAATTTTTACCAACCATGCTGATTCCTATGACTTTTCCTTTGTTGTTATCACCAAAGGTAACTGTTCCTCCATCAATGCTTTGTATGGTGGATAGGAGATTGGCATGACCAGTCATATGTTTTGAACACCCGCTGTCAAGTATCCAGCGATCTTTCTTTGGTACCTATAAAATATTCAATGTAAATATGGTACCCTTTTCATTGGATCCAAAACATATAAGTTTGGGGGAAACCAAACCCATAATGAGTTTGATTTTCCTCCATAAGCAGGAATAAAATTAACAGAATTACATACATTTAACATATATGAATTGATATACGCAGTTTTATCATTCAGATTTAAGTTAACTGGAACCCATACAAATTTTTTCTGTCCAGTCGACTTTATAGTATCCTTCAGTCGACTTCTACTGTAAGTCATTCGACTGGATGATAGTATAGATCGACTTATATGAGGTTCTGGTCTCGTTGAATAAGACACAGTTCCTCTGGACAGACGACTAGTGGATGGACTCAGTCGACTTAACCGAACGTTAGACTTGCTTTTATCTCTAAAATTTATAACCTTAGGCTTTTCAAAGAATTCATATAGTTTATGTGTAACACTAGAAATAGATTCAGGTTTATCTCTACTAGTGTTTTTAGAAGAAGAAGATTCTTTTACAAGAGAGTTTTTGAAACCAAGACCATATTTTTGACTAGATTTCACTTGATTATGAAGAACATCATTTAAATTCTCTTTGCCTTTATTGAACTTAGATACGTTCTTAGATATCTCTTCATAATTCTTTTTCAGAGATTCAAAATCCGTATCTAAACTTGCAATACGAGAATTTAAGGATTTCACTTCATGATCAAGGTTAAGATTTTCTTGAGAAAGTGTTTGATTAACTTTCTCTAGATTCTTAACTCTAATCTTTTTCTTTTTCAACTCTTGAAAGATTTCATTAAAAGCATCAAGTAAATCTTCTGAATCAAAATCATTACTTACTTGATCTTGTGAAGCCATAAAACACATGTTTGCAACTTCGTTGGTTTCATCAGTTTCTTCTTCTGAGGAAGAATCACTGTCATCCCAAGTTGCTTGATAAGCCTTTTTGTTCTTGGCAAACTTGTGTACTTGTCTTTCTTGAAGTTGGAGGTCTTTTCCTTATTCTTTGTATTTTCTAGGGGACAATCCTTCTTCATGTGACCTGTTTTATTACACCTGAAACAAGTTGGAGGATCATTAGAATCTCTAAATTTGGAAATGAACTTACTTTTCTTTAGAAATTTCTTAAATCTCCTTGTGAACATGGCTATCTCCTCTTCATCTTCTTCTGAGTCTGTCCATGGCTTTAAAAGCTAATGATTTCTTCTTTGCCTGTGGTGGTTCTGCATCCTTTTTCCATTCTTCGAGTTGAACCTCATAGGCCAATAGATTTCCCACAAGATTCTCAAGAGAAAATTGTGACAAATCATTTGCTTCTTCTATTGCAGTGATCTTCTTTTCCCATTCAGGCGTGAGTGAACGAGGAACTTTTCTCACCATCTCTACTTGTGTATATGTCTTTCCAAGTTCCACAAGTGAGTTTGTAATGTCAGTAAATCTGGTAATCATTTCGGACACATTTTCGTTTTCCTTCATGCGGAACATTTCAAACCTGTGAACAAGAACAGATATTTTAGATTCTTTCACTTTATTTGTTCCTTCATGAGTTACCTCGAGTGTATGCCAGATTTGATGTGCGATTGTTGCATTGGATACACGGTTGAACTCCTCCTTTGTGAGAGCACAAAATAATGCATTCATCGCTGTTGCATTGTTCATAGTTTGGTTCTTCATATCATCATTCCATTGTGCATATGGAATAGTAGGAGCAGTGTATTCCATTTCCGTCATGTTCCATATTTCATAATTGATGGATTGGAGGTAGATCTTCATCCTGCACTTCCAATAGTTGTAGTTTGTTCCATCGAAGAGAGGTGGCCTTTGTGTAGATTGGCCTTCATGGGTACTGATTTGCATTCGAAGTAGTTGCCATAGCCTTTAACCTTGGTTTGATACCAAGTGTTGGATCCTGTAGGCAGGGAAACAAACACTAGAGGGGGGGTAAATAGTGTTTATTAAAAATAAAATTGCGGAATAAGAATTTTTCTTCGGTGCAGTCGACTTAGGAGTGAACCAGTCGACTGAGTTAACCCAATAAGAGATAATTCAAAAAAATCTGTGAAGTCGACTTAACGCAGAAACAGTTGACTTGTTTAAACAATAAACTTACAGAGTACAAGTCTGACCAGTCGACTTATCAAGGAGTCAGTCGACTGTCCAGACAAGTTTCACAGTAATAAAAACAAACATAAAAATGTAAATGCAAGTTCAAGAGATACAACCACAGAGTACACACGATGTATCCTGGTTCGGTCCTTCCGACCTACATCCAGTCCCCAAGCAACCCACTTGAGATTTCCACTATTCTTGAAAAAGTTTACAAGAATACCCTACGGCGTTCAGACAACAACCTTGTCTAACTCGTAGTCCTTTCTCTCAGCCAGAGAAAGCAACCCACTCTTCCACCAAGAGTGAAACCACTGACTTTACACCCTAGAGTCTAACTCTCCAACCGAGAGAAAAAGAAAACAATAAAATGTTTACAATCAACCCATAGCCTTGTATGTGATTAGTGATGTAGTACGTGGCTAAAAGAGGTTGACTTCTATATCCAGTCCAGAACGAAATCAGATGTTATACTGGACTGAATGTAGAGAACCAGGACTTAGAGATTTGAAAGCTTTGTCTCTTGGAAAAATAACACTTAAAATCTCAACAATGAATGCTCGGAAATGTTAGATCTTTTAACAGTGAACTCTGAACTCTATTTATAGAGTTAGAGTTACTGGACGTTGGGAAGCAGTTATTACAACTGTCAACCAACGGATCTAAACAACTTTGAATTTGAAAAACGATTTTTAAAAATAGAAAACGGTCAAACGCACTTGAACAGTCGACTGGGTTGCCATAATGAGTCGACTGGTCAGAGTTTGAATAAGTTTAGTAAGTTTTGTACCGACAGTCGACTGGTATGAGTATCGGTCGACTGGTACTCAACAGTTAAACTATTTCAAACTGTTTTGACCCTTTTTTATGTTTTGAAAAACACACAGTTGTAAAAGAGTGAATGTGTGTGTGTGTGACAAGGCTTTACATCATACTAAGACTCAATTAAAACAAGATTTCATTTGTTTACAAGACATAATATTAAATGACATTTTAAGCATGAGTCTTGGCTTGAGTCTTGAGTCTTGAGTGAAGCTTTAACCATTGTCTTTATCTGGAGCTTTGTGCTTGTTCATTTATTCAGCTGTATAGTAATGAGTCCTTTGTGTATAGCACCTGCAATTATAAAGTATAGCATAGATACATGTGCAGTGTGTTGTGATCAACAAAATCAAGAATCAACAATAGTCCAAAGTTTTCGGCGAATTTTGAGTGATATTTTATTTCCCAGATTTCGTATTTTACTATTTTGGCCTCATTTTGTGGGTTATAGTCCACAGTTTCTGGCTGTTTTCGCGATATTTTGTGTTTCACTGTTTTAGCCTCATTTGTGGGCTATAGTCCACAATTTTCGTCCATTTTAGTTAGAATTTTTATTTTCCAAATTTTGTGGGCTATAGTACACTGTTTTCGATCACTGACATGAGATTTCGAATTAAACAATTTTGGCCTAATTTTGTGTGTTATAGTCCATCGTTTTCGGGCACTTTCGTGATAAGTTTTATTTCCCTCATTTTGTGGGCTATAGTACACTGTTTTCGATCACTTTCATGAGATTTCGTATTTTACTGTTTCGGCCTCGTTTTGTGGGTTATAGTACACAGTTTCTGGCTGCTATCGCGAAATTTAGTATCTGACTGTTTTAGCCTCATTTGTGGGCTATAGTCCACAGTTTTCGGGCACTTTAGTGAGATTTTTTATTTTCCTCATTTTGAAGGCTAAGTACACTGCTTTCAATTACTTTCATTAGATTTCCTATTTTACTGTTTTGGCCTCATTTTGTGGGTTATAGTCCATAGTTTATGGTCGTTTTCGTGAAATTTTATATTTGACTGTTTTAGCCTCACCTGGGAGAAATAGTCCAAAGTTTTCGGCGACTTTTGAGTGAACTTTTATTTCCCTCATTTTGTGTGCTATAGTACACTGTTTTCGATCACTTTCATGGGATTTCTTATTTTACTATTTTGGCCTCATTTTGTGGGATATAGTCCACAGTTTCCGGCCGTTTTTGCGAAATTTTGTATTTGACTGTTTTAGCCTCATTTGTGGGCTATAGTCCACTGTTTTCGTCCATTTTAGTTAGAATTTTTATTTCCCTAATTTTGTGGGCTATAGTACACTGTTTTCGATTACTGACATGAGATTTCGAATTAAACTATTTTGCCTCATTTTGTGGGTTACAGTCCATCGTTTTCGGGCACTTTCGTGATAAGTTTTATTTCCCTTATTTTGTGGGCTAGTACACAGTTTTTGATCACTTTCGTGAGATTTCGCATTTTTCTGTTTCGCCCACATTTGGTGGGTTATAGTCCATAGTTTCCGGCCACTTTTGCGAAATTTTGTATTTCACTGTTTTAGATTCATTTGTGGGCTAAAGTCCATAGTTTTCGGGCACTTTAGTTAGAATTTTTATTTCCCTCATTTTGTGGGCTATAGTACACTGTTTTCGATTACTTTCATTAGATTTCCTTACAGTTTTGGCCTCATTTGGTGGGGTTATAGTCTACAGTTTCTGGTCGATTTCGTGAATATTTGACTATTTTAGCCACAACTGCGAGCAATAGTCCAATGTTTTCGGCGACTTTTGAGTGAACTTTTATTTCCCTCATTTTGTGTGCTATAGTACACTGTTTTCGATCACTTTCATGAGATTTTCGTATTTTACTATTTTGGCCTCATTTTGTGGGTTATAGTCCACAGTTTCCGGCCGTTTTCACGAATTTTGTATTTGACAGTTTTAGCCTCATTTGTGGGCTATAAGTCCACTGTTTGTCCATTTTTGTTAGAATTTTTATTTCCCTAATTTTATCGGCTAGTACACTGTTTTCGATCACTGACATGACATTTCGAATTAAACAATTTTGGCCTCATTTTGTGGGTTATAATCCACCATTTTCGGGCACTTTCGTGAGAATTTTTATTTCCCTTATTTTGAGGGCTATAGTCCACAGTTTGTGGTCGTTTTCGTGAAATTTTGTATTTGACTGTTTTAGCCTCATCTGCGGGCAATAGTCCAAAGTTCTCGGCGACTTTTGAGTGATCTTTTATTTCCCAGATTTCGTATTTTACTATTTTGGCCTCATTTTGTGGGTTATAGTCCACAGTTTCTGGCTGTTTTCGCGATATTTTGTGTTTCACTGTTTTAGCCTCACTTGTGGGCTATAGTCCACAGTTTTCGTCCATTTTAGTTAGAATTTTTATTTTCCAAATTTTGTGGGCTATAGTACACTGTTTTCGATCACTGACATGAGATTTCGAATTAAACAATTTTGGCCTAATTTTGTGGGTTATAGTCCATCGTGTTCGGGCACTTTCGTGATAAGTTTTATTTCCCTCATTTTGTGGGCTATAGTACACTATTTTCGATCACTTTCATGAGATTTCGTATTTTGCTGTTTCGGCCTCATTTTGTGGGTTATAGTACACAGTTTCCGGCTGCTATTGCAAAATTTAGTATTTGACTGTTTTAGCCTCATTTGTGGGCTATAGTCTACAGTTTTCGGGCACCTTGGTGAGATTTTTTATTTTCCTCATTTTGTAGGCTAAGTACACTGTTTTCAATTACTTTCATTAGATATCCTATTTTACTGTTTTGGCCTCATTTTGTGGGTTATAGTCCACAGTTTATGGTCGTTTTCGTGAAATTTTGTCTTTGACTGTTTTAGCCTCACCTGGGAGCAATAGTCCAAAGTTTTCGGCGACTTTTGAGTAAACTTTTATTTCCCTCATTTTGTGTGCTACTGTTTTCGATCACTTTCATGGGATTTCGTATTTTACTATTTTGGCCTCATTTTGTGGGATATATAGTCCACAGTTTCCGGCCGTTTTTGCGAAATTTTGTTTTTGACCTGTTTTAGCCTCATTTGTGGGCTATAGTCCACAACTTTCGTCCATTTTAGTTAGAATTTTAATTTCCCTAATTTTGTGGGCTATAGTACACTGTTTTTGATCTCTGGCATGCGATTTCGAATTAAACAATTTTGGCCTCATTTTGTGGGTTATAGTCCATCGTTTTCGGGGACTATCGTGAAAAGTTTTCTCTCTCATTTTGTGGGCAATAGTACACTATTTTCGATCACTTTCAAGAGATTTCATATTTTGCTGTTTCGTCCTCCTTTGTGGGTTATAGTCCATAGTTTCCGGCCTCTTTCGCGAAATTTAGTATTTGAATGTTTTAGCCTCATTTGTGGGCTATAATCCGTAGTTTTCGGGCACTTTAGTGAGAATTTTTATTTCCCTCATTTTGAGGGCTATTGTACACTATTTTCGATTACTTTCATTAGATTTCCTATTTTACTATTTTGGCCTCATTTTGTGGGTTATAGTCCACAGTTTATGGTCGTTTTCGTGAAATTTTGTATTTGACTGTTTTAGCCTCACGTGGGAGCAATAGTCCAACGTTTTCGGTGACTTTTGAGTGAACTTTTATTTCCCTCATTTTGTGTGCTATTGTACACTGTTTTCGATCACGTTCATGAGATTTCGTATTTTACTATTTTTGCCTCATTTTGTGGGATATAGTCCACAGTTTCTGGCCGTTTTCGCGAAATTTTGTGTTTGACCTGTTTTAGCCTCATTTGTGGGCTATAGTCCACTGTTTTCTTCCATTTTAGTGAGAATCTTTATTTCCCTAATTTTGTTGGCTATAGTACACTGTTTTCGATCACTGACATGAGATTTCGAATTAAACAATTTTGGGCTCATTTTGTGGGTTAAAGTCCATCATTTTCGAGCACTTTCGTGATAAGTTTTATTTCCCGCATTTTATGGGCTAGTACACTGTTTTTGATCACTTTCATGAGATTTCTTATTTGGCTGTTTCGACCACATTTGGTGGGTTATAGTGCATAGTTTCCGGCTGCTTTCGCGAAATTTTGTATTTGACTATTTTAGATTCATTTGTGGGCTAAAGTCCATAGTTTTCGGGCACTTTAGTGAGAATTTTTATTTCCCTCATTTTGTGAGCTATAGTACACTGTTTTCGATTACTTTATTAGATTTCCTTACAGTTTTGGCCTCATTTGGTGGGGTTATAGTCCACAGTTTCTGGTCGTTTTCGTGAATATTTGACTGTTTTGGCCTCAACTGCGAGCAATAGTCCAATGTTTTCGGCGACTTTTGAGTGAACTTTTATTTCCCTCATTTTGTGCACTATAGTACACTGTTTTTTGTCACTTTCAGGATATTTCGTATTTTTCTATTTTGGCCTCATTTTGTGGTTTATAGTCCACAGTTTCCGGCCGTTTTCACGAAATTTTCTATTTGACAGTTTTAGCCTCATTTGTGGGCAATAAGTCCACAGTTTTCGCCCATTTTAGTGAGAATTTTAATTTCCCTAATTTTCTCGGCTATAGTACACTGTTTTTGATCACTGACAGGACATTTCGAATTAAACAATTTTGGCCTCATTTTGTGGGTTATAGTCCACTGTTTTCGTGCACTTTCGTGAGAATTTTTATTTCCCTCATTTTGTGGGCTATAGTACACTGTTTTCGATCACTTTCATGAGATTTTGTATTTTGCTGTTTCGGCCTCATTTTGTGGGTTATATAGTACACAGTTTCCAGCTGCTATCGCGAAATTTACTATTTGACTGTTTTAGCCTCATTTGTGGGCTATAGTCCATAGTTTTCGGGCACTTTAGTGAGATTTTTTATTTTCCTCATTTTGTAGGCTAAGTACACTGTTTTCGATTACTTTCATTAGATATCCTATTTTACTGTTTTGGCCTCATTTTGTAGGTTATAGTCCACAGTTTATGGTCGTTTCCGTGAAATTTTGTATTTGACTGTTTTAGCCTCACCTGGGAGCAACAGTCCAAAGTTTTCGGCGACTTTTGAGTGAACTTTTGTTTCACTCATTTTGTGTGATATAGTACACTGTTTTCGATCACTTTTATGAGATTTCGTATTTTACTATTTTGGCCTGATTTTGTGGGATATAGTCCACAGTTTCCGGCCGTTTTTGCGAAATTTTGTATTTGACTGTTTTCGCCTCATTTGGGGGCTATGGTCCACAGTTTTCGTCCATTTTAGTTAGAATTTTAATTTCCCTAATTTTGTGGGCTATAGTACACTGTTTTCGGTCACTGGCATGAGATTTCGAATTAAACAATTTTGGCCTCATTTTGTGGGTTATAGTCCATCGTTTTCGGGCACTTTCGTGAATAGTTTTCTTTCCCTCATTTTGTGGGCAATAGTACACTATTTTCGATCACTTTCATGAGATTTCATATTGTGCTGTTTCGTCCTCATTTTGTGGGTTATAGTCCAAAGTTTCAAGCTGCTTTCGCGAAATTTAGTATTTGACTGTTTTAGCCTCATTTGTTGGCTACATTCCATAGTTTTCGGGCATTTTAGTGAGAATTTTTATTTCCCTCATTTTGTGGGCTTTTGTACACTGTTTTCGATTACTTTCATTAGATTTCCTATTTTACTGTTTTAGCCTCATTTTGTGGGTTATAGTCCACAGTTTATGGTCGTTTTCGTGAAAATTTGTATTTGACTGTTCTAGCCTCATCTGCGAGCAATAGTCCAAAGTTTTCGGCGAGTTTTGAGTGAAATTTTATTCCCTCATTTTGTGTGCTATAGTACACTGTTTTCGATCACTTTTATGAGATTTCGTATTTTACTATTTTGGCCTTAATTTGTGGGTTATAATCCACAGTTTCCGGCCGTTTTCGTGAAATTTTGTATTTGACTGTTTTTAACTCATTTGTGGGCTATAGTCCACAGTTTTCATCCTTTTTAGTGAGAATTTTTATTTCCCTAATTTTTTCGGGTATAGTACACTGTTTTCGATCACTGACATGCAATTTCGAATTAAACAATTTTGGCCTCATTTTGTGGGTTATAGTCCACCGTTTTTGGGCACTTTCGTGAGAATTTTTATTTCCCTCTTTTTGTGGGCAGTATAATACACTGTTTTCGATCACTTTCCTGAGATTTCGTATTTTTCTGTTTCGACCTCATTTTGTGGGTTTTAGTCCACAGTTTCCTGCCGCTTTCGCGAAATTTAGTATTTGACTGTTTTAGCCTCAATTGTGGGCTACAATCCATACTTTTCGGGCACTTTAGTTAGAATTTTTGTTTTCCTCATTTGTTGAGCTATGGTACACTGTTTTCGATTACTTTCATTAGATTTCCTATTTTACTGTTTTGGCCTCATTTTGTGGGTTATTGTCCACAGTTCATGGCCGTTTTCGTGAAATTTTTTATTTGACTGTTCTAGCCTCATATGCGAGCAATAGTCCAAAGTTTTCGGCGACTTTTGAGTGAAATTTTATTCCCTCATTTTGTGTGCTATAGTCCACTGTTTCAGGCCGTTTTCGTGAAATTTTGTATTTGACTGTTTTTACGTCATTTGTGGGCTATAGTCCACAGTTTTCGTCCATTTTAGTGAGAATTTTTATTTCCATAATTTTGTCGGCTATTGTACACTGTTTCCGATCACTGACATGAGATTTCGAATTAAACAATTTTGGCCTCATTTTTAGGGATATAGTCCACCGTTTTTGGGCATTTTCGGAAGAATTATTATTTCCCTCATTTTGTTGGCTATAGTACACTGTTTTCGATCACATTCATGAGATTTTGTATTTTGCCGTTTTGACCTCATTTTGTGGGTTCTGTCCACAGTTTCCAGCAGCTTTCGCGAAATTTAGTATTTGACTGTTTTAGTCTCATTTGTGGTCTACCGTCCATAATTTTCGGGCATTAAGTGAGAAGTTTTATTTCCCACATTTTGTGGGCTATTGTACACTGTTTTCGATTACTTTCAATAGATTTCCTATTTTACTGTTTTGGCTACATTTTGTGGGTTATAGTCCACATTTTATGGTCGTTTTCGTGAAATTTTGTATTTGATTGTTTTAGCGTCATCAGCGAGCAATAGTCCAAAGTTTTCGGCGACTTTTGAATGAACTTTTATTTCCCTCATTTTGTGTGCTACAGTACACTGTTTTGGATCACTTTCATGAGATTTCGTATTTTACTATTTTGATCTCATTTTGTGGGTTATAGTCCACAGTTTCCGGCAGTTTTTCCAAAATTTTGTATTTGACAGTTTTTGCCTCATTTGTGGGCTATAGTCCATAGTTTTCGTCCACTTTAGTGAGAATTTTTATTTCCCTAATTTTGTCAGCTAAGTACACTGTTTTCGATCACTGACATGAGATTTCGAATCAAACAATTTTGGCCTCATTTTGTGGGTTATAGTCCACTGTTTTTGGGCACTTTCGTGAGAACTTTTATTTCCCTAATTATGCGTGCTAAGTACACTGTTTTCGATCACTTACATGAGATTTCGTATTTTACTGTTTCGGCCTCATTTTGTGGGTTATAGTCCACAGTTTCCGGCTGCTATCGCGAAACTTAGTATTTGACTGTTTAAGCCTCATTTGTGGACTATAGTCCGTAGTTTTCGGGCACTTTAGTGAGAATTTTTATTTCCCTCATTTTGTGGGCTATAGTACACTGTTTTCGATTACTTTCATTAGATTTCCTATTTTACTGTTTTGGCCTCATTTTGTGGGTTATATTCCATAGTTTATGGTTGTTTTCGTGAAATTTTGTATTTGACTGTTTTAGCCTCATCTGCGAGCAATAGTCCAAAGTTTTCAGCAACTTTTGAGTGAAATTTTATTCCCTCTTTTTCTGTGCTATAGTACACTGTTTTCGATCCCTTTCATGAGATTTCATATTTTACTATTTCGGCCTCAATTTGTGGGTTATTGTCCATCGTTCTCGGGCACTTTCGTGATACGTTTCATTTCCGTTATTTTGCGGGCTATAGTACACTATTTTTGTTCACTTTCATTAGATTTCGTATTTTGCTTTTTCGGCCTCATTTTGTGGGTTATAGTCCACAGTTTCCGGCCGCTTTTGCGAAATTTTGTATTTGACTGTTTTAGATTCATTTGTGGGCTATAGTCCACAGTTTTCGGGCGCGTTAGTGAGAATTTTTATTTCTATCATTTTGTGGGATATAGTACACTGTTTTCGATTACTATCATTAAATTTCCTATCTTACTATTTTGGCCTCATTTTATGGGTTATAGTCCACAGTTTCAGGTCGTTTTCATAAATATTTGACTGTTTTAGCCTCATCTGCGAGCAATTGTCCAATGTTTTCGGCGATTTTTGAGTGAACTTCTATTTCCGTCATTTGTGTGCTTTAGTACACTGTTTTTGATCACTTTCATCAGATTTCGTATTTTACTATTTTGGCCTCATTTTGTGGGTTATAGTCCACAGTTTCCGGCCGTTTTCGCAATATTTAGAATTTGACTGTTTTTTCCTCATTTGTGGGCTATAGTCCACAGTTTTCATCCATTTTAGTGAGAATTTTTATTTCCCTAATTTTGTCAACAATAGTACACTGTTTTCGATCACTGACATGCAATTTCGAAATAAACAATTTTGGCCTCATTTTGTGGGTCATAGTCCATCGTTTTCGGGCACTTTCGTGATAAGTTTTATTTCCCTCATTTTGTGGGCTATAGTTCAATGTTTTCGATCACTTTCAAGAGATTTCGTATTTTGCAGTTTCGACCTCATTTTGTGGGTTATAGTCCACTGTTTCTAGCTGCTTTTGCGAAATTTAGTATTTTACTTTTTTAGCCTTATTCGTGGACTATAGTCCATAGTTTTCGGGCACTTTAGTGAGAATTTTTATTTTCCTCATTTTGTGGGCTATAGTACACTGTTTTTGATTACTTTAACTAGATTTTCTATTTTACTGTTTTGGCCTCATTTTGTAGGTTATGGTCCACAATTTATGGTCGTTTTCGTGAAATTTTGTATTTGACTGTCCTCGCCTCATCTGCGAGCAATAGACCAAAGTTTTTGGCGACTTTCGATTGAAATTTTATTCCCTCATTTTGTGTGCTATAGTGCACTGTTTTCGATCACTTTCATGAGATTTCGTATTTTACTATTTTGGCCTTAATTTGTGGGTTATAGTCCACAGTTTCCGGCCATTTTCGCGAAATTTTGTATTTGACTGTTTTTACCTCATTTGTGGGCTATAGTCCATAGTTTTCGTCCATTTTAGTGAGAATTTTTATTTCCCTAATTTTGTCGGTTATAGTACACTGTTTTCGATCACTGACTTGCGATTTCGAATTAAACAATTTAGGCCTCATTTTGTGGGTTATAGTCCACCGTTTTGGGCACTTTCGTGAGAATTTTTATTTCCCTCTTTTTGTGGGCTACATAGTACACTGTTTTCGATCACTTTCATAAGATTTCATATTTTCCTGTTTCGACCTCATTTTGTGGGTATAGTCCACAGTTTCCAGCCGCTTTCGCGAAATTTAATATTTGACTGTTTTAGCCTCATTTGTGGGCTACAGTCCATAGTTTTCGGGCACTTTAGTGAGAATTTTTATTTCCCTCATCTTGTGGGCTATAGTACACTATTTTCGATTACTTTCATTATAGTCCAATGTTTTCGGAGACTTTTGAGTGAAATTTTATTTCCCTCATTTTGTGTGCTATAGTACACAGTTTTCGATCACTAACATGAGATTTCTAATTAAACAATTTTGGCTTCATTTTGTGGGTTATAGTCCATCGTTCTCGGGCACTTTCGTGATACGTTTCATTTCCCTTATTTTGCGGGCTATAGTACACTGTTTTCGTTCACTTTCATTAGATTTCGTATTTTGCTATTTCGGCCTCATTTTGTGGGTTATAGTCCACAGTTTCCGGCCGCTTTTGCGAAATTTTGTATTTGACTATTTTAGATTCATTTGTGGGCTATAGTCCACAGTTTTCGGGCACGTTAGTGAGAATTTTTATTTCTATCATTTTGTGGGATATAGTACACTGTTTTCGATTACTATCAGTAGATTTCCTATCTTACAGTTTTGGCCTCATTTTATGGGTTATAGTCCACAGTTTCAGGTCGTTTTCATAAATATTTGACTGTTTTAGCCTCATCTGCGAGCAATTGTCCAATGTTTTCGGCGATTTTTGAGTGAACTTTTATTTCCCTCATTTGCGTGCTTTAGTACACTCTTTTCGATCACTTTCATCAGATTTCGTATTTTACTATTTTGGCCTCATTTTGTGGGTTATAGTCCACAGTTTCCGGCCGTTTTCGCGATATTTTATATTTGACTATTTTAGCCTCATTTGTGGGCTATAGTAAACAGTTTTTGTCCATTTTAGTGAGAATTTTTATTTCCTTAATTTTGTCGGCTATAGCACACTGTTTTCGATCACTGACATGCAATTATGAATTAAACAATTTTGGCCTCATTTTGTGGGTCATAGTCCATCGTTTTCGGGCACTTTCGTGATAAGTTTTATTTCCCTCATTTTGTGGGCTATAGTACACTGTTTTCGATCACTTTCATGAGATTTCGCATTTTGCTGATTCGATCTCATTTTGTGGGTTATAGTCCATAGTTTCCAACCGCTTTCGCGAAATTTAGTATTTGACTGTTTTAGCCTTATTTGTGGGCTACATTCCATAGTTTTCAGGCACTTTAGTTAGAATTTTTATTTTCCTCATTTCGTGGGCTATAGTACACTGTTTTCGATTACTTTCATTAGATGTCGTATTTTACTGTTTTGACCTCATTTTGTCCACAGTTTATGGTCGTTTTCGTGAAATTTTCTATTTGACTGTTCTAGCCTCATCTGCGAGCAATAGCCCAAAGTTTTCGACGGCTTTTGAGTGAAATTTTATTCCCTCATTTTGTGTGCTATAGTACACTGTTTTCGATCACTTTCATGAGATTTCCTATTTTACTATTTTGGTCTCAATTTGTTGGTCCACAGTTATAGTCCACAGTTTCCGGCCGTTTTCGCAAAATTTTGAATTTGACTGTTTTTACCTCATTTGTGGGCTATAGTCCACAGTTTTCGTCCATTTTAGTGAGAATTTTTATTTCTCTAATTTTCTCGGCTATAGTACACTGTTTTCGATCACTGACATGAGATTTCGAATTAAACAATTTTGGCCTCATATTTTGGGTTATAGTCCACCGTTTTTGGGCATTTTCGTAAGAATTATTATTTCCCTCATTTTGTGGGCTATATAGTATACTGTTTTCGATCACTTTCTTGAGATGTCGTATTTTGCTGTTTCGGCCTCATTTTGTGGGTTTATAGTCCACAGTTTCTGGCTGCTTTCGCGAAATTTAGTATTTCACAGTATTAGCCTCAGTTGTGGGCTATAGTCCATAGTTTTCAGGCACTTTAGTGAGATTTTTTATTTCCCTAATTTTGTCGGCTATAGTACACTGTTTTCGATCACTGACATGAGATTTCAAATTAAACAATTTTGGCCTCATTTTGTGGGTTATAGTCCACCCTTTTGGGCACTTTTGTGAGAATTTTTATTTCCCTCATTTTGTGGGCTATAGTACACTGTTTTTGATCACGTTCATGAGATTTCGTATTTTGCTGTTTAGACCTCATTTTGTGGGTTATACTCCACAGTTTCCAACTGCTTTCGCGAAATTTAGTATTTGACTGTTTTAGCCTCATTTGTGCGCTAGAGTCCATAGTTTTCGGGCACTTTAGTGAGAATTTTTATTTTCCTCATTTGGTGGGCTATAGTACACTATTTTCGATTACTTTCATTAGATTTCCTATTTTACTGTTTTGGCCTCAGTTTGTGGGTTATAGTCCACAGCTTATGGTCGTTTTCGTGAATATTTGATTGTTTTAGCCTCATTTGCGAGCAATTGTCCAAAATTTTTGGTGACTTTTAAGTGAACTTTTATTTCCCACATTTTGTGTGCTATTAGTATACTGTTTTCGATCACTTTCATGAGATTTCGTATTTTACTATTTTGGCCTCATTTTGTGGGCTAGAGTCCATAGTTTCAGGCCGTTTTCGCGAAATTTAGTATGTGACTGTTTTAGCCACATTTCTGGGCTACAGTCCATAGTTTTCGGGCACTTTAGTGAGAATTTTTATTTTCCTCATTTTGTGGGCTATAGTACACTGTTTTCGATTACTTTCTTTAGATTTCCTATTTTACTGTTTTGGCCTCATTTTGTGGGTTATAGTCCACAGTTTATGGTCGTCTTCGTGAAATTTTCTATTTGACTGTTCTAGCCTCATCTGCGAGCAATAGTCCAATGTTTTCGGCGATTTTTGAGTGAATTTTTATTCCCTCATTTTGTGTGCTGTAGTACACTGTTTTCGATCACTTTCATGAGATTTCGTATTTACTATTTTGGCCTCAATTTGTGGGTTGTAGTCCACAGTTTCCGGCTGTTTTCGCGAAATTTTGTATTTGACTGTTTTAGCCTCATTTGTGGGCTATAATACACAGTTTTCGTCCATTTTAGTGAGAATTTTTATTTCCCTAATTTGGTCGACTATGGTACACTGTTTTCGATCACTGACATGCGATTACGAATTAAACAATTTTGGCCTCATTTTGTGGGTTATAGTCCATCGTTTTCGGCCACTTTCGTGATAAGTTTTATTTCCCTCTTTTTGTGGGCTATAGTACACTGTTTTCGATCACTTTCATGATATTTCGTATTATTGCTGTTTCGACCTCATTTTGTGGGTTATAGTCCACAGTTTCCGGCCATTTTCACGAAATTTTTTATTTGACCGTTTTAGCCTCATTTGTGGGCTATAGTCCACAGTTTTCGTCCATTTTAGTGAGAATTTTTATTTTCCTAATTTTTTCGGCTATAGGACACTGTTTTCGATCACTAACATGCAATTTCGAATTAAACAAGTTTGGCCTCATTTTGTGGCTTATAGTCCACCGTTTTTGGGCACTTTCGTGAGAATCTTTATTTCCCTCATTTTGTGGGCTATAGTACACTGTTTTCGATCAATTTCATGAGATTTCGTATTTTGCTGTTTCGGCCTCATTTTGTGGGTTATAGTCCACAGTTTCCGGCCGTTTTTGCGATATTTAAAATTTGACTGTTTTATCCTCATTTGTGGGCTATAGTCCACAGTTTTCATCCATTTTAGTGAGAATTTTTATTTCCCTAATTTTTTCGGCTATAGTACACTATTTTCGATCACTGACATGAGAGTTCGAATTAAACAATTTTGGCCTCATTTTGTGGGCCATAGTCCATCGTTTTCGGGCACTTTCGTGATAAGTTTTATTTCCCTCATTTTGTGGTCTATAGTTCAATGTTTTCGATCACTTTCAAGAGATTTCGTATTTTGCAGTTTCGACCACATTTTGTGGGTTATAGTCCACAGTTTCTAGCCGCTTTCGCGAAATTTAGTATTTTACTGTTTTAGCCTCATTCGTGGACTATCGTCCATTGTTTTCGGGCACTTTAGTGAGAATTTTTATTTTCCTCATTTTGTGGGCTATAGTACACTGTTTTTGATTACTTTAACTAGATTTCCTATTTTACTGTTTTGACCTCATTTTGTAGGTTATGGTCCACAATTTATGGTCGTTTTCGTGAAATTTTGTATTTGACTGTCCTCGCCTCATCTGCGAGCAATAGACCAAAGTTTTTGGTGACTTTCGATTGAAATTCTTTTCTCTAATTTTGTGTACTATAGTACACTGTTTTCGATCACTTTCATGAGATTTCGTATTTTACTATTTTGGCCTTAATTTGTGGGTTATAGTCCACAGTTTCCGGCCATTTTCGCGAAATTTTGTATTTGACTGTTTTTACCTCATTTGTGTTGGTTCTTGATTTTGATGATCACAACACAGTGCATCATGTGTCTATATTATACAGCTGACATTGCAGTGCAGAGACTAAAGACAATTCTAGCTGAACAAACAGACAAGCTCAAACAGATACAGATGAAGAAGACAAGGATCAAATTTCAACTCAAGACTCAAGACTTCAAGCTCAAATGTTGTATAAATATTGTATTTTATTTCTTGTTGAGTCTTAGTATGATGTAAAGCCTTGTCAACACACACACACACACACATACTCAAAATTTCATCATGTGTGTCTCTTAAAACCCCCAAAAATAAGTCAAAACAGTTTGAAGAATTTTAACATTTAAGTACCAGTCGACTTAAGCTCTTGCCAGTCGACTGCCTAGTACAAAACTGTTTAAAATTATTCAAACTCTGATCAGTCGACTCATATGGCAACCCAGTCGACTGTTCGAGAGTTTTTGACCGTTTTCTGATTTTCAAAAACGAACTTTTTCAAACTCAAACGGTCTGATCCGTTGGTTGACAGTTATGTAACTGCTTTCCAACGTTCAGAAGATCAAAACTCTTTATATAGAGTTTCTTCTCAAACAGAAAAACTTACTTGATTTCTTACAAAAACACCCGAGCACTCTTGAGAAAAATTTAAGTGATTTTCAGTAAAGAACAAAGCTTTCAAGTTCACACACTTTGGTTCTCTACACTCAGTCCAGTATAGCATTGAATTCGCTTTGGACTGAGTATAGAAGTCAACCTATTTTTTAGCCACGTGCATCAACACATACAACAACAAGGCTATAGGTTGATTGTAAAATTCCTCTTGTACTCTTGCTCTCGGTTGGAGAGTGTTTTTGACTCTTGGTTGTAGAGTCGGTGTCTTTTCACTCTTGGTTGAAGAGTGGGTCTGCTTTCTCTGGTTGAGAGAAAGGACTACGGGTTAGACAAGGTTGTTGTCGTAACGCCGTAGGGTATTCTTGTAATTTTTCAAGAATAGTGGAAATCTCAAGTGGGTTGCTTGGGGACTGGATGTAGGTCGGGAGGACCGAACCAGGATATATCTTGTGTACTCTGTGATTGGTTATCTTGTGGTTGCATTTACTTTTGTTTAATTAAACTCTGCAAAACTTGTCTGGCCAGTCGACTCAGCCTTGTATCAGTCGACTGATCAGTCTCGTATTAGTTATTCTCTTTGTCTCATCAGTCGCCTGCCTTATCTATAAGTCGACTGCATCGAGAGTTCAAGTTTCTTTTATTTGGCTATATCAGTCGACTGGTTCCGCACTAAGTCGACTGTGCCGTGAGAAAGTATTTATTCCGCAATTTATTTTTAATAAACACTATTCACCCCCCCTCTAGTGTTTGCTGCTTAGCCTACAGGATCCAACACTTGGTATCAGAGCAAGGTTACAGGCAATGGCAACTACTTCAAATACAAATCAGTACCATGAAGGCCAATCTACACAACGGCCACCACTATTTGATGGAATGAACTACAACTATTGGAAGTGCCGAATGCGAATCTATCTCCAATCAATCAACTACGAGATATGGCAAATGACAGAGACGGAATACACTGCCCCTACCATTCCATATGCACAATGGAATGATGATCAAAAGAGTCAAACTATGAACAATGCCAAAGCAATGAATGCTTTATTTTGTGCACTGACGAAGGAAGAATTCAACCGTGTATCCAATGCTACAACTGCACATCAAATTTGGCATACACTCGAGGTAACACATGAAGGAACAAATAAAGTAAAAGAGTCTAAAATTTCTGTTCTTGTGCACAGGTTTGAAATGTTCAGAATGAAGGACAATGAGACTGTGTCTGAGATGATTACAAGATTCACAGACATCACAAACTCTCTTGTGGCGCTTGGAAAGACTTATACCCAAGCAGAGATGGTCAGAAAAGTACTACGAGCACTCACTCCAGAATGGGAGAAGAAAACCACAGCAATAGAAGAGGCAAATGACTTGTCAACACTTACTCTCGAGAATCTTGTTGGTAATCTCATGGCATATGAGGTTCAACTTGAAGATCGAAAGAAAGATACTGAATCACACCAAGCAAAGAAGAAATCATTGGCTTTTAAAGCCATGACTGATTCAGAAGATGAGGAAGAAGATGAAGAAGAAATAGCAATGTTCACTCGGAGATTCAAGAAGTTCTTAAAGAAGGGTAAGTTTCACTCTAAAATAAAAGATTCTAATGACCCTCCTACATGTTTCAGGTGCAATAAAATAGGTCACATGAAGAAAGATTGTCCCTTGGAAAATGCAAAGAACAAGGGAAAAACATCCAACTTCAAGAAAGACAAATATCCAAAGAACAAATTTGCCAAGAACAAAAAGGCGTATCAAGCCACATGGGATGATAGTGATTCATCTTCCGAAGAAGAAATGGATGAAAATAACGAAGTGGCAAATGTATGCTTTATGGCTGCACAACAAGAGCTTGTAAGTAATGATTATGATTCCGAAGATCTTCTTGATGCATTTAATGAAATATTTCAGGAGTTAAAGAAAGAAAAGATTAGAGTTAAGAATCTTGAGAAAGTGAATCAAACACTTAATCAAGAAAATCTTAACCTTGATAAGGAAGTAAAATCCTTAAATTCTCGCCTTGCAAGTCTAGATACTGATCTTGAAACTCTCAAAAAGAATTATGAAGAGATTTCAAAGAATGTATCTAAGTTTAACAAAGGTAAAGAGAATTTAAATGATATGCTTCATCATCAAGTTACGTCTAGTCAAAAATTTGGACTTGGTTTTAAGAAATCTTCTATAAAAGAATCTTATGCTTTAAACACTAGTAAGAATAAGTCAGCATCTATTTCTAGTGTTACACACAAGTTATATGATTTCTTTGCAAAACCAAAGGTTGTTAAATTCAGTGATAAAAGTGATACTAACGTTCGGTTAAGTCGACTGAACCATACCACCAGTCGTCTGTCCAGAGAAAGTGGATCTTATTCCACGAGATCAAAACCTCTTATAAGTCGACCTAGTGCATCTACCAGTCGACTGATACATACCAACAGTCGACTGAGGAACACTGGTAAGTCGACTGGACAGAACAAACTAGTATGGGTTCCAGTCAATCTTAATCAGAATGATAGAATTGCTTATATCAATTCTTATATGCTGAATGTATGTACTTCTACCAATTATATTCCTGCTTATGGAGGAAGATCAAACTCTTCATGGGTTTGGTTTCCCCCAAACTAATGTGTTTTGGACCCAATAAAAAGGGTACCATATTTACCTCAAATGTTTTATAGGTACCCAAGAAAGAACGCTGGATATTAGACAGCGGATGTTCAAAACACATGACAGGGCATGCCAACTTACTATCCACCATTCAAAATATAGATGGAGGAACCGTCACCTTTGGAGATAACAACAAAGGCAAAGTCATCGGTATTGGCATGGTCGGTAAAATATCTAATCCTATTATAGAAAATGTGCTTTTAGTTAATGGTTTAAAGCATAATCTCTTAAGTATTAGTCAATTGTGTGATAAAGGTTATAAAATAATTTTTGAAAAAGATGCATGCTTAATTTATGATTCTACTATGGAAAATGTTGTTTTTCAAGGTTTTCGCAAAAACAATATTTATGAATTATGTTTGAATGCAATTGATTTTTCAAATGATTTTTGTTTGATAGCCTCTAACAATGAATCTTGGTTATGGCATAGAAGATTTGGACATGTGAACATGAAAAATCTCTCAAAATTATCTAAATATAACCTAGTTAAAGGACTGCCAAAATTATCCTTTAAAAAGGATAAGTTGTGTGATGCATGTCAACTAGGAAAACAAATCAAATCCACTTTTAAAACAAAAGATGTAATCTCTACAAGTAGGCCACTTGAATTAATTCATATGGATTTATTTGGCCCTACTAGAATTGCTTCTTTAAATAAAAGTAGATATGTGTTTGTTTTAGTAGATGATTTTTCCAGATTCACTTGGACATTCTTTTTAAAACATAAAAATGATGCTTTTGAAGAATTTGCACATTTTTGTAAACGTGTTCAAAATCAAAGATCTCTAACCATAGTCACTATTAGAAGTGATCATGGTGGAGAATTTGAAAATGAAACATTTACAGAATATTGCAACAAGAATGGTATAACACATTCATTTGTATTTCCTAGAGCTTCACCACAAAATGGTGTGGTTGAAAGAAAGAATAGGACTTTGCAAGAATGCGCACGTACTATGCTTGTTGAAAGCAATCTACCAAAGCATTTTTGGGCTGAAGCTGTTGCTACAGCTTGTTATGTTTTGAGTAGAATTCTTCTAAGACCAAAACTAAAGAAGACTTGTTACGAATTATTTTTTAATAAAATTCCTAAAGTTTCTTACTTTAAAACATTTGGTTGTAAGTGTTTTATTCTAAACACAAAAGATAATTTAGACAAATTTGATCCTAGATCTAATGAGGGTATCTTTTTAGGATACTCAAATAGGAGTAAAGCATATAGAATTTACAATAAGTCTACTATGACTATTGAAGAATCAATGCATGTTACATTCGATGAATCCTTACCTTCATCAACATTAAATAAGGATGATGAAACTGATTTATCACCTTTAGATAATGTGATTACATCCTTAGAGCAAACTAATCTATCTGATAAGTCGACTGATAAAGTCTCCAAGTCGACTGACTTAAAACAGTCGACCGAAGAACAAGTTAAGTCGACTGATCCGATTGAGATATCTTCAACTTTACCAAAGTCATTTGTTGAAGTTAAAGATCATCCTCATGACTTAATAATTGGTGACATCTCCCATGGTATTCAGACACGTTCACATGTTAATATGATCTCTCATACAGCATTCTTGTCGGATTTTGAACCGAAAAATATACAAGAAGCTTGTGAGAATGAATATTGGATGAATGCCATGCAAGATGAACTAAACCAATTTATAAGAAATGATGTATGGGATTTAGTTCCTAGACCTCCTGATCAGACTATCATTGGTACCAAATGGGTATTTAAGAATAAGTTAGATGAATCAGGACAAGTTGTAAGGAACAAGGCTAGATTAGTTGCCCAAGGATATAATCAAGAAGAAGGTATCGATTTTGATGAAACATATGCTCCTGTTGCTAGACTAGAATCTATTCGTATTCTATTATCTTTTGCTTGTTTTATAAATTTTATACTTTATCAAATGGATGTGAAAAGTGCCTTTCTTAATGGGTTTATTAAGGAAAATGTTTATGTTAAACAACCACCAGGTTTTGAACATGAACAATTTCCAGATCATGTTTATAAATTGAAAAAAGCTTTATACGGTCTTAAACAAGCACCTCGTGCTTGGTATGATCGTCTGAAAACTTTTCTTTTAGAAACAGGATTTGAAATAGGTAAAGTAGACACTACTTTGTTTATCAAAAGAGTTAAGAATGATATTTTAATCATACAAATATATGTTGATGATATAATTTTTGGTTCTACTAATAAAAATCTATGTCAAGAATTTACTAATACCATGAAAAATGAATTTGAGATGAGTCACATGGGTGAACTCAATTATTTCCTTGGATTGCAAATTAAACAATCTTCAAATGGCATATTTCTAAATCAAGGCAAATACGCAAAGGAATTACTCAAACGTTTTCACATGGATAGTACTAGTAGTAAATCCACTCCTATGGCTACTACTACTACTCTTGACAAAGATTTATTAGGTAAGAGTGTAGATCAAAAACTCTATCGAGGTATGATTGGTTCACTCTTATATATTACTGCAAGTAGACCAGATATTATGTTCAGCGTATGTTTATGTGCTAGATATCAATCTAGTCCTAAAGAATCTCATTTAAAAGCAGTGAAACGAATTTTAAGATATATTAAAGGCACATCTGAATATGGTTTATTTTATCCACGCACCGATAACTTTCAACTTTTGTCTTATAGCGATGCCGATTTTGCTGGAAGCAAAACTGATCGCAAGAGTACTAGTGGTACATGTCACTTTATGGGACATTCCCTAGTATCTTGGTGCAGTAAAAAGCAAAACTCCGTATCCCTATCAACCACAGAAGCTGAATATATTGCTGCAAGTTTGGCATGTGCACAAATTTTATGGATGAAACAAACTTTGTTAGATTATGGTATTTCATTTGAGAAACCCTCAATTATGTGTGATAATACCAGTGCAATTAATCTATCTAAAAATCCGATTCAACATTCACGTACGAAACATATTGATATTCGACATCATTTTCTACGTGATCATGTTTTAAAAGGAGATATTTCTTTAGACTTTATCTCTACTGAAAAACAAGTAGCAGATATATTTACCAAACCCCTTAAAGAAGATACTTTCATTAAGTTAAGAAGAGAACTTGGAATTTGTGATTTTATTGATATTTGTTGAACTTGGTTTTTCTGTTAAGTCGACTATCTTTGTGTATCAGTCGACTGACCTGCATTTTAAAACATATCTTTTTATCCAACCAGTCGCCTGGTTCATAGACCAGTCGACTGATTAATAGATATATTTGTTTTGTGCTCCTCTCGACTCAGTCGACTGATCACCACTAACAGTCGACTGTCACGAGATAAACTGTCTTCAGCGAGTCTTCATCAAATTTTTGAGATAAAACCCTTCGATTCCTCACCCGTGACTTCGGATCTCAGCCGTTGATATCTTTACATTTAATCTGAGCCGTCTATTCTCAGTTAAAACCTCATCTTACCAGCCACTTTCTTTCACTTCTACCGATTCCAATTTACCCCCAAATTTGCAAACCCTAAGGCAAGAAAAGAAGAAGAAGAAGCTCCAATCCGACTGTATCTGCAAGTCGACTGCTGCTTGCATTTGTCTCTCTTCCATCTTGGTAACATCTCCTCTTCTTGTTTTCTTTTCAACACCCTAATGGCTCCCAAACGATCGAAAAGATCTCATGAGGGTTCTTCCTCTTCACAGGAGTACACTCAATACCTTTTGAGCCCCGATCTACTTGATCGTTGGTATCTATTTTGTACCATCCAAATCTTCCCTGGAAGATTTGTAAATTTTAATGATCTAGATCCTTTTAATCTAACTCCACTTTTTCAAAATTCTAGTCTCTATGATTTCCTCTCATTATCTAATCAACCCAATTACTACCCCCAACTCATATATTTGTTTTACACAAATATGAAAATTGTGCAAAGACCTAATGGGGAAGTCTTAATCCGGTCATCGGTGAAAAATATTAGAATGCAACTCACACCGACTAGGATTAATGAAATTTTGGGTATTGATGATGTAGGATCACCTCTTGATGACATTGTGTTAGATAATTCCTCGATTTTATCTAGAATTCTTTTACCACATTCTAGACTACCAATGACAAGCAAAAATCTACAACCAATTGCTAAGCTTGTTGGTAGAATATTAGCTTATAACATCCTTCCTAAAAAGGGGAGTTATGACCAATATTCTATTGAATTACAAAAAGCGATATATGCAATTTTTGGTAGAATAGCTGTTAATTGGGGTCATGTCATCTTTTCCAAACTCAATCAAGATCATACTCACTTTTTACCCTTTGGTGGTCTTCTAACTCGAATCTTTATTGCTTATAAAGTAGATCTTGAGTCTGAGACACATGTTGTCTCTAGATATGAGTGTTTCGATCGTGCTAGTTTGGCACGCATGAAACTTCTTGATGCCCCTACTCGATCACCCCCTCGATCTCCTCCAATGTCCCAAGCTCCTTTAGGTTCCACTTCTAGACCTAGAGCTCCTCAACCTTCTACTTCTGATGATCCACCTCTCCCTCAAGCCAATTATGATGATCCAAGAACCATGTACGACTGTGTGTCTTATCTCATTAATCATTCAGTCCAAGTCGATAGATATCTTTCTTCTCTTGGTTCCCAAATAAACCAAGTTGGTTCTGAGGTCGCCCATCTCACTCATCTCTTCACTAATCAATTTCCTACTCCTTCTCAAGATGAAGATGAAGATTCTGAAGAAGATGATGATTGAAGATTTTTTTTTACTTTTTATGTATTTGTTTTTTCTTTCCAATGGATTTCCTTTCTATGTATTGAACTTTCTTTTTAAATGCATTATCTTATTATTTTCTGTTTTTTGATGATTCCAAAGGGGGAGAGATAGTTTCTGTGTTCTGTGTTATGTTGCTTTATTATCTGTGCTTTATTATCTGTGAGTTCTGTGATCTATGTCTTATTTGTGAAACAACTTTCAGTATTATCTCTCTGGTCAGTCGACTTGGCCAAGAATATAGTCGACTGATGCTACTGCAGCTATGAAAAATGCATCTATGATATAATGTATGCAGGTTCTGCTCAGTCGCCTGATCTATTCTCCAGTCGACTGATACAGTCTGTATATCAGTTTTATGTATGCATATTGTGTTTTTAACAGGGGGAGTTTTTAAATCTATGCTTGTATGTCTGTTTATAAATGGTTATCAGCTATTGTGTTGTCATTATCAAAAAGGGGGAGAATGTTGGTTCTTGATTTTGATGATCACAACACAGTGCATCATGTGTCTATATTATACAGCTGACATTGCAGTGCAGAGACTAAAGACAATTCTAGCTGAACAAACAGACAAGCTCAAACAGATACAGATGAAGAAGACAAGGATCAAATTTCAACTCAAGACTCAAGACTTCAAGCTCAAATGTTGTATAAATATTGTATTTTATTTCTTGTTGAGTCTTAGTATGATGTAAAGCCTTGTCAACACACACACACACACACATACTCAAAATTTCATCATGTGTGTCTCTTAAAACCCCCAAAAATAAGTCAAAACAGTTTGAAGAATTTTAACATTTAAGTACCAGTCGACTTAAGCTCTTGCCAGTCGACTGCCTAGTACAAAACTGTTTAAAATTATTCAAACTCTGATCAGTCGACTCATATGGCAACCCAGTCGACTGTTCGAGAGTTTTTGACCGTTTTCTGATTTTCAAAAACGAACTTTTTCAAACTCAAACGGTCTGATCCGTTGGTTGACAGTTATGTAACTGCTTTCCAACGTTCAGAAGATCAAAACTCTTTATATAGAGTTTCTTCTCAAACAGAAAAACTTACTTGATTTCTTACAAAAACACCCGAGCACTCTTGAGAAAAATTTAAGTGATTTTCAGTAAAGAACAAAGCTTTCAAGTTCACACACTTTGGTTCTCTACACTCAGTCCAGTATAGCATTGAATTCGCTTTGGACTGAGTATAGAAGTCAACCTATTTTTTAGCCACGTGCATCAACACATACAACAACAAGGCTATAGGTTGATTGTAAAATTCCTCTTGTACTCTTGCTCTCGGTTGGAGAGTGTTTTTGACTCTTGGTTGTAGAGTCGGTGTCTTTTCACTCTTGGTTGAAGAGTGGGTCTGCTTTCTCTGGTTGAGAGAAAGGACTACGGGTTAGACAAGGTTGTTGTCGTAACGCCGTAAGGTATTCTTGTAATTTTTCAAGAATAGTGGAAATCTCAAGTGGGTTGCTTGGGGACTGGATGTAGGTCGGGAGGACCGAACCAGGATATATCTTGTGTACTCTGTGATTGGTTATCTTGTGGTTGCATTTACTTTTGTTTAATTAAACTCTGCAAAACTTGTCTGGCCAGTCGACTCAGCCTTGTATCAGTCGACTGATCAGTCTCGTATTAGTTATTCTCTTTGTCTCATCAGTCGCCTGCCTTATCTATAAGTCGACTGCATCGAGAGTTCAAGTTTCTTTTATTTGGCTATATCAGTCGACTGGTTCCGCACTAAGTCGACTGTGCCGTGAGAAAGTATTTATTCCGCAATTTATTTTTAATAAACACTATTCACCCCCCCTCTAGTGTTTGCTGCTTAGCCTACAGGATCCAACAATTTGTGGGCTATAGTCCATAGTTTTCGTCCATTTTAGTGAGAATTTTTATTTCCCTAATTTTGTCGGTTATAGTACACTATTTTCGATCACTGACTTGCGATTTCGAATTAAACAATTTAGGCCTCATTTTGTGGGTTATAGTCCACCGTTTTTGGGCACTTTCGTGAGAATTTTTATTTCCCTCTTTTTGTGGGCTACATAGTACACTGTTTTCGATCACTTTCATAAGATTTCATATTTTCCTGTTTCGACCTCATTTTGTGGGTATAGTCCACAGTTTCCAGCCGCTTTCGCGAAATTTAATATTTGACTATTTTAGCCTCATTTGTGGGCTACAGTCCGTAGTTTTCGGGCACTTTAGTGAGAATTTTTATTTCCCTCATCTTGTGGGCTATAGTACACTATTTTCGATTGCTTTCATTATATTTCCTAATTTACTGTTTTGGCATCATTTTGTGGGTTATAGTCCACAGTTTATGGTCGTTTTCGTAAAATTTTGAATTTGACTGTTCTAGCCTCATCTGCGAGCAATAGTCCAAAGTTTTCGGTGACTTTAGTGTGAAATTTTATTTTCCTCATTTTGTGTGCTATAGTACACTGTTTTTGATCACTTTCATGAGATTTAGTATTTTTCTATTTTGGCCTCATTTTGTGGGTTATAGTCCACAGTTACCGGCCATTTTCGCAAAAATTTTTATTTGACTGTTTTAGCCTCATTTGTGGGCTATAGTCCACAGTTTTCGTCCATTTTAGTGAGAATTTTTATTTCCCTAATTTTGTCGGCTATAGTACACTGTTTTCGATCACTGACATGCGGTTTCTAATTAAACAATTTTGGCCTCATTTTGTGGGTTATATTAGTCCACCGTTTTTGGGCACTTTCGTGAGAATTTTTATTTCCCTCATTTTGTGGCCCCTAGTACACTGTTTTCGATCACTTTCATGAGATTTCGTATTCTGCAGTTTCGGCCTCATTTTGTGGCTTATAGTCCACAGTTTCAGACTGCTTTCCCGAAATTTAGTATTTGACTATTTCAGCATCATTTGTGGGCTATAGTCCACAGTTTTCGGGCACGCTAGGGAGAATTTTTATTTCCCTTATTTTGTGGGATATAGTACACTGTTTTCGATTACTATCATTAGATTTCCTATCTTACTGTTTTGGCCTCTTTTTATTGGTTATAGTCCACAGTTTCTGGTCGTTTTTTCGTAAATATTTGACTGTTTTGGCCTCATATGCGAGCAATTGTCCAATGTTTTCGGCGATTTTTTAGTGAACTTTTATTTCCCTCTTATTGTGTGCTATAGTACACTGTTTTCGATCACTTTCATGAGATTTCATATTTTACTTTTTTGGCCTCATTTTCTGGGTTATAGTACACAGTTTCCGGCCGTTTTCGCGATATTTTATATTTGACTATTTTAACCTCATTTGTGGGCTATAGTAAACAGTTTTCGTCCATTTTTGTGAGAATTTATATTTCCCTAATTTTGTCGGCTATAGCACACTATTTTCGATCACTGACATGCGATTACGAATTAAACAATTTTGGCCTCATTTTGTGGGTTATAGTCCATCGTTTTCGGGCACGTTCGTGAAAAGTTTTATTTCCCTCATTTTGTGGGCTATAGTACACTGTTTTCGATCACTTTCATTAGATTTCGTATTTTGCTGTTTCAACCTCATTTTGTGGGTTATAGACCACAGATTTTAGCTGCTTTCGCGAAATTTAGTATTTGACTGTTTTAGCCTCATTTGTGGGCTACAGTCCATAGTTTTCGGGCACTTCAGTGAGAAATTCTATTTTCCTCTTTTTGTGGGCTATAGTACACTATTTTCGATTACTTTCATTAGATTTCCTGTTTTACTGTTCTGGCCTTATTTTGTGGGTCATAGTCCACAGTTTACGGTCGTTTTCGTGAAATTTCCTATTTGACTGTTCTAGCCTCAACTGCGAGCAATAGTCCATAGTTTTCGGCAACTTTTGAGTGAAATTTTATTCCCTCATTTTGTGTGCTATAGAACACTATTTTCGATCAATTTCATGAGATTTCGTATTTTCCTATTTTGGCCTCAATTTGTGGGTTATAGTTCACAGTTTTCGGCCGTTTTCGCGAAATTTTTTATTTGACTGTTTTAGCCTCATTTGTGGGCTATAGTCCACAGTTTTCGTCCATTTTAGTGAGAATTTTTATTTCCCTAATTTTGTCGCTACAGTACACTGTTTTCGATCACTGAAATGCAATTTCGAATTAAACAATTTTGGCCTCATTTTGTGGGTTATAGTCCACCGTTTTTGGGCACTTTCGTGAGATTTTTTATTTCCCTCTTTTTTGGGCTATATAGTACACTGTTTTCGATCACTTTCACGAGATTTCGTATTTTGCTATTTGGACCTGATTGTGTGGGTTATAGTCCACAGTTTCCTGCCGTTTTCGCGAAATTTAGTATTTGACTGTTTTAGCCTCATTTGTGGGCTACAGTCTATTGTTTTCGGGCAATTTAGGTAGACTTCTTATTTTCCTCATTTTGTGGGCTATAGTACACTATTTTCGATTACTTTCATTTACTGTTTTGGCCTCATTTTGTCGGTTATAGTCCACAGTTTAAGGTCGTTTTCGTGAAATTTTGTATTTGACTATTCTAGTCTCATCTGCGAGCAATAGTCCAATGTTTCCGGAAACTTTTGAGTTAAAATTTATTCCCTCATTTTGTGTGCTATAGTACACAGTTTTCGATCACTTTCATGAGATTTCGTATTTTTCTATTTTGGCCTCAATTTGTGGGTTATAACCCCCAGTTTCCGGCCGTTTTTGCAAAATTTTGTATTTGACTGTTTTTACCTCATTTGTGGCCTATAGTCCACTGTTTTCGTCCTTTTTAGTGAGAATTTTTATTTTCCTAATTTTGTCGGCTATAGTACACTGTTTTCGATCACTGACATGAGATTTCGAATTAAACAATTTTGGCCTCATTTTTTGGGTTATAGTCCACCGTTTTTGGGCATTTTCGTAAGAATTATTATTTTCCTCATTTTGTGAGCTATAGTACACCGTTTTTGATCACTTTCATGAGATTTCGTATTTTGCTGTTTCGGCCTCATTTTGTGGGTTATAGTCCACAGTTTCTGGCTGCTTTCACAAAATTTAGTATTTGACTGTTTTAGCCTCATTTGTGGGCTATAGTCCATAGTTTTCGGGCACTTTAGTGAGAATTTTCATTTCCCTCATTTTCTGGGCTATAGTACACTATTTTCGATTACTTTCATTAGATTTCCTATCTTACTGTTTTGGCCTCATTTTGTGGGTTATAGTCCACAGTTTCTGGTCTTTTTCGTGAATATTTGACTGTTTTAGCCTCATCTGCGAGCAATAGTCCAAAGTTTTCGGCAACTTTTGACTGAACATTAATTTCCCTCATTTTGTGTGCTATAGTACAAGTTTTGGATCACTTTCATGAGATTTCGTATTTACTATTTTTGCCTCATTTTGTGGGTTATAGTCCACAGTTTCTGCCCGTTTTCGCGAAATTTTGTATTTGACTGTTTTAGCCTCATTTGTGGGCTATAGTCCACAGTTTTCGTCCATTTTATTGAGAATTTTTATTTCCCTAATTTTGTGGGCTATAGTACACTGTTTTCGATCACTGACATGAGATTTCGAATTAAACAATTTTGACCTCAATTTGTGGGTTATAGTCCATCATTTTCGGGCACTTTCGTGATAAGTTTTATTACCCTCATTTTGTGGGCTATAGTACACTGTTTCGTTCACTTTCATTAGATTTCGTATTTTGCTTTTTCGGCCTCATTTTGTGGGTTATAGTCCACAGTTTCCGGCCGCTTTCGCGAAATTTAGTATTTGACTATTTTTGATTCTTTTGTGGGCTATAGTCCACAATTTTCGGGCACTTTAGTTGCAATTTTTATTTCCCTCATTTTGTGGGCTATAGTACACTGTTTTCGATTACTCTCATTAGGTTTCCTGTCTTACTGTTTTGGCCTCATTTTGTGGGTTATAGTCCACAGTTTCTGGTCGTTTTCGTGAATATTTGACTGTTTTAGCCTTCTCTACAAGCAATTGTACAATGTTTTCGGCGACTTTCGAGTGAACTTTTATTTCCCACATTTTGTGTGCCATAGTACACTGTTTTCTATCACTTTCATGAGATTACGTATTTTTCTATTTTTGCCTCACTCTGTGGGTTATAGTCCACAGTTTCCTACCGTTTTTGCGATATTTTGTATTTGACTGCTTTAGCCTCATTTGTGGGGTATAGTACACTGTTTTCGATCACTGACATGCGATTTCGAATTAAAAAAATTTGGCCTCATTTTGTGGGTTATAGTCCATCGTTTTCGGGCACTTTCGTGAGAAGTTTTATTTCCCTCATTTTGTGGGCTATAGTACACTATTATCAATCACTTTCATGAGATTTCGTATTTTGTTGTTACGACCTCATTTTGTGGGTTATAGTCCACAGTTTCCAGCAGCTTTCGCGAAATTTTAGTCTGATCTGTGGTCTACAGTCCATAATTTTCGGGCACTTTAGTGAGAATTTTTATTTCCCTCATTTTGTGCGCTATATACACTGTTTTCGAATACTTTCAATAGATTTCCAATTTTACTGTTTTGGCTGCATTTTGTCGGTTATTGTCCACAGTTTATGGTCGTTTTCGTGAAATGTTGTATTTGACTGTTTTAGCCTCATCTGCGAGCAATAGTCCAAAGTTTTCGGCGACTTTTGAGTGAAATTTTATTTCCCACATTTTGTGTGCTATAGTACACTGTTTTCTATCACTTTCTTGAGATTTCGTATTTTAATATTTTGACCTCATTTTGTGGGTTATAGTCCACAGTTTCCTGCAGTTTTCGCGAAATTTTGTATTTGATTGTTTCAGCCACATTTGTGGGCTATAGTCCACAGTTTTCGTCCACTTTAGTGAGAATTTTTATTTCCCTAATTTTGTCGGCTGTGGTACACTGTTTTCGATCACTGACATGAGATTTCGAATTAAACAATTTTGGCCTCATTTTGTGGGTTATAGTCCACCGTTTTTGGGCACTTTTGTGAGAATTTTTATTTCCCTCATTTTGTGGGCTATAGTACACGTTTTTCGATCACTTTCATGAGATTTTGTATTTTGCTGTTTCGGCCTCATTTAGTGCGTTGTAGTCCACAGTTTCCGGCCGTTTTCGCGCTATTTTGTATTTGACTGTTTTATCCTCATTTGTGGGCTATAGTCCACAGTTCTCATCAATTTTAGTGAAAATTTTTATTTCCCTAATTTTGTCAACTATAGTACACAGTTTTCGAACAGTGACATGCAATTTCGAATTAAACAATTTTGGCCACATTTTGTGGGTTAGAGCCCATCGTTTTAGGGCACTTTCGTGATAAGTTTAATTTCCCTCGTTTTGTGGGCAATACTACACTGTTTTCGATCACTTTCAAGAGATTTCGTACTTTGCTGTTTCGACCTCATTTTGTGGGTTATAGTCCACAATTTCCTGCCGCTTTCGCAAAATTTTGTATTTGACTATTTTAGCCTCATTTGTGGGCTACGGTCCATAGTTTTCGGGCACTTTAGTGAGAATTTTTATTTTCCTCATTTTTTGGGCTATAGTACACTGTTTTTGATTACTTTCTTTAGATTTCCTATTTTACTGTTTTGGCCTCATTTTGTGGGTAATATCCACAGCTTATGGTCGTTTTCATGAAATTTTGTATTTGACTGTTCTAGCCTCATCTGCGAGCAATAGTCTAAAGTTTTCGGCGACTTTTGAGTGAAATTTTATTCCCTTATTTTGTGTGCTATAGTACACTGTTTTCGATCACTTTCATGAGATTTCGTATTTTACTATTTTGGCCTCATTTTGTGGGTTATAGTCCACAGTTTCCGGCCGTTTTCGCGAAATTTTGTATTTGACTATTTTAGCCTCATTTTGTGGGTAATATCCACAGCTTATGGTCATTTTCGTGAAATTTTGTATTTGACTGTTTTAGCCTCATCTGCGAGCAATAGTCCAATGTTTTCGGCGACTTTTGAGTGAACTTTTATTTCCCTCATTTTGTGTGATATAGTACTCTGTTTTCGATCACTTTCATGAGATTTCGTATCTTACTATTTTGGCCTCATTTTGTGGGTTATAGTCCACAGTTTTCGTCCGTTTTCGCGAATATTGTATTTGATTGTTATTGCCTCATTTGTGGGCTATAGTCCATAGTTTTCGTCCATTTTATTGAGAATTTTTATTTCCCTAATTTTGTGGGCTATAGTACACTGTTTTCGATCACTGACATGAGATTTCGAATTAAACAATTTTGGCCTCATTTTGTGGGTTATAGTCCATCGCTTTCGGGCACTTTCCTGATAGGTTTTATTACCCTCATTTTTTGGGCTATAGTGCACTGTTTTCGTTCACTTTCACTAGATTTCGTATTTTGCTGTTTCAGCCTCATTTTGTGAGTTATAGTCCACAGATTCCGACCGCTTTCGCGAAATTTAGTATTTGACTATTTTAGATTCATTTGTGGGTTATAGTCCACAGTTTTCGGGCACTTTAGTGGGAATTTTTATTTCCCTCATTTTGTGGGCTATAGTACACCGTTTTCGATTACTCTCATTAGGTTTCCTATCTTACTGTTTTGGCCTCATTTTGTGGGTTATAGTCCACAGTTTCTGATCGTTTTCATGAATATTTGACGGTATTAGCCTCCTCTGCGAGCAATTATCCAATGTTTTCGGCGACTTTTGAGTGAACTTTTATTTCCCACATTTAGTGTGCTATAGTACACTGTTTTCGATCGCTTTCAAGAGATTTCTATTTTTCTATTTCGGCCTCATTTTGTGGGTTATAGTCCACAGTATCCGGCCGTTTTCGCGATATTTTGTATTTGACTGCTTTAGCCTCATTTGTGGGCTATAGTACACAATTTTCATCCATTTTAGTGAGAATTTTTATTTCCCTAATTTTGTCAACTATAGTACACTGTTTTCGATCACTGACATGAGATTTCGAATTAAACAATTTTTTCCTCATTTTGTGGGTTATTGTCCATCGTTTTCGGGCACTTTCGTGATAAGTTTTATTTCCCTCATTTGTGGGCTATAGTACACTGTTTTTGTTGACTTTCATTAGATTTCAGATTTTGCTGTTTCGGCTTCATTTTGTTGGTTTAGTCCACAGTTTCCGGCCGCTTTCGCGAAATTTAGTATCTGACTATTTTAGATTCATTTGTGGCTAGTCCACAGTTTTCGGGCACTTTAGTGAGAATTTTTATTTCCCTCATTTTGTGGGCTATAGTACACTATTTTCGATTACTTTCATTAGATTTCCTATTTTACTGTTTTGGCATCATTTTCTGGGTTATGGTCCACAGTTTATGGTCGTTTTTGTGAATATTTGACTGTTTTAGCCTCATCTGCGAGCAATAGTCCAAAGTTTTCGGCGACTTTTGAGTGAACTTTTATTTCCCTCATTTTGTGTGCTATAGTACAATGTTTTCGATCATTTTCATGAGATTTCGTATCTTACTATTTTGGCCTCATTTTGTGGGTTATAGTCCACAGTTTCCGCCCGTTTCGCGAAATTTTGTATTTGACTGTTTTAGCCTCATTTGTGGGCTATAGTCCACAGTTTTCGTCCATTTTATTGAGAATTTTTATTTCCCTAATTTTGTGGGCTATAGTACACTGTTTTCGATCACTGACATGAGATTTCGAATTAAACAATTTTGGACTCAATTTGTGGGTTATAGTCCATCGTTTTAGGGCACTTTCGTGATAAGTTTTATTACCCTCATTTTGTGGGCTATAGTACACTGTTTCGTTCACTTTCATTAGATTTCGTATTTTGCTTTTTCTTCCTCATTTTGTGGGTTATAGTCCACAGTTGCCGGCCGCTTTCGCGAAATTTAGTATTTGACTATTTTTGATTCTTTAGTGGGCTATAGTCCACAGTTTTCGGGCACTTTAGTTGCAATTTTTATTTCCCTCATTTTGTGGGCTATAGAACACTTTTTTCGATTACTCTCATTAGGTTTCCTGTCTTACTGTTTTGGCCTCATTTTATGGGTTATAGTCCACAGTTTCTGGTCATTTTCGTGAATATTTGACTGTTTTAGCCTTATCTACAAGCAATTGTACAATGTTTTCGGCGACTTTCGAGTGAACTTTTATTTCCCACATTTTGTGTGCCATAGTACACTGTTTTCGATCACTTTCATGAGATTACGTATTTTTCTATTTTGGCCTCATTCTGTGGGTTTTTAGTCCACAGTTTCCGACCGTTTTTGCGATATTTTGTATTTGACTGCTTTAGCCTCATTTGTGGGCTATAGTACACTGTTTTCGATCACTGACATGCGATTTCGAATTAAACAATTTTGGCCTCATTTTGTGGGTTATAGTCCATCGTTTTCGGGCACTTTTGTGAGTAGTTTTATTTCCCTCATTTTGTGGGTTATAGTACACTATTTTCGATCACTTTCATGAGATTACGTATTTTGCTGTTTTGACCTCATTTTGTGGGTTATAGTCCACAGTTTCCAACAGCTTTCGCGAAATTTAGTATTTGACTGTTTTAGTCTCATCTGTGGTCTACAGTCCATAATTTCTGGGCACTTTAGTGAGAATTTTTATTTCCCTCATTTTGTGGGCTATAGTACACTGTTTTAGTTTACTTTCAATAGATTTCCTATTTTACTGTTTTGGCCACATTTTGTGGGTTATAGTCCACAGTTTTTGGTTGTTTTCGTGAAATTTTGTATTTGACGGTTTTAGCCTTATTTACGAGCAATAGTCCAAAGTTTTTGGCGACTTTGAGTGAAATTTTATTTTCCTCATTTTGTGTGCTATAGTACACAGTTTTCTATCACATTCTTGAGATTTCGTATTTTACTATTTTGGCCTCATTTTGTGTGCTATAGTCCACAGTTTCCGGCAATTTTCGCGAAATTTTGTATTTGACTGTTTTAGCCACATTTGTGGGCTATAGTCCACAATTTTCGTCCATTTTAGTGAGAATTTTTATTTCCTTAATTTTGTCGGTTGTGGTACACAGTTTTCGATCACTGACATGAGATTTCGAATTAAACAATTTTGGCCTCATTTTGTGGGTTATAGTCCACCGTTTTGGGCACTTTTGTGAGAATTTTTATTTCCCTCATTTTGTGGGCTATAGTACACGTTTTTCGATCACTTTCATGAGATTTCGTATTTTGCTGTTTCGGTCTCATTTTGTAGGTTATAGTCCACAATTTCGAGCCGCTTTCACGAAATTTAGTATTTGACTGTTTTAGATTAAGTTGTGGGCCACAGTTTTCGTGCACTTTAGTGTGAATTTTTATTTCCCTCATTTTGTGGGATATAGTACACTGTTTTCGATTACCCTCATTAGGTTTCCTATCTTACTGTTTTGGCCTCATTTTGTGGGTTATAGTCCACAGTTACTGGTCGTTTTAGTGAATATTTGACTGTTTTAGCCTAATCTGCGAGCAATTGTCCAATGTTTTCGGCGACTTTTGAGTGAACTTTTATTTCCCACATTTTGTGTGATATAGTACACTGTTTTCGATCACTTTCGTGAGATTTCGTATTTTTCTATTTTGGCCTCATTTTGTGGGTTATAGTCCACAGTTTCCGGCCGTTTTCGCGATATTTTGTATTTGACTGCTTTAGCCTCATTTGTGGTCTATAGTACACAGTTTTCGTCCATTTTAGTGAGAATTTTTATTTCCCTAATTTTGTCGGCAATAGTACACTATTTTGGATCACTGACATGTGATTTCGAGTTAAACAATTTTGGCCTCATTTGTGGGTTACAGTCCTTCATTTTCGGGCACTTTCGTGACAAGTTTTATTTCCCTCATTTTGTGGACTATAGTACACTATTTTCGATCATTTTCAAGAGATTTCGTCTTTTTCTGTTTCGACCTCATTTTGTGGGTTATAGTCCACAGTTGCCAGCCGCTTACGTGAAATTTAGTATTTGACTGTTTTACCCTCATTTGTGGGCTATAGTCCATAGTTTTCCGGCACTTTAGTAAGAGTTTTTATTTCCCTCATTTTGTGGGCAATAGTATACTGTTTTCGATTACTTTCAATAGATTTCATATTTTACTGTTTTGGCCACATTTTGTGGGTTATAGTCCACAGTTTATGGTCGTTTTCATGAATTTTTGTATTTGACTGTTTTAGCCTCATCTGCGAGCAATAGTCGAAAGTTTTCGGCAACTTTGAGTGAAATTTTATTTCCCTCATTTTGTGCACTGTTTTCGATCACTTTCATGAGATTTCGTATTTTACTATTTTGACCTCATTTTGTGGGTTATAGTCCACAGTTTCCGGCCATTTTCGTGATGTTTTGTATTTGACTGCTTGAGCCTCATTTGTGGGCTATAGTACACAGTTTTCGTCCATTTTAGTGAGAATTTTTATTTCCCTAATTTTGTCGGCTATAGTACACTGTTTTCGATCACTGACAGGCAATTTCGAATTAAACAATTTTGGCCTCATTTTGTTGGTTATATTCCATCGTTTTCGGGCACTTTGATGATAAGTTTTATTTCCCTCATTTTGTGGGCTATAGTACACTATTTTCGATCAGTTTCATGAGATTTCGTATTTTGATGTTTCTACCTCATTTTGTGGGTAATAATCCACAGTTTCCAGTCGCTTTCGCAAAATTTAGTATTTGACTGTTTTAGCCTCATTTGTGGGCTACAGTCCATACTTTTCGTGCACTTGAGTGAGAATTTTATTTCCCTCATTTTGTGGGCTATAGTACACTGTTTTCGATTACATTCAATAGATTTCCTATTTTACTATTTTGGCCACATTTTGTGGGTTATAGTTCACAGTTTATGGTCGTTTTCGTGAAATTTTGTATTTGACTGTTTTAGCCTCATCTGCAAGCAATAGTCCAAAGATTTCGGCAACTTTTGAGTGAAATTTTGTTTCCCTCATTTTGTGTGCTATAGTACACTGTTTTCGATCACTTTCATGAGATTTCGTATTTTACAACTTTGGCCTCATTTTGTGGGTAATAGTCCACAGTTTCCGACGGTTTTCGCGAAATTTTTTATTTGACAGTTTTAGCCACATTTGTGGGCTATAGTCGACAGTTTTCGTCCATTTTAGTGAGAACTTTTATTTCCCTAATTTTGTCAGCTGTACTACACTGTTTTCGATTACTGACATGAGATTTCGAATTAAACAATTTTGGCCTCATTTTGTGGGTTATAGTCCACCGTTTTTGCGCACTTTCAAGAGAATTTTTATTTCCCTCATTTTGTGGGCTATAGTACACTCTTTTCGATCACTTTCATGAGATTTCGTATTTTGCTGTTCGGCCTCATTTTTTGGGTTATAGTCCACAGTTTCGGGCTGTTTCTGCGATATTTTGTATTTGACTGGTTTGCCTCATTTGTGGGCGAATTACACAGTTTTCGTCCATTTTAGTGAGAATTTTTATTTCCCGAATTTTGTCGGCTATAGTACACTGTTCTCGATCACTGACATGGGATTTCGAATTAAACAATTTTGGCCTCATTTTGTGGGTTATAGTCCATCGTTTTCGAGCACTTTCGTGATAAGTTTTATTGCCCTCATTTTGTGGGCTATAGTACACTGTTTTCGATTAGTTTCATGAGATTTTGTATTTTACTATTTTGGCCTCATTTTGTGGGTTATATATATATATATATATATATATATATATATATATATATATATATATATATAGGAAAATTCTTCCATTGTGCACTACCCCTCCGTGTACACTCGGCCTTTCCGCCATCGTATCGACGATCTGAACCGTTCACATTGATCTACACATCTAAATTAGTCTAGATATGTAAAATCAAATCATTTGAACTTCATTTGCCCATCCATCATGTGACTATAAAAAACAATGATTTTCAGCCATACAATTTTGTAACACTTCAATGGATGGGCAAATGAATTTCAAATGATTTTACTTTAAATATTTAGATTAATTTAGATGTGTAGATCAATGTGAACAGTTCGGATCGTCGATACGAAGGCGGGAAGGCCGAGTGCACATGCCATGTGCACCACAGGTGGTGCACAACGGAAGACTTCCCTATATATATATATATATATATGGGTAAAAGGGATATGAGCAACTTGCTCATTTAGTAAATGAGCAATTGATGAGGTGGCATGCATGTGATACATTGAGTATCTAATCACTTTTAGGATTTTCCAATCACATGCATGCCACCTCATCACTTGCTCATTTACTAAATGAGCAAGTTGCTCATACCCCTTTTTCCATATATATATATATATATATATATATATATATATATATATATATATATATATATATATATATATATACGTGGGGTAAAAGGGATATGAGAAACTTGCTTATTTAGTAAATGGGCAATTGATTATGTGGCATGCATATGATACATTGGACAACTAACCCTTTTAAGGATTTTCCAATCACATGTATGCCACATCATCAATTGCTTATTTACTAAATGAGCAAGTTGCTCATACCCCTTTTCCCATATATATATATATATATATATATATATATATATATATATATATATATATATATATATATATATACATATATATATATATATATATGGACTATCTTCCATTGCAAACGTAAATGTTGTGCAAACGTGTGCACACCACTTAACCCATCATTGGCGATGACGAGTTAAGGCAAAACACATAACCCGTCATCGCCAATGACGGGTTATGTGTTTTGCCTTAACCTGTCATCGCCTATGACGGATTAAGTGGTGTGCACGTTTACAAACGCTACAGTAGCGTTTGCAATGAAAGAAAGCCCTATATATATATATATATATAATTGTCTGGAATTAGAGGTCACCAACAAGCTATAACACCTTTTATGAGGCAGCTTGTGGTGGACAATTGTTTGCTAAAATCGCTGATCGGGGAAGGGCGTTACAGTAGACAATCTGTATGTAGACATTCAACGATTTAATCTCAACCATTCATTTTAAGTGGAAGTTATATTAATCATTCATTAACTCAACTGTTGTTAGTTACCATAATACCCTCAAAGTTTAAATTTATTTATGACATAATTATTTGCAAAAGTGACACTCATATAAAATAAAAGTTTGTGCCACTAGGGATAATTTGTAAAGATTATGTGATGAGTAAAGAGAGGTCACAGGTTCGAGGCCAGATTACGTCTTATTATTTACAATATAATTTTTTTAAAATTAGAACGTGCATCACACGTGCAGATTATTAGTATATATAATGGAATAGTTGGGGTTGTCATTTGTAGACAACCTGTAATTTGTGGACAACCATTCAACCAACTATCTAATCTCAACCATTCATTTTTAAGTTGGAGTTATATTAACCATTTATTTACTCAACAGTTGTTAGTTACCATAATACCCTCAAAGTTTAAATTTATTTACGACATAATTATTTACAAAAGTGCCACTCATATAAAATAAAAGTGCCACTAGGGGTAATTTGTGAATAGTATGTGATGAGTAAAGAAATGTCTTATGTTCGAGGCTAGATTGCGTCTTAGTATTTACTTAAATAAAAAAATATTAGGACGTGCACGTGCAGATTACTAGTATCTTTAATATTATAATGGGAGAAGGCTTTAGTGTCAATTGTAAATCTATCAACGCGTATGACGTACGTGCATAACTAATATAAAAGATGTCTCAGGTTTGAGGAGAAAACTACGTCAAAATTTTTACTTAAAAAAATATATATTTATTAAGACGTGCATCGCTTGCGTAAATTACTAGTATAAATAATGGGAGAGTTGGGGTTGTGTAATTCGTAGACAAACCAGCTTGATTGATCTAATCTCAATCACATCTTTTTAAGTGTGAGTTATTTTAGCAATCATTTACTCAGTTATTGTCAGTTACCATAATACCCTCAAAGTTTAAATTTATTTACGACATAATTATTTTGAAAATGGCATTCATATAAAATAAAAGTTGGTTCCTACTAGGGGTAATTTGTAAAGAGTAATCACTGAATTGTAGTGGATAAAGGGAGGCCTCAAGCTTACGTACTACGTCGTAGTTTTTACTTTTAAAGAAAATCATAAAGTAGGAGCTTAAGGGGAAAAAATATGTGCATCGCACGTGCAGATTGCTTTTATATGTTCAATAGAATCTAATTGATGAAGTACTACTTATATCCTAGATTGTTCTTGTGTAAAAGGAACACTCTAACTTGCTTGCCTACATTATTAAAGGAATCAATGTCTTAGATTCTTAGTGTTCTGTATGTCTCATGGTCGTGGCTCATACAATCGGGTTGGTGTTACTGTTCCTTTAAATATGCATTTGAAAGAGTGCTCAGAAAGGTGTGTTTACAGACAACATATTTATTTTTGTCAATTGCATTATTGAAGTGGGAACTCTACACATGTATCGAATCATGTTATTATTAGGATTTGCGGAAGCTCTGATATCAATTGTTAGAAATTTTGTTCAGAGTTTATGCGCACGATCACTACAAACAACCACCAAGCAAAATAATAGATTAAATCAAACACACCAAAACACACAATTTTGTCCCGGTTGGGGCTTACCCTAATCCAGGTAAAAAATAACCGAGTTGATATTCAACTACAAAAGATATAAGAGTTATAACCATTCTCACCAAGAACTTATCTATCTCTCAAGTCTCACCAGAAGATACTTGTTGTTTACAATAGTGTCACGCCCCGCTTCCCATTATACGAAATTACAGGCATGTAACCGAGGCCCAGCGAATGATATAAGTATGTCAACTCATATTATTCATAAGTTGTACAATGCCAGTAAGCTCAACAATACAATAATAATCCCAAGAACAAGAATATAATGCAATAACCAATATTTAAGATACAAGACAATAAGTCTGAGAATAAACAATCCAGTAAGTAGTTTTCCAAGTTCCTTCAGTATCCCATCGTTGTACCTGTATAACATTAACTCAAAAGAAAGATAGATTACAGCAAGCTACGGGCCGCAAGTAGTACAAGCAAACGAACAAGGACATGATTATAGCAAGAGCAGAGAATCATGTATACTTGTAATCTCAAGTCTAGCCATCTTTTATAAATCCTAACTAATGCATGCAATCCTGCTTCTCATACCTCAGGTTCGGGTGCATACTGTAATGCCCCGGATCCCTGTTACCTGACATCCATGGCACAACCAGAATCTTTGCCTTCAAATGCATCTCAACACAGTAAATAACAAAGAAATTTAAAAACTTTTTATTGCCAAATAAGTCATTACATCATTAATTACAAATGTGCATTGTTCCTGAACAAGGAGTACAAATTACATCAACTTATTACAGATAATACAATGTAACGATTACCGCCTGTCACCCAGAACGGAAACCAACAGCTCTCTACTGGAAGCTCCACCGAGCGGTCATGCTGCTTCCCTGAAATGCGCCCTGTAGCTCGAATCTTCCACTGCACTACTCTGATATTCCGGCATCTGCTCGAATGGTAGGCATGTACACTACCACTCCACTTGGATGCCCTGCTTGTCTTAAGTTCTTCTGCACTCGCTACCCGGTATCCAGTACCTAATTGAGTGGGCACGTCAGTACATATACTGATGCATTGTTGATAAGAAAACAGCAATTTCCAACTAGCAATCACAACCAGCCTTTAATGAAAACAGAAACATGCATCCTAATTTTTTAGTGTCAATGTGTGACATGACCTGAAGTCTAATGCATAGTACACAATGCACAAAAAACAGATGCACTTAGTCTAATGTCAGCAACACTGGATACGCATGCATCTCATACTACATACGTTCCAGATCAAGCCATCTTCTCCAGTTTTAGGGTTTTGAACTCTCGCCATGCAAATACATTCTACTATTGTACTCAACATGTTTCTGATAGATATAATCGTGGCTAGTGAATCTTGCGGTTATTACTGCTAAACATAGTGGTGTCTCCATTTGCCACTAGTGCCCCATATCGGTCTGGATCACACCAAATATCGTGACGATCTTATAGATACGCATTCGTATATCTATGGCACTGAAGATCCATAGGACAGCAGCCCCATGGTCCGTTTGTGTCCACTCTACATAAGAACATGACGGCCTCGAAGGTCTAAGCCCCCTATCCGACAAGAAACCTCCCGTTCTTACCACAGCACTTCAGAAATTAACAGTGCGAGATACGCATCGCAGCACGTATTCCTAATGACAGGAAGAGACAACCCTGGTTATCACCGCCTAGTGCTGGCTCTTTAGAACTAGTCGGATTATAGGGAATCACCCCTAACACCAACCTGGTCTTTAATCGAACAGTAAAAAAAACTTAATTAAATACAGTTTACTGAAAATACGTTTATCACTCAAATCATGCACAGAGCCTTATTAAACAAATGGTTAACCTGACTGGTCAGTCCAAAAATAACAATTAACCACGCTGAACCATTCATTCATCGATTCCAATACCTTCACAGGTCTTCGACCATATCCCCGGTCGGTGACCCTCAGCGAGTAGTCCTTTGGACCCCAAAAGATGCATGCAAATTTGTGAATGAAGGTAAACATACACAAACATCAACACCTGACCATTGACATACTCAGGCATCAAGATACCAATCATAAATCGACCATATAGCTATTCTCCCAACTTACTCATGTGTCCACCATGAGTACTAAGCACAGGAATCTTGTCTAAGTTCCAAATGAAGTGTTTAAAACATCTTAAAACTCAATTAGCTCACAATAACCACACTGCAGTATGCAGAGATTTCCATATCAATCTTACAATAATAAGCAGTTCAAGACATAGTAGTTGCTGCGACTCAAGCTATGCTCCTCAGAATCCAACAAATTTAGGTTTTCTAGAAGGTTAGGAAACTCTACTGCAATTCCCTAGTTGACAATTTCCTCAATTTCCCTATAGAACACTAGTTTCCTGATTTAACACATGCTTGAAGTCGATCAAGACAGCAGGTTGCTGAACTTAAACATCCATAACTTCTAAAATACAAATTGAAATTGTATGATATTACCCATTCTGGAAAGCTAAGATCCTAAAATACAAGTCTTTAGTTAACCATTTCTTCAATTCCAGCCATCTAGAAGCTATACAATCCCTACATGTTCTCAGCTGTGTATTTCTTCATACACTAGCTGCATCTTGCCATCAACATAAAAATTTGTTTACTTGTCGGAATTACTCAATTCTGGAATTTATGAAAAGATGGGAGTGTCTACTACCACTTCCTAGTTGAACACATCCTCAGATTCATCCATTAAAGTCTTCTAAAACTCCAATTTCTTTCAGTATACACACAGGAAATGAATTTCCTTTACAAAAGTTAAATCCTTCAATTTAGACTGGTTCTGCCCCAATCTATAAGAAATCATAACTTTTGCTCCACAAACTGGAATTGCAGGATTCCAGATGTTTTGGAAAGTTATGACTCTATACTACAAATCTCTAGTTGATCATTCTTCCAAATTCTTAACACATAATTCCAGTTTTACACAAATTTATAGATCATGCAATCTGAGCTAGAAACTGAACACAATTTAGTTAAAATTCAATAACAAATCAACCCTAAGTCCAAAGCTTATGAAATTTGAGATTCTGAAACTCCACATATACCATTCAATTGTGTCTAAAAATTGCATGTAGATTCATACTACACAGAGAGTTACGACCCTTCAAACTTAGCATAACCTTTCTTCTGGTTTTCAGACAGGGTCTCTACCTCTAAATACAATTTATTTTTGAAACTTAATCAAATGTTATCTAATAATTCTAAAATTTTAGGATCATGATGTAGACTCATAATAAAAGCTACTGTAAAAGTTTAATTTCAATATCATGCACCCAAAAGTAATTATGAATTGATGAACTTCCATCTTAAAATAGACAGGTTCAACTTCTGATTTCCAGACTAGTTGCAACTCATAATTTTTTTGAGGCATCAAACGATCTCAGAAAAATGCGAAATCTGAAACTGTAGTTATAGACATATACAAGAGCATCTAGTAAAAATTTGAGCTTAAAATACCCTACCAATACTGAGTTATGATTTTGAAAGGCACACCAAGTTTTCATACAACGGCAGTTTTCAACATTGCTTACTGTCTGAAATTGAAGTGGTTGTTTGGGCTACCAAACAAACCCAGAAAAATATGAAAAAAATATAGGATATTCTAAATTCATCCTAGAACATACCACAAAAGTTTCATAATCAAATTCTAAGTCATTTGCAAGTTACAAATATCTAAATATAAATATACAAAAGTTGAAGAACACCCACCTTTGATGCCCAAGCTTGTTGGCTCCTCCTCCTTAGCTCCTAAGCAACAAATGAAGCTCCATCTTTCTCACACTTTAACTCTCTCTTATTATTTCTCACTTTCTTTTGTTTTTTTTTAACCTAACACATATGAAGAAGTGAAGAAGGAATGAAGAAGGAAAGTGAAGCTTGAAAAAATAAATGAGGAGAGATTTTTTTTTGGGAGGGGGGGGGGTTATGTGGCCGGAAATTGAGTGGGTGGGGGTGGGGGTGAGGTGATGAGGTGGAGGGTGTAGATGGAGGGTCGGTGGGTGACGAAATTTGATGCTGGGATTGTATGCCAACACATCAAGCTAGAACATTCCACAACCTTCTCATTCTTTCATGAAGAAAATCTTCATGGCACAATTGTGGCCATAGGATCTCATCAAGATTCTACTCACGATCATCATGATGGCTAGAGTTTCCTAACCCTAGGTTAGGTCAAGTAACCCCAACCCTAGGTTAAACAACCCTAACCCTAATGAAGAACAATGTATGGTTATATTTAATTTAATCAATTGTCTGTATATCTATATAGAAAAAAAATATATTTAAGTATTTAACTTGTAGAATATATACAGACACATACATTCAAAACAATTATAGATCGTATATCATATACGATCCAATACGATCCAAACAAATATAGATATCGATCTGTATACTTAAAATTAAGATAATTTGAATTTATAAAAATATATGTTTATAAAAATTATTATTTTTCCCGAAGATCGTCCTGTCAAAACAATCAGGGTAAATTCATAGTTTAATTGAGAAGATATCTCGAGTCTATCTCATCGGGTTCAGAATAACTAATATATCTGAAATTTCTCAATTAAAACTAATAATTATTAGAAAAATAAATAATCGCGTGTAATTCTCAACTGTGCACGGATTATGATGCAAAATAGCTATATGCTACACATACAAACAAGTTAACGTTTAGTCTCTAGTGGTGAATTCTATAGGGTCATGTACTCGGGTCTTGCAGTGATATTAACAAGAAACATATTGTAATACCCCACAAAAATAGCATATGGCTATTTTTGCATCGTAATCTGTGTGCAATTGAGAATTGCACGCGATTGTGTATTTTCCTAATAACAATTGATTGTTATTGAGAAATATCAGATTTATTGTCTACCTTATTTTATAATTTTGAAGGATTATTACGAGGTAGTTTTACTGTATTTTTGTATTGTTGGTATTGTTAAAGTAGAAATTTGGGGCTTATTTGAAATATATTCGAGACTTGGGGACTTATAGGTAATATTTCCCTATATTAATTATCTATCTATTTATTTATTTATTTATTTTATAAAAAACCCACCCCACCCCTTCTCTTTCCTTCTCCTTCTTTCTTTCTCCCGTTTCCTTCCCAGCCGAAAGAAACCCCAGCCGAACCCATTGGCTCTCTCTCTCCCCGCTCAAATCCCCTCCATTTCTCCATCGTTTTCAAATTAAATTGAGGGATAGGCTAATTGAAGGGTTCTCTACATCGTGGTAGTATCGGATTTTCGAAAGAATTTCGAGAAGGTCAAACCTAGATTATATTATTGTATGAAATTTAGTGTGGTTAATTTCTTTTGAGTAGGAGTATTATGGTAGGAAGATTAGGAGATGTTGAGAAGGGTAGATGCGAGAAATTAGCAAGTTGTTACAGAATTTGTAAGTTGTTAATAAATTAGGATTTTGGGTTTGTAAAAGAGAACTATATGTGTATGAATTAGTTCTCATATGGCAGTAGAAATTGTAGTTGGACTATTAGAATAATTTGGGAGTGCTTTTAGTAATTGTTTGAAAATAAGAATCTTGTCGGAATTCGAATGTTACGTGCAAAGCACGTGTATCCCAGGCGTTCAATAAAATGCCTGTGTGGTATTGGGGTTAGTATTATTATTTTCCCGTAACTGGTTTGGATGCTTGAGCCTTGATTGCTTCGAATTTCGATGATAGGATATATTAGCGACTTTGGATGCAGGGAGGCGTGATGGCGCTTCGAGTCTTCGCGGGATATTTTGTGAGTATGATCTCTTTTATTTTTATGTACATAAGTGTGTTATGAAGATTTTAAATTACGATTTGCTGTGTATTTCCGATTTCGTATCTTAGTGTAGCCTGGGTGTTTTGAGCTAAGAATTTGTGTGGACACTCCTGTATGTGTCCACAACTATAGTCTAACTTTCATAAATTTTCGAGGTCGTTTGATACCTCAACAAACTTGCGGAGTGCAGCTGGTCTGAAAGGGCAGAGCTGAAACCGATTGCTTTTGCCCTGAAGTCCAAAAAGTCATAACCAACGGTATACGTATGATCTTGCTATGGAATTTTGGGGGTAGTTTTCGGTATGAGTCTATTTGAAGATTCTCAAGTTTTAGAAATTCTAGAGTTCGTTTGGTAAAGGGTAGTAAACGCTCTGCTAAAAGAGTGACTGAATTTGTGTGCTATGTTGGAAGAGTCGTAGCTCATTGTGTGAGATGAATCTAAATGTGAATTTTGGGACACAATGAAATGGTACATGTGTAGATTGAGTATCTCAAATTTCATGAGCATTGGACTCAAGGTTGATTTATTATTGACTTTCAAAGTAGGCTATGTTCAGCCTAGTACAAGTTGACTAGTTTGTGTAGATGAGAAATTGAGAACTATTGTTAAGAATCTGAGAGATTGACCAACTAGAGAGTCGTAGTAGGGAGTCATAGCTTTCTAACCTATCTGGAATTGTGTAATTCCAGTTTATAGGTTGAGAATTATGATTTTCCAAAGATGTAACGGATCCAGTCTTAGTTAAAGCATTATTGGCTAAGTAAACCAGTTTCTTCCTGTTCGTACACCTGATGGAACTTATGTTTTCGAGAACTCAAATGATAGAGTCTGAAGGAGGTGTTCAACTCGGAAGTTGAAGTAGACACTCCCACCTTCCCACAGGACCCAGAATCGAGAATTTCCGATGAGTGAGCAAACTTTTATGATATTGAAAAGGTGCAGCGAGTGCAAGAAGAATATACTATTGAGAGTATATGAGGTTTTATAGTATCAAGAGGATTGAATTCGAGGGAATGGTTAGCTGGAGAGTTGTAGACCAGAGTCTTAGATTTTCAGAATGGGTGGTGTCAAGCAATTCGGTATTGTGTGTTAGAAGTTATGGGCGTTGCAAGATAGCAACCTATTGCTTAGACCAAACTTCAAGTTTAAGTTGACTCGGGGACTTAAGCTCTTAAATATTTGAGGGAGCCGCTCACTAGGGGATTGCTTTGGATCTCCCTACCTTTCTAGAAGTCTGATTGTGTTGAACTTCGATGAGCATAGCTTGGGTCACAGCTACTGCCATTTCTTGAATTATTTCATAGGACAATTGATGGGGAACCCTCTGCATGCCGCAGTGTGGTGATCATGAGCTATCAGGTTTTAATAATGTTTTAGCATTTCATTTGGATCTTGGATAAGTTCCTGTGCTTAATACTCATGGTGGACATGAGGGAGTTGGGATATAGCTCTGGTCGGATGGTGTTTGGTGTCTCGATGCCTGAGTCTATCAATGGTCAAGAATTGATGGTTATGTGTGTGCTTACCTTCATTTGATTTGTATTGCATCCTTAGGGCGACGTTGGACCACTCGCTGAGGGTCACGGGCCAGGATTATTTGGTCGCGGACCTGTGAAGGTATTGGGAATCAGTGGATGTGATTCCTGTGATGATTGTTGTCTGACAGACCAGACAGACTCGACATTGTTGATCGACTCCGAGTGTGATTTGGTAACAACTTGTTCCAATAACCTACATTGAATAGGTTTTCTTTTATTGTTTTCGCTTGAAGATCGAATTGGTGTTAAGGGTGACTCCCTATAATCTAACTCGTTCTGAGAGTTAGCACTAGGTGGTGATACTACGGGATTGTCTCTTCTAGTCATTAGGGATACATGCTACGGTGCGTATCTTACACTGTTGATTCCTGAGGTACCGTGGTAAGGACGGGATGGGATCCAGGTACATACTGGTGGACACGAACGGGTCATATGGGCTGCGGTCCTGTGAAATACGGTGCCATAGGTATGCTGCGGTATAGCTTTAAGTTCGTCATGGCTGTTGAATGGGGTCCGGGTGTCGGGCACTAGTGGCAAACCAAGACACCACTAGGTGACTGCAGAACGGTGGGACCGTTGATCTGCAACCTCATTAAGTTCGTCACGGCTGTTGACTGCAGAACGGTGGGACCATTGATTGCAGAACGGTGGGACCGTATATCTTTAAGTTCGTCACGGCTGTTGAATGGGGTCCGGGCGCCGGGCACCAGTGGCAAACTAAGACACCACTAGGTGACTGCAAAATGGTGGGACCGTTGATCTGCAACCTCATTAAGTTCGTCACGACTGTTGACTGCAAAACGGTGGGACCGTTGACTGCAGAACAGTAGGACCGTATATCTTTAAGTTCGTCATGGCTGTTGAATGGGGTCCAGGCACCGGGCACTAATGGCAAACCAAAACACCACTAGATGACTATAGAATGGTGGGACCGTTGATCTGCAACCTCATTGCCACGATCTATCTATCGGGAACAGGAAGTAGACCAAATTAGAATGCATTGCATAGCGAGGGTTCAAATCCCTGAAACTGGAGAAACGGCTTGATCTGGGGCACATGTAGGTGTGTCCAGAGTCTTGCTTAGATTAGATTAAGTACGTATGTTCTGGGTTCTGCATTTTGTATTAGACTTCAAGTCATGGCATATACGAACACTAGGAAATCAGGATACACGTTTATTTTTCATTCGAGCTGAATTGTGAGTGTGATAGTTGAACTGTATAATGAGTGTGAAAGTGATGTATTGCGAGACGTGATGATATGTGCTGTAAGAAATGAATGAATACGATGTTATGTGATATGAGATTGGAAAAGAATATAAGTCGTGAGTCTGTAATTGCAAATGAATGGTAAATAAGGTGCAATTTATGTGAGAGTAGAGTTATTTGTGAATGTAAAGCTTTATGAAAAAATAAAGCTATAGGAATATTTGCATAAGGCGTAAAGTGATGGACCTTAAGCAACTAATTTGGAAATGATTTCCAAACTAAGGATAAGTATGTTGTGAGCGGGTATGGATATGCATACAGGAAATGACTCAGAGAGTATTTGATGTAAATTCCCATTTATGATGTTTACATGTTCAGGTTTATCTTGGTATTCGTAAGTTCGTTCTGTTTTACTTATAAAGTTTAATTTATTTGCTTAATTAATAGATTATACTCACACTAGAAATGACTAACCCCTTAGTGTTTGGGGGTGGGGGGTGGGGGTGGGTTAGAGAGTCCCTGGACTACCCTAGATCCCCTAATGTACAGGTCCTCAGCGGTGCACAGGTGAGGTGTAGATTCATGGTTCTGTGGAATGGAGCTTCATTTTACAGTTTGTTGTTTAAGGGTTAATTGTGTGAATAGTGAATTTTATGATTTAAATTGTATTTTTGATGTATAAATACATGGACGACAATGATGAGTATAGTGTGGGGTAGTATGGTATGTTCTCGATCCGTACCCATCTCGTTGTGGTGTACTGGGCACTGTGGTATGTTTTACAAAGATTTTTCTAAAAACTTTACCTAGTTTTCAAAGACTTTTATGGGTTTTATTTGATATTTAATATTCTATTATGAGTTTGGCCCCCAGAGCATATATATTGGTTGCTTGTATGTCTCTGCTCATTTTGGCCTGGGGAGCCCGTGAAATTATTGCCTGTGATGTGAGCTACGGAATTTAGAGCAGAATTTTGTGAGCTTTTCGTGTTTCGGGATAGAAATTTCAGGGGAAACTCTGCCCAAATTTTCTTTGAAATATAACTATATTAGTTTATGTTTAAAGTGATATAGAAATTGAAAGAATTGAATTTGGAGTAAAAAGGGGGACGTTACAATTTGATATGACAAATTGATATTCGTAATTATTGATGTATTAACTCTGATGGCTATCAAAAGCGTTTTAAATTTCCGTGTGATTTACTGTGTCGAGATGCATCTGAAGGCAAGGATTCTGGGTGTGTCACGGATGTTCGATGATGGGGATCCAGGGCGCTACACATATCATATCATGTAGCCAGAAATTATATTATGTAACGAGGAATTATATCATGTCATGTAATCATGTAATCATGTAATCATATAATGGAGTCTATAGGTGGCCCCCGTCACCCATGACGTGATACTTAGTTCTACGTGACACTTAGTTCCATGTAACAGGTAACAGAAATTACTAGCTTGGAAAACACGGGCCCCCTTCCAAGTACAAACTCCTATATCGTCTACTACTAGGTCTTATCCTTATTCTCCGGCTTGTTATTCTTTTATAATGGCTAACATGAACATGAACACGATAACAGGTAACAGGACAGGAAGGGGGTATCAAGGTCTATGCAATGCAGGTAATATAATTCAGTTCATAAAATGCAAGGAACAAACATTTATGTATTAAAAACATGACGGCATAACTCTGGGCAGCAAGATGTTGCAGTACAAAACCTAACTTTCCCGCTGCTACAGGAAAGCGAAATTAGTTTCGTCAGATGTTCTAAAAACTAGACTCCCTGCCGGTTCCTACACATATTCACATGATACATTTCAACTACAAAAACATAGTCTACCAGCTAGTTCTTTATGAGTTTGTTGTGCAGGAAACAACTCAGCATCAAGTTATTGTATGAATAATTCATCTAAAAACTTAACTAAAACTCTTGCAAAAATTATAATTAAGTTCCTGACATTGGTAATTAATATTCTTAAAATTCTCGGGTCTAAATTCTTAAGTTATCTTACTGTTCCAATTAATTTAAGATGATAGTGTAATTACAAACAACAAATCTGGAATTTCGATAGCACATTAGTAAAACTTAAATATTTTGCATTCTATAAGTCGAATTGAGAATCTGTCAAGTGGTCTGGATTCCTCACACCGAGGGCTACAACTTTTATTCAGAATTTTCTAAGTTATTCTTGCTACAACTGGATCAAAAGTTCAATTCTTTACTGGTCTAGTGTTCTAACAACAGTTTAGGATCAAATTTATGTGTATATAACGGGTCTGAAAATCTATCCAAAAATCTGATAAAAATTATTTCGAGGTTCCCAATCATGTCCAATAACATTCAAATAATTTTAATTTTAAATTCCGCTATTAACAAGGTGTCTCAATTAGTGAAACAGATCATCATGCTCATAATTAACAATCTGAAATTTATAAACCCAGCGGTACGAAAAATGCGATAAATTATTATCTACAACTCGAAATTCAGATCTGTCCAATGTTCCAGATACTAGATTAAACAGGCTCTAACTTTAATTTAAGAAGGTTGGTCTAATTATGACAGTAACAAGGTCTAAAGTTCACTACAATACAATTAGGCAGCAGGGCAGCCACATGGTAAATTTATCTAACGACAATTAAGATGTATAAATTGCATATACTACTACGGGATATTAACAGAGCATTCATGACTAGTAGTTCAAGGGTATTTCTACGATTACCAATGTGAAAAGTTTCCATTTCTATAGCTACAATTATAGAATTAAATATTTATACTACCACACGATAAAAATCATCAGTCTTGACATGTATCTATCTACTTATGCTTCTTTGTCACGTGTTCGTATAATGCACAAGGATGTTCATGATTGACTTACGTGCAAGAAATTAACAAGAGTTGAATGTACACGAATGGGTAAATATTTAATCAATAAGGGAATGAATGAGATTATGTCACGACGAGTCAATCAACCGACTTGCGGGATTCAAGGCAAAACTTGTACTAGAACAAGGAGAGTGTACAAGGAAATACTTGCCTTTTGTACCGATGAATGGAAGCGAGACGAGAGATGGCGGCAACACATGCAAACGATAGAAACAACAAGAGCACGTGCAAACAACGGAACCACGATGGCACGTGCAACAACGGACAGCAACAAGCGGGAGCACGTGCAATCGAAGGGGACAGCAAGACAGTGGTTCGGCGGTGTCGAGCTCAGTGGCAGCGAGACGAGGAAGAAGGGGGTTACTGTTGTTCGGGGCTCGCAGTTCCGGAGCGGCAACGAGGCAGTGTTGAGTGACACTTGAGGTGTAGACGATGGCAGCGAGGCGACGAAGGGTGGCACAGCAGTGTTCAGAACTGGCAGCAACAAGGCAGCACTCGGATGCTGCAATGGCTGTGGCAGCGACAGGGTGGGAGAGTCGCAGGGAGCAAGGCGGCAGTGACTGCAACAATGGCGGGGAAGGAGCTGATTGTGGTGGTGATTGGCAGTGACATCGGGTGGCTCAAGCGGTGGATGAAGGCCGCCATGGCAGAGGGCTCGAGCGGTGGAAGTCGCGAGGTGGTGGCGCGTCTCAGGGAGGCTGGCAATGGCTGTCAAGTGCTGCGGTGATGGGTGGTGATGGAAAACTGGAGGTGGTGATGGTGAGGGCTTCGAGTTGGTGTAGCCGTGTTGACAGTGCTGCGGTGAAGAGCATCGGGAGAAGTTTCGGTGAAGATGGCAAACGGGGTGATGCGGGGAGCGCTGGCGATGACGAGACTCGGTGGCTATGATTGCTGGGGAAGGCAGCAGCAGGTGACAGTGCAGTTGTCGAGCATTGAAGTAGAGGCTGGCAGTGGAGGAGACAGGGGATGCTCGACAACGGAGGTGGCAGCAGGGACGAGGTGAGGGCAATGGCGGAGTGCGACAGAAAGAGCGTCGAGAGGTGAGGGGAAGATGGCAACGAAGAGGTTGAAGATGATGGAAGCGGAAGGGTCGCGAGGTGGACGGTGGAAGGCGGGTGGTGAGCGGAGCTGCGGATTGGAGGAATGGTCATGGATGGGGTGCAGCTCGAAGGTGGAGGGCAAGGTTGCTGGCAGTGGTTGGGTTTCGGAGCAGAGCGAGAAGAAGGTGGAAGATGAAGGGTGTTTGGGTCTGATGCTGATTATGAGGGGATTAAGAGTAATTAATTATGATGTAGATTAGTGGGGGGAGCAATTAGTGGACAGTTAAGGAGATTAAGGGGGTAGTGGGGAGATCTAGAGAGATTTGCGGGGAAACGTGAAAGGGGGTTGAAGACTAGGCAATTAGCTAATTAGGGAAAATTGGGTTAGTGGGTTTGAGTTGGATTAACGGGTTTGGGTATACAAATGTGGACTTGGGTTTTGGGTTTATATTAAATTGGATTTGGGATTAACTCATACATCAAATAATAAAATAATATTATTATAGAATGGTTGGAAAACTTGGGCTTTGAGTGGATTTTAAAACATTTATTAAGTATAAAAAGTAACTATAGATTAAATAATCAAGTAATGCCATTAATTAGGTAATCAAATACAAAATGAATATCATAGAATGAGTTAAGATTGAACTTTTCACAGAATAACCACATAATAATGATATACTTGGTTTGTGCTTTAAAAATAATAAATTAAATAGTAGGATATAGTATGAACTAGAAATTGGGATTGGATTTCTTGTACGAAAATAAGGATAAAAATAATAACGAGTTTGAGTTTGAATTGGACTTATAAAATAAATAAACAAATCATAGGTTGGATTAGGAGTTTGGGCCAAAATAATTAAATGATCAAATAGTAATAATATAATAGTACGGATTAAAATCTTTGGGCTCAACCAAATCAATCGGATATCCAAAATAAAGGCAATTTGGCTCTAGGAGAAAAGGAAGGTTTATCTAGAAAATTGAATTCCAATAATACGAAGAAGAAAATAAGTACAAGCAGGGTTGAGCGGGTTTGAACGGGTTTGTGGGTTGACGGGCCGGGTTGAGCGAGTTGGTATTGAGATTTTTCCGACCCGGGTTAACCCAGTTGGGATAACGGGTCCGACCACGACCCGAACCCGAACCCGAATCGGGCCAAGGCGGGTCGGGTAGAGTTGGGCGGGTCACGGGTTGACCCGACTTGGATGCCATCTCTAATCCGGGTATTATACTTAATTTATCCAATGATAAATGCTTATTCATAGTAGCAGGACCGGCCTCCACCTCAAGGCTGGTGAGGCGGTCGCCTCAGGCCCCCGATGTTTTTGCACATTTAGGGGCTTCCGAATTTGTATTTCCTTTATAAATATAGGCACGTATTTTATGCGTAAAAAAATTATATTGTAATTAGATCTCTAAAATAATTATTTGGGCTTTTCGCCAAAGGCCCCGGAACTCAAGGCTGGCTCTGCATAGTAGTCAGACATACAAGATGTTTATTGTCTTTTCCATGGTGTATTTCAGTCCTAGGATTTGAAAGATATGGCATATTCGCTAATATTGGTCTTATTAGTTCCATATTCAATGTCCATGTCCATATTACGTAATTTAGGCTCAACCAAAATGGAAGTGTACCCTACCACCTTTTAGTTCTTTCCTTCTCTTTCATATCTTAATATCGGCACAAGTTCCCATTGTCCCATGATGCATGCAATTCAAATTTTGTTTGCTACCTTATTATTATGTGCCAAAATTTTGTTTTTCTATAAATTTCATAAATTCTATTATGGATACATGAAGTGAGTTTTCGTGTTTTGCCTTGATGTCAAATCTTAGAGTTTGCTGAAGGCGTTGAAGTTGTTGATTGATATGAATATGGTTAGGGTTAGGTTTCGATACATGGTGTCTCCGATAAAGACGACAAACCCATCCCCAAATCCTCCATCGTTCTCGTAATCTCATTCCTCTCACCATCCTCTTCAAATAGGCATTTTGCCGCTTCAATCGAATGTGATTTGACGTATTGGTGTTGGTTTGAGCTTGATTGGATGATTAGAGTTCTGATTTGGGTTGGTTTGGTTTGAGTTGGTTTGGTTTAGATTGAACTAATTACGGATGAGACTAATCAATTTTTAAGGTTTAGCTAGGGGTAGGTTAGTGATTGTGATATCTGCATGAGTTCAAAGCGTGCATTGCATGCCTTCAGATAACTAGTAAAGTCTTAAGTAGAGAGTTGTTGACTAGATCTGTAATGGAGAACTCATAATTCTTGAAGACCTTTCCACTATATGAAAACTCTGAAATTGCAGTTAGACTTGACGATATTAGTTATATTCAAACATCTATCAAGTGCTGAGAAGATTCAAAACTGGCTACCTGTAGCAATATATATTGCAGTATATATATAGTTGAAATACAATGCTAGAAGGGTTCTCTCTCTTAGGCTTCTTCCATTTTGTTCTTACTCTATGTATGTGCATCTACCAGGGAGTCCGAAAAAATTTCTCTGGTTCAGTGATCATAGTCACAAAATGGGCCTAGGAAATAGTTTTACAAGACTTATATTTGAAGTTTCAAATATTTGGAAAAGTTGGTAAAAGAATAATTGCAACAAATTCGTGGTTGCGGATAAGTGTGAACCTCATACTTTTGACAAGAGTTTAATCATATTGGTTGGATGTGCTCTAAATATAAATTAAATATCATAAGTTTTTGTTTGTTCTGATAATACTAATCTTCAGTTATTAAAATGTAAACAATAACATTAACACTACTTAATAGTTAATAATAAGGACTACTGAGGAATGCTACTTTCCTTCTTTCTTTTTGTAGAAAAAATAACATATCATTTTAATTTATATTGAGGTATTGGAGGAAATCTATCATAAAAAACTGTCTTTGCCTAGTGTGTATTTTCTTTTTTAGATCATCCTAATTTATTTCCTGTAAATATTTGAAGGGTCATCATCCTCATCCTCTTCTATATATAACTGAACCTGAATGAGCTTCATTTGAAATGATAACCAACAATATTAGTGACTTGATGATATGCTTTCTGTTAAGGGGATATGGATTTTGTTTTCTTTTTAATCGTTTGTCTCGTCAGGATATTTTGCAACATATGCTATGGATCTGAGAAGGACAGCCTTTCCGACCATAGCACTGTCAATTGACAATGCGTCTGTTTCCAGATAATCATACGAGCCCTTCTTGACAAGTAGTTCTGTGTCGTTTGGTGGGAAATCTGGTAAATACTCTTCTCCAATGGCATACCATTTTCCGTTATGGTTCATGATAGCCACAAGCATGATCATTAGTTTGCAAGTGTCATCTTGGTGTTCACCATGGAGGAAAAAATAATAATATTTCGAGGGATTTTTTCCTGGAGATGTGTAAGAAATTTAACCGTATGTCTCATGAATTCAGCATCTCTTATAATTAGTAATGAATGATCTGATCCTTCTGAGTATTTTTTGGTATCCCTTACGTGATTGCATGACATAGAATACAAATGTTGGCCCTGCAACATCATAAAATTAGAGTAATGTAAGATGTGTATGGGTGTAATATTGGAATTGATAGGGGTCTATATTATAAGTTGTCAAAGACTTTGCCTATTTATATGAGGCTATTACCCTCAATGTATTTGTTGCATTTTGATCTATATTTCATTTCTTGATTTTGTATCGCACTAGGCATCCTGCATTGCTTGTTGATTGTTGTTAAATTTTATATGTTGTAAGAGGATTTGTATATGAAATTTGTTTTCGTGAAGTTTTGGATATTTTTATTTGTTTTTATGGTATATGTGTTGAATTCACCATGCGAAAGCTAACCCTCACCACAGTTTCTTGCATGATTAGGATATAAATCATTTATATAATATACAAATATATAAAAATAAAAATATATAAAATATAAAATAAAACCTATTTTCGATCGGACCTGAAATGAATAAAGAAATAGAATTTTAGAGCTAAGGAATAAAGTATGGATAAATCCAAACAACCTTTTCGCAAATCCAAGCAATCTTTTCGTAGGCGGTTTAAATTTCTTTTGATTGAAGGTTGGAAGATTTTAGTTGGTCTTAATAGATATTCATGTTTATTTGATGGATATTTGATTCTTATAGAGATATTTATCATCTTGTGAAAACTATTTCTGTAATAGAAAATTTGAGATAAATTATAGGATGATTTATTATTATTTGTTGGCCAAGCTTGCAATTTTAGCCAAAGAGACCCATTCCCTCTCTCTCTAAAAACCAAGTTATGGCAGTAACCGTAGCTATCCAGGCCTTCATGGAGTGCAAGAGTGTAGGCCTATCAATTTTTTTTTAACCCACTATTCTGTTCTAATTAGTGAATGCGGTTCTGTAGTTTTTTCCAGTAAAAGCTGCTCAGTGCAAGCACCAACCTAGGAAAAAACATATACTAATAATTAGCACAATGCAATATCAAAACCCAAAATCAAATACACATTAAACATTACTTTTCTTTTTGTTCTTGGGCATTTTGCTTTACTTTTCGAAGCTTGAACACTTTTCCCTTCTTCTAACAGCTTTTTGCATGCATCACCGGCTATTTCTTCAGCAAAGGCTCTTGCAGCTCTCTCCAACTCTATCTGCAGCCTCATATATATAATATGTACAATTTGCAAACACTATAAGAATCAAACATAAAAGAGACAATAAAAACAAGTTTATGGTACAAAGACAAACCCGCAAGAGAGTCTGAAAAGTCAACAAAAGAACCGGAAGAAAGTCCACAAAACGTTCCCTAGCCAACAACTTTAACTCCTTAATTCTGTGGAGATTCTTCATGATCTTTTACATCACCCACATCTTGCTTCGGGTTGGAAATTCCATCATATGATGCACAAATATTATTTATCTCCACTTCAATTTAATCTTTAATCATACAGGCGAGCAACCTGCTTTCCACTCTAGTAGCTTTCCAAATCTCGTTCGAAATACTAGCAACACGTGCACATGGCACGTACATAAAAATCCAATCGACAATAGCATCTGCAGAGGCCTTTTCGTATCCAAACATTTCAGAAATCATCTTAAAATCATACACAACAGTTTCCTCTATGAAAAACAAAATCCTATAAACTGTTCAGATCATTCACTGAATTACTTTCATCTGTTTTCTCTCACCAATGTCATAAAATCCAACCAATAATAAATCAATGTATCTTTCATTTATTTTCTCTCACTTTAACAAACATAATAGCAACAATCATCTCATCTATTTGACATTCTGATGGAACATTAACATGTCAAACATAATAGCAACAACACTCGAATACCGAACACAAACCCTATCAATCCAGACAAATCTCGGGTTTGAACAGACAGACTGAACTCGAACCTAGGTTACCTTTCAACATGAAATTGTTTCTTTCAGTTAGCAACTGAGATTTTGGGTTCATTTCAGATTCAAAAATGGCAGACCTCATTTTCTAAAACCTTTCAGGATGAAAAGTGAAAACTGATTATCTTTACTTATACCAGAATATCTAGAGCGCTGGTGTTGTGGCTATATGAACATTAGTCATGTAGCCTCAGATATGTATTGCAAGTGTATCCATCTTCATGTCTTATAAAAAATTAACTGAAAATCAATATCCATTGGGGCAATAAGTCGGACTCCTATGAAAATAGGACGTGCCAATCATCTTTGTTAGGATAAACCACAACTTATTAATCATTTCATTTGCAACAGTGACAGAATAGCCTATACAAATAGATAATGATAATCTAATGGATTTAGTATGAGAAGGTCAGAAAAGGTGCATACGGAGAGAAAATAAAGTATTTTTATTTTTACGGGCTGAACCCGGGGACCGGCCCCCCAAGCCTAGGGGCCAATTCGGTCCCGATTTTCAAAAGAAAAGCCCGGCTAGGCCCGGTCCGGATTTGAACCGGGACCGGTTGGACCGGCCCGCCCGGGCCCAGGCTGACCGTTGGACTAGTTTTTAATTTTTTTTATTTTTTTGTGCAGAAATTTAAAAAATTGGAAAATTACCAAATTGCCCCCAACGGATCTATACTAGCTAATTTTAGGGGTACTGTAGGAAATCAAAAAAATTGCATATTCTATATATACAAGATCATTTCTTTCATTTCTCTTCACTAATTTACTCAAATCTCTCTACTATCTCTCAACAAATCAAGTTTCTACTATATTTTGCAAGGATCAACAATCAACAACAATCAACAACACTATTACAAGCTCTCAAGTCTCAACTCACTCAACTATCATTCTTCAAACTTCAAACACTCATACAGTATTTTAGAATATGTTTAATTTGTAGATTTAACATATTTGATTATTCTCATCTATATCCCTTAATTAGTTTAGATTTTCTTGAACTTCTTCCTCTCATTTTTTTAGATTTTATTTATAAATTTGGTAAACATACATACACTACTCACTGGTTCTTGTTATTATTGTTTTTTTTAGTTGAGATAAATTGTTGTTCTTTTTAAATTTTGTTGTTTCTTTGAATTTAATTTTCAAACATTTAGTTGTTTCATACATTTCTTTTAAATTTCTTTGTTTCTTTTAAATTTCTTTTAAACATACATTACTTTTCATACATTTAGTTGTTTCTTTTATTTAGCAATTTAATTATTCATGAACTTCATTTTATTTAACAATTTGTAATTTATTAAATCAATTTAAATTTGGTTTTAATTTCTTTTATTTATTTGTTCATTGCAATTGTTATGAAATTACTATTTAATACATGATCTTTGTTTTTAAAAAAATTACACTCAAAAACCGACCCGGCCCGCGAACCGGCCGGGACCCCACCCATGGGGCCGGGGGCCAGGTCCGGCCCGTCCGGGCCTCACATTTCCCCCCGGCCCAGCCCGGCCCGCGAATTGATTGAGTCCGGCCTGGGTTGGCCCAGGACCGGGCCAAGCCCGTGCGGTTCCGGCCCGGCCCGGGTAGTTCGAATGCCACCCCTAGTTCTTCCATGTATAACCGGTGAAAAACTTTAATTAATATGACCAGACAAGACCTCTTCTTATGCTTGGAAAAGTAAGAAAGTAAAGTGCTAACGTGCCGCTCCCTTCCTCCACCAAGAGAAACTGGGCTTAACATTATAGAATTCTATGATCCAAGATCCTTATTAAGAGAAGAGCCCTTGATATTTTAACCAAACAACAACATACAACTGTCAACAAATGATCAAATTCACTAACTCAGCAAGTATTAATGAGAATCATTCTATACTACCACTACAATTTCCAATGGGAAAAGCAAGCTTCTAATGGAAAAAGAATAAACAAACATTTGATGCACACAGTGCGAGAATGTTAGCAGCAAGACTGATCTAAAAGCTGGAGTATAGTTTTCTCAATCTTCATACAATACACAATACACACTAGGTACATATATAACATTATTATACACACACATGCTTTACCTGTATGTAATTAAATTAATATATCTCTAATACTCAAGTTGGAGCATACATGTCATACATGCCCAACTTGTCATTGATGAACTGTATTTTGGCTCTAGCAAGAGGCTTTGTAAGAGCATCAGCTAGCTGGTGATCAGTACAAATATGTTAAGCTTCTATCTGAGGGGGCTCATATGGAGTGTCACTAATCTTGTTGCGAACTACATGACAGTCAACTTCAATGTGTTTGGTTCGTTCATGAAACATGGCATTCGTGGCTATATGAATGGCAGACTAACTATCACAATACATAGCATCAGCTGATACTGAGGAACCCCCAATTCAGTAAGTAATCGTTTGATCCAAGTCATCTCACATGTGGGGTTAGACATAGCACGATACTCGGATTCTGCACTTGAACGAGACACCAATTTTGTTTCTTACACTTTCATGAAACTAAGTTTCCTCCAACAAACACACAATACCCAGTGGTGGATCTCCTAGTCGTTGGGCAGTCAGCCGAGTCAGCATCTGACCAACCTGCAATTCGACAATGTCCGGTTGTCGGCGAGAACGCCCAACTTGGAAAATTTGTGATTGGCCAGTCATTTGTTCTTGCTCTTCTACTTCGTCTTCTTCTTGGATCTTGCCTTATGGAGGAGGTTCTTGTTGTTGTTGCTGCCCGGGGCATTGTGGCGTATTAATCACGCTCTTCTGACGAGTCGAATGAACCGTCTTTGTTAAATAATGATCCAATCGTGCTCCATCTCCTACCTCTTCAAGTGACCTCTGCATGGACTAAGCATCTCACGTGCAAAAGCTTTCATGCTCTCGGCAGCATTACTCTCAAGTACACTAGCACACTTCTTTGCAATATCACATATATTATCGATCTAAAACCCAAGAAAAGTACAGTAGACACAATCCCATTATGAAATAATCAATTTAAAAACATCGAATCGAAATACAAAAATGTGAAACAACTTTGACTCACCAGCAAACGATATGATGATGCCTTCAGTTGGTACATGGGTTGTGACGAAGAATACGCCGGTGGTGGTTCAATCTCTCTTTTTCCGAAATTGGTACTTGAATCTCAACTGGCACGTTGGTCTTCGGAGATATGTACAAACGTTTTACCATCCGGTATAATGTCATATACAGTTCATGTGCCTTGCCATCACATATCTCGACATCTTCAAGTACCAACTCAAACCGCCGCTCATTCCACAATGCCACATAACCGCACTGGAAATCTGCCCAGTCATGATTGGGCATACAACACATCCCTCTAACGGCATGTAACTCAAAGTCATACGAGCAGTTGACGGGAATGTCTTGTTGTTGCCCGAATTGGCGAATGACTCTATCCGGGAAGTAATGCTCCACAGTACCAAAATACGAGTGTAGCTCTCGTCAACTACAACTGTGAATCAGCCGTACACACTGGTGGAAGTCTTTGCACGCGCTGGGGAGCATACGTCTCTCAAATTACCAGCTCATCTCGCAATTGGTTGAACTCGTCTTTGTAGTATGTTAAAACACCTTTTGAGTTATCTTTGTAGCTATGACTACCGATCCAATACACCTCTAAAGGTGCTAACATATCACTGTTCGGTGCATCGGCCACCAAACCATCCGTTGGTCTCGTAATATAGGGGCAACCCACGTGTAGACGTTCTTATGACCAAATCTGTAACAAGACCATCAGCCCCGTCATCTCAATTCCATCTAATGCACACGCTGTAACGCCCTGCCCCAATAAACAGACAATTTTATTATTTTTAGAAGACAACAACTACCCACCACAGGCTGCCTCTCAAAAGGTGGTTAACCAATTAGGTGATTCTTGATCATAGGCAATTTTATTTATACTCAATTAATTTTTGTCTACTCCCGATATGGGACTAATCTCCACAATCTCCTCTTTTTTTAAAATTCCCGTGCACACCTAGAGTAGTCCCGTGGGCCCTACTCCAAAGTGCCACGTCATCATAGTACAAGACACCATCTGTGTCGTGTTTTTTCTGAAATAAACCATCGGGTTGGCCCCCACACACACCAGGTGACGTCATCACCTTCTCAAACACTTGCACGTTCTGTGTTTTCTTCACAACCCGTGGGGCCCTCCATAGTATTATTCCACTTCTCATCAATTTTTCACCAATCTGACACTATTTCAACTTATATATATATATATATATATATATATATATATATATATATATTATATTCTTGAAATTACGGGGTATTATATACACCCCACTTTAGAAATCAGCGTCCTCGCTGAGTACGGGGCATGCGCATCTAGTGTAGATCCGCCTTTCTAGCCGATGTGGCGTCGTCCTCGATCCCGGAGATCAATCACTCTTCCACACCCGGTGCAAAAAGTCGGCTCTGATACCATTTGTAACGCCCCGCCTCAATACTCAGGACAATTTTATTATTTTTAGAAGACAGATTAGATACTATGTAGTACAACTGCCCACCACAGGCTGCCTCTCAAAAGGTGGTTAACCAATTAGGTAACTCTTGATCATAGGCAATTTTATTTATACTCAATTAATTTTTGTCTACTCCCGATATGGGACTAATCTCCACAATCTCCTCTTTTTTATAAAAAATACCCGTGCACACCTAGAGTAGTCCCGTGGGCCCTACTCCAAAGTGCCACGTCACCATAGTACAAGACACCATCTGTGTCTTGTTTTTTCCGAAATAAACCATCGGGTGGGCCCCCACACACACCAGGTGACGTCATCACCTTCTCAAACACTTGCATGTTCTGTGTTTTCTTCACAACCCGTGGGGTCCTCCACGGTATTATTCCACTTCTCATCAATTTTTCACCAATCTGCCACTATTTCAACTTATATATATATATATATATTATATTCTTGAAATTACGGGGTATTACATACACCCCACCCTAGAAATCAGCGTCCTCGCTGAGTACGGGGCATGCACATCTAGTGTAGATCCGCCTTTCTAGCCGATATGGCGTCGTCCTCGATCCCGGAAATCAATCACTCTTCCACACCCGGTGTCGAAAGTCGGCTCTGATACCATTTGTAACGCCCCGCCCCAATACTCAGACAATTTTATTAATTTTAGAAGACAAATTAGATACTATGTAGTACAACTGCCCACCACAGGCTACCTCTCAAAAAGTGGTTAACCAATTAGGTGACTCTTGATCATAGGCAATTTTATTTATACTCAATTAATTTTTGTCTACTCCCGATATGGGACTAATCTCCACAATCTCCTCTTTTTTATAAAAAATACCCGTGCACACCTAGAGTAGTCTCGTGGGCCCTACTCCAAAGTGCCACGTCACCATAGTACAAGTAACCATCTGTGTCTTGTTTTTTCTGAAATAAACCATCGGGTGGGCCCCCACACACACCAGGTGACGTCATCACCTTCTCAAACACTTGCACGTTCTGTGTTTTCTTCACAACCCGTGGGGCCCACCATAGTATTATTCCACTTCTCATCAATTTTTTACCAATCTGCCACTATTTCAACTTATATATATATATATATATATATATATATATATATATATATTTATTTTATATTCCTGAAATTACATGGTATTACACAAGCACTTATGCCTAAAAGATAGGTTGGGAAGTAAGACGTCCGGTTCACCAGGTAGGCATTTTCATTGATTTCATGCAAAATTTTAAATGGGCTAGCAGCACGTGCATTCAATTTCTTAACGGATCCAGCTGGAAATCGTCCCGGACGAATCCGAACGAACCATCACCTCGTCACCAACATCAAAAGTTTTAAATTTCCTTCTAATATCCGCCTTAAACTTGTAGTTAAAATTATTCTCATTAATTTTCTTAAAAGTTTCTCTATGCAAATCATGAATGCGAGATGCAAATGTGGATGCAGAGCCTGAGACTATGGGCTGCCTAGGACGATAACAATGATGTTCTAACATGAGGACAAGATCTATGGGCTGACTAGGACGATAACAATGCAAAACTTCATGTGGACTCATGCCGGTGGTTCTATTCTTTGATGTGTGGCAAGCAAATTCAACAACAGTTAACTTTAAGTCCCAAGTTCCTAATTTTCCATCACAAGAGTACGCAAGAGATTGCCAAAACTCCGATTGACAACCTCGGTCTATCCATCAGTCTATGGATGGAAGGCTAGTGAGAATTTCAATTTCGTGCCCATCTTGTGCCATAGGATCTTCCAAAAGTAACTCGTGAATTTTACATCCTTACCGGACAGAATTGTTTTTGGCAATCCATGTAGCTTCAAAATATTATCGAAGAAGATTTGAGCTACACGAGATGCACCGAAAGTTTTCGAACATGGGAGAAAGTGGGCATTTTTAGAAAAACGGTCCACGACGACAAGAATGGATTCGTATTTCTTTTGCGTTTTCGGTAAGCCCAACACGAAATCCATGTTGACATCTTCCCAATGGTGACTAAGGAAGTATACATGCCTATATTTTGTTTTTGTTGTTTGGCGAGTTGACAAGTATGATGCATGTTAACAAGTCTCGCAACGTCTCTTAAGCATAGGCCAGTAAAACATATGTTCCACATCATCATCGGTCTTGCATAGCCTAAAGTGTCCATTAATACCACCAACGTGCAATTCTCAAACAAGATACTCTCATAATGATGTACTAGGAATGCACAGTTTGGAATGATAGAAGTGATAATCATCTTTCAGAATCACCTTTTCAACTCATCATGTTCCGTCTGATTCATCCGATAATGTAGCAAGTTAGGAAGACTCGCTCCCGAAATCAGATCAATAGCATGTTAGATGTCACGCAGCGGGGATAACTGGTTGGGGAGGTCAACAGAAAACACATCTGCAAATTCTTGGAGGACATGAGTAACTTGAGGAGAGATGGGTGACTTATGCACTTTAGGAACTTCTCTCGCTGTGAGTAGTAGAACGGTCGTCCATTTGTCAATTTCTTCTATGAGTTCCTTTTCACCCATATAAGCTGTGATTTTATTTGTCAATTACTCTTGCCCTTTCTCGGGGGAGTTTGTGTTTTTACAGACGGGTGAGTTTGAGATTTGACGGGTATTAGCTTTATTTTTAATTCGTCATGTTAGAACACACACTGATTGGATCGACCATATATTGTCACATTGTGGTCATATAACCAAGGTCTCCCTAAAATTACGTGACCCACATCCATTTTGAGCACATCACACCAAATTTGTTCCTTGTAGGCTTTGTAGTCTATAGGGACCAAACAACGATGTGTTACTTGGAGAGCTGTCGCATCAATCCAAGATACTTTGTATGGGTGTGGATGGGGTTCAACCTTAAGCCGGATCTTGGCTAGGACTGCTGAAGAGACAACATTGATGTTACTTCCACTGTCAACAATCACCTTACATTTTGGCCACCTATTATCATGAAGGTGTGAAATATAGCAGTGCGCTTCCAATCATTTTCTTCTTTTGGTTAGGACAATGCACTTCTGACTACATTCAAAGGAGGTGATTGGATCGACCAAATACAGTTGAGATACTGGTCATCCTTTTTTTCACCAAAGTCATCACTTTCATTAGATTCATAGGAAAACACATTGTCAAAATCATTAGCAATGATAGCGATACTTTCTACAATGTTGATCCTACTGGTGCTGGGACAGTTACCAGCAACATGGTCATATCCCTTGTTATCATTTCTAGGTGGATAGGGATTTGAAGTAGGCTTACTTGTGTAAAACTTATTGGGGTACTGAGAAGAGGACTTAGATCTAGAGAAATCAGTGGAAGTCATTCTAGAGGAATGATCTCTCGAATTGCTGGACTTGTAGTGAGAACTTGCTTTAAGAGAATTCATATCGAGGACAAGGGCATAAGCCGCTGCCAAGGAGTCCACATTTTTATGGATTGGCTCGTTTCTTAGATCGGCTCGTAGTCTAGCTTTGAACCTAGAGGATTTGTTCTTCGCTCTCTTCGCTATGGGTGTCAAGCTTCGGCCTCTGTGGGCATGTTTAAGATTGGTCCAGTGTTGTTAAACTGTACCAGTCAATTTCAGTGTGGCAAATTCAACCTTCAGGGCTTCGCTTATGTCAAGCCACACGAAGTAGTGGTCCATGACACGGATCCAATCAAGATAAGCTTGGGGTTTCATATGGCCTTCAAAGTGGGGAACGTCAGCCTTAACGTTCTTCTTCTATTGTTCGTCAGGATCACGATCTTGACGTCGGTCGTCACGATCATTCTCTTGGGGGATCTGACGATGAAGCTGAGGAAAAATATTTTGATTCAATTCCACTTGCTCAAGCCTCTGATTGATATTGACAAGAGTTGCTTGAATGGCAGCGATGGTAGTGAAAATGTCAGTGTTGCCCATTTCAGTCCGACGAGGAACTTGTTGATTTTTAGAATTCCTGATTGGGTAGTTTGGGAGAGACAAGGCTCTTTAGGATTTGTGATGGTGCTGCGAAGGCGCATTCACCAAAGGTGAAAAACTAAAGACCGCAGGGACGTGTGTTTGCTGAAATTGGGGAAAACGTGACACAAATGAACCTAAAATGATAATTTTTTTTGTTTTTTTAATTATTTTTTTATTTTTTTAAAATAACCCTAAAATGATTAGAAATGAATGCACAAATTATGACTAAATGATGCAAAAACTAGGGTTTTAAAAACCTTCGCTCTGATACCAAAATGATGTAAACTTCACCCTAGGTAGAGAATTTTCAAGAATATTAAAAAATTGAGTTTACCAACATGTAGTGTCAAGTTAAAAATTAAAACTAGTGATTGATATAATGGATTTTCTAAAAATCGAATAAGTCTAACAATCTCAATTAAATATCAAGCCTAAGATTCAATGATTATACTGAAGTGTTCTTAGCAAGTAAAATATTCAATAATGATTCGTACGCTATTAGGCAAGTAGAAGCATACACAGTCAATATTGGTGGACGACAGTAAATTCAGATAATATTCTAGAGATGAAAGGCAATAAAATAAATAATGGAGAAATTGAGCGAAATTACCGAGGTTCGTAATCGCCACGGATGGAGAGGAAGACGATGCTGGAATTGGGTCTGATCCAACAGCCCAAACAACAAACAGCAATAGGATCCAATAGAAAGCACTGATCTCACTTGCGCTTTGTTTGAGCTCGGGAAGAAGGCGACGGAGGTAGAGGGTCGGGGCAACAACGTGTGGTGGTGGTGGGGACGCCGGTGGTAGCAGGGGCGCTGGTGACAGTGGCGTCGGTTGGAGAGGAGGGGGTTTCGGAGTAGTGTTGGGTTTAGATGAAAGAGAGCAGTCGGGGTTGATGGTGCTCAGCTGGTGCTGGTGTAGTGGTGGTGTGCGGCGGAGGAGGTCGGGATGGTGATGGTGAAGAGGGGTGACGGTGGGGGTTTCGGTTGACGACGGTGAGGGGAGCGGGTTGTCGACGGGGGTTGGGTTTAGGTTGGTGACAACGACAATGAGGGGAGGGGGGCGACGACGGTGGCGAAGCAAGTTGTCCCGTTGGGTTTGGGTTGATGGCAACGATGGGGGGGGGGGTGGGGGGAGGGGGGGTTGGGGGGCTTCAGAAAGAAGAGAAAGAGGAAGGGGTTTTAATTTAGGATTTCTCACAAACCCTAAGTCTCTCAATGTCTCACACAAAAGAGAGGAATGAAGAGCAAAACTCAATTACACAATTTATTTTTTCAATCAAAAACATTTTTTTTCATTAATCAAGAGGCTACATATAGGCTCAAAACAAATCTCAATACAAATCTCTAAAATATCCTAATGCAGAAAATAAATGGTGCAAATCACAAAAGCACTACACTACATATGGCTAAAATGTCAAAAACCCAGTATAAATATTAATAGTCATCCCAAACGATGTCTGCACTGATAGAAGCGCCCAAAACATTTAGAACTGATGTCCTCATCGGTTTCGCCAACAAGAATCACAAAATGTTTGCAGGATAATAGGATAACCAGTAGACCGCCAAACTTAATTGTATATGTGCAAGTTGAAAGGGAAATATGTAGAATGGCTGATATACGTCTTCTAGTAAGCCTTGTCCAAACAAATAGTCTGTGATTCTTGATATTGCTATACATTATGTGCGTGTGAGCATAAGTGTTTGTACAACATAGGAAACAAAGTTGAGAGAGAAGTATGGTGATTCGGTTACGTGGGAGAAGGGACCCCTTTGTGAGCTTGTTAGTTGTTTATTTCTGTATTATTGTGGTTTTGGATGGGCTAGTCCTCCTTGTACTCCTTTATTTCCGTGTGTCCGGATCGTGCTTTGTCCAACTTTCGCCTTCTTTTAGTTGTTTCTTTTTAGCTATGCTTATTAACTAAACAAGAAGGTAGTCTCCATCTATTACTCAAAACATAAAAATAAAATACTTCGCAAACAAAGAACAAACTGACCACAATTTACTATGACCTGATACATCACCTACATCACCTGTCAATTAAATTGTCCTCAATGCCTCAACAGTGATGGGAGATATCATAAGGAGAATTTTACTGCTTAGACGATATTGAATCTACCTAGAAAACACACACATATAGCCCTGTATATGTAATTACGGACTAGTAATGTGAATCAAGTTATACATAAACGGGTCCAAAGAAAGCAATCAGAATATTAATTAAACATTATCTATGACAGAACTTTGACATATTTGCATTGTTTATAAATCATATCTCAAGCTTAATTAATAATCGGTTACTCAAAACTACCCATTAACAATAATGCACTAAAAATCAACAACGAAAAAAGTTAAACGCTATGAGTCAACTCTTCATTGATAAATATATCTGCATCTTTGATATATAAAATCTCAGCTTAATTAACAATCAGGTATTCAATTATAGTCTAAAAGCAACCGTTAAAATCTTGACAATAATTTTGTCATTAATATATGATTCAAACCAGAAATATAGGATTCAAGATTATCACAGATGTGAATAATGTTACCTTGCCTGGACTCAGATTATCCACAAGCTTTAAGGATCGACTCTGACCCGGTTTATCAATTTCAGTGGGTTTCCAAATCTCTGAGTCATCCATTGATCGACATCCATCGAATTCCCTCTGTCCTCACTCTACAAGTATCGATAACAGAGTTAATGCACTAGAAACCGATACCCGAAAACAGAAATGAAAGGTTAGTAATTGCAGAGATAATTGGAAGTTAAATTTAGTGAAATTCAACATACAGTTCTGTCGGTTGACTCACCTGTTCAAAAACAATAACAAAACCAAAGAATCAGCTAATTTATTAGAAGAAAATGTGAAAAAAGAAGAAACCAGTGACAAGAATTACCAAATCAGATGATGAACTGAAAGCATTACCAAATCAAGAAACCAGTGACAAGAATTCAGGTGATCACTTCTTTCTTGAAATGCAGAATCTTGGAATCTGGGATTCTTGATTGGAAATGCAGAATCTTGGAATGATTAACTAAAAATTGAAGAGAAATACACATAAAAAGAAAAAGATGAGAAAAATGATTGAAATGCAGAATCTTGGAATCTGGGATTCTTGATTGGAAATGCAGAATCTTGGAATGATTAACTAAAAATTGAAGAGAAATACACATAAAAGAAAAAGATGAGAAAAATGATTGAAATGCAGAATCTTGGAATCTGGGATTCTTGATTGGAAATGCAATATCTTGGAATGATTAACTAAAAATTGAAGAGAAATACACATAAAAAGAAAAAGATGAGAAAAATGAAGGAATCATTGCTGACCTCTGTTTCTCTCTCTCGAAATGGGTGATGAGAAGACAAGAATCTTGAAAGTGAAGAAGACTGTTCCTCTCCGGATATTTATGAATAAATGAGAGGGAGAGAGCCAATGTGCTTATCAAGGTGATAGATAAGCAGAGCCAATTATCAATTGTAACAACTTCTCTGCCTTTTCTTTGGTGAATCAGCAGGGACTTTATAATTCAAACCATGTACTGATTGATTCAAGTGCAGAACTGGGGATATTGTTGAACTTTCGTGACATGAGATGCAAGTGCTTCTCTCTTAATATAAGATTGGCCAGAAATAATAATATCTCCACCTCATCATTAATGACAACAATTAAAATCCAATAATAATAATTATTATTATAATAAATATAAATAATAAAATATTTTTAAAAAATTTTGATTATTCATGTTATATTTGTACACGCATAAATTACTACAAAAGCCTTTATAATCAGATTGGTCATTTTTTGGGTATAATAACAATCTCAGATAAAGAACACATTAAAAAATGGTAAGAATCATGAAAGGGGAAAACAAAACTCAACGTAGATTAAGTTGAAGCTATTTTTTATTGAAGATCAAGAGGAATGCCGGGCCGCCAAGTAGTTCCTTGCGGGCTATCCATGAGGGCAATTCCGACTGCAGCCAACTCCTTTCTGATATCATCAGATTTCTCGAACTCCTTGTTCTTTCTTTGGGTATTCCTTTCTTCTATTTTCTCGAACACTTGATCCTCCGTAAGTCCTGCTCTCTTTAGGGCCTTTTCTCTCAACTGTTGTAACACCTGGAAGCATGTGCAATGGTATAGTTTGTGATGGTTAAACCTGTGGAGGTTAAAACCACATATACATATTCTGCACATGAACTGAGAACAAGTAACTAACCTCATTATAACTCGAAGGTACCAATCCGAGGATAGTAAGAACATTCTTGACTATTTTCTCATTGGCAAAAATGGATTCTATTCTTTTTAGCTGCTTCCTTCCCTGCATATATAATATCACACTTGTAATCAAAATAGATAACAGGAAAACACCCTCAAGCAATTTGATGTCATGTATATTGAGGATGGTTTTCTCGTCGGCATCTTTGACGACTCTTTCACTCAATCCATTTCTTAAATAAATGGATGATGCAACATATTTTTGACTATTTACCATGAACAATTTGATTGGGATTTCGTCTTGTATAGCTGCGATAACATATTCACACTGAGTGTCAAATATCTATCATCCATTATCCAAGGGAGATTATGTGGTGGGTTTTAGAACTGAACAAGTTTCAAGTTATTGTGGGAAAGCATTCCGCTGGCACACCAAATAACAACAAGTTCGTTCCTTAGCCATATTATCCTCAATCTGGGAATTTGACACTAAATGAGTTTGGGTTGGAAGTGACTTCAGTCCTTACTTTATTTAGAAATTAAGTGGACCTCAACAAGGAGGCCTAGGTTAAGGATAAAGACCAACCCCACAAAAAAACATTTAAAAGAAAACCATACCTTGCGAGTGTGAAGGAGATCATTAATGCTTTTGAGAGGCTCAGAGAGTGCAGCTAATGCTACAGGAGTGTGCAAGTCATCTGACATCGAGTTTTCAAACATGATAAGTAAATTTATAGTAGTGCTGACCTACACAGCAGAAAATAGGTGAACTCTTAAGAAAGATTGTTTACTAATATCACGTGAACGATTTCTAGATAACAAAAGTTCAACACTTGTTTAATGAATAACACATACTGTTCCCTAGTTAATAGTAGTTAAAATGTGAAAACGAATATATAATAAATAGGTTAAAAACAATAATTACAAACACCAATACTGTGGAAAATGTAACATAGTAACCCTGTACCATAAACTTGATATTTGATGACACTGCTATATAATCAAATCCAATCTTGACATGAATCAATACACAATTTGGGCACAGCTGTATTAAAGCTATTCAACTATTTGAGACATACCTGGCGAATGGTGAAGAAGTTGCCTAGAGATTTTGACATTTTCTGTGAGTCAATAGTGACGAAGCCATTATGGATCCAATAATTAATGCAGCTGGTCCTGCATGCAGCACAGCTCTGAGCAATTTCATTCTCATGGTGGGGGAACACAAGATCCCTGCCTCCACCATGAATATCAAATGAGTAGCCGAGATAAGCTGCACTCATTGCACTGCACTCGATGTGCCATCCTGGCCTTCCTGGGCCCCACGGGCTCTCCCAATACGGCTCCCCAGCCTTCGCTGACTGCATAAGTGGACATCAAATGCAATTTAGAAAATTTTGAGTGCCTAATTTTGCTCCCTAAGTAGAGTTACTAGTAGAGTTACTGATCTTAAACGTAACCTTAAATAGAGAATTTCCAAGAATTTTAAAGGATTAATTTTTACCAACATGTAATGCAGATCAAGTTAGAAATTAAAACAGTTAATCGGTTTGATGGACTTTAAAAAATTGAATTAAGTTTAACAGGCCAATTTACGACTCAATTCTAACAATCAATAATTATGTCCCTAAGTTTTCTTAGCAAGTAAAAGCTGCAATATTGATTTGTACTCTAATTAGCAAGTAGAAATGCTCACTCTTAATATTTGTAGACGACAGATAAATCAAATAATATTATAGAAATGATAAATAGTATCACAAATAAAGGAAACGAGGAAAGAGTATACTGAGTTGCGATGAAAACGTCGTGAAGTTGCTGGATCTGAACAATAGGTGACACTAAGGGTGCGGACGGCCGTCGATGGAGGCCACAAAGGGGCGGCGCCAAGATGTGAAGGAGGAGCAGCGATGGGGGGCATCGGGGTGGCTGTAGTCGACAACGGCAAGGAGAAAAGGGGGTCTCGGGTTGCTGGCGACGAAGGGAGGCGGGGCGAGCAATGGGGCAGTCGACGGGGTGGCAGTGGCGATGGGGAAGGTGGTCGGTGGGGCTAGGTGTAATACCCCGCAAAATAGCATATGGCTATTTTTGCACTGTAATCTATGCACGTATGAGTATTGCACACGATTACACATTTTTCGAGGAAATTATCAGTTAAATTGGGAGATTTCCGACACATGAGTTATTCTGAATTCGATAAGGTAAACTCGGAATATCGTCTCGATTAAACTGTGGTTTTGTCCCGATTGTTTTGACCAGATAATTTTTGGGAGAAAATTATAATTTCTATAAAACATGTATTTTTATAGGATTTTAATTTATATGTATTGGTTATTCCGATTAAGCTAGTAGTTGGATTGAATTTGGGTCGAGTTTGTGCACTAGGGTTAGAATCGGAGGGTGGTGACCTAGGGTTCCTTGACCTAACCTAGGGTTAGGAACCCTAGCATCATGATGATCATGGCTTGATCTTGATAAAAATCCAATGGTGGAAATAAATCACCGTGTGAAGGTTGACAATGAGAATGGGAAGCTTCCATGAAGTTTCCAAAGAAGCTTCCATGAAGCTTCCACATGATGTGTTGGCTCCCCATCTCACCATACACCTCCACAAGCCTTAGCTCCTCCCATCCTAACCCTACACCTCTCCAATTCCGGTCTCATTCCACCTAGCTTCCCTTCACTCCATATATACCCACCTCCACTCACACTCTCTCATTCTTTCCTTTCTTCACTTGTTCTTGTTTCAAAAAAAAAAAGGAGAAGGAGAAGGAGAAAGGTGGAATCTTTTGAGTAGGGAGTTGTAGTAGGGTGGAAAAGTAGGGGATTGAGGAGTCCAAGTTATACAAGTGCAAGGCAAGCAAACAAGCAAAGCAAGGAGCAAGGAAAAGAGAAAAGCAAGCTAAGCCTACAAGGAGTGTTCTTGCAACTTCAAGTGGGTGATCTCCTCAACTCTAAACTTGGAATTTATTTTCTTTTGAGTAGGAAATGGATGTTTAGTGGCAGTATACATGATGTAGTTACCATGTGTGAGCATGTGAAGTGCTAGGGAAACATAGTTGTATGGTAAGAACAACTTCTTCCTTAAGCTTGTTAAGAAGCATGATTGTGAGGGTATATTGGGGAATTTCTTACACCCAAACGGTTTGGAATTTGGGCTAAAATTCTGGGGTATTGTTCTTCTATGTATGTAGAGTATCCATGATTTTTTTCATAATAATTGGATGCATTTTAGTAGTCCAAACAGCGGGTCCAAGTCCGGACAGTAAGCAGCCAGAATAGCTGCTGGCTGTGATGATTTTTGTGTGCCTTTCCGATTTTATATCTCGGAAATGACAGAGCATTTTAAGCTGGAAATTTTTGTGGACGCTCTGGTATGTGTCTACAATCACAATCTTAAATTTCGTAATCTTCCGAGATCGTTTGATGCCCCGAAAAAATAGTAAAACGCGACTGGTCTGTATGTGTCGGCTGAAGCTGACTGAGTTTTGGGCTGAAGTTCAAAAAGCCATAAATTCGTGTACGTTTATTATTTTGCTATAAAATTTTGGGTGTAGCTTGGGGTATGAGTCTACTTGATGAATCTCAAATTTTAGATTTTTTAGAGATCATTTGACGAGGTTTCAAAAGTGATGAGTGAGGGGCAGTAAATAACCTGCTGAAACAGAACAGCTGAAAATATTGCTATGTTTGAGGAGTCATAGATCTTTGTGTGAAATGAATTTGAATGCGAATTTTGGACACAATAAAATGGTATATGTGGAGATTGAGAATCTCAAATTTTGTGCGCATTGGACTCAAGGTTGATTTATTATCGAATTTCAAAGTAGGCTATGTTCGGCCTAGCGCAAGTTGTCTAGTCCGTGGAGATGGATATTCCTGGACTTATCGGTTAAGAATTTGGACGACTGGACAACTAGAGATTTGCAGTAGGGAGTCATAGATTTCTAACCCAATTGAAATTTTATAATTCCAATTTGTAGGTTGGATGTTATGATTTTCCGAAGTTGGGATAGATTCGGCCTTGTCAAGGCAATGGTTGCTAGAGAAATTAACTTTCCCTTGTTATGCCCCCGATGGAAAATGAGTATCTTTGAGGACCCTAAGGATTGAATCCGAGGATGTGTCCAACTAAGAAGTTAAGGTAGACACTCCCAGCTTTCCATAGGACCCGGGGTCGAGCAGTTCCGATGAGCGTAGCTGGGGTTACAGCTACTGCTATTTCTTAAACAGTTCATCGGACAATTGATGAGGAACCTTCTGCATACCGCAGTGTGGTGACCATGAGCTATCAGGTTTTATTGATGTCTTAGCAATTCATTGGAACTTGGATAAGTTCCTCTGCTTAATACTCATGGTGGACACGAGTGAGTTGGGAGATAGCTCTGGTCGATTGCGTTTAGTGTCTCGATGCCTGAGTCTGTCAATGGTCAGGAATTGATGGTTATGTGTGTGCTTACCTTCATTTAAATTGTATTGTATTCTTGGAGCGCCGTTGGACTACTTGCTAAGGGCCACGGGCCGGGATTATTTGGTCGCTGACCAGTGAAGGTATTGGGAATCAGTGGAGATGATTCCTGTGATGATTATTGGTTGACAGGCCAGACAGGCTCGACATTATTAATCGACACCAAGTGTGACTTGGTAACAACTTGTTTCTATAAACTGCATTGATTAGGTTTTCTTTATTATTTTCGCTCGAAGACCGAATTGGTGTTAGGGGTGATCCCTATAATCCAACTCGTCTGAGAATTAGCTGTAGGTGGTGATACTATGGGCTGTCTCTTCCTGTCATTAAGGATACGTGCCGCTACGCGTATCTTGTACTGTTGATTCCTGAGGTACCGTGGTAAGGACGGATGGGATCCGGGCACATGCTAGTGGACACGAATGGGTCGTATGGGATACGACGTTATAGGTATGCTGCCGCATATCTTAACTTCGTCACGGCTGTTGACTGCAGAACGGTGGGACCGTTGACTGCAAAGCGGTGGGACCGCATGTCTTAAGTTCATCACGACTTTCAAGAAGGGTCTGAGGCAACGATGATTGGTGACCACGGGCAGCACCCCGAAACATTTATGTTATTTATCTCCTCAACCATGTCATACTATCAGGAACAGGAAGTAGACCCAATTAGAATGCATTGCATGACGAGGGATTGAACCCTATGTTCAGGAAAACGAACTCCTTGGAAGGTATGTAGTATGGGATGCATACATTTCCATCGAAGTTGATTTTAGAAAAGTATGCAGTATGGGATGCATGCGTTCCCAACAAATCGCATTAGAGTAAGTGCATCGTGTGCATTCTTGTTTCGTGCATTAGATTAGACCATGTCATGTTTTGGCCTGGAACGTATGTAGTATGGGATGCATGCGTATCCAGAGTCCCAAGGTTGCTCGTATTACAATAAGGCAGGTGATCAGCGCATTAGTTGTTAGACCATGGCATACACGAACACCAGGGAATTAGGATGCACGTTTTCCTTTTCATTCAAGATGGTTTGTGGTTGCTAGTTTGGAGATCGCTGTTTTCTTATCAGCATTGCGTCAGTCGAATTACTGACGTACCCCACATTTTAGGTACATGAATATCAGGTCACAAGCGCAGGAGAGCCCAAGATCAGCAGGGCATCCAAGGGGGATGGCAGTATACGTGCCTACCATTCGAGTGGGGCAGAAATATCAGAGTCGCACAGCAGAAGGCTCAAGCCGAGGGACAAGTCCCAGGGAAGCAGATAGACCACTCAGCAGAGTTATCAGCAATGACTAATCGATTACTGATCTGGAAGACAACTGACAGCGTTGCCAGAGGAGCCTGAATGTTCCTTGCGATCAGTTGTAAAAAGTTATGTAATTTGTATTCCTTGTTCAAGGACATTTTGATATTGTAATTATTGATGTAACAACTCTAAAGGCAATAAAAGTGTTTACATTTTCATGTTATTTACTGTGTTGAGATGCATTTGAAGGCAAAGATTCTGGTTGTGTCACGGATGTCCGGTATTAGGAATCCGGGGCGTTACACTAGGTGAAGGGAGATGGCAGTTGGAGGAGCGTCACGGGGTGGCGATGGTGACTGAAGGGACGGCGGAGGTGTGTAGTGGAGGTCGAGGAGACAGCGGGAGGGTGGCGACGTACGGAGGAAGGAGAACAGCTAGGGGGTTCGGTGAGGGCAACGGAGGGGGTGTCGGGAAGCAGATGAGGGGAGGAAGGGGAAGACGAGGACAAAGAGTCGGAGTAGGACTTTGTGATGGGTTTCGTGTTCCCAACGAGGAGGAAGAAGAAATAGGAGAAGGGGGAATTAGTTTTGGGAATCTGGATGTAGTTTTAGACTTCATCACAAACCCTAAAATTTTATTAGGATTTATCACAAACTCTAATAATTCTCTCAAATGTATCACACAAAAAGAGAGATAAAGAGCAAAACTCAACACAATAATTTTTTTAATCAAGAATAGTATAACTTCTCATTAATCTCAAGACCTATATATAGGCTCAAAACAAATCTTGATACAAATCTTCAAATATTCTAAAATCTCAAAAATATTCTAATGCATAAAAGAAAAGGGTGCAAATTGTAAAACTACTACATATGGCTAAATCTCAAAATAAACTAAATAGAATTGATGTCCTCATCATTCTCTCCAGGTGGGAGAGAGCTCGATCCAGTCGAGTCAAAACCAGTGATCCTGTCATGGCACTTCAAAAGATCTGGATCCAAGCGCTGGAGCTCCTCACGATCACTTCAAGTGTCATCCTTCTTCGGCTTGTTCTTCCACCTCACCAAATACCTATGAATACCACCATCTCTTGTAGAGATTATCTGATCATCTAAATATTATTCAGTTCTTCTGTCGGTGGGTAAATAGTATCAGGTAGAGGGGTAAATATGGAAATCTCACCATTAGGCTGTAGGGTAGGCTCATCTATAAAAGAATTTCTAGGGTTAAATTTTGAACCTTCATAAAGTACTAGATCCTCAATATTGAAAGTCTTATGTCAAAACCTTCAGGACGGTCAACGACATAGGTATTATCATTGATTTTATGTAGAATCTTAAATGGGCCTGCAGAACATGTGTTCAATTTCTTAACGAATCCAGCTAGAAACCGTTCCGGACGAATCCGAACCATCACTTCGTTATCAATATCAAAAATTTTAAATTTTCTTCTAGTATCTGTTATTAACTTGTAGTTAAAATTATTCGCATTAATTTCCTTGAAATTTTCTCTATGCAATTCATGAATGCGGGATGCAAATGTGGAAGCAGACTCTATGACACTGTGATGTTCTAACACCGGGATAAAATCTATGGGCTGCCAAATGACTTGGGAAAGGATAGGTGACTCAGGTACATTTAATGGAGGTGACTGGATAGACTGAATACAGTTGAGAGACTGGTCATCCTCTTCTTCTTCAAAGTCATCACTTACATGAGGTTCATAGGTAAACTCATCGTCGGGTTCATCAGCGATGACAGCGGTACCCTCTACTATATTGATCCTACTTGGACTGAGAAAGTTGCCAGCAACAAGACCGTATTCCTTGCACTTATAGCACTTAGTGAGAGGATCAATCTTAGAATAGTCTCGTTCAGTGTTCTTACCCGTGTTGTCAATTCTAAGTGAATAGGGATGTGAAGTAGGCTTGCTTGGGTAAGACTTGTTGGGGTACTGAAGAGAGGAGTGCTCAGGTCAGATCTCGGTCTCTACGGCGTGTTCAAGATTGGCCCAGTGTTGTTGAGCTTTCCCAGTTAATTTCATCGTGGCAAACTTAACCTTCAGGGCATCACTCATGTCAAACCACACAAAATACTGGTCCATGGCACGGACCCAATCAAGATAAGCTTGGGGTTCCATGTGGCCTTCAAAATGGAGAATGTCAACCTTAACGTTCTTCTTGTATTATTTGTCAGGGTCACGATCATTCCCTTGAGGGATCTAACGATGAACCTTAGTGGCAACATTTTGATTCAATTCTACTTTCTCAAGCCTCTGATTGATATTGGCAAGAATTGCTTGAATGGCAACGAGGGTAGTGGAAATATCAGAGTTATCCATTTCAGTTCGAGGAGGGGTTCGCGTGTTTGCTGAAATTTGTGAAAACGTATCCTAAATGCACCTAAGTTTTTTTTAATCTGAAGTGATCTAAAAGAACGAAAAAATAAATAAAATAAAAAACTAAACGATTCTAAATGAATGCAAAAAATTATAACTAAATGATGTAAGAACTAGGATTTTGAACCTTCGCTCTGATACCAAAATGATGTAAAACATACCACAAAAAAAAGAATTTTCAAGAATTTTAAAGGATTAATTTTACCAACATGTAATGCGGATCAAGTTAGAAATTAAAACAGTTAATCGGTTCGATGGCCTTTCAAGAATTGAATTAAGTTTAACAGGCCAATTAACGACTCAGTTCTAACAATCAATAATTATATCCCTAAGTGTTCTTAGCAAGTAAAAGTTGCAATATTGATGTGTACTCTAATTAGCAAGTAGAAATGCTCACTCTCAATATTTGTAGATGACAGATAAATCAAATAATATTATAGAGATGATAAATGGTATCACAAATAAATGAAAAGAGGAAAGAGTACCGAGCTGCGATGAAAAAGTCGTGAAGTTGCTGGATCTGAACAATAGGTGGCACTAGGGGTGCAGACGGCCGTCGATGGAGGCCGCAAAGGGGCGGCGCCAAGATGTGAAGGAGGAGTAGCGAGGGGGGGCTCGGGGTGGTTGTAGTCGACGACGGCAAGGAGAAAGGGGGTCTCGGGGTTGCTGGCGATGGAGGGAGGCAGGGCGAGCAATGGGGCAGTCGACGGGGTGGCAGTGGCGACGGGGAAGGTGATCGGTGGGGCTAGATGCATGGAGATGGCGGTTGGAGGAGCGTCACAGGGTGGCAATGGTGGCTGAAGGGACGACAGAGGTGTGTAGTGGAGGACGAGGAGACAGCAGGAGGGTGGCGACGAGCGGAGGAAGGAGATCGGCTAGGGGGTTGGGTGAGGGCGACGGAGAGGGCGTCGGGAGGCAGATGAGGGGAGGAAGGGGACACGAGCACAGAGAGTCGGGGTAGGGCTTTGTGATGGGTTTTGGGTTCCCAACGAGGAGGAAGAAGAAATAGGAGAAGGGGGAAATTAGTTTAGGGTTTAATTAATTTAGAGATTTGGAGGTAGTTTTAAAGTTTATCACAAACTCTAAAAGTTTATTAGGATTTATCACAAACCCTAATAATCTCTCATTTCTATCACACAAAAAGAGAGATGAAGAACAAAACTTTAACACAATAATTTTTTTAAATCAAGAATAACATAACTTCTCATTAATCTTAAGGCCTATACATAGGCTCAAAACAAACTTTGAAACAAATTTTCAAATATTCTAAAATCTCAAAAATATTCTAATGCATAAAAGAAAAGGGTGCAAAATGTAAAACTACTACATAGGGTTAAATCTCAAAATAAACTAAACAGAATTGATGTCCTCATCAGTTACACTTGGTGGTGGTAATAGCACCCGATAAACAGATAAACCCCATTTCAACCCGACCCAAATCGCCTGATTTGAATTTTTAGCAAATTTAGTGGATCTTGAAGGGTCCATGAAACCCCTGTATAAATAGTACTTAGGAGGCATTTGGTTGCCTTGCAGTTGCACTTGCAAGTGCAATTACAGTTGCGGATGCAACTGTGGTTGCAATCACAATATTTGGGCAAGTTTATAAGAATGGTTGTAATTGCAAGTGACCTTATGAAATAGTGGGGTCGGGACCACAAGTGGATTCTACAAATTCTTAGTAGAGCTGCAGACCTGTTGCCACCCCTAGCAATAATAATCTATTTTGAGCTCTATCTATTTGTTGCATGACGTGATACATACTTATTACAGCATCCAGTTCCATAAATATAATAGGACAATGAAAATGTGCCACATCAGGTAGCGGAGCACTTAGTAGTGTACGCATCTTAACAGGGCAACGAATTACTCTCAACCACAACAATTTTCTCATATAAAATTAAAATAAAACGAAAAAAGAAAGAGAACCAAATATGGAAAGAATGGACGTAAGATTAAGAGAAGTGAGGGTATATCTCCTTATGAGAAGCCTGGGTGTATCTCTGTATCTCTTACCTTCCACAGAGCAAAATCAGCAAGATTTTGCTTCCTAGAGTCCACAGCAACCCTCTCTCCTCTCTCCTGCTCGATTGTCCTCTAGTTTCCATCCAGATAGTTGACCATAAGCAGGAATTTTATCAACAGAAAAGTAGACGTCTCCATCTACTTTATAGGCACAATTATTATCAAATATCTGTTTAGGAGAAAGAAACCATTTAATACAAATGATATGCATGACGGTATACAATAATACTAATGCATGATATTGTTCTAAATTTATAATCTGGACTGATAATAACAAGTTAACAACATTTCTTTCAAGGTTTACATTGAAAATATATCATTAAACAATAGTCTGCAAAATAAGTATATTTAAAAAAAAAACCAGAACTTGATTTGCTTCCGGAGTTTTGAAGTATTTGCATTGGATCACAGTATTTTAACAATCAATTTTAGAATCATGTGACAGTCCGAAGGTAGAAAGATTTTATAAAAGTAGATGATATCATATCAACAATTACTAGACAACTTACCACTATGTAATGTATGTAATCTATAGAATGGGACACATCAATCTCAATAACCAAAATAGTAAGGAATGCAATACTAAATTCACAACTGAGCAATTATAATCTAATGAGTTGTCTAACACTGTACACTGTGTTGATCTTATTTGTAAACTTCAACAGTAATGTCTTGACGAAATGTATTTGGAACTCCTGGTGTAGATCTTACTTGCTGGGTGGGCATATGATAATTTTTGGAAAATCTTCACGAGTAATGTCTTGATGAGTTGTGTTTTGCAACTCCCACTGAAGTTAATATAAACAAGAATGAATTACCAAATTACATTATCCATAAAGTAATCCCAGTAACTGAAAAGAATATGGACAGTATGCATACCTGTTTAATCATATCTATAATCTGGTTCATGTGATCAGAAACGCTAGGTTCAACTGAAGGAGGCAAGCAATGAAGATAAGCCATGTCAGCATGGAATTCATTGCAAAAGCGGTTGCTTAGACTCAAAGGATCCTCCCCCAATTCATTTGCTCTAGCAATTATCTACAGAATTCCAAAAGTGCATAACTCAGGTATTCCTGTAACACATATGTGAAGGGCAGTTGGTACACAGATTTTCGTAATAAAAATTAATAAATTAATATGGATTATGGTAACGATTTAGAACCTTATTGAGCCAGTGCTCAACAGAGGAAATTCAATTGAAACAATTATGCTATTGCAGTAAGGTCGGTCAGTAAATGAAAACTAGATAACCACATCAACCAAAGATTATGAAGCAAAAGTTATCCACGCCACTTGCCATTTGGGTTGCCATTTTCATAATTGGCAACCCAAATAGCAAAAAAAGACCACACCAACTAGCCATTTTGGTTGCCAAATTTGAGAACTGCCATTTTTTCTCTCGAATTTGGCAACCTAAATGGCATTGTCAAATGTCCCATCACACCTTTTGATCTTTTCACACCAAATTTGAATATATATGCACTATTATACATTACTATACACTATTAATATACTATTATATACATATTTGGCTACCCAATATATATATATATATATATATATATATATATATATATATATATATATATATACACTATTTGATGAGGACATCAGTTCGAGAAGATTTGAGCGCTTCTGTCAGTGTAAGCATCGCCTAGGATGGCTACTCAAGTAGCATAGTTATCTTTATTTCAGCAATTTTTATTTGTTTTTAGGCATTTTAGCTATATATGGTAGTTTTGCAATTTACACCCTTTATTTTCTACATTAGAATATTTTAGAGATTTGTATTGAAATTTTGTTTTGAGCCTATATATAGGCCTTGAGAATAATAAGAAGGTATGCTATTTTTAATTAAAAAAATTATTGTGTGTGGAGTTGTTGCTCTTCATTCTCCTCTTGTGTGTGTGAGACCATTTGAGAACATTAGGATTTGTTAGAAATCCTCAGAAAGTATCAGGGTTTGTGAGAAGCTCTAACTACACTCCCAAATTCCTAATTTTATTTTAACCCTAAACCCTAATTCCTTCTTATTCAGCCGCCATAACCCCCCCCCCCGATCCACCTTCTCCATCTTCTACTGAAACCCATCTCTCCTTCACCCCGAAGCACCTCAACGCCCCCACCTCCACTGCTCCACACCATCGCGACCTCAGTCGCCGCCTTCCCCTCTCCAATCACCCACCCCGACGCCCCCTCTTCTCCTTGCCATTGTCGACTCCCTTGCTGCCGTCCTCTCCCCTCTCTCCATCTCCCGAACTTCCACCACCGACGCTAGCAGACCGTGCCACCATCCCTCACCCCCCAACCACCTCTTCGACCGCTGACGGTCTTCACCTGGCTGCACACTCATGCAGTCGCCCCCAAGCGCCACCTGCTGCTCAAATTCAGCAACATCGCAACCCTGTCTACGAACCCGGTAATTTCTTTCCACTCTTCAATTATTTATGATATGCCAATCATCTCTAGAATATTATCTGAATTTACTGTTGTCTACAAATATTGACTGTGTGCTTCTACTTGCTAATTAGGGTACGAATCATTATTGCATATCTTACATGCTAAGAACGATTAAGAATAATTGTTGATTGTTAGGCGTAAATCTTTAATTGGGCTTGTTAAATTATTCCAATTCTTGAAAACCCATCAAACCAATTATTAGTTTTAATATATAACTGAATCGGCATTACATGTTGATAGACTTAATCTTTTAATATTCTTGGAAATTCTCTACTTAGGGTTAAGTTTACATCATTAAAACCCTAGTTCTTGCATCATTTAGTCGTAATTTTTGCAATTCATTCAGAATCATTTTTAGGGTTACTATTTTAGACCATTTCAGTTTTTTTAAAATCATTTTTAGGTGCATTTAGGACACGTTTTCCCAAATTTCAGTATGGACAACATTGACATTTCTACTACCCTCGCTGCAAATGCAATTCATGCAACTCTCGCTAATATCTATGAACGGCTTGAGCAAGTGAAATTAAATCAGAAGGTTGTCCCCAAGCTTCATGCTAATCGTCAGATCCCTCAGGGGAATAATCGTGACGGTCGACGTCAAGATCATGACCCTGGCGAACAATACAAGAAGAACGATAAGATTCACGTTCCCCACTTTGGAGGCCACATGGAACCCCAAGCTTATCTCGATTTGATCCGTGCTATGGACCACTACTACGTGTGGTTTGACATGAGCGAAATCCTGAAGGTCAAATTTGCCACGATGAAATTAACTGGTAAAGTTCAACAACACTGGTCGAGGGGGAATTCAACGCTCGATGGCGGTCGAAGGGGCAATGGGGCGTTGAATAAAAAGAGAAACGTAAAAAAAAAAAAAATAATAAGAAGCCAGAAGTTGCTCTGGAGGGCTTCTATCAAAGCTCATTTTCTTCACTAAAATTAAGCTACTTCTCCTTCTGTAGAGTTTTTCATGGGTATCTGTCTGGCCCAGCTTCTCCTTTTAAAGGAGAAGAGAAGCTAATTTTAAGCTGGGCCAAACACACCCTTAATCTATTAATATTCTTGAAATTTTTTTACTTAGGGTCAAGTTTACATCATTATTATACACTATTAATATACTATTATATACATATTTGGCAACCCAAATGACAACTATGGATATTAAACAACCTCTAATTTTTTAGAAAGTAGTCATTTAGGTTGCCGAAATTCAAAATGGCAACCCAAATGGCTATCCGATTAGTGTAGATGTTCTTATATAAAGCAATAGAAGATGCATAGCACAATAGAATATGGGATATTCTATTAATATACACTATTAATATACTATTATATACATATTTGGCAACCCAAATGACAACTATGGATATTAAACAACCACTCATTTTTTAGAAAGTAGTCATTTAGGTTGCCAAAATTCAAAATGGCAACCCAAATGGCTATCCAATTAGTGTAGATGTTCTTATATAAAGCAATAGAAGATGCATAGCACAGTAGAATATGGGATATCAGCAAACATGTGGCCATAATCTTTATTTCATTTTAACAATGTAGAGATATTAATGCACATTAAGCTAATAAAGCAGGTCACTCTTCCCATTATCACACTGTCAACTGCAAACTCCTCATACAAAATTGGTTGAAGAAAGAGATCTTACGATAAGGATCTTCATTGGATAGATTCTAGGCAGTAGGACTACAGGCTACCATTAGGCCGATTGCCACTTAAATACGATTCAAATCAAATATAGATTATCTTAGTTATTTCCTTTGTATCTTTGTTGTAGGTCAGCTTTGGTAGTAAGGCAGAATATTAGTTTTCTTATGCTTCAAGTTAATTAAATTACAAAAGTCCATGCTTTCCCTTGTATTAAAATTCATAATGAGGTTGGCCAGATTAGCTCACTTGTACATTCAGTTCTAGCATATCCTGACATTCCATAGCCTTTTGCCTCGCCTTTGTATAAGTTTACTCGGCTATTGCATAATTTATTGAATGCCTCAATGTGTCATGAGTGTGTAAATTTTGAGTTAAAATATGCAAGGCAACTTATAAAAAGGAAGATAATGACTTACAATTTATAATGACTTACAATTTATTTGTTTATCTTTGTTATTTATCATACAGTTTGGCTAATTGTGAATTAACCTAACTAACTATTGAAAATATTATTATGTATGTTACCGAGTGGTGTTTCACTTGACATCATATTTGAATTGAATAGTTTTATACCTCTATTATTCAAATATGTAAAAAGAGAGAAGTTATTCATAATTATTTACACGATTAGCATATTTGATTTTCATGGATCATCTATGACTATTAACACCCTACATAAAGATTTAGTCAATATATAACTCATAGTTGTGGTAGTTGTCCCGGGTTGAAGGACATAATGGAACACAACAGACCATTTGTCTTCCATCATATAACCCTTTGCTCACTATACCCTACACATGCTTTTGGGATCTTGTTCATCAAATAAGGCATCGATTCAAAGCAGACACTTTTATTGGACCTAATTATCGTTCAAAGCTTACATATAAGAAGGTTAATTTTTCTTAACTTTCATAATTGTCTCTATTAAGGTATAGATCCCCCTCTTGTCCACATTAAGCATTCAGTACAAGGTAAACATCAAGTTTTCACATGGATAATTTAACGTAGCATCTACTACAACAGAAAATTGAGGATTAATGAGATTTATGGATCAATGACACTCTGAGCGTGTGGAAATTAAAATAGTAGTCAAGATGCAAAATAACAATTCTAGCAGCCTCACCTTGTCATCAACATCGGTGAAGTTTCGCACATAAAATACTTCCAATTTTAGATGTTGCAAATACAAGTGAATATCACATAAGAAATATTATATGAATGCCACTAAATGTAGTCAATACAGTCTACATGGATCAGTTAGTGACCAACATATTAGAAATAATTGAAAATCATGCAACTTTGAATGAAAGTGTATGCCATGCCCCAGTAATTAGTAGGGGACTTTTGCTCCAATCCCATCCTAACTAAGTAAAATCTCTATTTATTTATTTTTTTAATAGAAGGTAAAATCGCAGTAAGAATGCAATTCTAATTATCTAACCATTATCCTTTCTTCACTAATGGCATATCATAGTTATTCAAATACTATAACGAAAATCTTCTCTAATTGTAATCCAACTTCATTTATTAAACATTTAGACCCCTAACTCTATACTCAGATCATACTCGGTTACCACCACCATGCCATCAGCATCATCAGGGCAACCGCAACCCAAACTTAAACCTCATACATCAAACACTACCCAATATCCTACACAAACACTAATCAAAATCCTATCTTTACCACAACACCTCTTCCTCCTACTTCACCATTACCATATGTCCTCCAAACTCAAAAATCCAACATAATCCCAATCCCTACATCACTTCCTCCATCTTCACCCTCCCTCTTCTCCAACAGCAAAAATTCTACAACTAACAACCATCTATCCCCAAAGAAAGAAAAAAAATGGAAATTCCATCCTAAACACCAACGAAGATCTCTACAATGACTCACAAGATGCAACAAAACTCACAAACAAACAGATGGGTATTGGAAATTAAGGCCAAATTTGGACTCAAATCTTTATCCTACTAAACAGACTGAGAAACAAACAAATGGGTATTGAAAATAGAAGCAAATAGAACTAACCGATAGAGAACATCAAAGGTGACATAAACTCTAGCATGCCCAATATGGCTCAAATCATAAGCAGTGACTCCGCAAACGTACATCCCCACCTTCCCTTCCACTCTCGGCTTGAAGGGCTGCTTGCTCCTCGACATAGTATTGTACAACTGAAGCTCAGAACCATCATTATCATCTTTCTCAATAATATTAGTAGTACTAGTACCCTTTGTAGAATAAGAAGAGGAGGAGGATCTGAAATGAGAGAGAATTGGGCGAAAAGAGGAAGAGGGTTTGAAGAAGGGGAGCGGAAAGCGGTTATCTTTCGAAAAGGAGTTATCTTTGATTCTAAGAAGAAGAGGAAGAAGAAGAGGAGGAGGTTGTGATTGTAGTTTCTTAACAAAGTTGTCGCCATTTCTCTTTCTCTATCCTCTCTCTTTCTCTCTCTAAAGGCCTGTTTGGTTCACGGGAGGGAGGGGAGGGATTTTAAGGGAGGGGAGAGATTTAATGAAAACTCTGTTTGGTTCAAAGGAGGGGAGAGGAGGGAAAATAATAATTTTCTTGTTTGGTTCACAAGGGGAGGGAATGGATTTTATAATAAAATTACTTTTATATTCTTTTGCATATAATAAGAAATTCATACAACCACATCCTTATTTGGTCATCCTGAAACAGGAATTTGTCTGTGCAATCTATTATATATATACTTGACTGTTATCAAATGCAAATCTCTGTTTGTATTCTCATCTCTTCCTTAATTTGTAGGTGATGGAGGAAATTTTGCTGGTGGTTTTGATATTAGTATTTTTGGGGAGGTTCAAATGACAGGTGCGGATTATTAATCCGGAGAAGCTGAGAAAGTGTACACATTTGATCCTAGTCTGTAATATATATGGTTCTCATTACTGCTATCTTAATTTGTCTTAATTAACAGGAGATATAGTTTTGCTGAAGAGAATGACACAGAAAAAAAGTAACCAGTAAGAAACTTGTGCCTGCGACAAAAGTGAAATCGTAAAAGCTATGGGAAGTGATATACTATTCCAGACTATTGGAAAATGTGGATTCCTTCCCGTTCTTGAATTATTCAGTGCATATAATTAACTGCAAAGATGAACCTTTCCATAATGTTTGTGTCATGGCTTGAAATATTAACCAATATTGAAATGCACTAACTGTTAGGTCTTCGCTGATACTTCAAATGAACACAATATTAGTTATAAATGACAACTGATACTAGACCTCGATAAGGAGTTTGCAAACCATAGTTTTAATTAATCAGACATAAATCATCTCAGATTTGCTATGACTTCATCTTTAATAGGACCCTATAATGCAGAAAATGGATAGATAAATGTTACCAACATATTAGAAATGTGATTGAACAACAAGATCTCTTTTCAGAAGAGATGATCAACAAGCACGCTGACAAATTGCTATGAAGGATGAACATGTTTGCTTCAAGATTGTAGCTGGCTTTGGATAATCATCTGACTCATGTTTGAGTTTACACTCATGTTACTAATCCTATTTTGATGGGCAAAATCAAAAATATTGAAAAACTAAACTCTCATAACTAAGCCAGTGCCTATTGCTGGAAAGCAGATTGTAACTATTGTTCATTCCTTACGTGAATTTTTAAAAGTAACAAACTAGTCTCATTCTGACAGGGCATAATCAGAAATTGTGTAAGAGCAGCATATATAAACAAAAGCCTGCAAGTTCCCAGTTCTGCATTAAATTAAAATAACTTCAATTTGTCCGGCTTTGGAAATTAAATTTTCACAGCTGATGAACAAGTCAAGCTTTAGTGAAATAATCAGAAATATAGTACTACTCACTACACAGGAAACCTTCCATTCTCCACGGAAATTTACCTTTTCACATGAATATGAAAGTCGATCTTCTGCATCAAGCTCAGTTAGAGATCTTTGGTGGAAGTTTCCTTTGCTAATGATACTGTTTCTTCAGAAAGGTCACATGGAAATAAACTTTCACTCACCTGCATAACTCAAAGAATGAAATCAAAACAGTATTTCCTGAAGTTTGCTCGACTCGGTAGGATTAATAAAATGTCACTGCTAGTAGGGAGAAAGAGAGGTTTTTTAGGATTTAGATTTTTTAAATGGCAATTTAGTCATGCCACTTTAAAAAATTAGTCCAAATCCCCCCACTTTTGGAGGGGAGCCAAAATTGGCTCAGGAGGGGTGTTGCACCCCCCCCCCCCCCCCATTTCCCTCCCCTCCCCTCCTAAAAATTGAACCAAACAAGAAAAGTAATAAAAAAAACCCCTTCCCTCCCCTCCCCTTCCCTCCATTCCCTTCCAACCAAACAGACCCTAAGAATGGAGGATAGGCCCCCTATCCCAGTACCAGTCCTAGTCCGGTTGGTCATTTACCTTCAAGTGCTTCCCATTTCTCAAAGTGGGGAAGTTGGCTTCAACCTTTAGCCCGGGGTTCGGGTTTATGGATAGAGTGGGTCTGGTTCGGGTAAACCCGGTAAGGCCCGAAAAAGCAGAATTTTTTGCGGTAATAGGCTACTTTTTAAAAATATTTGTGACTATGAACCAGTTTCGAAACTACTAGCGCTCGTGGGCTACTTGGTGCCACGTCAGCAGCAGCCACTATTCTCATTAGCGACCTTTTCATTTTGAAAGACTAAATCTCCTTGCTCTCTGTAAGATTTCTAAAATAATTACCTAATTAAGTTCGCTATTGGGAATAGCGACCTTAGTATACTTCGGTCGTTATTTGTAATAGCGATCTCAGTAGGAAACTCAATCTTCTTATTCTTTATAATATTTACAAAATAGTCATACAACTAAGGTCTCTATTCGTCATGGACAAACTTATTGAGCTTTTCTCCTCGTTCTTGTGAACATTGATCATGTATTTTCTTATAAACCTACGAAAATATCAAAACTAGCTACAAGACTAGTCAGGCATAAAAATGGGAGAGAGAGAGGAGAGGAGAGAAGAGGTGCATGCATGGCTTCCTTGGAACAAGAGCAAATCTTTTGCTCAAGTTCTCATGTCATCACGTCCTGCCTCTCATCATTATCCTCCTCATGCACCCCCTCAATTCCCACGCCACTCTCGAAATCCCCACTACAACTTCACTTCTACACCTTCCAATCTCCCCCCTCTCCTCAAAAATCCCCCCTTTTCCCCCAAAACCCATCTCCCCCCCCCCTTATCCTCGTAGCCGCAGACCACCTCCTCAGAAGCCTCGACAAAGGAAGATGGAAAAATGTTGCATGAAATGCAGGGGACTCCGACCATCTGGCAGTCGAATGCCGCAAGAGCGGCTTCCACTGTTTCAACTGCCGAAAATTCGGCCACCGGGTTCGAGACTGCCCTCTCCACAACCGTAGAGATTCTTTGTCTATCGAAGTCTCTCACAACTCTGAGATCGCCTCTGCTCTCCCAGGGTTACATGCAAGTGCCTTCCTCCACTTAATCAACCTCCGGACTCGCCCGGATGTTGCGAAAGTTGAAAGTGCTCTAAACTTTGCTTGGAAGAGGCAAGGAGGTTGGTGGGTAGTGAAGAGGGTCAGCGAGGCGGTGTTCCATGTCCAATTCCCAACCGAAGAAGAGGCTAAGAAGGCTATCGCTGATGGTGTCTTTCAATTTTCGGGTTTCAATGCTACTTTTTCGCCATGGTCGATGGACTATGGTGCCAAGCTCAAGCCCCAACCCTGCTTCATCTGGATCAATGTGCCGCTCCTTCCCTTCCACCATTGGAATCAAGCCTCTCTAGAACAGTTGATTCAACCTTTTGGTACATTCATCACCATGAGCGCTGACATGAAGAACGCTGCTTCTAGAGACCAGGCTCTTGTCCTTATTGAAGTCCAAGACGTTAGTTTCATCCCTAGGAACATCCTCGTCAAATACAGAGTGCCTTGGAAGCAAGAGCTCCAGATTCATGAGGTCCCCATTCTTATCCTCGGCAACCCTATTCCCTCAGATGATGTTGCTAAAGGAAAAGTCCAGCATTTCACCTCCGGCTCCAGCTCATCCACCTCCTTCTGGTGCCGTAGGAGCTCACCAGCAAAATCAGGAAACCGTTGGAGACATAGTTGGAAAGGCGTATATCTCGGATGAAAATCTTTCGGGTAAAGTATCTATTGCGAAAACTTCGCTCCCCCCTAATCCTGCCACCTATGATGGAAAGTTCCTCAATATATCTGGCATGGCTGATTCCTCTGCGGGAGATTCGAAAATGGTCCCCATACCCCCCCCCCATAAGCGGGTTGCTAATGATCCTGTGGGGACCAACTTGATTGAAAATCTCGCTATCAACGCCCCACCTGTTATTGATATCCCCTCTGATTCCTCCAAGGGTAATTTGGGGATTGCCTCTGGTGCTTCCCACATCGACCCTGACAGCTCCTCTAGCTCTCACGACATCCCCCCAGAAGAAGAAATTCGACAGATGGTTTGGAAGGGAAAATTAGTGCATATCCCCCTATCTCTTTACAAGAAAATTTAGCCAGCAGTTGAGCATGCCCTCGTGAGTTGTGTAGCCAAGCGCGCAGGCAAAGCTGAAGCACCCATGGATAGCATTGGCACCAAGGGAATGGATGCTTCCAGCTTCCGCACAAAGTCCCTCATCCCCAGGTACCGTAAACTTATTGCTTCTTCTGGCTTAGGTTCTGCACCCCCAGGTTTTGACGAGAGCTGTAGCAAAAGGCGCAAGCACTGCCGTTCAACTTCCAAACTCCCCTCCACCAGACCCTTCATGCACCACCAGGACCTCCACCAAGTCCGCTTCACACCGTAAGTCCGAAGGTACCTCCTCTTCATCACTCTCAGTTAACAATGCATGCCACAATCCATTTGCTTTACTTTCTAGTGAGGACATTATCGAGGTAGCTGAAACTATTGGAGTGGAGGCTTTGGGGCCACTCTCGGTTGATAAGATCAAGCAAATTGCAGCAGATACTGTTGATCCCCCCGATCAACAGCAGCAGCTCAATTGAAAGCTTGTTCCTTTTTGAATCCTGCTCTGTCTTGTTTTTGCTGTGTGCTCTTATTATTACAATGAAGATTGGTAGCTGGAATGTTCGTGGGTTGGGCAACCCCAACAAATGTGCCTTTATCAAAGATGGTATTCAAAGTGCTAAGATTTCGGTAGTTTGCCTTCAAGAATCTAAACTCTCAAAGCCCACCGACTACAAGCTTGCTTCCATTGGGGGGTCACTTCTCACAAACTGGAAATCTCTTGATGCCATTGATAGCTGTAGTGGTGTTCTCATTGGTTGGAATGACAACATACTAGAGTGTTTCTATTGTGCAATTGACATCTTCTCCTTATCCTTATCCTTCCGCACTATAGCAACTGGAGCTAAGTGGTCTCTCACTTCTGTCTATGCTCCATTTGAATTGGATGACAGAGTTCTCTGTTTCTAGGAAATTACCCTATGTAGAAGACTCTTATGTGATGCTTGGGCCATTTGCAGAAATTTTAATGCCACCATCTCTAATTCTGAAAGGAACGGAGGTATTAGTTCGAGCAGAGATATGAAAAATTTCAGGAGCTGGATCCAACAACTTCAACTCATCGATCTCCCCTTTGCTGGTAGGAAGTTCACTTGGTCCAATCTCCGAGCAAAACCTGCGCTTGCTAGATTGGATAGATTCCTCATCTAAAGCCATTTTGAGCAACTGTTCCCAAACTGTCTTCAGCTTTATCTTCCCCGCGTTGCCTCCGACCACTGCCCCCTTATTCTTGATTCTCAAGCCATTACCCCCAGAATCCACTACTTCAGGTTTGAAAAGGCCTGGTCCTCCCACTCAAACTTCATGCCTGCTATTGCTTCTTGGTGGTCTAACTTCACTTGCTCAGGCTCTTCGGTTGACATCTTCACCACCAAGCTTACGCTGCTTAAGAGACGGATCAAACATTGGCGTAATGAGGAATTCGGCCACATTCAAGTCCGCAAAACGAGCCTTCTTGATAAAATCCACAACTTGGACATCTTAGCTAACACACAACCTCTTGATGATATGCAAGCAGCTGAGCTCTCTGCAGCCCACATGGAATACCAATCTCTCATTAAGGCAGAGACCACCTATTGGAGGCAACGTGCCAGAGTCTCTTGGATCAAAGAGGGAGATGCCAACACTAAATTTTTCCACGCTATTGCTAATGGCAGAAGGCGCAAGAACTTTATCTATTCTATTGCTCACAACGGGAATTTTATCACAGATCAACCCTCCATCAGATCATGCTTCGAGCGATACTTTAGAGAAATCTGCGGCTCTACTTCCCGCCCAGATTTCAAAGTGGACTGGGCCTCTCTCTACCCCAACCCTGCTCCTGATCTCTCTGAACTTGATGCTCCGTTCACTAAAGAAGAGATACATAAGGCAGTCTTCAGTATGAACGGGGACAAGGCCCCTGGCTCTGATGGCTTCTCTATGCATTTCTATCAACAACACTGGGAGACAGTCCAAGATGACATATGCTGCATGCTTCTTGACATCCAAGATGGTAAAGCTGACATTAACAGATTGAACTACTCCAACATTGTCCTCATCCCTAAATGTGAGGGCGCTAACACCGTCTCTGACTTCCGTCCTATTAGTCTGCTTAACTGTTCTATGAAAATCTTCACCAAAATTCTTGCTAATAGACTAAGCCCCCTCCTCCATACCCTTGTCTCCTCCTTTCAAAGTGCATTTCTCAAAGGGAAGTCCACGGTCGACTGTTTCCTCACCGCCTATGAAGCAATCAACCTTTGCTGCTCCAAAAAGTCAAACACTCTTATGCTCAATATTGACTTTAGGAAGGCCTTCGATACTCTAAGTTGGACTTTCATTGAGGAAATGCTTGCTGCTCGAGGATTTGGTCCACGTTGGTGCAACTGGATCAAAGAAATCCTTTATTCAACCAAATCCTCTGTCCTTGTCAACGGTGTTGCTGGAAAAACTATCTTATCCAAAAGGGGATTGAAGCAAGGGGACCCTCTCTCTCCGATGCTTTCCATCTTGCGGGTCGACGTTCTTGCCCAAATGTTGAAAACGGGTAGAGACTACGACACTTTTTCTCAATTAAATCTCAGGGGATCACTTACAGAGCTTTCCATACTGCAATTTCCCGACGACACACTATTATTCTGCAAAGGAGATGAGCAGGAGGCTCTCCACCTTAAATTGCTCCTTCACATTTTTGAAAATATATCTAGCCTTCACATCAACCTCTATAAATCGTCCATCGTTTATTTTGGACACTCCAAAGCGAAACTTTAGGCTTTCGCTCATATACTGTGCTGCAAACAAGATACCATCCCTACCAAGTATTTGGGTATGCCCCTATCCAAAGGGAAACTTAAGAAGCGTGATTGGCAACCCCTCATTCTCAAGATTGAGAGATGACTTTCCACCTGGAAGGGACGACTACTATCTAGGGGAGGGCGAATTATCCTTATTAACTCAGTGCTCAGTGCGTTGCCTACCTACTTCGCCTCTTTCTTCAAACTTCCACAATGGGTGATTGCTCGGATTGATCAGATAAGGAGCATATTTTTTTGGGTAGGAGGGGACACTAAGACTTCAGGTATTTCTTGTACAAATTGGAAGCGCATTTGTCAACCCAAAAGGCAAGGGGGCCTAAGGATCTTAAACCTTAGTCAATTCAACAATGCACTCCTCATGAAATGGTGGTGGAAATTTCACTCTAAACAACCCCTCTGCACTCAAGTTATCAAATCCCTCTACTTCAGAAATGCGACTAATTCCTTCATATGCACGTCCAAGGCTTCTGACTTTTGGGAAAGTGTTTACAAGCTCAAAGAGCAATTTGATCAAGGCATCTCATGGCAACTTGGGAATGGGCATCTGATTAAGTTTTGGACCTCTAAATGGATCGAATGCAGCAGTATTGCCACCTTGTTCCCTGCTCTGTTTGAAGTAGCCTGGAATAAAGATGCAAATTTGAACACCCAAGGCTACATGAATCATGGAAGATGGGTTTGGAAACCTGGCCTACATGCTTCCACCTCCAACCATACCAACCTCGAAAAAGGCAGACTTCTGCAACTTCTCCAAAACATTCAGCCAACAACTGATACAGACACTGTACACTGGAGACATTCCACCACTGGGAACTTCACCGTCAAATCAGCATATCGGTTCTTCAGTATTTCCGGACTTCTAACTCCATTCTATCGGGCTTGTTGGGAGAGCTTAGAGCCGCTCAAATGCAAGATTTTTATTTGGATGTTGAGTTCGGAGACACTCAACTCCAAAGAAAGACTCCACTCCAACGGTTGGGACGGTGATCTGACATGCACAACTTGTGCATGTCCGATAGAAACCACCTACCACATTTTCTTTCAATGCCCATTGGCTGTTCGAATCTGGAACTATTTCATGCACCATTTTGACATCCCACATCTTCCCACTTCTATCACTGATTGCTTCACACAATGGTGTTTTGATTACCACAAGCACAAGTTTACTTACTCATGGCACATGGTTACTATTGCAACTTGTTGGAGTATTTGGAAGGCTCGCAATGATACTATTTTTCACAATAAATCTATTACAATGGACAAACTCATCTCTAACACTAAATTTTGGCTATTTCATTAGATAGATTCAAGTGGAGAATCAAAGACGAAGACCAAGATTACTCAGGAGCTTCAAGCTACAGGGGACAGTGACTTGATGAGGCCAGGTGCAGCTCACTCTCAACCAAGCGCAGGGAGTTCCCAAGCGTGATCCAGGGTTCTGCATCTCAGCTGTAGTATCGTTATGCTTTTTTTGAGGACACTATTTGTCCTAGACTTTGTTTTGATAAACTTTATTTTGCTCGGTTATCTTTTGGTGGACTGGCTCTTTTGAGTGAGATTGTTGCGATGTGTATCTGGGGGATGGGATCATAACATTGGGCTAGTTGAGGTGTACGATAGATGTCCAATGCCCTCTCTATGCCCCAATGGTATGCTATCCCGAACTTAGCTACACACACAACATCTCGATGTCGCCAATCTACTAGAATCATTTTGTATCTTTTGTTAACTCTCTTCTCTTACATATATAATATATTCTCTCGTGAGGTAGGCTACTCCTACCTTTTGCCAGTCAAAAAAAAACTAAGGTCTCTATTCGGAATAGCGACCTTAATATAATAAAGGTCTTTATTCCGAATAGCGACATTAGTACAACTAAGATCTTTATTCCGAATAGCGACATTTGTACAACTAAGATCGCTATTCCGAATAGCGACCTCAGTTTTAAAAATAAATTTCATTTGTTTAAAAAATGAGGCCATTATTCCCATTAGCGACCTTTAAAAGAAACAAGCCGCTAATGGGAATAGCAGCCGCTGCTGATGTGGCACCAAGTAGGCCACAAGCGCTAATAGTTTCGAAACTGGCCCATAATTGCAAATATTTTCGAAAGGTAGCCTATTACGGTAAAAAATTCGAAAGAGCGAAATTCGATTCTAACTCGGCAGGGAACCTGATTCAGTGCCTTCAGGGTCAAAACCGGTTAGATTCCATTCTTATTGGCTACACCCAACTGGAAATTTTTGGGACTGCTAGGCTCATTACAGATTTCGAGATGGTCATGGTGTACATTCATGCTTCCTATGATCCCTTGACCAAGAACTGCCACCACTTCTCCGACCACTTCTGTCGTGAGCTCACTAGCAACTCCATCCCTCGCTGGCTCAACCGACCTACCTTCCGAGAATGTTAGATATTCAATTGTAACAATATATAATTTTTCCTTTTATGTCACGCCCCGCTTCCCAAAATACGGGAATACAAGTCCGTGATGAAAGCCCAGCAAATAATATTAACATCATCCATAAGTTGTACCAATCTTAACTCAACAACATGATAAGGAAATAACCACCACCACACATAAATACATAATCACATAAACAAATACTTAGACTAAACATGTAATAGTCCAATTTAATAACCAACAACTGGAAAATAAACAGCAAATACCTTCTGGCAAGCTCCTGCTCCAATCGTAGAAGGACTGCTCACCAATGCCTTCTGAAAATTCTCCTTGTGCACTTGTACTTGTTCATCTAAAAAGAAAGAATAATTTGTCCTTAGAGCAAGTACGGACAATAAGTAGTGAAAAACAGAGAATAAGGGACAAGGTACACGAAGGAATATGAATCAAGATCAATTTACAAAAGCAATAACGGTATCAATAAACAATGGTCATGATCAAGTATTTACGTGTCAACTTAGGTTTATTAGTATGCACGTACTACTGAGTCCCATACCACAGGTTCGGTACACGCAAAACAGTGTACGTTTTAGATATAGTGGTGGGATCTACAGAGCGTGTACTCGGTATCAATAACAATCATTTACAATTAACATTCAATAATTCGCAATCGATACTCATCCTTCCATGACAATATGATATAACGATAAAGCCTTACCGAGTACATTTTTTCGAGATTATCCACCACTAAGTCAACCCTTATTAACCCCGGCTTGTTTAGTGTTTTCATTAACAATCATTTATGTTCATGCAAGTGTGTATAAGAATGTCAGGGGGATGATAATAATGCAGCAACATGATACAATGCATAATAATATACATGAAGTAGTGAATCTGAAAACAGCCGACACAGTAACACTAAACCAGCAATAACTCATAGACTACAATTCGGAATTCGAAAATTCTGGATGTTATTGGCTACTAGACACTTAGGGATACAATTCATCTTCATATAACTTGTGTTAATTCTTACGGTAACAAGGTCGAAACCTCTGGGCAAAACAGAACATGCAGCAGGAATTCATAAAATATGATCACATATATGTTCATCGAAGTGGATAATCAACATGTTATTGTATCATGAAATGTATTAACACTAATGTACAACAATTAGAATGGGCGTTTGCATTGTGCAAGTCAATTTATCATATCATAGTTCGAGTCACAAGATCTCAATCAATCAACATATATTCGATCACAATATATTTTCCTCATATGCAAGTTCTAGTCAATTTGTTCATGTCGTGTGTGTATATAGGTTTGGGTTTGAGTCAATGGATAATAGCACGATGTCAAGAGTACGTCGGGTTAGCTCGTGTAAACTCTCGATGCCCCCAATGGAAGTACAAAAAGCAGTATTACGATAATTGAAGGGAACTACTTGCGGGAGATCAATAAACTTGAACTAGAAAAATTAAATGAGTTCAAGTGGACTTGCCTTTTGTAGACGATTCAAGTAAGAAAAAAAGGAATAACGGGATCAGAATCCCGGGCGACGAACCACGAACAACGCACGTGCAAAATCCAAACAGTCAGACAGCAACTCAGCTCCACAAAACAGCAAAACACCAGATCAGATCTCCTACACCCAAAACACCAAATACCACTTCAATCCAATCCCTACTCCACACACACAGCAACACCGAAACACAAACTCCTGATCCACTTCACAAGCACCAAACAGCATCCCCCCCCACACACACCGAACACCAATTCCCCCATCTCCTTCTTGTTTAGCGTCGACAAAGAGAGAGAGAGAAATGGCGGAAGAGAACAGTGACCGGGCGTGGGTGGCGCGACTGGTTCGCAGTGGCTAGCTGGCGGCGACAGGGCAGCACGACGCTCGGAAGGAGGATGGCAGGCGAGGAGTCGAGTTCAATGGAGTGCTCTGTTTTGGTTCGAAAACAGGGGAAGGCGGGAAGCGGTGAGTCGACGGCGATCGGCCGCAGCGTCGAGGGAAGCTCGACGTAGGAAGACGATGGTGGTGACGCTCGAATGAGGCAGCGACGGGGGTGCTCACCGCGACGACGGTGAAGAAGAGACGAAGGTGGGTTCTAGCGGTAGGCTCGAGGAGGAAGAGGATGAGCGACGAGGAAGCTTCGAGGGTGAGAGAAGGAGCGACTGGTGGTCGTGGTTGACGATGGAGGGTAGGGAGGCAGGTGAGGGTGGCTCGATTGGTTGGTCGAAGACAGAGACAGCGATGGGGTCTCGACTGGCTGATGAAGTCGAAGACGCGGTGATGAGGGTGCGTCACGAATGGGGCGACGACAGGCGGTGGAGGAGAATGGCGGAGGTTCGATGGGTGTAGACGAGGGCGAAGATGGAGACGATCATGGCGACAGGGAGAGAGGTCGACGAGGGGAGGGCTCGGGATATGGTTTCGGCTACAGGGGGTGAGCGGGAGGAAGGAGGAGAGGATTGTATAGTAATGGAGTTTTGGGAGTTGTAGAGAAGATGAAGGGTTGTTTTGAGTTTTGTTTGGTTGTTATTGGAAGAGAGAGTGGGGAGTTGTGAAGATAATGGGAGATCGTGAGGAGTAATTGAGGGGATACGGGGAGGTGTGTTATTGACTAGGTCAATAACAGATTTAGGGAGGAGAATTGGGTTAACGGGTATTGGGTTTAGGGTAGACCTGGATCCAATAAGAGATGGATATGGGTTTGGGTTAAAATCCAATAGGAGATGGGCTTGGATTTGGGCTAATAAAAGATAATAATAATAATACTAGAATAATAAATTGCAATAAAAGGTCCACAACAAGCCCAAGATCCAAAATACATCAAAATAGAAAAGAGAACATTGTAAAATACAAGAAAAATTTGTACAACCGGAAACAGGGGTTACAAATCATACCCACCTTACAAGAATAATTTCGTCATCGAAATTCATTCTGGCAGGTAGTAGGACAAAACAGAAGCAAACTTATGAAATAACAAGACAGGAAAATTAGAAAAAAGAAAACTCAAGTGATGGGAGCACCAGAATAAGAAAAGGATATAGATAAGATCGATATCGAATAATAAATAGACAAAAGATAGCGAGTGAAAAAAAGACGAACAAGATCTGAACGATGCAAAGAAGAAGGAACAACAAAAGAATCTTGGGACCTGTGGGTTATGGGTCCACCACGCTTCCACTGCGTTACTCCGATGGTAATGTCCCAAGCAACATACATGTCGCTGTAGGTCACATGACACCATCGACGATCCGAGCAGGAAGACAAGAATGAGACACTATGATCAAGGAGAGTATGAGCTCAAGATAGATATAAATAAATAATGCAAAATGAATATAAAGTTTGGCTTCAATTTAAATAGTTAAAAGATATCTATAGATAAAAACTAATGGGCTTTGACACAAATAATAATAACAACACATGTTAATAATAAAAATAGTAATATCAAGAATAATAGAATAGTAATAACAATAATAAAATAATAATAACAATAATATTAAAAATAATAATAGTAATAATAAATAAATAAATAACACTACTACTATTTATCAATATCCGGCCTGGATTTAAACCCTAGAAATGTAAAACCACTTTGTCTGGTTCTTCTCTATATATATAAACCACCAACGCCAAAAACTAATTAAGAACTCTCTGAGGAGTCTCTCATTCTCTCACTCTCAGGCTCTCAATCTAAGCTCCAAGATGTCTGATATTCCACTGTTATCTTCTTCTCAGAATGAGAACAGTCCGGTGTACCTCAACGTCTACGGCTGTCCCATTAACTACTTTCTCCGACGCCTAGGCTTCTCCTTCTGTCTCTCCTCAGTTCAAGGTCTAACATTTTCTTGATATTCTTGATTAATGCATGGGCTAACATTTTCTTGATACATAACTAACTATATAATGCATTTGCATGCATGCTTGCAGTCCTTGGTGGGGAATCAGTATTCCGTCCTTCAGGCATCATCGTTGGTGGGGAGTTCAATCAGATTCAGTGCCTTAAGGGTCAATACCGCCTTGATTCCATCCTCATTGGCTACACCCAACTGGATTGTATGGGGGTTGCTTTGCTCATTACAGATTTGCAAAAGCTCTACATTAACACTGCTGCTTCCTACCACCCTCTAACCAACAACTGCCACCACTTTGCTGACCGCTTCTGTGGTGAGCTCACCGGCAACAACCTCATGGCCCCTATCCCTCACTGGCTCCATCCACCCGGCAAAATTGGTATATATATTATAACAATATTTGAGATTGTTTCTTTTATCTTGAACTTGTGCTAGTTTTAATGTATGGAATCTTGATTTTGTAGGGCTTTGTTGCAAATACCTGATACCTTGCAACTGCTTGATACCTGATGATCTTTATCAGCCTGACGAGGATGAGTTCAATGCGGAGATTACAGAAGAAGATCACACTGATGGTGCTGTTCCTGATCGTGACAGAGGTGATTTTGGTGATGCTACAGCTGGCAGAGAACAACTATCACCATCTGGGCTGTGATGGTCATGATTGTTCTGATCAAGAACAGGATACTCAGTTTCTGTTTCTCCCCTTTTTTCCGGTCTCTAGCATTCTGGGTTGTAATGTTCTGTTCTGGTTAATGTCGAGAATTCTCTGATTGATCATTAGGAATGAAATGGAATGGTATTAGAATACAGCCATGCAATAATATCGATCCCTTTCGTTCAAGTAGTGTACATATTCAGAATGTTAATTTTTTTGGGCATCGGCGCTGTAATTGGTAATGAAATAAAATGGGATTCATCAGTTTCTGTTGGTTTAATTTCGTGTATTTCATGGTTAACATTCAGAATAGGCTGATCTTTCTGTTATTACAAAATTTGTTGTATGGTTCTGGAATTAATAGCTACTAATTGCTGGTCTTTAATTCTCTTTGAGATCTACTTGGTTCTTGATGTTAAATAAACTTATATTTCAGAGGTTTTTGCAAAATCAGATAATGAAGCACGAGATTCTCTCAAAAATTTTGATAAAACCAGATTGTAAATATGATCTGTGAAAATAATCTTAATTTTCTCCACCTTCTAAAAAAGTCACACATGATCGCTCTAAAGTCGGATCTATTAACAATATTTATACTCGGAAAACTAAGTTCATCAAGAGGCTTACTAGTATAATTTTTAGAGGTTGAGCTAGTTGTTAATCTCAACCACTTATAGTGAGAAAAATGATAAAACAGTTTAAGCTTAAAACAGTAGAGTCGCCTACAATGTAATTGTCAATTGTTAGTTATGTTATACGAATCAATGTCCTAGGGTTTTCAATTTGAGAGACATCTTTATGGCTCATACACTAGTCATATTACAGATTTCAGAGAGTTTACCAATAGCGTATCCATTTTTGCCAATTACATTATTTGAGTCATATCTCTCTACACATGAATTGAAACGAGTTTACCACTTTCGACTCATTTGAAAAAAAAGTTCGGCACTGACTGATACAGTTCCTCGTAACTGCTGATCCCTGGAAACCGACGATCGAGCTGCCTGAGACGATGCTCAGAGACATTATCTGTCAGTACATAGGAGAAGAGATACTCTAATTAACTACGTTTAAATACCCTAAAATTTACTACCTATTCTCAGCCCAACTTAAACCCTCCACATAATAAACAGAGTAACCAATCAATGAGACCACCTTGTCTAATTCTCTCTATATAAACCAAGAACTCTCTCTCTCTCTCTCTCTCTCTCTCTCTCTCTCTCTCTCTCTCTCTCTCATTCTAAGCTCCAAGATGTCTGGCATTCCACTGTTATCTCATACTCCGGTGTACATCAACGTCTACGGCTCACGCATCAACCACTTTCTCCAAATCCTCGGATTCTCCTTCTGTCTCAGCTCCGTCCAAGGTTTTGAATTCTTGACTTCTTGATTAGCAAATGTTTATTGATACATAACGAAGTAACTAACTGTATAATCCATTTGCATGTTTGCAGTCCATGGTAGGGAGTTGATATTCCGGCCTTCAGGCATTGTCGTTGGTATGGAGTCCAGCCCAATTCGGTGCCTTCAGGGTCAACACTGCCTCGAGTCCATCCTCATTGGCTACACCCAACTGGACATTGTGGGCGTTGCTGAACTCATAGACGTATTCGATATGACATACACTGATGCTTCCTACGACCCCTTGACCAAGAACTGCCACCACTTCTCCGACCACTTTTGTCGTTCGCTCACTGGCAATGACATCCCTTCCTGGCTCAACCGACCAGCCGAAAATGGTAGGTATTCAACTATGGCGATTTGTGTATTATTGTTCTTTTATGATTTAAAACATGTGTTAATGTATGCATGGATCAATATTGATTTTGTAGGGATTATTTGTTGTTGCCCATGCCTGATACCTGATGATCCTGATTTTCTTGATGTGCCTGATCATGGTGAGCTCGTTGCGGAGATTCGGCAAGAAGATCTTGGTTCTGATGGTGCTGATCATGATCATGATGAGGTCAATGCAGAGATCGGGCAAGAAGATCGTCCTGATGGTGCTGATCATGATCATGATGGAGGTGATTTTGGCAACGAATGAAACAGGCAGCAAATGATGGTCGACATTCTGTTCCCTGTTTCCCCCTCGATCTTAATTCCCTCGTTTGGATCTCTGCATTCTAGGTGTAATGCTCTGTTACAGTTCTTGTTGAGAATTCTGTGATCAATTGGACTGAAATGGAGTGGCACTAACATACAAAGCCATGCAAAAATATTGATCACTTTCTTTTATGATTCTGTACATGTTCAGAATGTTTCTTGGGCATCAATGCTGTAGCTGCTAATGAAATAACATCGGACTGATACAATGGTAGTATAACACGGTTGCTTTCTTTTTCTTTAATTTTGGATCGTTTTCTTTTTCTTTAAAGAAATTCGATCGTGTAATATGAGTATTCTGTGCAAGTATTTGTATTCTGGAACTAATTGCTCAGTCCTTGAATTCTGGAATAAAATTGCTCTGTCCATGATTCTTCTTGATTTTTGGTTCTTGATTATTGTACTATCAAGTTTTTTAAAAAAAATTAGTTAATACATGAAGCATGAGGTTCTTTTTGAATTTGTTAAAACAGTCAAGAAATACATTGAGAATGAATTGTTTTATAATTTATTCATCTCATTAATGGAGATATATATATAGGTATTACATAAATTAGGAAGAGAGAATATGAACCATTCATGTGAGTCGGATGTGACTATACACATCCCTACACTTACTATTATATTAACTATGCCTATATGCATTCCCTACTAATTACCCTACTAATTAAGATATCTATGTCTCTTTGCATTCTCAATGACTCACATTAACACTCGCCCATAAATTGACGCATATACATCGATCATGCCCAAATTGTTTAGTGAGTCATAAAATGCCTTCCTAGAAACACCTTTCGTAAGCATATTTGTGACTTGCTATTTAGTATGGACAAAAGGAAAGCTAATAAGTTTGACATCCAGTTTTTCCTTTATAAAGTGAGGATCAACCTCCATATGCTTAGTGCGATCATGTTGTACCGGATTCTGTGAAATATCAATGGCCGCCTTGTTGTCACAGTATAATTAAATAGTACTTTTGAGTTTCAAACCTAAATAATGTAGCAAATTTCTCAACCACAATAATTCACAAACCCCATGAGCCATACCTCTATACCCAGCCTCAGCACTGGATCGTGCCACCACTTTCTATTTCTTGCCCTTCCATGTAACCAAATTATCTCCCACAAAGGTAAAGTATCATGACGTCGACCTCCGGTCGATGATATTCCCTGCCCAGTCTGCATCAGTGAAGCCATAAACCTCAAGTATGTTGTTGTATTTTGAAAACATTCCTCCTCTTCCTAGTAATTTCAAGTACCTCAGAATTCTTATAACGACATCCATGTCTGCCTCACTAGGATTATGCATGAATTGACTTACCACACTTACTGCATATACAACATCCGGTCTGCTATGAGCCAAATAAATTAGGCGCCAACCAGCCTTTGATAACGAGCTCGATCGGTTGGTACCTGATCAGGATACTTAGTTAAACAATGGTTCTGTTCAATAGGAGTGTCAATTGGTTTGCAATCCAACATACTGTTGACTCTAAGTTTGGTGTGCACAAAACGTACCACTATAACAAAAATTTTCAGTTGAGATTTACAGGATTTACAGGAAAAGAAAAATAAAAATAAAGATTCAAAATAATTTGAATTCAAGTAAAAAAGCATGAATCAAAGAAGATTGCAATCATCAAAGAAAAGAAGCATATGTAACAAATCTCAAGAAAACCATAAAAAATAGTTTATTTATTTCTATTTTTGTGAGAAAACACTATGTAAACAATCGTTGATTGATTGATTGGTATTTGGAAAGAATATAAAGTGAAGTCGCCAAATAAATGTTGAATCTGCACGATAGCGGCCGACCGTACTATATTTTGGTCGACCGTTGCAACAGTCGACCGATCATCTTAGGGAAAACGATGAGTCAGTTGACCAGTCATCGCTGAACTTTCGAGTTAAAAGATGAACGGTCGATTGCTCAACAAAGCGGTCGACCGTCCAAGTGTAGTTTTGACTATTTTGGAAATATCTATTCGTTTTTGGAAAGATCAATTTCCTTGCTCTATAAATAGATGCGAATTCACTGAGTATTCTTCATCCATGGCTATCATAATTCTTCTGAACTATTCATTCAATCAACGATTGAGTGTGAGAACTTTTATTGTTTTCTTAAATCAAGTTTTCTTTTTCTTCCACTTCGGTTAGTTTTACGAGACATGTTTGTAGAAACCCTACGGGTGTAATAGGACTCTCGACTTGAATTCCAAGAATCACTGTATAAGGGTTTAAAGTATAGTAGAACGCTTGTGGCGGAGATTTGCTACAAGTAGGTGGTGTGGACGTAGACCTAAGGTCGAATCACGTGATATCGCTGTGTTGTGTGTGCACTCTCTATTTGCTTTTTCTAACTCTATCTATTTACTTTACGCATTTTATTTAAGATTTTAATTTCAGCACAATCACTCTATTCACCCCCCCTAGGGTGATTTAACAGTAGTATCAGAGCGAGGTGCTCATTAAAGGCTTAAAAGCTTGAGCAAAAGGTCCAATGGCCAAAATTCCTCCTTCCGAAAACTTGTACACATCAGAGCCTTTCATCTCCAATGGAACAAGTCTCACACGTTCACCCTATTTTGATGAAAAATGCTATGATGTTTAGAAAGTTTGTATGTCTCATTATTTGCAGATACTTGGAGAAGAAGTATGGAATATTTGTGTAAACCAAACAGATATCCCTGTCAGTGATGGAAAGTGGGCTTTCACAAAAGCCGAACTAGCATTGAAGACTGCAAATTCCAAGACCATGACAGCTCTTTATGCAAGTCGGAATAATGAAGAGCTGAATTGATGTTGGAGAAATTGCAAAACGGAGTAAGAAATCTGGAATAACATGCAAAAATGGCATGAAGGAACTGCATCTGAGGTAAAGGTAAATTTTAATTTAAGTTTTTATAAGTTTGATGATTTTCGCATGTTGCCAGGAGAAAATGTAGGCCAGATGCTTGCTCATTTTGATATTATCGCATATGAGCTTGAGAGCTTAGGTAAGAGGTTGGATGATGACCAAAAGGTCGAAAAACTCATAAGTTGTCTCATGCCTGAATGTAACATAAAAGCTGCTGCAATGAGGGGGATGCTTGAAGAGAAAGGATTCAACTACTACACTTTTCAAGGAAAATTGAAGACATATGAGATGGAGATGACCGAAATAAAGAGGTATCAGGCAAAACATTGGGATTGAGCCCAAAACTGAAGAAAAGACCATTGCCTTGAAAACAGAAACTTCACGACTGATACGGCTAAAAATGGGGCTAAATCGGAACCATTCAAATTGGGCACGAATCTTAAAGTTATAGGGACGAGATGGTAATTTCACCTACAGACGGGTCCGAAATGGGAACCGGATCCCTCTTTTTGGACCCGATAACCCACGAACGGATTTGTTCAGCTAAAAGCGGGTCCCAACTCGTTGAGGACCAATTCAACAGGATATCAGGAGATCTTGGATCGTCCTCATCTCTAAGAGGCGGTTCTAACCACCCCTATCCAGCCACACCGGGAAGTAGGGATCTGATCTTATCCCGAAACAAGTCTTCCAGGCGACTATAAAAACCCCCTACCTCCTACCGTTACAAGGTGACCACTCTTTGTCTACTCAAGCGCGTTTCCTTTCTTTTTCTGTGCATTGACAAGAGCGTCGGAGGGTTCGTCGCCGGGATCCATCCCGGTGTTTCGAACGTTTGTGCAGATCCACGGGAGCACCAAGGAGTCAGCCTATCAACCCGAGAAGAAGTCAGATTTTGCTTGTTCGAGTTCCTACTAATCCACAAATTCTATCTATTGCCCCTACACCAGATTCAGTGGCAACAGATTGGCGCTGTCTATGGGAACCCTCAAATAGCCATCCGACCCTCCTCCTTCAACAAAGGCTACTCTTAGCAATGCCTTCCAAGAGGAAGTCCGCACACTCCAACCGTAGAACAATCAAGATTATATTTTTCTTTTTATCAATTTCATGAGAAGTTCTCATCCCTTTTCAATCATAAATTTTCTCATTGTTTTCACAATTTTCTTTGCATAAATTAGCAACTTGTATATGAATTTAAATCCAATTCATTTAATCTAAACATGATGTATTACTATGCACCCAACAACACCAAAACAACTCTTCCTAAAAATTTCAACTTATCTACATGACAATCTCTCCACTAGCATGCATTTCTTTTCATATTTCATATTCATTAAAACTCTATTTATCAATACACCATGCAATATAACAAATTTGTAATCTAAGAACATATGCCACATTTTCATTTCACTAATAAAGCAATTAAACATGCATACTACAATCTCTAGAAAGCAAGAAAATCACCCACCTTAGTTTGATGAACAAGTGAAAGATAACTCCTAGAAGTTGCTCCTAGTTCCAACAAGATGTGCCATTCTCCTCCTAGCAAAGCAACCGAAGCCTTCTAGCCAAAGAAACTCGAGCCCTCTTTCTTGAAAAAATCCGAGCTCCTCTCTTTGTCTCTTTCTTTTCTTCTCTTTTGTTTCCTTTTGATTTTTGTGAAAAATACTCATACAATAGGAGGTATTTATAGGACTAAATGGGTAAATGAAAAGACACATACTACCCAAAATAAATACTCACTCACATAACCATTACCACAAACTCCTACCCCTTCATATTCTTGGCCAGTCAACCTTTTGGTGTGCACTCACGTACACATGCACTATACGTGCACACAATTCTCATTCTTTAATTATTTGTTATTAGTCCAATTGTGTGTGTTTGTTACATGACAACTGTATAGGGTTAAAAAGTGTACATTTACAGTGTAAGAAAAAGGCATGGGCCTCTCTTTTAATTAATTTCTAGTGGGCTTTAAGATGGACTTTAGGCCTATGAGTTTTAATTAGCAAATAAATAATACAACTGTTGACAAATAAAATGAGAATAAAAAATGTACATCTTTTTGGAAAATTTTAGAGAATAAAATGCATAAGTTTTACGTGCAATGCACGTGCAAAATATAAAAATTAAATTTTATTTTTCTGGGATGTTATAGGGGGACAGGAGGCAGTCATCTTTGACCGAATGCATCTTTCTGAGCCTTCTTCGTAGGCTCATAGTCATTGACTTTTCTCTTCCCCTTGGCTGGGATTTCTTTCGGGCCTACATGGTGCAGAGCCTCCTCGGCTCGGATGTACTTTTCGACCCTGTTGAGGAGGTCGTGAAAATCAATGGGCGGCTTCTTCGCCATGGATGCCTTAAACTGGTCGTGGCAAACATTGTGTTGGAAAGTCATGAACGCTACGCCATCATCGAGGGAAGAGACCACCTTAGCCTTGGTGGTGAACCTCCGTACGAAATCCTGAAAGGACTCTCCTTTCTTCTGTTTGAGGTCCAGAAGGGACTCTCTCATCTTCTCAACCTTGCAGTTGGTCATGAAGTGTGCAAGGAAGCTTGCCTCGAGCTGGTCGAATGAGAAAATCGAGTTGGGGGTGAGTTTTGAGAACCATTCCTGTACCGGGCCACTCAGAGTGGCTGGGAAGGCGCGACAGAGGAGAGGATTGAGGCGCTGTGAATTATTATGAGGGTTTTGAATCCTTCCATGTGATCAGCAGGATCATTCTCTCCATTGTACGTCTCGAACTGAGGCGGCCTGAAATTTCTCGGAATCTCAACATCGAGGATTCGAGCAGAGAACAGGGGCTGGGTAGGGTGATGTCCTCGGTTGGATTGTAACCTGGCCTTTCCGATCCGAGCGAGGCGATTCTCCATTTCTTGGAGGCACTGAAGGACGGGACAGCCTCATCTCGTCTCACCGGCTAAGTCAAGCCGTGAGACGCACTGCCCTGGGCTTTCACCTAGCGAGGGTTGTTGTTTTGACACTCAATTTTGGGGCCACCTCAGAGTACCTCATTCCTGAAATCTCGAAACTCAGCTCTCGTGACCAGGACCTGTTTTTCTTGACTGTTCGGGGGTGTACGATCTCTCGGGAAGTGGCTGAGCCTCTGCTCCCAACCGTGGTATGGGTGAATGTTGTGGGTCGGAGCCTGGTTGGAGGGGGTGGCCCTGCCCGTTATCGGTTGAGCTGGTGCCGGAGGTCATCCACTGGCTAACGATTATTGATGACGTACTGAAGGTCAATGGCGACCAAGCGTGAAGCGCTCGGACCTAGTTCTGACGGACCCTCGGCTTGCTGTCTTCGGGACCCCTGTGTGTTCACGTGACTGCGAGAAGGATGAGGATCGACATGACATCCCGACGTGGGTGCTCTCTTGGCTTTAGTTGCCATGGAAGGGGACAACTTCAAGGTGAGATCCGAATTTGGAATCGAATCAGTCTATCTATTCCCACAAATAACACCAATCTGATGTTGCTGATTTAGTGGTGGGAGCGACAGATGTGAAATCTTGTTATTTGTAAAGAAAAAGACAGATATGAGACAGATCTCAGCCATCAATCTGGATTTGAGATGGGGATTTCGTGAGGAGCAGGAGATGTGGTGCTGCTGGTAACTAACCGCCCCGAATACCTGCAAGATGCCTAAGAACATCGGGAGATATCCCGGAGACATGCCCTCCAACGATCTAGTCAGTCACTAGAAAAAAGTGGAGTTAGGGTTTGGGTGGAGAAAAGTTGATTATCTTCTAGAAGGGGAGGGGGTTCTGGAATTTATAGGCAAAGGGAGGTCAACCCTAACCCTAATAGGCTAGGTTGATCCTCTTCCGTGGTCCTGGTACTGAAGAAGATCCATAGGACTGCAGCCTGATCAGCAGGGGCTCACAGATCTTGAGGAGAATAAATGGCTGCGATTGAGTTGTACATTTTTACCTACATGACCCTTGTATGCAAGAAATTCGACACTTGCACTGTCTGTGAAGCTTCGACCATGAACAGCAACAATTCTGTTTGTCTCCACTGTTCTCTCTCTGTATCTTAGGGTTTAATGTTTTCGTTTTGTTGATGAAAATTGGTTCTGTAATAATTTTTGGCAGCTGAAATGGCATTAAGAAATTAGGCCAGATTCTCTGCAGTTTAGCTGTAATATGTTCTTTTCTAATTCTTGTTGGAAATTCTGTGAACATTTGGACTGAGATGCCATTACTGATTTCCATGTAAGAATTAGTTCAAAGTTGAGAATGCTCCTTGGGCATGCATGGGTGGTTTAACCGGCATGATAAGGGAAATGGTATAATATTTGTTCAATGATATAGGTACACATTTGCACTGTTGTTTTTCTCCTTATTTCATGTTCTCTACATTGTATAGTTGATGATCATGGCAACATCTACGAGTTTCATAAAACATAATTACTTCATACATGATCATATAGCTAATGACCATGGCACAGTGTTGGAATTAATTTTTGCTGATTTTTCGGGCCGAATTCCGGCAGGCTCCGGCCACCGGCGGCGCCGGAAAATGATTGTATTGCGATCCTCTCATCGAGTACTATTCCGTAGTGTACTCATTGGCCAAAAACGAATTCCGTATGAATGAGAAATATTGGTCCAAAGTTGGATACTCGAAATGTACTAACTTGGAAACTTAGAGAAAATGGATAGTCCCATATCGAAAATGAGGGAAAAATTTTCTAGTATATATACTAAAAAATTGGACTAAAGGACGTGGCCCGGGGGTTACCACTAACGTGTAGTGGAGAGGGGAGTTAGCTAAAATGACAAACACGCGCGCCCGGCCCCGGCCCCGGCTCGGCTCGGCTCGGGGACTTAGCCAAAATGACAAACACGCGCGCCCGGCCCCGGCCATGGCTCGGCTCGGCGTTTTGCCCCAGTCAAATGTTTTCTTCCCCAGTACACTGTTGAGGCTCTTCACATTCAGTAACTGGTACCATTACTCTGTAACAGCAGAGTAATGGCTCATCAGTTTACTCTACTGTTACAAAGTAATGGGCCTCCCATCAATTGCTCTATCTCCTATAAGACTAGTAAGCCATGTCTGCCATAAAGACAAATTTTGGTAATCCGAGTTCTACTTCTTCTTCTTCTTCCTCTGTGTTAAACACTGAGAGTACAATACAACAACAGTTCGTTGGAATCTCTGATGCAAGGGTGTTGCACTTTAGGGAAAGATAATACAGTTGTATCCTGGGAGGCAATTCGCCAGCCACCATCACACTACGGGGCAAATTATGCTTTAAGGATAGAGATATTCAAATCTCGACTCTGTATTAAAGATTTTGGTTTGTTCTTTTACTCCTGTAATTCTGGTTCTTCACAAACATTGTTAGTCTTTTCTGTTTTATAAAATTCATGTTCTAACAATCTTAAAGCAAAATTTTTACTCTGTTCTAACATTTTTGTGAAGATCTTTTATATGTACTATAATCATCTCGGAAAAACAAGTGACAATTCTGTTTTCAAATATTTCAGAACATGGAGAATACACAGAATGATAATGTCAGTGCACATATTAGTGACCAAACACTGGTGACCCAAAATGTGACTGCACAATCGGTTGTGGCACATTCGGTCTTTCTGCCCACACATATAACTGTGGGAGAAAAACCAGAAAAGTTCAATAGAATTGGATTCAAGAAGTGACAAGGGAAAATGCAGTTCTATCTGACCACCTTGAAGCTGGACAGGTTTCTCACTGAATTTGCCCCGATGCTGGCACCAATGGATGCACACTCCATTACTGCGGTTGATGCATGGACTCAGGGTGACTATCTCTGCAGAAACTACATCCTGAATGGCTTGGTAGACCCGTTGTACAACGTCTACTGAGTCTTCAAGATGTCCAAACTCCTGTGGGGGTCTTTGGAGAAGAAGTACAAAACAGAAGACGCCGGGTCCAAAAAGTTTGTAGTTGGCAAATTTTTGGACTACAAAATGGTTGACTCCAAGACAGTTGTGAGACAAATTCAGGAACTACAGGTGATAATACACAATATCACTACAGAAAACATGACGCTGTGTGAACCATTCCAGGTTGCAGCGTTCATCGAGAAGCTTCCACCTGGATGGAAGGACTTCAAGAACTACCTTAAGCACAAGCAAAAGGAGATGTATCTTGAAGACCACATTGTCAGGTTGCGGATCGAATAGGAGAATCGCAAGGCTAATAGGTCCTATGGAAATCAGCCCATTGAAAAGGCCAACGTGGTGGAACACGAACAGAAAGGCAAGAAGAGAAAGTTCTTGCCACAGGCCTCAAACAAAAAACCTCCTGCAAAGAGGTTTGCTGGGAAATGTCACAAGTGTGGTAAGCTGGGGCACAAAATTTCTGACTGCCGCAATAAGGACAACAACAACCGTGCAGGAACTGGACATGCACAAGGGAATAAAAAATATCATGCACACATAGCTGAGAACTTGTCCATTGGTCTCTCTGACTTGGACCTCTGTGTTGTAGTATCAGAGGTAAATCTTGTGGGGAGCAATCCTCGTGAATGGTGGTACGATACTAGGGCCACCAAGCATATCTACTCGGACAAGGAGATGTTCACTTCATACCAGAAGTGCAATAAGGATGAACAGCTGTTCATGGGTAATTCTTCCACCTCCAAAATTGCAGGTACAGGGAAGATAGTGCTGAAGATGACTTCAGGCAAGGAACTAACACTCACAAATGTGTTGCATGTTCCAGATATTAGAAAGAACATGGTATCAGGCTCTTTGCTAAGCAAGAATGGATTTAAGGTTGTTCTTGCTTTTGATAATTTTGTATTGTCTAAAAACGGGGTATACTTGGATAAAGGATATGCAAAGGATGGACTGTTCAAGTTTAATGTAATGACAGTCATCCCTAAAACTATTGTTCCTGTTGTTCCCAAAGTTAATGAAATAACTCATATTGCCTATGTTGTTGAGTCTTCTTCTGTTTGGCATGGAATACTATGCCATGTTAATGTCAATTCTATGCGTAGATTAATTAACATGAATTTGCTACCAAAATTTAAGGTAGACAACTCCGAAAAATGTGAAGTTTGCACGGATGCCAAACTCACTAAAACTCCATCACGTTCTGTAGAAAGAAACATAAAAACTCCAGGTCTAATTCACATAGATCTGTGTGATTTAAAATACGTGCAGACCAGAGGTGGCAAAAAATACTTTGTGACATTCATAGACGATTGCACAAAATTCTGTTATGTATACTTGTTACATAGCAAAAATGAGGTCTTGAATAAATTCAAGGAATATAAACTTGAGGTTGAGAATCAATTTGGCAAAACGATTAAAATCGTTAGGAGTGATAGAGGAGGAGAATATGATGCACCATTTAATATGTTCTGCTCTGAACATGGAGTAGTTCATCAAACAACTGCTCCTTACTCACCTGAATCAAATGGTACTGCCGAGCGTAAAAATCGAACTCTAAAGGAGATGATGAATGCCTTGTTGTTGAATTCTGGATTACCCAAAAATATGTGAGGGGAAGCGTTGCTGACTGCCAACTATATACTCAACAAAATACCTCACAAGAAAATTGGCAAGACACCATACGAAATGTGGAAAGAAAATGTACCTTCGTATAAATACCTCAAAGTGTGGGGGCGTCTAGCAAAAGTGACAGTAGCTAATCCAAAACATGTCACAAATGGACCTAAGACGATTGATTGCATATTCATAGGCTATTCACACAATAGTAGTGCATATCGGTTCTTGGTATATAAATCAGATATACCGGATATCCATGTGAATACAATAATGGAATCAAAGAATGTTTCCTTCTTTAAACACGTGTTTCCGTCCAAGGACACTACGTATCCCAAACGTACACGTGAATAAGGGAATGCAAGCACTTCGGTTGATGAACCAGAACATGATAATGATGAGCCTAGACGAAGTAAATGGACAAGAACATCAAAGTCATTTGGTCCAGACTTTGTAACGGCCAATCTGTTAGAAAATGAGCCTAGAACATTCAAGGAAGCCATGTCTATGTCTGATGCTCCTATGTGGAAGGAAGCAATCAAAAGTGAAATAGACTCCATTATGCAAAATCATACATGGAAGTTGATCGATTTGCCTTCTGGGTGTAAAGCTCTAGAAAGCAAATGGATTTTTAAGCAGAAATTGAAACCAAACGGTTCAATAGAAAAACATAATGCGAGACTTGTGGTACAAGGATTTAGGCAAAAGGAAGGCCTAGATTTCTTCGATACTTATTCCCCAGTCACGAGAATAACTTCCATAAGATCGCTGATAGCTATTGCAGCTCTACGTAACCTCGAAATACATCAAATGGATGTAAAAAGTGCCTTTCTAAATGGAGATTTAGAAGAGAAAATATACATGAAACAACCAGAGGGTTACGTATTCCTGGACAGGAAAACAAAGTGTGCAGCCTTGTAAAATCACTGTATGGACTGAAACAAGCTCCAAACCAGTGGCATGCAAAATTTGACAATGTTATGATGTCAAATGGTTTCAAAATAAATGAATGTGATAAGTGTATCTACATCAAAGATACTCCAAATGGATACATTCTGGTGTGTCTGTATGTAGACGACATGCTCATTATTGGGAGCAATAATGACATTATCAAACAAACTAAGAGCATGCTTAGTGGCAAGTTTGATATGAAAGATTTGGAAGATGCAGACGTCATACTAGGAATCAAAGTTTACAGGACGTCTGAGGGAATTACCTTGTCTCAAGATCATTATGCTGAGAAAGTACTTGAAAGGTTCAAGAATTACTCGAATGGGACTGCAAAAAGTCCTGTGGATCCCAGTCTTCACTTGTTCAAAAACACGGATGACAGCATATCACAACTGGAATATGCACGTATAATCTGTAGTCTGATGTACTTAACAAATTGTACAAGATCGGACCTTGCACATTCGGTAAATGTACTGAGCTGCTACACAAGTAATCCAGGACGAAGTCACTGGAAAGGAATAACTAAAGTATTGAACTACCTGCGACATACTCAGAGTTATGCGCTGCATTACACCAGATATCCAGCAGTACTAGAAGGCTACAGTGATGCCAACTGGATATCGGACTCCAAGAACTTAAAATCCACAAGTGGGTATGTCTTCACACTTGGTGGTGCAACGGTGTCATGGAAATCCTCTAAACAAACGTTATTGGCCAGATCCACCATGTAATCTGAGTTTATTGCTTTAGACAAAGCGGCTAAAGAAGCAGAATGGCGTCAAAACTTTTTAGAGGATATTCCTATGTGGAAAAAACCAGTGCCTGTTTTATGTATACACTGTGACAGCCAATCGGCTATAGCACGAGCACTGAGTTGTATGTATAATGGTAAGTCTCGTCATATCAGAAAGCGACACAAAACCATTAGGCAACTGCTCTCAAATGGAGTAATCTCTATAGAGTATATAAAATCGGCTGACAACCTAGCGAATCCATTTACTAAAGGTTTGTCGGGAGAGTAAGTTATAAGATCATCAAGAGTAATGAGTTTATAACCTATGACGAAAGAGGATACTTGATGGAAATCCTACCTAGGAATTGGAGATCCCAAGATCTACGTTCAAGGGGACAACCAAATCTTACTGAATCGACGTGAGCACTGAGAGATTAAAATCTCGTACCCACTCTTAGGGTGATAAAACAGTGTTGCCTGCAAGGTGTAAGGATAAGCTTGGCTTTTAATGATTTCCACAGCTTTGAAATAAAAGTGGGGTATGGCAGGATACCCTTTATGGGCAATCACCTTGTGAGTGTGAAATGAAGCCGTTTCTAGGAGAATGAAGAGAGGCTACATTGTCCAAGTTCACTAACGATTAACCAAGGTTGTTCAAGGCCAAAATAAACACAACAAGAGAACCTAGTTCTGTGAGAAGATGAAACTGTGTGATAGTTATTGTCTAGGTTCACATTAAAGCCCGGGTAGTTCAAGACATCATGTTCACTACCTGGTCAAGTGAATCCGATAGCTACTCACTAAGGGTGGTTCAAAGTTGAAACATTACTACCAATTCCTGATGCAGTAATTTTCCGATTATACTCTCAGAGTTTTTCTGTCATGTCTTTTTATGTCGTGTCTGGATTACATAGTCTGGTCATTTCCATTCATGTGGGGGATTGTTGGAATTAATTTTTGCTGATTTTTTAGGTCGGATTCCGGCAAGCTCCAGCCACCGGCGGCGCCGGAAAAATATTGGATTGCGATCCTCTCGTCGAGTACTATTCCGTGGTGTACTTATTTACCAAAAATGAATTCCGTATGAATGAGAAATGTTGGTCCAAAGTTGGGTACTCGAAATGTACTAACTTGAAAACTTGGAGAAAATTGATAGTCCCATATCGAAAATGAGGAAAGATATTTCTAGTATATATACTAAAAAATTGGACTAAAGGGCGTGGCCCGGGGGTTACCACTAACGTGTGGTGGAGAGAGGACTTAGCCAAAATGACAAACACACATGCGCGAGCGCCCGGCCTCGGTCTCGGCTTAGCTTATATTTTTTTTTGCCCCAGTCAAATGTTTTCTTCCCCAGTACACTATTGAGGCTCTTCACATTCAATAACTGGTACCATTACTCTATAACAGCAGAGTAATGGCTCATTAGTTGTGAATCTGAACCACTACTCTGCTGTTGCAGAGTAATGGACCATTACTCTGCTGTTACAGAGTAATGGGCCTCCCATCAGTTGCTATATTTTCTCCTATAAGACTAGTAAGCCCTGTCTACCAGAAAGACAGATTTTGGTAATCCGAGTTCTACTTCTTCTTCTTCTTCCTCTGTGTCAAACACTAAGAGTACAATACAGCAACAGTTCGCTGGAATCTCTGAAGCAAGGGTGTTGCTCTTCAGGGAAAGGTAATACAGTTGTTTCCTGGGAGGCAATTCGCCAGCCACCGTCAAACTACAGGCCGAATTTTGTTTTAAGGACAGAGATATTCAAATCTCGACTCTGTATTAAAGCTCTTGGTTTGTCCTTTTACTCCTTTAATTCTGGTTCTTCACAAACATTGTTAGTCTTTTCTGTTTTATAAAATTCATGTTCCAACACAGTTCAATCAAAATTCAGCAAAATATCGAATTCCAGAATTTAGACTCATAATATGATACTTCAATGTTAGTGTTAAGAAATTATATATTATATTATGAGAGCGATTAGTTTAGTCCTATATTGAATAATATATTGGTTGTCTTCTTTTCTCTCCAAAATATAGAAGACACATTGTACTCAGTTTATTCAATCAATTCAATTCATTAATAAATAATAAATCCAATAATTCTATCATGGTATCAGAGCCTATAGTCATATAAGGCCAATACTAATTTGATCATCGTTATCGAGGTAGAGTGATTCTCGTCTTCATCGGAATCACTCCACCTTCCAACATCTCTCCCGATCAAGTCTCCAAAACCCTAGCCGTCATCAAACACCAAGATCCAAAACCCTAGCCGTCATCAACTACCTCTACCAAAACCCTAACTCCATCTCTAACAACATCAAGCAACAAACTCCAGCATCAACTCAAAACGGCATCCCCAATTGCTCCAACTCCAACCGCTGCACCAATCCCGACTGTCGTTTTCCCCCTCACCACTGCAACTCCTCGCCCAACAACCAAACGCCACCACCATCTCATCACAGCCAACCTCATCACCTCAGACCTACACCATCAGCAAGGCCCCACATCACCATCAACCTCCAGATCCAACACCAGCATTGACTCCCTTTCACTCCCGTCAACACCCTTGACGATCCTTCCTGACCACCGACCAACTCAGACCTCACCATCACCATGACATCTGCCCCGTCCTCGACAACAACAAACAACTCCATCCTCTTCCCTCACCTCACGTCGTCTGCCTCTCCCCTTCTGGGTTTGGATTCGAACCAGACTCCGAATCAACATTTTTTTTCTATGACTCCACCAAAACCCACAAATCCCTCACCTCACGTGCATCTCCTCCCAGCCCCACCTCCGCCGTTGCGTTGATCTCCGCCCCCGTTACCAGCCACCACTAATCTTATATCCCCCAAACCCCAACCCTACGCCTTTATCCCCTAACCCTACTCATTTATCTCTCTATCCAACAAATACTGAACCCAATACCCAAACCCAAATCAAATCCAAAAACTAATCTCAAACCCAACCCGTATCCACAAAACCCTCTTACCCTATACTCCGAACTCGATAACCCTATAACCCTATACCCATATTTTACCCTAAGTGAACCCTACACGACCCGTTTTAAAAATAAAAAATAAAAATCTTGCAGGTCTTCGGCCTCTACAATTTTCATCAGCAAACTCACGCCGAGTTTGAGAGGGGGTCATATCAACATCATCATCACAATTCCCGTCTCCCTCACCTTCCGTCGACATCCACCATCTTACGCATCCAAATATCAACATATGACAACTCTCAAGTCGGGGACATCATCACAGTTCTCAGTTCAGGGACAATTCTCAAGTCAGGAGTGTCACTTTCTTCCACAACATACGACAATTCTCAAGTTAGGGGTGCCACTTCCTTCCACAACATACGACAATTCTCAAATCAGGGGTGAGATCCCAACCTGTGCCAATAGTGCGCCACTTACTTCTACAACATACGACAATTCTCAAGTCAGGGGTAAGATCCCAACATGCGCCAATAGTACGCCACTTCCTTCCACAACATACAACAATTCTCAAGTCAGGGGTGAGAATACAACATGCGCCAATAGTGCATCTTCCCTGCACCATCTACTTGAGCATCGTTCCTGCATCCCTATTAGTCGTCTCTGCCACGTCAACATCATCAATATTTCTAACTCTTGTTGTTTGAACTAGCTTGAGTTTGAGAGGGAGTGTTAAGATATTATCTATTATATTATGAGAAATTAGTTTAGTGCCATATTGAATAATGTATTGGTTTAAGTCTTCTCTTCTTTCATATATATATAAGATCTCTCATATATATATAAGAGACACATTGTACACAGTTCATTCAATCAATTCAATTCAATAATCAATAATAAATCCAATAATTCTATCAGCCAGTAAAAGTAAAGACAGCCACAATGTACCCGTTCAGGAAAAGGAAGCTGTTGAATCAACAAGTTTAACCAGGCAATGCAAAATAGAAACTTCATAACATCCAAAATGAACTGCCTCAACTTCTTAACACATGATCCAGTTTCAGCTATCCTTCAGAACTATCCTTCAGGATAGAACAAAGTAAAGACCACCTAAAACACCCAGATAATATTAAACAAAAAGACCGACAATTTCTCTCCTTTATCAGTGTGTCACCATCTTTATCATCATCATCTACCTAACCAGAAAACTTTGGGTGATCAACAATAACAGATACTCCTACAACTTGAGGTGAGCAAAAAGTGAAGTATATGCCCAAAATAAAATGAGAGCAATAGGAAACAAAGGGCAAGATAGAGTGATATGGGAGCAGGCCTGACCAACTCTTATTTCTCTGTTGCTCTTTCATCTTTTAACTTTTCACTTAAAGATCTTGAAGAGGATGCCTCCATGAGTAGCAAAGAACGGAGCAAAGACGAGGGATTCGACGGCCATAAGCTTGATGAGGATGTTCAGTGAAGGGCCAGATGTGTCCTTCAAAGGATCACCAATGGTGTCACCAATCACAGCAGCCTTGTGGGGATCTGACCCTTTAGGACCAAGGGTCCTTGCGTGCTCTGAGGCTCCAGCCTAAACAACATTATAACAATGGTCAACAACTTTAGACAAATTTCGAAAGATCAAAAGTTTCCACACAGATAACAAATATCAGAAATATAAAGTTGAGAAAAAAAAACATTAAAGAGAGCAGTAAAATGTTTTGATCACTGTATGCAAAAAATGTAGTATTTAGAGTGTTTTTAAAAAACTTTGGCTGTAAAAACATAGGGTGACAAGTATCGATATAAAAAAAATCATTTAACTAAAAAATGTATGTAACTTCACCTCAATGTACTTCTTAGCATTATCCCAAGCACCGCCAGTGTTTGATGCAGAAATAGCAATCTGTAAGACATTACAAAGAAAAGGCAGGCAAAATCAGTGATGGGGGATGAACACAAATACACTAAAACATGTTAAGGGTTTCCAATCAAACCTGGACTCCAGAAACTAGAGAACCAGCAAGAACACCTGATAGCGTCTCAACACCGAAAAGAGTTCCAACAATGAGAGGAGTGAGCATGACAAGAGCACCAGGAGGGATCATCTCCTTGATGGAGGCATCAGTGGAGATTTTCACACAAGTTGCATAATCTGGCTTTGTAGTTCCCTCCATGAGACCCGGGATAGTGTTGAATTGCCTTCTGACTTCCTCAACCATCTTGAGAGCAGCACTACCAACGCTCTTCATGGTCATGGCTGAGAACCAGTAAGGAAGCATGGCACCAACAAGGAGCCCGATGAAGACCTTGGGGGTCAAGACATCGACGGTTGAGATTGCTGCTCGACTGACAAATGCACCAAAAAGTGCGAGGGAAACAAGAGCAGCTGAACCAATGGCAAAGCCCTATATATAAAGAAAGGAATAGATTTAATCATGAGAAGTAATAGATAGAAAAGAAAATGTTTCTGTAAGCAAATGAAAGTAATTATATTATGGAGGTCAGGCATATTGGATGGGACATGAATAATGAACAGTCTCAATCTACAATCTACAAGCATTCGTCAGTGATTTATAAACATTCTGAAAACTGTAGGGTTTTAGATTGATTATGGGAGAAAAATCCAAGACTTCCTTGGCAAATCTATACAAAAATATTCACAAAAAAAAAAAAGAATCAAAGGAAGTGTTATTATAATGCATTTTCAGCTTAATAAGAGCAATACGTAACTCTTCCTTGGTAATAATAAGAGCAAGACTAAGGGGTGTTTGGATTTGCAAATTTGGGGAAAATATAAATATTTGCTCAATTTGCTAACCCAAAAATTTGCACACCCAAAATGTTCAAAATATTTTGCCCAGTCTGCAAACCCAAAGGCCTCCTATGAAACTTTGGGTTGCAAATTGGGGGGAAAATGCATTTCCCCAAAATTTGCAAATTCAAACACCCCCTAAAGGGTTTTCACATCCAACTCCTTTATGCTTTATAGATGCCAAAAACTTTTGCATTAATATAGTTTCATAGACATCAAAAGTAGCACAGAAAAATACTTATTCAAGAGCCTTATCTGTAATTTTGAATTCAAAATTGCACTCCCCCTATAGCCCAAAGGCATGCAATCATCAAATATGAAGAGTTTTTTGTCATTCGGCCGTAGTCATCCAAATTAGGGGGATTGTAGGATTTAAAGAATTAACCTGACAAAAGTCTATTATTATCCATAGAAGGCTGCTAACCCCCAAATGATATATTGATTGCTCCACAACGGCAATCCTCACATAGTAAACAAAATGTGCAATACCTTTCCAATAGCAGCAGTGGTGTTTCCTGCAGCATCCAAAGCATCAGTCCTCTCACGAATCCGGTGGCTCATCCCTGCCATCTCCGCAATTCCTCCAGCATTGTCACTAATGGGACCATAGGCATCAATTGCCAAACCAGTAGCGATGGTGCTCAACATCCCAAGAGCAGCAACAGCAATACCATACATGGCAGCAAAGCTGAAACTAACAAAAATGCTCACTGCAATGGCGAAAATGGGAATAATAACAGATTTATATCCCAAGGCAAGCCCAAAGATAACATTAGTAGCTGCTCCTGTTCTGCATGAATCAGCAACATCTTGTACCGGGCTGCAAACAACGATTTAAAAACTAGTGTTAATATACCAAGGAAACAACGATGCACAGAATATTCGACACCTACCTGTATGCATTACTTGTGTAGTATTCGGTAACAAAGCCAATGACCAGGCCTGCCCATAGACCAATAGCAACACAGAAGAAGAGTTCCCTGCAAATTCATAATATTAGAAGACAATCGATGGCATAAGAAGCTTTATCATTGTTTAAAAAAGTACAGGCTTACCAGTTCTTCACTTCCTTCTGGACACCAAAATTGAAGATAGTGAAGGACGATGGAAGCCCTACCCAGCTAACAAGTGCAATACCAACAGTCATAAGAGCAGTAGAAATAACGAGTTGTCTCTTCAGTGTAGGCTCAATCTCTTTCACTGCCTTAATTTCAAAGAGATCTGTTGCAAAGACAGTGGTGATCAAACAGACGACGATACCCATGGAACTGATGAGAAGAGGGTAAAACATTGCAGTCAGTTCGTGGTTGATGCCAAAGGAAGAAATCGACGCAACAACAAGAGCAGCACAGGAAGATTCAGCGTATGAGCCGAAAAGATCAGAACCCATCCCAGCAATGTCCCCAACATTGTCGCCGACATTGTCAGCAATCACCTGTCAGATATTTATTGATTTAAAAGATGAACTCACAGAAACAATCATCTAAACAATCGCCTAAACATTCAGGAATGCCATGAGATTGCCTTTATATCTTGCATCAAGATACGTTGGAATTTTAAATTCACTTAAGTTTCAGCCTTTATATTTAGCACAGAAAGTTTGTATTATAATCTGATCAAATTGGAAAAGAACATACATGAACAAAGAGTAACAGCCAACCAAGATGAACACATCCATTACCACACACACTAACAGTTTTTAACAGTTTTCAGGCAGCAATTTTGCTAGTTCTAGTATGCTGTATCGAAATCATATACTCGATAACCATTGAGCAACAGAGATCAATATTTCTGACCAAATCGATCCCATAAGACCCACAAAAAGTAAACCCTACCAGACTATTTGTTAGGTACAAGTATTTATTTTCTTAAAAGATTCAGAAATGGACATATATACAGTTAATCATGGCTTAACCCATCTCTTCTATTTCGAAATTAATCCATCATGAATGAAAAACATACAAAAGAAAACCATCAGTTATGAGCAAAAAAACCAAAACTATAAAACAATTAAATAGAATCAAATAAAATAAATTAAGAAATTATTATTATTCCGCAAATAAACCCAGATTCACTTGAAAAACAAGATTAAATAGGACCTTTCGATATATAGTACCGCACCCAGCATTTCAATTACTGTTCAGACTGTCATATGGATCTAAGAAATTTAAAATGGATGCACAACTTGACTGTTAGACCCAAACTGTATTTGAACTCATTGCAGTCCTACTTCAATAGGTCTTATATGAGATTTTGTTGGTATTTTTCTACAATGGAAATATAGTATAACAAAACAGAGTAGTGAGAATTTTAAACACCATAGGTCCATAATTACAGTCTTAGTTTCTCTCTACTAAAAATATACAAAAACAGCACTGATATTCTCTACTTCGTGAATAATCTCCTGAACTGTCAACTTTCAAGTTAAATCAAACATTATTATGATGGGTGCACTCAAGCCAACTCGATAAAATTAAACTAGCATCAAACAGCTGATTGGTGAAATCAAATTAAAAAACAATTCAAGAGAATATATTCTTACAGCTGGGTTTCTGGGATCATCCTCAGGAATATTCATCTCGACCTTTCCAACAAGGTCAGCACCAACATCAGCTGCTTTGGTATATATACCTCCACCAACTCTTCCAAAAAGGGCCATGGATGACCCACCAAGTCCATATCCAGTAATGGCCTCAAAGAGACCTTCCCAATCCTCACCATAATATATCTTAAATAAAAGGATTGTAATGTACAGCACCAGAAGCCCATTTGCAGCGAGTAAGAAGCCCATCACTGCACCAGATCTAAACGCAGTAATAAACGCCTTTCCAACACCCTTCCTTGCTTCTAAGGTAGTGCGGGCATTAGCATATGTAGCAATCTTCATGCCAAAGAAACCAGAGACCACTGAGGTAATAGCACCAAGCAAGAAGGATGCAGTGCTGAAAATAGCATTAGCAAGGGCAGGCTTGCACATCTTATCCTTGCTATAGGTGCACGGCTGGGATTTAGTGCTGAAGCCCTCCACAGAACCAAGGAAGACGAAAATGAGTGCCGCAAAAATAACCATAAAGATTCCAACATACTGATACTCCGTGAACAAGAAAGATGTAGCTCCTGGTAACATGACAAACTGGGTGTCAGAGCCAAGTTCATTCAACATCAAAAAAAAAGAAATATATTATTATAAAAAAAATCAGTAAAACAAGAACATCATATAGGTTGAGTAGAAAAGCAACAGGTATTCATCATATTATAATGGGTGCAGGTAGGATGTATAACGTATAACACTTGATAGATTATAAGTCTCTTGCAAAGCTTCAAATATTTAGCTGCCGGAAAATATTAATGCAGTTTAAACTTTAAAGTTTTCAATGTTTACGATAAAAAGCTTGTAAACTTCAAAATAATAATAATAATAATAATAGGTCACAAAATCCAGTTCTTGAAGTGGTGTAAAAAGTGGAAGATTTTTTATGCAAGCATAAACTTATATTAAGGCAAAATTATACAGCCCAAACCAATAGTCAAGTTGTTGGGAGTTTTTCTATGACTCCTAACAAAGCAGTACAGCATTCAACAGTATTAGAGAATTTACTTTTCTTACAAACAGTGAGATCTTATAAGGACACCAGTAGACAATTTGATTATGAAAAACAAACCCAACATCATAACGTTTAATACACATTACTTGGCAGTGACTCTCATCCATAAGCAAACATATCATAGACAGCAATGGAGTTTGAAAACTACTTAAACTCCTCTGCTACTAAAAAAAGGGAGAACCATGGTAAAGTCACAACTACTAAAACTAAAGGAAAGCAAGTGTGTGACTGGATATTTATGGCTCATCCTCCTTCACCCCTCAATGCAAATTGCATAATACCTAAAAAAGTGTGACCTTGTTCAAAAACCAATAATTGGTATATGAGAATTATAAAGAACCATTGGACGTTGTTCACAGCCCTTCAGCGCATAATAATGTCCACTAATTGCTAATGTTCCAGAGGAACACCAAATAGTAACAAGTTTCCAAAAAAACCATGTAGAGCACGTGACAACAAACTAACTTGTATCAATACTCAATACTCGTCACACGTGAAGCATAACAGTCCAATACCTAGTGACAGTAAAAATATATACGTACCTCTTATTACTAAATACTTTAGTTACCAAAGAACCAAAAGTATTATTTTGAAGATTAAGGCGAGCCTTTATATATATATATATATATATATATATAAGCTACAAACTGTTTTAAATTTTGGCCGAAATTTCGTTTCGGCTAGCTTGCAGATACGAAATCGCTGATTTTATACTCCATATCGTTTTGGACCGAAATATTGCCAAAATATCGGCCGAAATACACACTAATGTTATTGTGAATATATAACTTTTTTTTTCCTTTTTGCATATAAGTCTTTCAATATAGGACTTCACCTAAGATAATGTGAGGATTCCGTCTCTTAATTGTTTGTGTATATGCAATGTCAAGTAAGTCTATTAACTAATATAATTTTTCTAATCAATGCAAATTCAATTTGGTTATATACTTATACTAGGTTTGCCCGTGGAAACGTGCCTACGGCACACCTTCGGAACGGTGTATCTGGTTTGATTATATAAAATAGTTTTGGAGGTCCAGCAAATTAATTGAAGTAGTAAACATATTATATGAGGAAGTAGTATATCTATCTTTAAGCTCACTTATCGTCTTCCTGATCATTAGGTTGAACTTACCTGAAATGCATATAGTTTGTTAGAAACACTGCATAGTCTTTTTTAACTTCAGCATTAATTTTAGATGCTTATAATAGTTATGCAAGGACATTATTATATAGGTTTATGAAGCTTACTCTAATCCCATAACCACTATGAGCATGTCTAAATACAATGGTAATGCAAGTGCAGGTGTGAAGATGTCTACAATACCAATAATCTAAACATTTATTTTTAAAAGTTTAAAGTTTTATTTCTAAAATTACAAAAAAATTAAAAAAATAATTTTTTCCAATTTTAAATTAATATTTTTAAATTAAAAAAATTAATATTTTTAAAAAAAATTATAAGTTTTTGATTTTTTTAATTTTTTTGAATTATTTTTAAAGTTTTTAAAATTTTAAATTTTTTGGTTTTAAATTTTTTTTTTTAAAATTAAGATTTTTTATTTTCTTTATTTTTTGAATAGAAGAGAGAGAAAGAAAGAGAGAGAGAGAGAGAAAGAAATAATTAAATAAATAAATGAGTTGTTTTGGGTGGGGGATTTAAATTTGAATTTTGGGGGAAAACTTTTGGGGAGAAAATATGTTTTTTGAGGTTAGATCTGGGCCTTTGATATTGAGGGGAATTGAAGGAGAGCCACTTGATAGCTTTCTTTGTGTTTTATTATATAGACTAGGATTGCCCGTTGACACGTGCCTACGGCACGTCTTCAAAATAGTGCACCTTGTTTGATCATATAAAATAGTTTTGGAGGTCAGCAAATTAATTGAAGTAGGAAACATAAAGCAAAAAACATATTATATGAGTTTTTTTTAATTTTTTTGAATTATTTTTTAAGTTTTTAAATTTTAAATTATTTTAGTTTTTAAATTTTTTTAAAAATTAAAAATTTTTATTTTCTTAATTTTCTGAATAGAAGAGGGATGTAGAGAGAGAGAGAGAAAGAGAGAGAAATAAAAAAAATATAGGAGTTGTTTTGGGTGGGGGATTTGAATTTGAGTTTTGGGGAGAACTTTTGGAGGGAAAATATGGTTAGATCTGGGCCTTTGATATTTTTGGGGATTGAAGGAGAGCCACTTGATAGCTTTCTTTGTGTTTTATTATATAGATTACATTCTCATTTATATTGTTGTTACATTTTGCGAATATGTACCGTGATTGATTCATTTTATTAGTTACATTATACAATATTTTATATAATAAATGACATGTAGAACAAATAATATCTTGTTTAGTAACAAAAAATATATGTTTATTGAGTGTTCAAAATGAATATCCGAGATGATCACATACTCCCGAGATCTCCTCCGATATCTCTAATCCGAGATGAAACACCCCTAGCCGAGACAAATCTGAAATCCGAGATTTAAAACCTTGAAGCTACTCAAGTAAACAAATGAACAGGTGAAAAAATGAAGATCAAGCGACATAACATATTTTGGCAAAGGTTTCTAAGCTATAGAAGGTAATTAAAAAAGGTAAATCTCCTTCAAAAGATTTTTGCATTTCACTTCAATTTAAATTATTACGCTATCCCTACAAAAATCACATACCAATTTAAAAGACCATTTTCCACTACATATAACAACAAAGCAATAAAGACAACTAATAAAAGAGAAGCATCAATTCAAACTTTTCTCTACTACTAACCAAATCATAAAACAATTTGCATATAAGAACAACGAACTAAATGCCAAACAAGCTGATATCGCTAAAATTCAATTTATCTCATAAATCAATCCATAGAAATTAATGCTATGCTTATATGGGACTCCCTAACAACGAAAGTTCTCCACTATACAAACCTCACAAACTCCTAAATATCTCAGATTTTTACAAATATAAAATTTATTAAACACAAATCCAATCTATTCGCCAAATATTATATTTTCTAAATATAAACACAATATACATAAATAAAAAGAACAAATAGAAACTATGGAACCAGCCCTCCTTTGAGATCAGGTAAGGTAAGTGAAAGTTACTATAGATAGCTTGTATACCAGCACTTATCTAAACAAGGATTCGTCCAAATCATATCTTAACCTCCACTTATGCCACCTCAAACTAAAGATTTTCAGCTATCTAAACTCCAATCTGACCAAAATTTTCTTTTGCACCCAAAATGGATGTACAAGTAGGTCGCATTCTAGTACCTCCACTTAAAAATCTACCCATATACCCAAAATTCATACTTCAATAAATCAAAGTTCTACAAAACTAAGACCCAGTTATTTTCCAACCAGAACCATGTAAAACAAAACCTGCCAAAAAAAAATAACCCAAAAATTACCAAATTAAGCCCAAAATCACTCACTCTCACTTGCTAAGCACATTCAAAATTCATACTTCAACAGACTAAAGTTTCCAACTTTCCTTTCTAAAAAGTAATTCTACACAAATAGAAACAGCACACCCACAAAAAATAAATAAATAAATAAATAAATAATCTCACTCACCCTCGCTGTTCTCTACTTGTATACCTGCATATCTTGAAGCTAAGTCACCTCCAATTATCTCACCTCAAACTAAAGATAACTCTACCTATCTAAATTCCAATCTGACCAAAATTTTCTTTTGCACCCAAAAATGGATATACAAGTAGGTCGCATTCTAGTTGCCTCCACTTAAAAATCTATCTCTATACCCAAAATTCATACTTCAATAAAGTTTCCAATAAAAAATTGATTACCTAATTCTACACATAGAAAACCACACACCCAAGAAACAACACCTTTTTCTAACCCCACAAACCATGTAAAACAAAACCTACCAAAATTTGAACCCAGAAAACACCAAATTAAACCTTAAATAACATACTCTCGCTCTCTCACGACATTCAAAATTCATACTAAAAAAGATCAAAGTTTCCAACTTTCCTTTCTAAACTCCCCCCCCCCCCCCCCAAAAAAAAAAAAAAAACACACACACACACACAAAACTCTTTTTTTCCAACTCGCCAACAATTCCAACCAAAAACAGAATCTAAAAACACCAAACCAACTGTCTCACTCTCACTCGCACTTCACTCAAACCCACTAGATCTAAGCTCACGTAGCTTAAATTCTACCAAAACAAAACCAGATCTGGAAATCTATCGCTTCGATCAAAATCTGACCTTCCGAAATCGCGTTCTGAATCTCGACGCACTTCGCAACAACATTATGGTCGTTGAGCCCTTCCTCCTCCTCGATCAGGTAATCCCCATGTCCGTTCTTCTTGCTACTTTGCGCCGCCGCCGACTGCGACTCCGGCGATAGCTTCACCTTCGACACCAGCACCCACTGCACAAACGAGAACACGATCCCAATCACCGCCGCCACCGGAATCAGAATCTCCGTCACTAGATCCGACAGAATCGCCTCTCCCATCTCGAAAATTCAAGAAAAAATCGAGCAAAAATGGGATTTTGGCGAAAAGGATGGACCTTTGAAGAGAATAGGGTTTGCCTGAGAGTGAAGCGAACCAGTTTATATATAGAAATAGGACGGATTTACCCCTCCATTTTAGATACCGATTTGGTAACATTTTAAATGAGGTGAAGGGTATATTTGGTATCTAGTGATTTAGAGAGTCTGGTCTGGTGTGCCGTTGCAACGTTTTCGTTTAAACCGGACCGTGGAATGTTGAGTAATAAAGAGTTAAAGATGACTTGTCCTTTTTTACTGGAAGAGATAAAGCTGATCTGATTAAGTGACGACGTGTATGGATTAGCACGTGATGAGCATGGAGGATTTTTGACGGTAGAGATGGATTGGGAGGACAAATGGACGGTTGTAAATGGTTGAAAGGATACCGTTGTTTCTTTCTGTATTAATAAAGGTTTGGATAAGATTAGGGAGTTACGTGTGAGAATTACGAATTGGGTTGCCTAATAAAGTGGGATGCGCGAATAATATCTATCCAATAATATTAGAGATATATACCTATATGTCTCTAATATTATAACAGATGAGTTGGGTTGTAATTTGTAGATATTCAACTATCTAATTAAAATCATTTATTTTTAAATGAGAGTTATTTTAACTATTTATTTACTCAACTGTTGTTAGATACTAATAATATCCTCAAAGTTCAAATTTGTTACGACATAATTATTTACAAAAGTGTCACTCATATAAACTAAAAGTTTGTGTCACTATGAGTAACTAGTAATTTACACGTGCGATGCACGTCTTAATAAACATAGTTTTTTTAAAATAAAAATTCAGACGTAGGATGGGTTTCAACCTAAGATCTCTTTTATAATAGTTATGCACATACGTTGCACGTGTTGATAGATTTACAAATGACGCTAAGGTTTTCTCCCATTATAATATTAGAGATTAGAGATTATATTATAGAAAGATAGATAGATAGATAAATAGATAGTAATTTACACGTGTGATGCACATTTAACATATTTTTTAAAAAATAAAGTAAAAAATCTGACGTAGTGAGGACTCGAACCTGAGACCTCCTTCATATTAGTTATGCACGTGCAAAGAACACGTTGGTAGATTTACAAATGACACTAAGGCCTTCTCACATTATAATATTAGAGATTTGAGATTAGAGATTTGAAAGAGTATGTGATGAGTCAAAAGATGTCTCAGGTTCGAGACCAGATTACATCTTATCATTTACTATATTAAAAAAATTAGAACATGCATCGCACGTGCAGATTACTAGTTATACTAATAGGAAAGAGAGTGTGTCTACCCACTCTTTCCTTTAGAGAAAGAAGAGTAAAAAGAACAATTCCCAATTATTAACACGTGCAGTATGCACATTTTTATAAAAAATAAAACAAAATTAACAATTCTCTCACACTTTTTTAAAGATCAATTTAATTTTGTGAGTCTATTAAAATTATTTTAGTTTGTGCAATTTGCACAAGGTAACACTAGTTATGCTATACACTCCACTAATAGGTCTACCCCATCTTCCCTTTCTCCATTTTAAAATAGAGAAAGGAGAGGAGAGATAAGATTTCCCCATCTGAATTAACGTGTGCAGTCCGCACATTTTTTATAAAAGAATTTTTTTTAACAAAACCCCCAAACCCTCTATCTCGATCTCTTCATCTCCTACTCTCAAAAACCAAATCCCACCCAACCCACGTCGCACGCCGCACCAGCCGCTGCTACTGCTCCATCACGCTGCTCGTCGCCCCCTCTCCCCACGCTGCTCGTCGCATGTCGCACGACACACATCACACCTTACTCACTCCTACATAAACCTAAATAAACCTAGGCTTCTTCGCCTCCTCTGCCACCTCCGCCACCCCCAAACTATGCCACCTAAGCCACTCAGGGTACCAGCTGGCCCAGCCTGATCCCTGCCACAGGGTCGGGCGCGGCCAGCCTAATGTAGACGACGGCGGGGACGAGGTGGGGTTGTCCTCGCCGTCTCCGGCATGGAAGGAAGGTGGCGGCAAAGGAGATGGAGGAAGGAGAGATGGTGAAGGTGGTGGTGGAGGGGGTGGGGTTGGAGAAGGGGGGAAGAGGAGAGAGGTGGATAAGATATTTATGTTTGGGAAGAATTTTAGGAAGAGGTATGAGCTGGGGAACGAGATGGAGATGGGCCATTTTGGGAGTACATATTTTGCGATGGCGAAGCAGGGGGTATATAAGGGGCAGACTTTCGCTGTCAAGATCATTCCCAAAGCTAAGGTGAGTTCGAGATTATTAGCACGTGCAATGTATATAATTTATTTTCTCTTCCCGAATTGTGGGCGAATAATAATTATTGTGGATTTCAGATGACAACAACAAATGAGATGAAAAGGAGGGAAATTTTGTGTGTGAGGCTACACATCTCATGTTGATACATATGCATTCGAATTTTTTAGTAGTATAACAATAAAAATTTTGATAGTTTCTTTTAGACTAAGAAGAATTATTCATTTATTTTCCTTTTTAGCATAGGAGTTACTTATTGTAAGTATGGAATTAGTAGTTAAAATTTAAAGGGAAGAACTCTTCGTGCATGTGTTACTTGCAAATCTGCTGAAAAATTTACAGAGATGTGTTCAGTAGTTAACATTGGTTGAAGTTCGTTTGTGCATGCACCTATTTCGGCAAGTGCTTCTTAAAAAGAGGTTGATAAGAGACACTTGGTGTTTGTAATTAAGAGCACTTACAAAGAATCCGAGATGACAGATTAAATGACTACTTTAAATGAGTTGTACTGTTAATTTTTTTAGCGCTTTATCCCCACTACAAAAAATTTAAAATTTATTTTGCATCTAAGCCTGCATTATATATTATATTTCAAGATTTAAGTGCTATATCTTAAAAATTACTTGGTATATTGATGGACATACTTATTTCTATTTTTAAAACATTTTTTTGTGATTTTTGTTACCAAAGTTCACTCTGCCTTGTGCTTTCCAACAATCTACATTTGAAAGAGTATGGTAAGGATTTGGAAGGGAAAGGGGAGGGAGGAGAGAGTCGAGATGGGGTGGGTTAGAACCTGAGTGTTACCGGTCAGGATGTACACAAAAATTGGCCTATGTGCATATTTTTTAAGTTAAATTTCACTCATTATACTCTTAAAAATATAATTTTACCCAATTCTCTAGCACTTTTTTGAAGCTATATATAATTTTATAAGTTCATCACATTTATAGTCTTAACGTACAAGAATAGAATTCGGTTCGTTGATATATCAATGGCTTTTAGGACCCATGTAATCATTCAATTAGTTTGCTGACGTGGCAATATATAACCAATTGTATTTTGGCACGTCACTAGATTACAATTGGGAGCTGTCGAGTAGTTGAACTCAAACAAAGCTGAGGTGAGAAAATTAACGCAGTAGACAGACGGTTGTCGGCAGGCCACGTGGTTGCACCGAGGGCCGTTGGTTGGTAGAATGGACGGTGGATGTGTGGGTCGTTGCGGGAAATGGATGGGCTACACATATGACGTACATGGTGGCGTATAATGGTAACCGTATAGTAAATGGTATGTGACTTTCTTTTTGATGAAATGGATAGAGCCGAAAGGCTCCAGCCAAGCAATCAAATATATTAAGTAAAATAATGTACAATCGGAACCACAACAAAAGTATTAGATTTACAAGCTGTAAACAATAATTGAAACGAAAGAGAAGACTGAAAACTCAATGGTCGAGCAGGCCCAGTGCCAAATGCCATCGCCCCGAGCACTCGCACATGACCGATGCGGGAGACGACCACCATCAGCCAAGAACCCGAGCGCCCAGGGCAAGCCCAGCTAACACAAGAGCTCAGGAGTCGCACTATCGAAACATCAATTAGCCACAACGACAATACAGGAAGAAGATTACTACCGATCCCATATAAAAAGCAATCAGAGGATGCTAATTAAAAGAGCTACAGCACAATATAAAACAGTAGCAACTACAACCCAAACTAGGATTAAAATACATTCCAGGGCAATGCAGCAACGAAGCATAAAAATAGAACAGCAAAAGAACTACGATATGGATTCCACCGAGTAATCAATATAGCAGTACAAACCAAGAACAACAAGAAAACGGTATACGCCGCTACATTGCATCCGTCCACCAAAAAGACAATCACAGCCTCAGTGGATGCCATCGAAGCTAACTACCAACAGTGGAATGAAAGCTGTAAGTAGAAGCAACATAAACCAGGAAGAGACAGCAGGCAACTTCCGCGACCAACACAAGAGAGAGAGAAGATCCACTGCTAGTAAGTGCAATAACCCAAAATTATCCCCGCTATATGGGGGAGCCTTGACACAGGCAGCCAAAAAATCAGAAATAAACACCTATAGCAGCCTTACTCCTGCATTGAGAGAGGATGGACCATCAGAGCAATCACCAATTATAATAGAACATACATAATGGAAAGGAAAATGTAGAAATTAAATAGCATGTAAAGATCGAAGACAATGAGTTGCTTCGACCAACCTAGAGCCGTAAAGCTCATTTTTAGCTTCTAGCTTTAAGGAAGAAGACCAAAAATCGAAAAGAAAACTGAAATCCTCGATGATGGAAAGGGAAGAGGACGCGCGCTGCCTAAATAATCTTTTGTTCCTTTCCAACCAAATAACCCAGATAATGATTTGAACAGAGAGATACCAAGAGCGGTGAAACTTAATGCTCGCTGGAGGACTAGACCAACAAGAATGTAAATTAGTAGGAAGGGCGGAGACTTCCCACGCTAGAGCTGATATTTTCCAAAGTGGACGTGAGTATTCGCATCCCACGAAAAGGTGATTGGCGTCCTCTAACGAAGAGGCACATAGGGGACAATTCTGTCCCCAAGCCAGATTTCTTTTGTTAAAACTTCAACCGTAAGAAGTCTGTTGTTGAAAGCTAGCCATGAAACAATTTTGACCTTAAGTGGGGCACAAGATTGCTAAATGGTCTCAGCGAAAGGAGAGCGGATGCCTCTAAAATTGAGAAACTGATAAAAAGATTTGACAGTGAATACACCTGCCTGGGATGCCAATCATAATTGTTCAAAGCGGCGATAAGCTCAGTGTACTGGGATGATAAGTGAGAGGGAAGGCTACTAGTGAAAAGAATGGTCCAAACCCGACGAGAGTTTATGAAGTTGAAGGATTCTGCTACAGTAGCATGCGGGGCGGCTGCCAATCGGTAAAGGGCCGGAAAGGAAGAGGCCAATATGACCTTACCGATCCACAGGTCATGCCAGAATAGAGTCTTGGAACCGTCAAAACAGACATGGGAGATGCCACATTGGAAGGCGGTGGCTGCTTTCCAAATACCTTTCCAGAATGGGGAGGCAAAACGATGGACATGGTTGGGAAAAACCCACCAATAACCATCTGGATAGCAATTAGCCTTGATACTTTGAATCCAAGGTAAATGATCGCTTTTGAGGAATTTCCAGAGCCATTTGCCCAAAAGAGCAATGTTATGGTTGCGAAGATTAAGAACACCCAGACCCCCTGCTTCCTTGGAAGAGCACACTAGGGTCCAATTGGCTAGGTGGGAACCCTGATGGTAAACGGGGGAGCCTGACCAGAAAAAGTTACTCCGTATCTGGTCAATTCTCTTAATGACCCAAGACGGGACGAAATAGAAAGACATCATAATTAAAGAGGGGAATAGAAGATAGCACCGAATTGAGAAGGACAAGTCTGCCTCCTCTAGAGAGCAGCTTGCCCGTCTAAACATTCAGTCTGGATTCCACCTTATCCACCAGAGGCACCCAATCAAATCTATGCAGTTTACCCCATCTAAGGGGCACTCCCAGATACGTAATCGGGAAGTACGCGATTGGATAGTTGAAGAAATTAGAAATCTCAAGGGTGGTTAGGCGAACCGCCCAGCCAAAGAACAGACGATTTTTGGAAGTTGATTAGACCCGAAGCCATTTTGAATAAATAAAGAAGAAGTTTTAGATTACGGAGCGAGTGAGAGTTTGGTTTCGCAAAGATGATAGTATCATCCGCATATTGCAGGTTTAGAACACCAGGAAAAGACCGATATTCCCCCAAGCCATCTATGGCGTGGGCTTCCCACGCATTGCGCAACAGTCTGCTAAAGACGTCTGCAACCAGAGCGAAAAGGAGAGAGGATAGAGGATCGCCCTGGCGAAGGCCCCTTTTAATTTTTAATTTATGACCTTTAGAGCCATTGATGAAAATGGATGAGGTGCCAGCTATCAGACTGGACTTAATCCAATATATCCATTTGGGCCCAAAACCCCTATGGGTCAAAATGTCCAGAAGGAAATCCCAGTTAACATTATCGTAGGCCTTTTGGAAATTCAGTTTGAGGAGAATGCCTTCAGAGTTTGATCTGTGGCAATGAGAGATAATTTCTTGAGCCGACGTAACACTATCAAGGATAAACCGATCCTTGATGAAACCTGATTGAGCAGGATCAACAAGGGACGACATAACCTCACTGAGCCTCGCAGAAAGAACTTTCATGATAATTTTAAAGGAGGTATTAATAAGACTGATAGGCCTAAACTTGGAAACCGTGTTAGCACCCACAATTTTTGGAATGAGGACAATATGCGCATAATTGATACGGTAAAAAGAGAAGTTGCCTTGATGCAATTCTGAGAACATACGGAAAAGATCATCTTTAAGGCTATGCCAAAATTTTTGGAAAAAGAAAGCAGGAAATCCGTCAGACCCTGGCGCAGAGTCACTTTTTAGAGCGAATACCGCAGCTTTAATCTCCTCCAAAGAGAAAGGAGCCTCAAGAGAGGAGAGATCAATAGAAGGAGCACCGTAAAGATGATGCCGATCTAGAGTAATTTGTCGCTGTTTTTGAGAACCGATAAGATTTTTATAGAATGCCAGGAATGACTGATGGATCTCCGCACGGAGCAAAGATCGATACCATTGTCAGAGGTCGAAGATATATGGTTACAACGCTGTCTGTGCGACGCAAAGGAGTGAAAGAACGCTGAGTTACCGTCACCTTCCTTTAACCATTGCACCCTGGCTCTTTGAGCCCACTTAATGTGATCCTGACGCAGGATGTCGGCATAATCTTGTTTACAAGACTGCCTTTCAGCACGAGCTGAGTCAGAGAGAGGACCCAGCTCTTCCTACTGATCAATCGCTTCTATTGAAGCTAGAAGAAAATTTTGAGGAAGTTGGTGTTATACTGTCTGTTGATCCTCCATATTTTACAACCAAATTTGATGGCGTGAAGTTTAAGGAGGATTCTAGCGAAACTGGAAGGTCCGGAGACCTCCGATAAGCATTCTTCAATCAGATTGTTGAAGATAAGGTCTTGCAACCAGAATTTTTCAAATCGGAATTTACGCTGGTGGTAGAAGGGAAGTTCGAGTATAAAGCAATGGGAACGTGGTCAGACGATGGATTAGGAAGGGCCATGGAGAAAGTATTTTGGAAACGATTGATCCAAGATGGGGTGACAAGAAAGCGGTCCAGTTTGGCCAAAGAAGGAGACTGGCGCTGGTTAGACCAGGTGAATGATCTACCATTGAGGGGAATGTCCGTTAATTGCAAATCCCGGATGCAATCATTGAAACGAAATGATTGGAGGTCAACGGGGGTTGAAGAGGATCTTTCGGAGGAAAATCTGGTGACGTTGAAGTCACCACAGAAGAAACAGATACCATTAGAATAAGACTGGAGAGATTGGAATTCTTCCCAGAATAAGGGATGCCCTTCCGGGGAGGACGGACCATATACCGAGATGGCAGTAATGACACAATTGAGGGATGACCATTGAAGATGAGTGATTAGAAAGTAGGTGAGACGTTGGTAAGATATAAGGGAGAAGACCGACTCTTTAAAACCCAAGAGGATGCCCCCTCGAGTACCTGCAGCGTCTAGAGAGATCCATTTAGAAATAATGGAACCGCCAATAGCCCGATAAACAGCAGGGGACGGGGAATCAATCTTAGACTCTTGGATCGAGATCAGATCACAATTAGAAGAGCTAATTAATTGAAAAATAGCCCTTTGTTTGACAGGGCAATTGAGGCCCCTAATATTCCAAGAAATACTAATCATAAATACCACGATGCTCACGAACTCTTTTACGTTCAAGGTGTCTAATCGAAAGAATGAAGGAACAATTATTCGGTTCAGCTCTAAAACCCAGGCAATGAGCTTGAAGAGACAGTTGGTAATCAGACCAATGATTAAATTGGGAATGGAATATGGATCCAAGGCTCTCAATATCCTATTGAGGCCGTGAACCATAAGATGAGACATTCGGTGACTCACTATACACTATGGAATTGGAGGGGAACCGAGACGGCGATAATAATGCTGCCTTCTTAGCAAGAATTCTTGCGCTCGATCGAATAATGCGTGGCGAGGGATAGCCTGCCTGAAAGACTTGACAGTCTACCCCGCCTGGCAATCTAACCGGGCTACCAAATGAAGAGATCCTGGAAGGATTGGCCGGAATAGGATCAGGGTGATCCAGTATAGAGGAGGGGGAAGAAGAAAGTGCTGACACATAGAGCGAGAGAGGTGCCGCAGACCTCTGCCGCACTTCTATGGGTTTGGAGAGGCGGGAATCCCCGTCAAACTGAATGAGATGCCACTTATACTCCTTCGCATAGATAGGAAAAGAAAAGAAAGATAGAAGAAAAGAATGAAAGGATCGGAAAGACAGACCCAAAAAGCTACATTTGATCACCAAACCCCCACCGGAAATAAAACAAACACCAAAAAAATAATTGAAGGAACAACAGTAAACTGTTACCTGCTGCGGCGATGGATCCTTCTTAAGTGCCAAAACTTCTTCATCTAACAGATCGTCCTGCTCGATCCACTCATCGCCTTTAGAGGACACAGTTGGTTTGACTTTGATCGGTGGTAAAGACGGGGCCGAATTAAGAATGCCAGAGAATTGTGATTGTTTGATGAACTTATCCCAGTCAGACGCATAGTGGGGGTTGGGGTCCCACACCGGCCATTGAGAAGTAGGGGGCGGCGGCATGGGTGTGGCAGAGGGCACCGCTGGGCAATGAGGGGGAGAACTCCTGCTAGAGTGAGAGGGATTGATGGGAAAAGCTTGAGCTTTAGAAGAGGAAGAGGAGCCCGGCTTCGCCGATGCTATAACGGGGTTGATCCACACTAGGTTAGGAGGTTTGGACGGGGAGATCTTGGAGGAGGAAGGAGGAGCATAAACCTTGGAAGAAGAGGTGAATTTTGTTTTTCGCTGATGTCTTTTGGGAACCTTTCCAATTGGGTCTAGAGGTGGAAGATGAACCCGGGTGGAAGGGGGTGAAGGAGGAATCTGGCTTGGGAGGGGGCTTCGAGATAACAGAAGTGGGGAGTGGAGGATGACCTTTCAATATCGTCGGGTCATGGTAAAGAACAGAGACAGTGAAGCTGTTGAATTCATCGAAGAGAGAATAAGCTTCAATGCGAGACAATTGGCTCGGAATGCGAAACAGAGCTTCCACTTGAAGGCATCCCGAAGCAAGCATAACCGATGATGAAATGCTGACAACCTCCCCAATACATCTGGACATCATCCCCACAAGCTACAGGGTGGAGCAGCACGGAGGTAGACCAATGAGCGTGACCTTGGTAGCTGCAGACTCAATGGGTTGCGATTGTGGGCAGAAATGAACCCACTTTCGGAAAGCCAGGGAAATAGAACCGATAGCGAGAGAGGAGTTGGAGATTAATTCGTCGAGAACTTTGGGAGAAGGGCAGTGAATAACCACGTCCCCGTTGGAGCACGGGCTGATCACCCAGTCCTAATCTTTCTCATTATAAGTTTCACAGAGGAAAGAGTTGAGGGTGAAGGAGGGAATCGATCCCTCACTGAACGAGACTGCACCATAAGTACCGAAGAACTTAAGTCTGTCCGTCAATTCCAAATGCGATATGAAGACCTAGGTAATGGGTGGCTTAATAGGATGGGATTGGGGGACCGAGGGCACCTGCGCTGCCGGTGGAGAGCCGCCAGGAATACGGCTTTCGATAGGGGGGGTAGGGAGGAGTGGGGTAGAGATGGCTTCCTTCGACTTCAGAACTTTATGAGACTGCTCCACAGCTAACTTGTGCTGCAGAGACGGAAAGTCGAGAGCTTTCAAAACTTGTTCCGAAATCGGAGCACCCAAAGTGAGCCCAAGCAACCGCTGGAGGGCAAAACATCGAGAGCGACCGTGACCAGATTTCAGACAAAAGAGGCACTTCATTTTGAGGTTGCAATGTTTTTTAATGTGCCCCGATTGTAAACAGTTGAAGCAATGAGGAGAAGACCGGGGATAAGGAGAGGCGGAGGCCAAGTTAGAACTGGGGTTAGTAGAAGAAGAGAGGCAGGAAACTGAGGAGATAGAGGACCCCAGAAACTTCTCGGAGTTGGGCTCAGATAAAGTAGGCCCAAGTTGGGCCAGAGAAGCCGAGTTATTATTTTTTGATATATATATATTTTTTTAACAACCTCAATCCACGACATCTCCATGGCCTACCAAAAAAATCCGAGACAGCCGAAGATGGGCTGCCGAAGAGGTGGCCCACTAAAGGTAAGGGAGGGAGATACGCTGCACTAAGGAGAAGAGAGAAAGGGGGCAGCGACTATGGCCGACGGAGATCCGCCGATAGGGAAGTGGAAAGAAGTGATACACTCTACCGAGTTATCAGGCGTAACTCACTAAAGGGGCAACGAGAAAAAAATACAAGGGGAAGAGAAACGAACAGATAAGATAAAGGGATGAGGATGCTGGGGGTAGCAAACTCAGCAATAACTACTAGAAGCAGAACCCGAAGATCCACAACACAGCTCCTTCAGTAGGGAAAACAAACTCCAAACACTAGAAGATAATGGGGGACACACTCGAGGAAAGAAGAAACGAGAAGCAAAATCAGAAAGGGGAAGAAAAATAAAATAAACTATACTAACTTACAGTGATTGGCTACAGAAGCACCAAAGGAGAGGACGGATCAATCCGTTGGCGGAGAAACGAACGGCAGGCGCGATCTGGAGGACGAAGCCGCTGGATCTGGAGAACAACCGGAACGGGGGGGACGCCAGGCAAACAGGCGATGCTGAAAACTAAGCAAGACAGCTGAATGCCGTCCAAACGAGAGCTTGAGGCAGGAGAAACACCCCTCAACACGACAATAAGCCAGATCCAACAGGGGGGGCACAGGGGACGACGGGAAACGGAACGTCGACGTCTAGGCTTGGAACGAAAAGGGTATGAGGAGGGGGAGGAGCTGAGAAACTTTAAAGAAGGGAGAACGATGAGAAATCGCTTGAGAACACCGGATCTAAGCTTGGAAGGGGGAGAGCTTGACGAGATTTTATTTTTGGTTATTCGAAAGTCTTTGTGGCTGGATATTGAATGAGAAATGGTATGTGACTTTCAAAAAAAGTTTTCTGGAAGTACACTATTGTCCATGAAATGACTTACTTTGGATCATGGAGGTCATACAGGAAGCACTTAGAGCATCTGTAATCATTTGCTAAATATGTATAATATGCATATTTGGTCAAAAACAGCGCTGCAGTCGTTGGCCAAATATGCATAATATGCATAATTCGCTACAGGAGATTGCCATAAATGAGAGAAAATGAGAAATATGCATATATGAGAGACGGCACTTGAAGTGTCGTCGCACCAAAAAAAAAAAAAAAAAATTGTCGGACGGTACTTCAAGTGCGACACTTCAAGTGCCGTCGCACAAAAAAATTATTTTTTTAATGGTCGGACGGCACTTGAAGTGCCATCCCACCAAAAAAATTTTAATTTCGTAATTAAAAAAAAAAACCAAAAAGACCCCCACTTCTCGGACGGGCACTTGAAGTGCCGTCCCTCCAACTCAGTGTAGTTTTTTGCAATTTTGATTTTTTTTGTAATTTTTTGTAATGTTTTTGTAATTTTTGTGATTTTTTTTTTGCACTTCGAATCCATTTTTTTCCTTCCGTCGCACCCTTTTTTTTCTTTTTTTCTTTTTTTTTTCGCTCCGACGGAGATTCATATGCCGTCACACCATTTTTTATTGTTTTTTATTTTTTTTCCTCTCCGACGGAACATGAAGGACCGTCACTTATTATCTATATAATAAAACACAAAGAAAGCTATCAAGTGGCTTTCCTTCAATACCCAAAAATCAAATGTCCAGATCTAACCTCACAAAACATATTTCACCCCCCCCCCCCCCCCCCCCCCCCCCAAAAGTTTTCCCCCAAAACTCAAATTCAAATCCCCCACCCAAAACAACTCATATATTTATTTAATTATTCTCTCTCTCTCTCTCTCTCTCTCTCTCTCTCTTTCTCTCTCTCTCTCTCTCTCTCTCCCTCTTCTATTCAAAAAATTAATAAAATAAAAATTTTACATTTTTTTTAAAAATTAAAAATTTAAAAACTTAAAAAATAATTCAAAAAAATCATATAATATGTTTTTTGCTGGACCCCCGAAAGTTTCTCATATAATGTGTTTGCTACTTCAATTAATTTGCTGGACCTCTAAAACTATTTTATATGATCAAACAAGGTGCACCGTTCCGAAGACGTGCCGTAGGCACGTGTCAATGGGCAAACCTAGTTTTAATATAAAAAGGTAAAAAATAGCATTTGACGACTGCAGCAAAACGATCGATTGCTATTTCCATTTATTAATATATGCATATTCTATTCCTCAACGACTGTGGATGCTCTTAGAGAATTTGTAGAACTATTTGTTCCTGTATCGATATTATATGCTTAGAGCATCCACAGTGGCTTTTTTATAATTGGCAAATTGCCATTTTATAAGAAATTGATGGCTGCACTGGTTTTGTATTTTGCCATTTTATAGCAAATTTGCCATACTGGTTTCTCATATATGAGAAACGAAATACCAATTCTCAAATTATAAAGGATGGGATATCATATACCGTTGCTCCGATTTTAAATTTTTTTAATCGAGTGAGACGGGATATCATATACCATCGCTCCGATATCATATTATTTTTTATTTTTAAAAAAGGGTCGGACGGGGAAACATACCCCGTCCTTCCCTTTTATTTATATATATATATATTTTTTAAATATCCTCAGACGGGGAAACATACCCCGTCCGGGAGATGTTATCCCGTCCAAGAATAATTTTTTTATTTTATTTTATTTTATTTTGGGTTTTTTTTTGTTTCCCAAATTGCCCTTCAATCCATAGTCTAGTTTCAGATTTATAGTGTTCTTTGAATATCAAAGGCGGGGGTAATTTGGCCTTTTAATATGTTATCCCAAATGAGAAAAATTTAACAAACCACCACTGCACGATCCTCCCCCATATGCTATTACTGTAGCTGTCATATAATAGAATATGAGAAATACCACTGTGGATGCTCTTACAGTGCCTTGTTTCTGATGTATGATAAAACTCAAAACGGTGTTATATATATTGTCTCTTTGATTACAAGGAAGGAAGAAACCCATTCGTAGAGAAGTTTGTAAGAAATTAAGAGGAAGATAAATGCTTTCTAACATCTTCGTTGCCAAAATATTTACGTCAAGAATGCTCCCAGTCAAGAAAACTATTCCATAATATATAGGCACATGTTGTTCACGACCTGGTAGTAGACCTTACAAAAATGGAGGAAAAGGATAGTATATTTATATCTTATATTAATGGGAGAGAAAGAGTAATCTCTCTTTTCTTTCTCTATTTTAAAATAGAGAAAGTTACGAAAAAATATGGATTCCTATTTAACTAACACGTGCACTACACATGATTGTATTAAAAAATCAAAACAAAATAAAAACTGCAATCACTCAAACACATTTTCTTCCCCTCCTGCTAAGAAAACTGAGGATCTTATTGAGTCTTCGACACAATCAACACAAACCACAAGCAAAACTAGATCGCACCAATCACACAAACCACACAAGAATTGTCCCGGTTGGGACTTTCGCCTTAATCCGGGGGAGGAAGAACCGAGATGTTATTTCAACTAGAGAAGATACAAAAATATTACAATTTTCACTACGACCCTCTCTCAAGCCTAACTGGACCTTGGTTGTTGCTTACAATGGAGAAACTCTCTCACCCTCTCATATGAAGTGCTATTTTTTTTTATTCGGTACTCAATAGAATCATATCGTTCTACAAACCGTTTACATTGTATTTATAGATCTAGAAAAACCCTAGTTTGATACACTTGATACATTAACCATCCAATTACTACTGAAGAGATAAGTTTGCTTTGGGAGTCGTACGATCTGACTTGAAGACGAAGTTGGGCTTCTCACGAATCTCCAAGACCCGACCCAAATAACTCATCAGCGCTATGGTCGATCGACCGTACACAACAATCGGTCGACCGTTTCCCTCTCGGGAACCCTGTGCAGTCGGAGCGGTCGACTGACCCAAGTGCGGTCAACCGCAACTCCACATGTTTGCTTCTGCTAACTGTTTTTCTTCTTCGATGTCTCGCTTCGATCCATCTCAATGCTTCATCGTCTTCTTTATCGGACATATGTATGTAAGACATACAAACCCAACACCTCCCACTTTCTCGAACTCACAAAATCTAACATCGATCTTCCCAAACCCACACTCATCCCTTAACTTAGAATTAGATTTTTAAGCAAACACAATTCATAAATTATTTGTATATGATTTTTTTAGTATATCATTTGTCCTAATCTATGCTATAATGCATGGTTTATAATGTATAACATATTTACTGAATATTAATGATGTTATAATATATCTATTAACATAAACTAGTTGAATTTGTAATATTGTTTCATTGCATTTTTTTTTTGCTTTAGTAATATTCTGTTGGATAACATAATGATTTGGTAGTAATTCTCTAAATCATATGCTTATATAAGGATGATGATGAAGATTTCAGTAATTATGGTATATATGATATTCATAAATTTCTCTCACTTCATTCTTTTTTAGACTTCTATAAAGTTTTATTAGTCCCTCAAAACTATTTTATGTTATACAATTGTACAGGGTAACACTAGTTACAACATTAAGAAAACCATTTGAACTGATTATTTAACTAATCCAAGCCATCAAATTTTACTAGTACAGGGTAACACTAGTTTCAACATTAAGGAAACCATTTGAAATGATTATTTAACTAATCCCCATCAAATTTTAATACTAAGTTGTTTCGGACGAAATTAAGTATAAATGTATGTCGGTAGTCCCAAGCCATACAGAAATAGGTTGGACATCATTAGTGACATGTTAATTATCCAACTCAGACCTGACCAAATCAACCATGCATGGTATGACAATCACCTCTACCAAATCAACATTTTGTTACTCTTTAATAACCAATAATAATGCGAAATCAGTATCTGACACGTTCATTATGTATATACAATAGGGCAAAAAACAAAATACCCCCCTAACGTTTGGGCTTAATACAATGTGCCCATATAACGTTTGAAAAAATACATTTAACCCATTCCACCGTTAACTTAACCCCATCCGTTAAGTTAGAATTATTAAATTACCTTTTTTACCCTTACCTTTTCATAATCAAATCTCTTCTTCTTTTTCCTCTTTCTTCATTCTTTTTCTTTTTCCTCTTTCTTCATTCTTTTTCAGATTATGCAATTCATTTCAGATTATGCAAACAACTTATATCTTATTCATATTCTCCTGAATAATATATGATCTTAATTTGAAAGACTGTAATTAAGCCTCATAAGACTTCCAACTATGTGGGATTGTCGAATGTACATGCTGAGGCTAGAAGATGGGCTGAAGTGCAGAGAGTGAGGGTCCTAATGAAGGAGAAAGGTGTACGGAAACAGCCTGGGTGTAGCTGGATCGAAGTCATGAACAAAGTCTGCGCATTCTTTTCTGATGACCCTTTGCGGCCGAGGAGTGCAAAATTATGTGCAGTGTTAAGTGCATTACATGCTCAAATGAGAACTGTAGGGTTGTTTCATGATCCGCTGTTATATAATGGGTTTCCATACATTAAACAACGAGTGAAGAAAACAAAACTTTGGCACAAAACTACTCACTTCCCCTTGACTAAAGATTGGGCTCTCTGCTAATTTTGCCACATGATTGGTTCTAGATGAGAACTGTCTGTTAGTTGGATAAATCACCATGATTAGTTCTATATCCACATGTGTTCTAGGTGGCAAGATTCAAATAAGACTACTGACCCTTTACATCAAATACAATATTTTTTACTCAAATTTATCTCTTTGGTTATTTATTTATTTATTTATTTATTTATTTTTACTTCCTGAACATTTGGAGGGTTTTAACTAAAGACGTGTCTAGTCTTTGTGAATGCAACTTGACAAATACCCTAACCAAGTCAGTTCACCCACTCGGCAAGTTCTTTGATCAAGTTGACTTCTAGATTGCCCCTCAAGGCTCTTAATGGTAACTACATCAGGAAGCTTAGCGAATGAGTATGAGAATGGAGCTAGTGGATTACTTCAAGGATTTAACATTTGGATGAAATTTTATATGATCAAAAGAGGTTGGAATCAACATGTGATCAATTCACATGTGCCTTAAGTCATGGTTAGAATCCGGTAGATAGGCATCGATACTATATTTCCCACTCAATATCATCTTAACTCATTATTTCACTTCATTGATATAAGATCCAGTGCCCTGACAAGCTCAGATTAATGACCAGCTCAGTTCTCCAACTAAGTAAAATCTTGATCGTAATTTATTATTTTAACTCATTATTTTAGCTCAGTTCTCCAATATCATCTTCACTCATTATTTCACATCTTAACTCATCTTAACTCATTATAACAAATACAACTGATCAATCTCACTATATCTATATGAAATCACAATTTCCTACGAAATATATGGATGTACTTAATTTAAAAAAGAATCTGAAATTTAGGGAGGAGCAATTTAAGCCTTCTTTTACCTTATGTATGTATCTGAATGTTCCTTTGCCTCAAATGGTGGCAACCCATAAAGGAATTGCATAATCTAAAAAAGAATGAAGAAAGAGGAAAAAGAAGAAGAGATTTGATTATGAAAGGGTAAGGGTAATTCAATAATTCTAACTTAACGGATGGGGTTAAGTTAACGGTGGAATGGGTTAAATATACTTTTTCAAACGTTATATGGACATATTGTATTAAGCCCAAACGTTAGGGGGGTACTTTGTTTTTTGCCCTATACAATATAATAGTATGTTTATATGTTATCTCCACATCCAAGGAGTAAATGACGACAAAGATCGATATGTAAAGACGTAGTAAACAAAATGAATACAATGATATTTACGAACAGGAGAAACCTACCATTTTGCACTCGCTATGGTGTGATAGGGATGGCAAACAGGCCGGGTTGACCCGCGACTCGTCTGCGATCCGCTCGCTCCAACCCGGCCCGCAATATAGCGGTTCGGGTCCGGGTCCAACCCACGAGCCTAAGCGGGTCGACCCGGGTTGTCGAATCTGCGAATTCAACCCGCCCGACTCGACCCGCTCAACCCGTCAAAACCCCAAACCCGCCCACAAACCCGCAGGGTCGACCCGCGGGTTTCGAATGTTAGACCCGAATAGGTCAAATGTTCGACCCCACACGAGTCAAATGGTAAAAAAACAGCAGTAACGGCTCTATTTTTAGCGGTTGATTTTTTTTTTTTTTGGGTCCCCCCTCCCTCTATAAATACCACCTTAATTCAATCTAAAAATTTCATACCTTACTCTCTTACTCTCTTTAATAATACTACTCAATTCAATCTCATTTCAATTAAAATTTTTCAATTTTTCAACAAAGAAGCAAGCAACATAGAAGCGAAAAAATCCGATCGTATCGAATTCAACTCTCAACTACATCTACTTCAACTCCTCCAACAAAGAAGCTCTCTTTCTCTCTCTTTCAAAGGCTACCGGACGGTCCGGACTTCTACATCTACTTTTATTTTCACTCTCATTCCTATATACGATTATCCGCGAAATACGGTATCCAAATTCACAACCCTCCTATTGTCATCATTTTTTTTTGTAGTTATAATTTTTTGTATTAAATTTGTTTGTTGATTTTTTGATTTTCTCTCTCTCAACCCTCCTATTGTTTTTTAGATTTTATTTTTTAACATATACCTCCAGCATTGTTTTTTATTATTTCTCATACACTAGTACAACATTAGAAATCATTTTTTTTCTACATACACTATTTACTATTACCATGTCTCGATCACGAGGTAGCGGCCGTAGCCAAAGTGGACAAGAATCCACCGACACTTCACGTCGGCCTTCAATAGTCCTACATGTAGAGCTCGGCGAGTATATACTGAATCCTATGGTAGGAACTCACAATATACACGAAATAAAAGAATAAATGCATGATGTTGACACACAAACACAACAAACCGAACCCAGTAGTAGTAGAAAAACTAGGGGGAAACAAGTGATTGACACAGATTTTATGACTATATCCCTGATCCGGAAAATCCGAGTGTAGGATATAAGATTTGTAAACATCGTGACAAGAGTTACAAATGGAAGAATGGTGAGAGAACGTGTACAATAAAAAAATACATTATGAATGTACATAAAGACTTATTAAATGACCTACAAGGCCAACAAAAGATCAACCTTAAGACCAGACAAATAGATAGCCAACCCTATGATCCCAAACTTGTTCGTCGAAAAATGGCCCGACTAGTTCTTACGGATGAGCTACCTTTTTTCCTATTCCGAGAGTAGGAATGTAGAGTCTTTCAACCAAAATGTACTAAATCCACATTTTAGAAGAATTCCTAGAAACACATTAAAATCTGATTGTTTTAAACTTTACGCCAAAACGAGAGATGGTTTAATTACAATCTCGTATTCTTTAACTTGTAGGGTATCGTTAACTTCCGATTGTTGGAAAGATTGTAACGATATTCCGATGATGGGCTTAACTTGTCATTGGATAGATAGTGATTGGATGATTCAAAAGATAATAATCTCACCTGCGGCTTTACCGTATCCCCATAGTGGTTTAGTTATTGCACATCGTATTTTAGAAGTATGTGATATCTTTCATATTCGTGATAAAAATTTTACAATTAGTTTTGATAATACATCTAACAACGATGCTTCAATTGGTACATTAAAAACACAATTAGATCCTCCATGTTTAAAAAAAATTCATATTAGATGTGTGTGTCATATTTTAAATTTATGTGTACAAGACGCATTGAAAGTAGCCGATCCATATAAAACTTTAATTAGAAATTATGTACATTTTATTGCTTTGAGTGATCCCGTGCCTCAAGAATTTAAAAGATGGTGTAAAGCTATGAGAATACATTTTAGAAAATTTCCTAAAGATGTTAAACACCGATGGAACTTTACTTTCGATTTACTTAATGTTATAACTCAATACAAAGATATTATAAACAATTTTTGTCTTGCAAAAAATATGGAAAATTTTCAAATGACTCCCGAAATATGGTATTTTTCCGAATCTTTATTACAATTTTTGGAACCTTTTAAAACCGCAACTGTGAAGTTTGCTACATCTTATGATTCTACTTCTAGTAGTATTTTTATTTCAATCATTACTATGATGCAAACTTTTCAAGATATGATTTCGGACGTATACATTAGTCATATTGCTGTTCCCGCTTATGAAATTTTGAAGTATTTTAATCATCCTCCTATGTTGTATTGTATTGCTACTGATATGGATCCTCGTACCAAATTAGCGAGTACGAAGAGTTTGATTGAAATATTTTTTATTTTACTTGGAGAGGATTCTGAATATAACTGTAATGAATTTGTAGTTAGCTTTGAAAAGATATTGAATAACTTGTATGATTATTATCATAGAACTTTTGCATCTAGTAGTACAACTAGTATATGTACTTCTTCTTCTTCTACTACTAGAGGTAAAGGTAAAAGTACATTAGAAGATGTCACTGCTAATTTACTTGCTCATATTCAATCAAAAAAATCTAGGAATAATGCACCTAATGAATTAAATTGGTATAATCAACAAGATAATGAGAGTTCTAGTAGTAAGATTGAAGTGCTACATTGGTGGAAAGAACATGAAAATCTTTTTCCTATTCTTTCACACATGGCAAGAGATCTACTAACTCCTCTTGTCTCCACAGTTGCTTCAGAAAGCATTTTTTCTACAAGTGGCATAGTTCTAACTGATTTCAGGAATCGCTTGAGCCGGATATGTTGGAGATGCTCGTCTGCATTGAAGATTGGATGAAGGCGAAAGAACGGACTCAAGGAAAAGCTTCATCTACATCAACAAGTGGTAGCAACTCGCCTGAAGTCCAACAACAAGATTAGTAAGCAAAAAACTTGTAAACAATTTATAGTAGTTGTATTTTTTTTAAGTCAAGTTGTAAAAAAAATTTATAAAATATAAATTTGTACAAATTTCATACAAGTTGAAATGAATAATATATACAATTTTTAAAGTGAATTTGTAAGAATTTTTTTTAAAAGTCTAACCGGGCCAACCCGCGACCCGGCCCGAACCGACACAGGTCCAGCCCGAATGGGTTCGCGGGGTGGCTGGGTCGAAGTTTTCACTTTCGAACCCGACCCCGCCCAGCCTGGTTAAACCCACGACCCGACCCGAACCCGTCCACTTTCTTCTTCAACACGCACGGGTCCGACCTGACCCGGCCCGGACGACCCGAATGCCAACCCTAGGGGTGCAGTGAGTATGCACTCGATCTTTTGGCCATCACATAGATGATCCAAACCGTTTACATTGATATATATACGTCTAAATTAGTCTAAATATGTAAAATAAAGTTATTTGAAATTCATTTGTCCATGCATTGAAGTGTTACAAAATTGTATGACTAAATATCCTTTTCTTTCTATAATGACATGATGGATGGTCCATGCATTGAAGTGTTACAAAATTGCATGACTAAATATCCTTTTCTTTCTATAATAACATGATGGATGGACAAATAAATTTCAAATGACTTGATTATAATATTTAGACTAATTTAGATGTGTAGATCAATGTGAACGGTTTGGATCATCCATGCGATGGCCAAAAGGCCAAATGAACACGGAGTGTACACCATGACGAGTGCATAATGGAAGGTTTCTTTTACAAACATACTTTAGCAATTGATGTCATCATTCAGTAAAACCAAAACCAAATCACTATCATGAGCATTAATAATTATAAGTTTAATGATATGATTGATTCTACAAACTATTTGGTCAAGAGTTAACAAATTGTTCCTGCTAATTTCGGTGTGGGAACAAACATATGATATGTAGATTCTTCTGGAATCAATAAAAGTAAACCTGATGACTTCTTACCGGTGTTAACCGTTTTTTGACGCTGTTGTTGACCTGCAAAAAATTTCAAAATACCAGGATTGTTCCCGACGACGAACTCTCCGACGCTCAAGTCAGTAATCAAGAAGATTATGAAAAAGCTTTTGTGGAGAAAATACTGATTTTTTTTATGGTGGGGGTAAAGGGGTATTTATAGTCGCATTTGGAAACAGTTTCGAGATAATTATTTATCTCTACTTCCCGATGTTTTTGGATAAGAAACATAGTTTAAATCGTTTCATGATAAGCGATTTGGTTCAAACCGTCTCTTAGAGATAATCATGAATTTGAATTACTCTTTAAATATCCTGGGTTTGTTCATAATGGGCTGTCACCCTGACTCAGTAATATAGACCCGTTTTTGGTTTATTTTGCTTGGAAAATATCTAGTTCCCATTTTTGACCCGTTTATAGATTAAATTACCAATTTACTCCTGAGAGCTTTAAGATTCGTGCTCGATCTAGTTCTATTTTTACCCATATCATAAGCCCCCCACTCCCGAATACTGAGTTTCATAGCCTTTGAGTAGTAATTCGTCAGTTTTTTAATGGCTCAGAGAATTTATCAGCGTTCTCGAGGACGTTTAGAGCTTGCTTGAAGTGTTCCCGAGTTTGTAAAATACTCAGAATTATTTTTAGAATTTTTTGGATTTTTTTGTGAATTTTCCAGATTTTTTGAAAATTCCCCCCTATTTTAAAGCATTTTTTGAATTTTTTATTCATTTTCCAAATTTTAATAATTAATTTTTGAAAATTTTAATTAATTATTCTAAATTAATAATTATTTTTCAGAATTTAAAAATATTTTTTCTAATTAATAATTATTTTTAGAATTTTTAATTAATATTTTCAAAATTTTAAATATTTTTTCAGAATTTTTAAATAATTAATTCAATTTAATTAAATAAATGAATTAAATAAAAAAATTACCTTGATTTAATCACGACCGTTGATCACGATCGAGCACGGATCGGGAGGCAGAATTTTTTCTTTCATTTTCGTTCCGATCTGCTTCTATTCGGCTCGAGCCATCGAACACTGCACGTCGACACATAGCAGTCAACGTTGACCATTGACTTTTTTTAAACCGTTGTTAAAGACTTGAGCGCAGATTGGGAGAAGAGCCATTTCTCTCGTTTTTAGATCGGTTCTTCATCTGCTCGGTGCATCTCGGCGAACGGCTTGTCGAGCGTTGGTGAACAATTTGGAGAACGTTTTGAAGAACGTTGGTGAACGAATAGGTGAATCGCTGGAGAACGATTTTGGCCTCGTTTTGCTCGGTTCTTCATTTGCTCGGTGCATCTCGGCGAACGACTTTGCGAGCATTGGCAAAGAATTTGGAGAATGTTTTGAACAACGTTGACGAACGAAAAGGCGAATCATGGGCGAACGATTTTGGCCTCGTTTCGTTCGGTTCTTCGTTTGCTCGGTGCGTCTCGGCGAATGGCTTGGCGAGTGTGGCGAATGATAGCGAGGAGACACGTGGCCATTGACCATTGACCGGTCAATGCAATTTCTCGTGTTTTTTGCTCGGATCATCGTCTGTTTGGCGCGCTTCAGCGAACGTTTTTGTGGCTCGGCAAGGAGGAGGTCGAGCTCGGCAAGGGAGCTCGATTGCGAAGGGGGAAGGTTTTTGACGAAGGATCTTGAGCTCGGCGAGGAGAAGAGATGAGCTCCAAACTCATTTGAAAGAAGGTTGCTCGGGAGGCGAGTGAGACGAACAACATCACCAAGCTGTAAGAGATAGAGCCGTTTGGGAGGCGAATGTGAGGAGCAACTCTAGGGAAGGGTTGAGCTCCGAGCTCGTTTGGAAGAAGGCCACTCGGGAGATGAACGAGATGAAAAACATCACCAGGCTGTAGGAGAGAGCCGTTCGAGAGGCGAGTTTGAGGAGCAACTCTAGGGGAGGGTTGAGCTCCTAACTCGTTTGGATGAAGTCCGTTCGGGAGGTGAGCGGGATGGGGAGCATCGCAAGGCTCTAGGTGAGAGCCATTCGGGGTGCGAGTTTGATGAGCAACTCTAGGGGAAAGTTGAGCTCCGAACTCATTTGGATGAAGGCCGCTCGGGAGTCAAGCGGGATGGGGAGCATCGCCAGGCTCTAGGGAGAGCCGTTCAGGAGGCGAGTTCGAAGAGCAACTCTAGGGAAGAGTTGGCTCCAAACCCGTTCGGAAGAAGGCCGCTCGGGAGGCGAGGGAGACGAAGAGCATGGGCGGGCACTAGGAGAGAGCCATTTGAGAGGCGAGTTTGAGGAGTACTCGAGGGGAAAGTTGAGCTCCGAACTCGTTTGAACCCGCAAATTTGTAGAGAAAACTAGAGGAGGGAGTTGACACCAACCATGCCGTTTGGACTCGGCAGGCTAGTAGAGGCAACTCAAGAAGTGGGTTGGACGTCATATCTGATGCTTGAAGCTGAGCTAGTTCTTTTGGAGTTATCAACGAGTTGTAGGAGCAATTCCGAATGGTGAGCTGCTATGCCCTTGCTTGTTTGTAAGTGGCTAAAGCAGTGTCGAACCAAGTGTTGGACACCAAACTTGTTGTTTAAAGGTTTCAACGAGTTGTAGGAGCAATTCCGAATGGTGAGCTGCTCTGCTCTTGTTTGTTTGCAAGTGGCTAAAGCAGCGTCTAACCAAGTGTTGGACTCCAAACTTGTTGTTTAAAGGTTGCAACGAGTTTTAGGAGCAATTCTGAATGGTGAGCTGCTCTGCTCTTGCTTTTTTGTAAGTGGCTAAAGTGGCATCGAACCAAGTGTTGGACTTCAAACTTGTTGTTTAAAGGTTTCAATGAGTTTTAGGAGCAATTCCGAATAGTGAGTTGCTCCGCACTTGCTTGTTTGCAAGTGGCAAAAGCGGCGTCGAACTAAGTGTTGGACTCCAAACTCGTCTTTTGAGCTTGGCAAGTTGTGGGAGCAGCCCTGGGGAAAAGCTGGACGCCGAACTTACCGTTTAACGAGTTGTATATGTGACTCATGGAGATAGACACGAGGCAAATGCAATAATTTTTAAAATAAGAAAGCTATGTTTTATTGAAACAGACTAAGTGGCTGCCTCGAGGGGGACGAGCCGTTATTACATGCTTTGGCCATATCGCAAGGGGCGGCCTTATTGAAAACTGAAAACCTAATTGTACGAGAGGGTGTTAAGCACTCTTTTGGTACTTCATTCGATGCTCTGTATTCCTAAGTCCGCCTTTCTTGAAGAGGGGGATTTCCTGGAGTTCATTAACTAGTTCGAGAAGGACTTGACTGTTCCGTTAGGGGAGCTCTAATACTTCAAGTGGGAGGACCGAGCCCTCCATTATAGTTGTGTAACATTTCCGAGCTGTCTCTTAGTTTTCTTTGACTTCTCCTACTCCTACAGAGGTTGGAAACTACATTTTCATGTGAAAGGCTGAGAGTACGGCATGAAGTACTGCTGGACCTGATCGGCCCAGGATAGCATTGTAAGCGGCCTTCACATCGCCAACCATGGAGTCCATTGTCTATGTCCGGGTAGTCGGGGTTTTTCCTGCGGTCACATCAAGGTGACTATTTCTTCGATTGGGACCAGAACCCCAGAGAACCCGTGGAGTGTGTATCTGGCAGGCTTGAGACGGTCTCGAGAAAGTTTGAAGCCGTGGAAGGCTTTCAGGAAGAGGATATTGATGGAACTGCCATTGTCGACCAGGATTCGACGCACCTCGTGGTTGGCCATGCGGAGCGCATCACAGTGGGACGTTCGGATGCCTTCCAGGTCTTTGTCTGAGAATGTCATCGAGACCCCAGGGCTCTTGGCCGGGGAAAAGTTCTTGAGCGAACTCACCTCTCGGATGAAGGCCTTTCAGGAGGGATTTGATTCTCCCCCCATTAGACCTCCATGGATAAGGTGGAGGATGGTCCCAGGTTCGGAAACTTGAAACTCGGCGGGCCTTTCGGTTCGCTTGTTGGTGCCTCGGGGTGGAGGATCAGCCCCGTTCTTTCTGACGAACTTGGCCAAATGTCCCCATTGTATGAGTTCTTTAATTTCCTCCTTGAGATCCTGACAATCATCCGTGCCGTGGCCGTGGTCCCTATGAAAGTGGCACCACTTTTCTATGTTCCTCTTTACTGGAGTATTCATTCTTAGGGGGGCGCGGTGTGGCCATTCCTTGTCCACCTCCATAAGAACTGCTGATATATTAGCATTTAGGGGGGTGAACTTCTCAAAACGAGGAGCCAGACGGCTCTGGCCATTGTTATCTTTCTGGAATTTCTGGGACCCTTATTCGCTTGTATTCTTCCGTTTGTTCTCGGAAGATGACTCCTCCCGACTTGGGGGGGGGGGGGTTGAGAGCCTCTTCCGCTTGGATTTACTTCTCACTCCTAAGCAGGAATTCCGAGAAGTCCTGATGAGGCTTCTTGGCAAGGGACGCCTTAAGGTCGGCGTTATTGACGTTGTGCCTGAATGCTGCAGAGACTACTGATTGGTTGAGAGAGGCAATAGATCGGGCTTCGGCAGTAAAGCGCCAAACATAATCTCTTAGGTGTTCACTCTTTCTTTGGCTGATGGCTAACAAAGATGCATTTGTTTTCTCAGCTCGGTGACTGCTAACGAAGTGGGTGAGGAAGAGTTCCTCAAACTGGTCAAATGAGAAGATGGAGGCTGGGGATAGACGAGAGTACCACTCTTGCGCTGGTCCCCACAACGTTGCTGGGAAGGCCTTGCAGAGGAGTGCGTTTAAGGCTTGATGAATCATCATGAGAGTTTTAAAACTCTCGATATGATTCGGGCAGGTCTGACTCCCTATTGTAGGATTCAAAGTGGGGCGGCTTAAAGGTTTTGGGGACCGGAGCTTCCATGATGGTCCTGAAAAGGGGGGGGGGGGTCAGCTTGGGCGGAACATATTGGTCCGTTATTCTTCTTCGAGATTGATCTTGCTGAGGCGCCTCTCCATATCTCAAAGGCAATGGTGAATTGAGTCGTTCCTCTGGTCGGATCTAGTCGACCCTTTGGACTCTCCTTCATGAGTGGTAGCATGGAGAGGGCTGTGTGCTTGTTGGTCGTGATTTAAGACGATGTTAAGAGCTCACATGATGTCATCTTTGAAGTTTCAGAATTTTGCCTCGGTCACTCGTGCCCCTCCATCATAGGGAACCCCAGCTGGTGATCGGGTCACAATGGTGTGACTCCTTCGCTGTCGATAGGGAGGAGACTCCCTTTGCCCCCTTAGGGAGGCAGACCTTCTGGATCTTGGCCTTCGGGGAGAATGACTCCTCTGACTTCTCTGGCATTCTGGATGAGAGACCTCGTCACGAGATCGTCTCTCATTCAAGCAGGTTCGGAGGTTGATTCCTTGTTGGCGGTTGACGATGACTTGACGGAGATCTCTTGACCCCTGAGGATCTCGTGAGGCCATTGAATCGGTGGAAGGATTGTGGACTGAGATGTGGTCATGAAGAGGATGTCGTTCTTAACGGCTTCAACGGGAGCCCCCTGGCGTAGCCCTTCTGGTCATAAGGCGAGCCTGATGGGGAGGCGGACTGCTCAGGTTGAGGCTGTGGAACTTGTTGATCTTGTTGATGGGGAATATTCTCAAGTGGAGGAGATGGAGGAAGAGAGTTGGCTCTTCGGCTGGACGCCGCCACCTTCCCTTTTCCCTTTTCCCTTCGGAGGTATGGCTGGAAACAACTTTCACCGGTGAAATATGGTCAGATTGCTTTTTTCTGTTTCTCACAGACGGCGCCAATCTGTTGCTGCTAATTTCGGTGTGGGAACAAACAGATGATATGTAGATTCTTCTGGAAATAATAAAAGTAAACATGCTGACTTCTTGTCGGTGTTAACCATTTCTTGACGCTGCCGCTGACCTGCAAAAAAGTTCGAAACACCGGGATTGTTCCCGACGACGAATCCTCTGACGCTCAAGTTAGTAATCAAGAAGATTATGAAAGAGATTTTGTGGAGAAAATACTGATTACTTTTTTTATGGTGGGGGTAGAGGGGTATTTATAGTCGTATTTGGAAACAGTTTCGAGACAATTATTTATCTCTACTTTCTGGTATTTTTGGATAAGAAACAAAGTTTAAATCATTTCATGATAAGAGATTTGGTTTAAACCGTCTTTTAGATAATCATGAATTTGAATTAATCTTTAAATATTCTGGGTTTGTTCATAATGGGCTGTCACCCTAATCCAGTAAGACAAACCCGTTTTTGGGTTATTGGGCTTGGAAAAGACCCAGTTCTCATGTTCGGACCCGTTTATAGGTAAATTACCGTTTTACCCCTGAGAGCTTTAAGATCCGTGCCCGGCTTAGTTCTATTTTTACCCATATCACAAATATAAGATATTAACCTCCATAGAACCCGTCTGCTCTTCTCAGCCCTCGATCTACTAATCCGGCTTATGAAAAGTTTCAATAAACAAACATCATCGACAATTAATGAAGTATACATATACCAACAGAAGGTAAGGGGAAGATACAGAGCTATTGTCACAATATTGCTTGTGCAGCAAGTTGACATAGAGTTATATGTCTTAAAATTCCAATCAGGTTTTCTGGTGCAAAGTAATCCATCGGTTTGAGTTTGATGTCGATGGTTATCCTACTATAGTACACTGTTGTATAATTAACTCTATTTTGATTACCTACTGGCTACTAGTTGCTTTTATAACATTCTAACTTACAGGAACGAGAATATCATATACATGATCCTTATTTGCACCCAGGGCCGGCCCCACCCTTAGAGGCGGGTGAGGCGGCCGTCTGTGTTATTAGAGGCCTCCATTTCAGGAGTTCGCCTTGGGCTTCCGGAAACTCAGGGCCGGAGTTGTTTGCACCATAAGATTTTTCTTATAGATAGATCTCTCTATGTAAGACGACGGAAATTGTCCAAGAAACTAAGAAGATCAGACCGAAAAAAAACAGGTCGTGAACTGTGTTAGAACCTGAACATAAAATAATAAGAAATTCCAACAAGGTTGTGAAGAAATCAAATACAGAAAAGAAAACAGTAAACAATAAACTTGTACAGAGTCGAGATTTTGAAGAATCTCTGTCCTTAAAGCAGAATTTGCCCTGTGTCTGTTTGGGAGCTGATGTCTGGGTATATGAGTTGGACTGGAGACTGTTCAGCAGCTCCGGGTCCGGGTCCGGGGCCGGAGCCGGAGCCGGGCCGGGCCGGGCGCGCGTGCGCGCGTGTGTGTTTGTCATTTTGGCTAAGTCCTCTCTCCACTACACGTTAGTGGTAACCCCCGGGCCACGCCCTCTAGTCCAGTTTTCTAGTATATATACTAGTAACAATCTTTCCCAATTTCCGATATGGGACTATCCATTTGTTAAGTTGGTACCTTTCAAGTACCCAACTTTGGATCAACATTTCTCATTCATACGGAATTCGTTTTTGGCAAGTGAGTATACTACGGAATAGTACTCGACGAGAGGATCGCAATCCACTCATTTTCCGGTGCCGCCGGTGGCCGGAGCTTGCCGGAATCCGGCCCGAAAAACTGCAAAAATTAATTCCAACAAACTGTAATGCCCCCTCTAATATAGTAATAGATTTTGCATTTATAAATTAGCAGGATCAACACAATAATGATTCAATATATAGTTCCCCTGAAAAGATACAAACACAGTATACAATATGAAAACTTGGCCATAGAAGAACCGATAATATATGAATCTTCAATTAATATGAAAGCGAAGATTTAAGAGGAGCTAATATATAAATGATTAATTTGTAGTTAACTAATAGGGAAAAAACCCTAGTTTATTTCTTAAAGGCATGGGGTTGGCAGGGCTGGTAGGAATGGTAGGGTGCAGGATACTTGTTAGCATGTGAATAGATGCTTATGTTCTAAGAAAAAACTAACACTTGTGTTGTAAGTTGTAACCCATATTTGGAATAGTAATAGTGCTAATTATTAATAACAAAACTAGTTGTGCCAACCAGTTGAAGTGACCTTCAAACAGTCCAAGGATATACCATTTGTAAAAATATTCAAGTTCTAGATGTGGTGTATTCTTTGAATAGAATCCATTACAGAATATTCACAATATAGTAGCCCATAAAATCTCTCTATATATAATAATGGTAATAATTGGAGTTGTAATTTGTCAACGTCGTGCATTGCACATGTAACTTCAACTCTCCTATTAATTACAACAAAAACAACAAAAAAAAAAAACAAGAAAACGGACGTGCAAAATAATTTTTTAATAATTTTTTAATAGCAAACAAACACATAATTAAGTTGCACGTACAACTCCAATTCTACTTATTAATATGTGCATTTCACCTATAAATCATAGTTTTTTCTTCAAAATATTTTTCTTAATAACGTGCAATGCACGTCCAACTCAGAAACTATTTTTTATCACATATATTGCACGTGAAAATTCTCCAACTCTTATTAACTCTTATTAACTCTTATTAACTAACGTGAAAAATACTAGTCATTAATAAAGGGTAGTTAACAGGCACAAAACATGTTCTAATTACCAGAGTTACTTGTTTAATTTGTTGCGGTATTGTTGGTTGAGTACAGTTCAAATACAAAATATTTCAAGTCAGTTCAATGTTTTTTTTTTTGAGGAAAAGGTGGAATAAGACCACCCTGTTTCATTAATAAGTAGTTAATAAAACAACTCCGTCGTATCGAGAGAAAACATCAGTACAAAACAAAAGTACAATGCGGAAAGAAAATGCAAGAAAATAAACATACACCCCCAACTTTCTAAATTACTCCTGTCAGTTCAATGTTTAGACAGAGGAGACTGTTACAAACCCAACTTTCTAAATTACTCTCCAAAACCCAGGACAATTTTTAGGCCTTTAAGCTATATCTTTTTGTTGTTGTAGCATCTCTTCCTACGAAAAAGCCAACTTGCTTGCATTGGGTTGTCATGACAAAGACATGTTCAGCTCCTCTATCATCTCTCAATATTATTATTAAATTTAATTAAACATAATAAATTAATAATTAAGCTGTACAAAATCTTTCAGATTTTACGAGAAATGTTTACATAATATTTTAGTTGATGTGTTAGATACATTGGAGAATTCAACTGCACATATTGCTGCGGTATGAACAATAAATAGAAAAAATAAATCTTAACAAAACCTGTTTAATTATTCGTAGGAATCAAACACAATACTGACATTAAGTACATGCAGCACTGCTCTTGTTCGACAGGGGATTCAAAAAGGGATTCAGAAGAAGTTAATCATTCTTCACAATCAGGTTGAATATTGATATTTTTGTTAGATAGTGAGTGAAGTTGTAAAGAGAATGTGGTGGTCCAATCCATCAAAAGGCGGTGAGTGCACTTGTATCCTGTTGTCATCCATACAGAGAGGACACTTTGATGCCTTCTTTTCTTTTGTTTCGATGTTTATTTCTTTTACGGCTGAGATTTCATTGTTGATGGAACAAAAATCTGCTGCCACAAGTTATTCATTATCGCTAATACTATAATGGGAGAAAGCCGAAAATTTTGCCGTACTGACCCACTTTTTGAAAGTATTTGGCGCTCTGACCTACTTTCACAAATAATTAACGAACTGATCCAATTTTGGGCATGTCAGCAAAAATCGTTATTGAAAAAAACGGTATAGATTATTTACATGTCGTTCTTCCCAATAGCGGCATCTATATTTAAAAAAAGTGTCATGCTGTTATTTGGAGTAACGGCATAGGTTATTTTATTTTTCGACAGCTTATAGTTTCCATTTAGAGAAAAAATTGCAAGTGTGAAAACCTTATAACAGATACCGTTATTTCAAATAACGGCATTCTCCATACTGATGCCGTTATTTGGAATAACGGCATCAGTTATAAATTTTTTTTATATAAAAAAGTAACTTATTATTCATCATCTCTGACGAATAAGTTAATTTTTTTAAAAAATTTATAATTGATGCCGTTATTCCAAATAACGACATCAGTTATAAATTGCATCAGTTATAAAATTTTTTAATAAAAAATTAACTTATTATTCATCATCTCTGATGAATAAGTTAATTTTTTATAAAAAAAATTTATATCTGATGCCGTTATTCCAAATAACGGCATCAGTATTGAGAATGCCCTTATTTGAAATAACGGCATCCGTTATAAGGTTTTCACGCTTGCAATTTTTTCTCTAAATGGAGACTACAAGCTATCGAAAAACAAAATAACCTATGCCATTACTCCAAATAACGGCATGACACTTTTTTTAAATATAGATGCCGTTATTGAGAAAAACGGCATGTAAATAACCTATGCCGTTTTTCCCAATAACAATTTTTGCTGACACATCCAAAACTGGGTCAGTTCGCTAACTGTTTTCGAAAGTGGGTCAGAGCGCCAAATATTTTCAAAAAGTGGTCAGTACGGCAGAAAATTCGAGAAAGCCTTAGGTTGCGTTTGGCCTAGCTTTTTTTAGGCTTTAAAGCTACTTCAGAAGGAGAAGCTAGAAACTAGAGTTTTGAAATTAAAAGCTGAAGCTGTTTGGAAAGTCTATTTTTTTAAACTTAATTCAAAGCTAATTTTTAGCTAGAAATTGTTTGGCATAAGATATCAATTGTAAGCTACTTTGATACTCAATTTAAACTTTTTATTTTATTTAAGTGTAAAATATAAGTTATCAAATTACAAAAATATCTTTATATTACTAATAAAGATATTTAAAGCCCAAAAAAAGGCTATCAACGACGAAGAATGGAGAGGCGGCAGCGAAACGAAGTTCGACGGTGAAGAAAAGAGAGGGAGGCGGCTAAGCGGCAAGGGGAGGCGGCGGCGCGACGACATTCGACGGCGAAGAAAGGAGATGGAGGCGGTGCCGGGAGAATGGAGGGCGGCGAAGAAAGGAGAGGGATATGGCAGCGTGGCGAAGGGAGGCGGCGATGCGGCGTTCGGCGGCGGCTGTTCGGCGAGGAAGGGAAAGGGAAAAAATGTGTTATGAGGTTTTGAAGGAGAAGCAGAAGGAGAAGCCAGAAATTACTCTGGAGGGCTTCTATCAAAGCTTATTTTCTTCACTAAAGTTAAGCTATTTTTCCTTCTATAGAGCTTTTCAAAGGTTGCGTTTGGCCCAGCTTCTTTTTTAAAGGAGAAGATAAGCTAATTTTGAACTGGGCCAAACGCAACCTTAGTGTCATTTGTAAATCTACCAGCCCATGCAATGCACGTACAACTAAAATTCTCAATATAAACCCATCAAACACGCAAATTATGTTACAAAAATGTTTATAAACTTTCTTTTACTATAAACTCAAATGAGTGAGAGGCGCAGAAAACAAAGAAGAGAATAGGAGAGGAAGAAAATCCACCAAGAAAATTAAAAAAAAAAAAAAAGAAAAGAAAAGAAATAAATAACAACCTACAAACAAACCAATTGATATGTTACAAGGTAAAGTAGTCGAGGTTTGTGTATCATACAATTTTCTTAAAACAGATTTCGCCTCTTCCGGTTGCTGGATTGTGCGAAGTCTTCTGTCTCTCAGGATGCAATGACTAGAGTGTTCACATAGGCACCACGTAACACTCTCGAACCGGCAGCGTTAGAACCATATCACCGACTTACCAAACAACAGGATCGAGGAACCGAACAAAATAAAACTAAATAGAGGAAGAAAGAAGATGATTCTGGTGCAGGGAAGGAAGTGAGAGGGGGGGGCTCTATTTATAGGGCCAGGGTTAAAAACTATAACGTCAGACAAGGCTATGAATGCCTTCAGTGTAAAGGCAGACAATCTATTGAATGCATACACTGTAACGGCAGACAACCGTCAATGCCTTCAGTGTAACTGCAGACAATCAATTGAATGCGGACACTGTAACAACATACAAAATGTTCAATACTGCACTGAAACGACAAACAAAACTGTTTCTGCATTTATTTCAGCCGTTTACAACAGAAAAAAAATTAAAATTGTTGCAAAAAGTGACTCTGCACGGGGTGGGATCATGTCGGTCAGGCATTCGTGTTCGCAGGTCGTGCGGGCGCACACAAGTCGCATGTAATCCGGTCCGAAATTTGCACCTCCTGTGCGCGCGAGAGAGAGAGCCTCTTGTCTAGCTATCTTACAATGCTTAGAAGAAGGTTACTATATATTATCTTCTAATTCCTTTGATTTTTTCGATGTGGGACTATATTTCTTCAACCCATTTTTAAGAATGAAAACGTCACACTTTGAGAGACAATTTATCATTCACCCCTTAACCATTTTTAACAAATAGATATATGATTTTTAATCTACTCACGAAGGAGAACACAAATCAATCAAGATCTCTCAATAATTCATTGAGGATCTTACTAAAAAGTTGCTCAAAAACTGGTTCGTAAATGGTGTATAAAATACCCATTTTCTAACATTCCTCCCATGAATGAAAACTGACGACCACAGCCACGACAGACTTGGTGATAGAATTGAGCGGTTGAATCCTGCCCTTTGAACCTTCCCTTATGAAAATATGTTTACTTTACTAACTAAATAGTAGACGTGATGTCCTTGAACTGTTCTGTTATTTGTATTGTTGCCGCTAAATTTGGTGTGGGGGCAAACAGATGAATTTGTGGATTCTTAGGGAAACTGAATAGTAAACCTGTATACCTGTTCTGTCGGGCTTTGGTCGTCGATCCCGCCGTAGACCTGCAAACAGTGCGAGACACCGGGGTTGTTCCCGGCGACGCACCCTCCGACGCTCAAGTCAGTAATCTGAAAGACTATGAGAGAGCGTAAAAACTGGTGAAAGATTGATTACCTCTTAATGGAGATGGGTGGGGGGGATTTATAGGCGTCTCAGGGAACAGATTAGGCATGTAATTCCTGTGTATACAGATAAGGAATGTAATCCCTAATCCCCAGTGAAAGGATAGATATGAATCAGGGCCGTTGATTAATATTTAATCAGAAACCCTAATTCTATCCTGCTGGACCGGGTTTGTTGCGGGTTGAAACCCGCGCCCAGTTATGGTGGATCCGTTCGCGGGCTACTGGATCTGCGAAAAGGAGACCCAGTACCCGCTTCAGACCTGTTTTGTAGGTAAAATTACCGTTTCACCCCTGAACCTCGGGATTCGTGCCCCATTTGGACGGCCTTGATTAAATCCCTATTTTTAGCCATATCACGAGCCCCCCACTCCTAAAGGCTGAGGTCAATCAGTCTTTGAGGAGTAGTTTGACTATTTTAGTGGCTAATGGAGTTGTATCGAAATCCGAATGGGTGTTTTTGGAATCCCGAAGTGGGTGGTAAGGCAATTTCTTCTTCTTTCTTGAAGCCATATGGTATATCAAGTTTTTATCTATTTTTTCAGGCTATTTATCTAATTTCGCGATGCGTCAGCTAGTCGTTCGGGGGCTTTAGCCGTGCTTTCTAGGCAATAATTGTTCGTTCGGAGGCTTAGAAATATCCCCCGAATTTTTAATTATTTCCTGGAATTTTTAGCTAATTTTTCCGAATTTTTAGTAATTTTTCGCGATTTTTAGATAAATAAAATGATTTAAATAAATAAAAATCGATTTTTTAATATTTATTTATGGCGTGGCGTCATCAGAGCCCTCGATCAGGGCGGAGCACGATTTTCGGAGAGATCAGACGGTCCCTGTTCCTCGGCAAGTTTTTCCGCCGTATACGATGGTCGGTACCTCGGTACTTCGGCTCGGCTTGGTATCCCGAGGACTAGTGCCTCGGCTCGGATGGCCAGTGCCTCGGCTCGATGATTCCGAGGTACGTGGCATCATCTGAGCCGTCTATTTCAGCGCGGATCTCCATAAAATGCTATCTTGTCGTTTAGTGGACGTGGCCAAATCTGGGCCGTCCATCATAACGAGCGCGCTTTTTCATAAGATCCAACGGCTGATATGCATCGGAGCGATTTTTGGCCATATACGAGGGTCGGTACCCCGGCACCTCGGCTCGGCGACTCGACTCCCCGCTAGATGGGTCGGTGCCTCGGTTCGGAGGATCCGAGGTACGTGGCGTCATCTGGGCCGCCCATCTCAGCGTGGATCCCCATAAAACGCTATCTTGTCGTTAGTGGACGTGGCCAAATCTGGGCCGTCCATCATGACGAGCACGTTTTTCCATAAGATCCAACGGCTGATATGGGTCGGGACGATTTTTTGCCATATACGAGGGTCGGTACCCCGGTACCTCGGCTCGGCGCATCAGGGCTATTTGGCCGAGGTGGTGAGTTGGATGTTTTGAAGGAAGTATCTCTTGAGGGTTCCACTCCTCTGTGCCCAGTAGCTCGGCTGCTCGGCTGAGCTGTTCGGTAGCTCGGCTGGGCGAGCCGGTGGCAGGCATCTCGGAAGATACGTGTGGCCGGATCTGAGCCGTTCATCATGGCGCGCATCACGAGGATGGGGTTCAGATCACGAGAAAACGTTATCTTGTCATTTTGTGGGCGTGGCACGATCTGAACCGTCCATCAGATTCTGTCGCGAATTTTGAAGAGATCCGACGGTGACTTCGCCTCGGGACGATTTTTTGCCATATACGAGGGTCGGTACCCCGGTACCTCGGCTCGGCGCATCAGGGCTATTTGGCCGAGGTGGTGAGTTGGATGTTTTGAAGGAAGTACCTCTTGAGGGTTCCACTCCTCTGCGCCCAGTAGCTCGGCTGCTCGGCTGAGCTGTTCGGTAACTCGGCTGGGCGAGCCGATGGCAGGCATCTCGGAAGATACGCGTGGCCGGATCTGAGCTGTTCATCATGGCGCGCATCACGAGGATGGGGTTCAGATCACGAGAAAACGTTATCTTGTCATTTTGTGGGCGTGGCACGATCTGAACCGTCCATCAGATTCTGACGCGAATTTTAAAGAGATCCGACGGTGACTTCGCCTCGGGACGATTTTTTGCCATATACGAGGGTCGGTACCCCGGTACCTCGGCTCGGCGCATCAGGGCTGTTTGGCCGAGGTGCTGAGTTGGATGTTTTGAAGGAAGTACCTCTCGAGGGTTCCACTCCTCTGCGCCCAGTAGCTCGGCTGCTCGGCTGAGCTGTTCGGTAGCTCGGCTGGGCGAGCCGATGGCAGGCATCTCGGAAGTTACGCGTGGCCGGATCTGAGTCGTTCATCATGGCACGCATCACGAGGATGGGGTTCAGATCACGAGAAAACGTTATCTTGTCGTTTTGTGGGCGTGGCACGATCTGAACCGTCCATCAAATTCTGTCGCGAATTTTAAAGAGATCCGACGGTGACTTCGCCTCGGGACGATTTTTTGCCATATACGAGAGTCGGTACCCCGGTACCTCGGCTCGGTGCATCAGGGCTGTTTGGCCGAGGTGGTGAGTTGGATGTTTTGAAGGAGCGTAGTAGCTCGGTTGCTCAGCCGAGCTGTTCGATAGCTCGGCCCGGCAGATCGGTGGCCGAGTTGTTGACTTGGTATTTTGAAGAGTTTCTTGCTTCTCGTAACTTCGTAACTCTTCCGCTTGTCGCTTTGGCTTCTTAGTGGGCTTTTTGCGTTTCCCAAGGAGGCCCAACTTGTTAGGGGTTATAAGCTTTTACCCTCACTCTCAAGCTCATTTCTTACTTTTTACTCTCAAGTTTTTACTTTCGATCTCTAAGTTCTCTGCTAGTGGCGATTTTCTCTCCAAGGCATTGCCGTTAGCTGTCGCGTGGGCCAGGCGATTTCCGGCGAGAGCACTCCGACCGTGAACGTCACTTCAAAAGGTCAGTTCACTTAATCTAAATAATTTTTCTAGAGATGTCTCGAGTGAACTCGGGGAGTGGGGCCTCGTCCTCGGGCGATGATGGTGCCGAGGAGAGGAGGAGGTCGGAGATTCGGAGAAAGGGAAAACAGGTTGCCGAACCGTCTGTAGTCGAGACGAGGCGCGAGAAGAAGAAGAGGAGGGTGGAGACCCAAGCTCCCGTAGTAGCGGTGATTGTGGAGAATCCGAAGCAAGCCCCCGAGATGGGACGATATCCTTCTGTCCTGTCCGGGCATTCGGGGGTCAGGCAGTACAAGGGCGACCTGCTGGAGAAGGCGATCTATGGGAAGTCTAAGATCGTCGAGGAACCTAACCCGGCCCTTCCCACCGAAGCCGACGAGCTCATCACGTTGTTGGCCGAGAAGGACCTACTTCGGGTTAGGAGGGCCTTCGCCATTCCTCCGGAGTACAAGCTGATCCTCCCCGGACCCGGGATACGAGCGAACTCCAAGTTGCCGTCGTCGGATATATGTATGTTCGACGTAGACTCCTTGAATGCCGGGCTACGTTTCCCGCTGCACCCCTTCATTCTTGAGATCCTCGGCTGGTTCTGCCTTGCACCGACTCAATTCATGCCGAACACGTGGCGCCACGTGAACGCCTTTTTGCTTCAGTGCCACCAAGCCGAAGTGGAGCCGGACTTAACAGTCTTCCAAGGCATGTATCGGATAAACAGGCAGCACAAGACGGAGTATCGGTACTATTTGGGGCCGAGGAAGGGAGTTAAGATTGTCGAGAACCCTGACTCAATTAAGGGTTGGAAGGAGAAGTATTTTATAGTCAGGGGTGAGGCGATTCGGCACATTCCGAGCTGGTGGAAAGTGGAGGTGCCGAAATTTGCGCGAGCCGACCCTGTACTGCTCGAGGCCGAGGAGGAGGTGGCGAGGAAGATAATGGCTCTTCCGCTGTTGAGTTGGAGGGATTTGACGGAGGAGGTGTTGTTCGGGTCCGGCCTAAGCCCCATCGACCCGAGTATGCTCCTGACATCTCATTTATTTTCATTTTTCTTTCAAGTTTTTGGTTCGACTCTCTAACTTCTCTCTCTTTTTTTTCGTGGCTCGTCGCAGAAGCAATGAAGATCGACTTCAACTCCATGATGGCCGACAGGTCCAAGTTGGCCGGGGGGAGAAAGAGGAAGAGGGCGGCCGCGACTGCCTCGTCGACTCCGCCGCCCACTGTCGCCTCGACCATCACCCCGCCCCCTCTGACTGTTGAGGCACCCTCGGAGGTTGTCGTCGTTGAGGAGCCTTCGTCCCCTGTGGCCCCTGGCGTGATCGAGGGGGCCTTCGATGTGAACGCGGCGCTGTCGATCGAGGCACCGCCGCTGACCAAGGCTGCCGAGGAGATTCTGACCGAGCAGCACAAGCAGCTGTTCGTGCCGAATTGGCGAGTGAAGAACCATGACGGGTTCCTCGGCAATTTGCAAATGTCAGTGCAGGTCGTCAAGCACTTGGCGACCCCGAAGGATCGAGCCGCGCTGAAGGCGGGGACGGTGGGTGACGACACCTACGAGGTGGCTCGGTCACTCGTCTCGGTAAGTTTCTTGTTGCTAAGTTTTTTCCAAGTTTACTGCCCGGTTTGTTTAGCGCGCTCACCGTTAGTCTTCGCAGGCTACCTGTCACTTCGGCCATCTCCTCGAGACATTCGCCGAGCAGGAGAAGGAATTGAGGGCGGCGAGCGACAAAGACAGGTTGGCGAAGGTCCGGGCGGTCAAGGAACTCGAGGCCGAGCAGAGGAGAGCCGAGGCCTTGGAAGTCCGGGTGGCCGACCTTGTTGCCGACCTGGAGAGAGTCAAGGGGAGCCTCGAGGCGGAGTCTGCCAAGGCCGCCGAGGAGCTGGCTGCGGCGACGAAGTCCTTGGCCGAAGAGAAGGCAGAGAAGAAGGCCCTGGCGACGAAGATCAGGGCTGAGGTGGAGAAGGAGGTCGAGGCCGAGGCGAAGAAGCACATGGCCGAGAACATGGAGCGGTTTTATCAAACGGCGCTCGACCATGTGCAAGAACGGATCCCTGGCTTCGAGCGGGTCGGCTACCGCCTGTGGCCTGGGTCGCCTTCAGGCGGTGAGGAGGAGGGCGAGGGCGACGAGGCCGAAGGGGAGGACGAGGAGGAAGAGGCCGAAGAGCCTGCGGCGGACGGCCGGGTCGAGGGGCGGATTGAGGGGCCATCCATCGATGTGCCCGTGGTCGACGCGACGAAGAAGGTGGACCCCTGATCCCCATGTTAAGTTTTTTGTAGTCTTTGTTGTTTTTTCTTCCGAGCATTGTAACGCCTTTTGCGGACTGGCCACCGCTTTTTAATGAATGAAAAGTATTTTGACTCTGAAATTTGTCAAAGTGTTTGGCTTGGTAGTGTAGTATTTTGACTCCGAAATTTGTCTAAGTGTTGGGCTCGGTAGTGTGGTATTTCAATGCTATCTCTTTCTTATTTCAGATTACTGAGCAGACTCATAACACCTCGGCTGAACAGCGTCGAGCCGAGTTGTTAAAGCGATCTCGGGAGGATCGTCTCGAGGGTGAGGTTCACTTGACGAGGAGGATACTTCACAACTTAGAGATTAGGCATAGCGAGGCTTTGGTCGAGCTGCACCACCTACGGATAGTCGAGGCCGAGCTATCTGCTAAGGAAGAGGAACTGGCGCGAGTTTCGGCCGAACGAGACGGCTTAGCGAAGAAGGTGGAAGAGCTGCAGAGGGTGACGGTCGACAAGAGTATCGAGGTGACCCACTTGCGCCGCATTATCTCCGATAGCGCCGAGTATCCCGGTTCGGCAAAACTCCCTCGGTTTAAGGTGATAGTGAAGGATGACACATTGAAGGACCGGATCGTTGAACTGGAGGAAGAGGTTGCTCGGCTCAAGCCTCAGCCGGTGAGAGCTAACGTCCGGAGCACCTCGTGCACTCGCGAAGAGATCGAGCGAGGGATCACGTTCTACCAAGCGGCGAGCCGGACCCCTATCGTAGGCAGGTCAGCAGCCGACGCCCAAAGCGGTGTGGCGGTGTCTTCGAGTGGTGCTTCGGTTGGAGCGACCGTCAGGGTCAGTGGCGAGGAGGCGTCTCGGTTCGTTGGGCTGGAGACGAGCTCGGAGGTCAAGAAGCGCCGACCCAAAGTGTCACTGAACCGGAGCATACCCCTTCCTCGGAGGCAGTGAATGGGTCGTGTCTTGTTGCTATAACTCATTTGCAAGCTTTTGTAATCCATTTTGTAATTTTTCCCAAGTTATTAATAGAATTGGAGTTGTTTTATCCGAACTGTTCTCTGCTGTCTTCTTATTTGTGCTCTAGTCGCGTTATCTAGGGTAGGCTCGAAATGAACCGCGAGGCAGGTGTTCGCATCGCCGAACACCTTGGCCTCGGGACTTTCTCTTTTGCTGCGCTTCTGAACCTTGCCCGGTCCCTTCAGGTGCGGCTCGGTTTGGCTGCTAAGGCGCGGTTGTTTCTCAACTGTGCCTACGTGGCCTGATCGTAGCTTGAAGTCCGGGGTGACTTCTGCCGAGCGAAGTGAAGCGATCAGGGTCGTCTGATGTTTGCACGAATCTTGAGACGGGTCCAGTTTCCAAGAAAACACTATCTTGTCGTTTTGTGGACACGTGGCTGAATAAGATCCGCTCATCACGCCCTAGCACACTTTCTGAGATAATCTGATGGTGGTTTCGTCTCGGGAGGTTTTTTCGCCATATACGAGGGTCGGTACCTCGTCCGCTCGGCTCGGCAGCCGCGGGGCAGTTTGGGATGGCCATCTAACTCCGGCCCGTTTTGAGGACGAGCCGGTGGAGATAGGGTCGAGCCATGAAAGAGATCCGATCGTTAGATCAGTCTAAGGGATGTGGGAGCAGTTCCGAATGGCGAGCTACTTCTAGTCCGCTTAGGAGCGAACTTGCGAAGTAGAATCGAGCCAAGTGTTGGACTCCGATCCATTCAACGGCTGCAGGAGCAATTTCGAACGGCGATCTACTTCCGACTCGTCTATGGACGAGCCGAGGAAGAAGAGTCGAGCCGAGTGCTGGACTCCGAACCATCGTGAGGTTAGTTTAAGGGATGCAGGAGCAGTTCCGAATGGCGAGCTACTTCTAGTCCGCTTAGGAGCGAACTTGCGAAGTAGAATCGAGCCAAGTGTTGGACTCCGATCCATTCAACGGCTGCAGGAGCAATTTCGAACGGCGATCTACTTCCGGCTCGTCTATGGACGAGCCGAGGAAGAAGAGTCGAGCCGAGTGCTGGACTCCCAACCATCGTGAGGTTAGTTTAAGGGATGCAGGAGCTGTTCCGAATGGCGAGCTACTTCTAGTCCGCTTAGGAGCGAACTTGCGAAGTAGAATCGAGCCAAGTGTTGGACTCAGATCCATTCAACGGCTGCAGGAGCAATTTCGAACGGCGATCTACTTCCGGCTCGTCTATGGACGAGCCGAGGAAGAAGAGTCGAGCCGAGTGCTGGACTCCGAACCATTGTGAGATTAGTTTAAGGGATGCAGGAGCAGTTCCGAATGGCGAGCTACTTCTAGTCCGCTTAGGAGCGAACTTGCGAAGTAGAATCGAGCCAAGTGTTGGACTTCGATCCATTCAACGGCTGCCGGAGCAATTTCGAACGGCGATCTACTTCCGGCTCGTCTATGGACGAGCCGAGGAAGAAGTGTCGAGCCGAGTGCTGGACTCCGAACTATTGTGAGATTGAAGAATTAAAGGCAGAGAGGTGCGACAGTATAAAAAATATGAAAAACTTTATTTATTAATATCCAATGATCGGCTGCTTCTAAAGTTGCTAGCCGTTATTACAATGAAAAAATAAAGGAAAAATTACTACTAGTAACAGGAAGGGAATGGTTCGACATCTCGAGTTACCTAGAGAGGCGTAGTTGCCTTCTCTTGGTATTTCAAAAGATGGTCGGCATTCCAAGTCCTGGGAATTTCTCTGCCTTCAAGGTCTTCTAGCTTGTACGCACCGGGGCGGATCACTTTCGAGATTTTGTATGGTCCCTCCCAATTCGGGGCCAGTTTGTTTTTCTGTCCGGGGAACGAGATGGCCAATTTTCGGAGGACCAGATCCCCTTCTTTGAGGTCCGTTGGGCGGACCCTTTTGTTGTAGGCGAGCTCAATTCTTCTTCGGTAACTTTGTTGCCGTATAGCAGCTCTTTCTCGGATTTCGTCTATCAAGTCTAGGCTTGCTCTGAGCTCTCTGGCATTCTGCTCTTCTTCAGAGGCTATCAAACGAGGAGAGGGTATCCCAACTTCTAGGGGAATGAAGGCCTCGGACCCATAGGTGAGATTAAACGGACTCTCGCCTGTTGGGGTCCGCTTCGTGGTGCGGTAATTCCATAACACATTGGGCAGCTGGTCGACCTACAAGCCCTTGGAGCACTTGTCTAGTCTCTTCTTGATGCCGGAGAGGATCTGTCGGTTGGCATTCTCGGCCTGGCCATTTGACTGGGGATGAGAGACGGAGGAGAAGCGGTGTTGTATGGCGAGGTCCTCACATAAGGCTCGGAAGGCAGCCCCAGCGAACTGCGTTCCGTTATCTATAATTATGACCCGAGGAATGCCGAATCGGCAGATTACATTTTTCCAGAAGAATTGGACGACCCTATGCTCGGTGATTGTTGCCAGGGGCTCGGCCTCTATCCATTTCGAGAAATAGTCGACTGCCACAACTAGAAACTTTAGCTGTCCGGGAGCTGGCGGAAACGGTCCTAGTAAATCCATCCCCCACATTGCGAAGGGGATCGGACTTGATAGGGAGGTGAGTGGTGCTTGTGGGAGGCGTCGGATGTCGGAGTATTTCTGGCAGGAGCTGCATTGCCGAACATGTTGTTCGGCGTCCCGTAGGAGAGTGGGCCAATAATACCCATAGTTCAACACTTTGCGCGCTAGGGCTCTGGAGCCAGAATGAGCCCCGCCAATGCCCTCATGGAGTTCTTGCAGGGCGTAGTCAACTTGCCGGGGGGAGAGGCACCTTAGGTAGGGCCGACCGTCCACCTGGGTGAAGGAGCGTTTATACAGAATGCCTTCGATTAATACATAACGCTCGGCTCGGGTTCTTATCCTTCGTGCCTCCTTCGGATCCTGGGGGAGGAGTCCGTCTCTTAGAAACTCGACGAGGGGCTTCATCCAATTGTCTTCGAGGAGGACTGGCAGTGTTTCAACGGGGTCGAGCGCATCATCCTCTATGCTCGGCTTCAGGAGGACTTCCTATTAGAACAGTTTGTTCGAGGCCTTGAAAGGAAGAGGAGGCTAATTTAGATACGGCGTCGGCCTGAGCGTTCTCTTCTCTGGGGATTCTAAGGATGAGGGCCTCCTCGAACAGCGCCATGAGGCTTTTCACTTTAGCCAAGTACTTAACCATCCTGTCATCGCGGGCTTCATATTCGCCGAGGACCTGATTGACGACCAACTGAGAGTCGCTGAAGATCTGCAGGCGTTGTGCCCCTGCGTTTCGGGCCATTCCAAGGCCGGCTATGAGCGCCTCGTATTCGGCTTCGTTGTTCGAGGCTTTGAAGTTTATACGGAGGGAGTATTGGAGGATGAAGTCATCTGGGCCTGCCAGAATGACCCCTGCCCCACTTCCTTCGTTACAAGAAGACCCGTCGACATAGACCGACCAGATGGGTGGTCCCTTCATTGTTTGGCTGGAGTCGGGGATGGTGGTTTCGACTATGAATTCGGCCAGTGCCTGCGCCTTGACCGCGGTCCGAGGCTGATATGTTATATCATGTTGGCTCAGCTCGATTGACCACTTCATAAGGCGACCGGACGTCTCGGGCTTGTGAAGGACCTGTTTCAGCGGCTGGTCGGTAAGGACGACCACCGAATGGGACTGAAAGTAGGGTCGAAGCTTTCTCGCGGCCATTACCAGGGCATAGGCTATTTTCTCAATCTTCGGGTACCGGAGCTCGGCGTCCCGAAGCACTTTGCTGACATAGTAAATGGGCTTCTGAGCCCTTTCTTCTTCTCTGACTAAGACCGCACTAAGCGTCTGTTCAGAAGCTGTCAGGTAGAGGTAGAGCGGTTCGCCAGGTATTGGTTTTGTAGCGCCCCAAATTTCTAATATGAGAGCTTAGAAAATAAGTGGCGAAATCCCAGCAATCCACTTCAATAGAACAATAAACACCAACAACACCACTAAAATTTTTCTTCTTTATTACAACAATTATTACAATTACAGCGGAAGTCTAAACTTCTCAACACAAATTAATCTTTATTTACAACTCAATAATGATTCAAATATATCTTAACAATTTTACACCAATCACTAAATAATTTAAATTATCACAAAATGCCCACTCAAGCTTCCAACCTCCCATCTAAGCAATAACCTGCAACATGTGAGGCTAGAGTTGAACCCTAACCCCCAAACTACGGGGTCAACCATAAATGGTGTGAGTGGTAACAAATCAACAAATAACATAAATGAACTTAAAACATGATATCCAACAAATAATAATCGAACACTAAAATATGAAATAACAACAAAGAATAATGGGTGTTATCAAAACCGAAAGCCAAGAGTGTAAGAACAGGAAATCCGAATGCATAAAAGTGATTCCAGAAAACATCATGACTACATGCTGACAACGATGACTACTAAGAGATGAAGATAAACTATGATAATTTGCCCATGCTTGATCATTCCGGAGATTGATCCCACATCGCAGGTATTTTCCCTGGATAATTCAGGAGATCATCCCACATCTAAACATAGACTCATAATCACAAGAATACCCCAAAAGCGTTGCCTCGACTCCGATCATTCCGTAGTTCAATCCCACATCTCAAGATAATTACTTGGATAATTCCGGAGAAATACCTCACATCTCAGGTTAACTACCTGGATAATTCCGGAGATAAATCACACATCTCAAGTTAACTACTTGGATAATTCAGGAGACTAATCCTACATCAAAAGCCATACTGAGGTGCATAACTCAAGTTCCCATTCGTCATGACACTACTAATGCCTGTCCTTATTAATTTGGGTTACTGAACAAATCTCCTAGAGTAGTGTACCCTACCGGACCAAAAATCTGAATAACTGAAAATGTGCCTCGATGGGCCTCAACAAATAACTGAACAAACACCGGTATACTAGGGTCACCTACCTCTAGAGACTCAAAACAAATATCTGAACAAATTCCACTTAACAAGTGGCTCAACAAAATATCTCAAAATCATGTTCTTAACTGAACATCTTAAAATCAAACACTGAACAAATATCTCAACATCAAATACTGAACAATATCTCAGAATCAAGTACTGAACAAATGTCTCAAATCAAACACTAAACAAAATATCTCAAATCAAATACAAGATCCCACAGGACCAGTCGACTGCTTGATGGACCAGTCGACTGTCCAGAGGACATATCCCAACATTTTACAAAAATAATCTAAGGCATGACCAGTCGACTTGACAAGTCATCAGTCGACCGTCCCGAAAGAACTGAACAAAAATACAACCAGAGGACCAGTCGACTGACCTCAGTCCAGGTCGACTGTCCCGAACAAATCTCAAGACTCAAAAATACACAGTAGGCACGTACCAGTCGACTGCTCTGTAGGCCAGTCGACTGTCGGCTACAGATTTACAAAAAGTATAGATCTGAACACAAATCAAACGGGAGTATTCTAAAGATTCATCGATCATAAAATTAATTTATATTCAGGCAAATAAACAATTCTCAACAATCTCCATCATGGTTACATTACTCAATCAATCAATTTCTCCAATCTCATATTCTCATGATCTTAATTCTTTAATTCTCCCATTAGGGTTTTTCTTCAACAAAAAGTCTTCCATAACTTAATCCAAATCTGATTTACAATCATAAGGTCCAGGTGTTTACCATCTAATCACAACAAAATTAATTCTTAATATGTCTCTCAACAATACGATCTCATAGATCAACATATCCTCACTAAATCTTAATATTTCTCATACATGATCCAAATATCAACAAAAGTTCTCATCCTCCATCTCAAATTAAAGATCCAAATCATATTTACAATGAGACTAACAAAATAATGGCATAATGATCACAACAAGCATAACAAAGATCTTACGTCATCTACCAATCAAAACAAACAAGCAAAGCAAAACAAAACAAACCAACTCACATTGTTTTGAAGAAAATCCACGAAATAGTTCTTCTCCTTGCTAGATCCAAAAAGCCTCTTCTTTTGCTCCTCAAAATAAATCTCAAAAATCCTGTGTATACTCAATGACGGCTGGGAATAGGAAAATCCCTTATATATATGCCGGATTAAAATATTAGGGTTTTCACCCAATTTGCAAAATAATCCTTTCCCAAAATATAATTTACATATATATAGATTAGTCTTGAAATTTCATCAAATATCATTTAAACCAGGATTTAATAGTGAAATATAACTTAAACCTCAATGCCAATACTGCTCAAAACGTCCAGAATGCCACTTTTGCGTTTTAACCCAAACAAATGTCAATTTTGCAAATAAGCCCTTCTTTTCCCAAAAATTGCAAATAGTATCAATTAATCTCAGAAAAATCTGGAAAAATACTAAATAATTTTCAAATAATAAATAACGATTTTTCATAAAGAGAACTTAATTTTTCAAACTTCTGAAAAGTCATTTGCACGTGTACAAAGATAACTTTCTTAGAAAATATTTATTTAAACCCTCAAAAATTACTTAAATTCATTTTTAAATAATTAAAATAATATTTGAAAATACAGGGTTCTACAGGTTTGCTGAGAAGAGGTGGATTGACAAGGTATGATTTGAGCTGGTCGAATGAGCTTTGTTGCTGCTGCCCCCACTTAAATCCTTTAGCCCCCCTGAGGGCTTTGAAGAACGGGAGGCACTTCTCCCCGGACTTCGACAGAAAGCGCCCTATGGCAGCTAGGCGACCAGTCAACCTTTGAACTTCCTTGACATTTCTAGGAGGGGCCATGTCCAATATGGCCTTGATCTTTTCCGGATTTGCTTCTATTCCTCGTTGGCTAACCATAAAGCCGAGGAATTTCCCTGATGAGACGCCGAACGCACACTTGTTCGGGTTGAGCCTCATATTGTGCTTTCTTAAAACATCAAATGCTTCTTGGAGGTCAGCCACATGATCAACGCCTCGAATGCTTTTCACAAGCATGTCATCGACGTACACTTCCATGTTTCGACCGATCTGGGCCTGGAAAACCTTGTTGACGAGGCGTTGGTATGTCCCTCCTGCATTCTTTAGGCCGAATGGCATGACTCTGTAGCAATAAAGGCCTTGGTCGGTTACAAAAGATGTCTTTGGGATATCTGGGGGGAACATTCTTATCTGATTGTAACCCGAGAAAGCATCCATGAAGCTGAGGAGCTCATGTCCCGAGGTTGCGTCAATCAGAGTGTCGATGCTCGGCAGAGGGAAGGGATCTTTGGGGCAGGCCTTGTTGAGGTCGGTGAAATCAATACAAATTCTCCACGTCCCGTTGGACTTCTTCACCATTACTACGTTTGACAACCATTCAGGGTAGTTTACCTCCTGTATGAATCGGGCCTTCAACAGCTTGTCCACCTCCTCTTTTATAGCGAGCTGACGCTCGGGGGCGAACTTGCGCCTCTTCTGCTGAACCGGTTTGGACCCCGGATCAACACTCAGGCGATGGACCAAGAGTTCTTCGAAGATACCGGGCATGTCTGCAGCTGACCATGCGAAAAGGTCTTGATTGCTCCGGATGCATTTTACAATATCTGAGTATAGGGCGGACGGTAGGGTCTTGCTAACGAAGAACTTGTGGGTCGGCTCTCGCTCCGAGAAGAGCACCTCCTCCAACTCGTCCGCCGGCTCGGAAGTCGGCCGAGTGGCATCTTGGGGAATTTCAATGTTTCTAAAGAGAGGACGGGTCCGAGGGTAGAGGTCATATAACACTTGCGGGCCTGCTCCTGATTGCCCCTTACTTCCCCTACTCCGGCCCGAGTGGGGAATTTCATTTTGAGATGATAGGCAGAAGGGACGGCTTCAAGGGCGGCTAGACCGGGCCGACCCAAAATGACATTGTAGGCTGCTGGGACATCTACGACCATGAAATCCATCGACTCTGTGCGGGTAGTAGGAGTTTTTCCAGCTGTGACATCGAGGGTAATCACCCCTTCAATGGTCACCGGCACTCCTGTGAACCCATGGAGCGTGTAGCCGGTGGGCTTGAGTCTGTCTCGGGAGAGCTTCAGGCCTTTAAAAGCGTCGAGGAAGAGGATGTTGACGGAGCTGCCGTTATCTACTAAGATCCTCTCCACTTTGAAATTGGCCATGTGGAGACTGATGACGAGTGCGTCACAATAAGGGGTGCGGACACCCTCGAGATCTTCATCAGAGAAGGTGACGGGCACTCCGAGGCCTTTGGGAGGAGGAGTGGTTCGGACTGAGTTGACTTCCCTGATAAATGCTTTTCGAGAGGAGTTCGAGGAGCCCCCATTGGACCCCCATGGATGAGGTGGAGGACTCGCTCTTCCTCAAAGTCTGGTGTCTCTTCTCGTTCCGGACGTTTGTTAGCCCCCCGAGGCTGGGGTGGAAGTTCTGCTCGGTCATTTTTTACAAATTTCGCCAGCTGCCCCCTCTGGATAAGGGCTTCGATCTCATTTCTCAGCGCACGGCAGTCGTTGGTGTCATGCCCATGGTCCCGGTGATAGCGGCACCATTTCTCTTTATCTCTTCTTTTGGCGAGGGTATTCATCCTCGGAGCTGGAGGCAGGATCCCTTCTTTTTCAACTTCCATGAAGATGGCGGAGATGTTAGTGGTGAGGGGAGTGAACTTCTCAAATCTAGGAGGAGGTCGGCGCTGGCCGGCATTATCTTTCTGGAGCTTCTTGGCTCCCTCTTCTTCCGTCCCCTTCCTCTTAAACCCGGAGGTAGACCCCTCCCAATTGGGTTGTTGCTCGGCCTCTTCGGCCCGGATATACTTTTCAGTGCGAAGGAGAAGGTCGGAAAAGTCATGTGGTGGTTTCTTGGCGAGGGAGGAGCGGAGGTTGGAATTGAGGACATTGGATTGAAATGCTACCGTAGCGACCGACTGGTCGAGGGATGCTATGGATCTGGCCTTGGCCGTGAACCTCTTCACGTAGTCTCTCAATTTTTCTCCCTTCTTCTGGTGGAGGTGCAATAGGGAGATGCTCGTCTTCTCGGCCCTTCGGCTGCTTACGAAATGTGTGACAAAATGGGTTCCGAACTGTTCGAAGGAGAATATCGAGGAGGGGGCGAGACGAGAATACCACTCTCGGGCTGGTCCTTTGAGAGTTGCGGGGAAGGTTTTGCAGAGGAGGGCATCGGAAGCTTGATGTAGGAGCATCAGGGTTTTAAAACTTTCAATGTGATCAACTGGATCGGTTTCCCCGGTGTAAGTCTCAAATTGGGGAGGTTTGAAGCTGAACGGGACAGGTGCATCCACTATGGTTCGGGAGAAAGGGGGTCGGCTAGGACGTAGGGTCCTCCCCCTGAGCTCTTCTTCTCGGTTTATCTGACCCAGGCGTCTTTCTACTTCATGAAGACGGCGGTTCATGGTGTCATCTCTCCGACGGTAATCTGCCGAGCCACGAGACTCGTCTTCGTATGAGGGAGAGCGAGGGCTGCGGCGATGGTAACTTCGGGAGCGGCGAGGACTTGGGGTATGCCGGGAGTTGCTAGGAGCAGGATGAGGAGATGGGGACCGTCGGTCAGGGCTTCGGACTGGAGGAGGGGATGGCACCTTCGGCTCATTAGGATTTTGACGAAGGTTGAGAGCCTGCAGGACGGTCGCTTGGAACTGCTGGAACTCGGCACGGGTGATTGGTGCCTCATTGTTCCTGGGCTGTTGCCGACCTGCGGGAGAGTGCCTCCTTCGGTAATGATCGGGGGACTCCTTCCTCCCTCTACGGACGGGGGACCTGTGGTACCGGTGGTGAGGAGACCGCTCGCCCGGATAGTGTTGGCGGGAGGCTCCCTCTCGGGCCCGTTTTTCTTCCAGATGGCGGCGGAGATCATCCTCTTTTTGGCGGTTAGGGGCTGTATTGTGGCGACCAGAGGCTCGGGGGTGATGGGAGGCCATAGAGTCAGTGGAGGCGTTGCGGATGGAGACCTGTTCTTGATGAAGGGGTTGTTTCTAGGGTTAGGACCTTTGGATCAGGAGGGAGAAGGTTCTGTTGGAGTGGGTCTTCCGCCGTAGGGGGAAGCTGCCCTTGTTGTTGAGCAGGATTGTTGGGAACTTCTTGCTGCTGATCAGGGTTGGGTCCTCGGTTGGACCCCCTTGATCTGACTTTCCGAGGTGGCATGGCTGGAGAAAACCTGTTTTCGGGGAAGAGGAGAGGTTCCTATTCGTTAGTTTCCCACAGACGGCGCCAATCTGTTGCCGCTAAATTTGGTGTGGGGGCAAACAGATGAATTTGTGGATTCTTAGGGAAACTGAATAGTAAACCTGTATACCTGTTCCGTCGGGCTTTGGTCGTCGATCCCGCCGTAGACCTGCAAACAGTGCGAGACACCGGGGTTGTTCCCGGCGATTCACCCTCCGACGCTCAAGTCAGTAATCTGAAAGACTATGAGAGAGCGTAAAAACTGGTGAAAGATTGATTACCTCTTAATGGAGATGGGTGGGGGGATTTATAGGCGTCTCAGGGAACAGATTAGGCATGTAATTCCTGTGTATACAGATAAGGAATGTAATCCCTAATCTCCAGTGAAAGGATAGATATGAATCAGGGCCGTTGATTAATATTTAATCAGAAATCCTAATTCTATCCTGCTGGACCGGGTTTGTTGCGGGTTGAAACCCGTGCCCAGTTGTGGTGGATCCGTTTGCGGGCTACTGGATCTGCGAAAAGGAGACCCAGTACCCGCTTCAGACCTGTTTTGTAGGTAAAATTACCGTTTCACCCCTGAACCTCGGGATTCGTGCCCCATTTGGACGACCTTGATTAAACCCCAATTTTTAGCCATATCATGTATAAACAATGACATATCTCACACAGAAATCTTCCTAACGCATTTTTAGTTCTCACTGTTAAGTTTGTTTTGGCCATGAACATACGCCTAGTTCTGCAAGAGTTTAACAGGAATATTGCCCTATATTATTTTCTTGGAAGCGACACTTCTTCCCTCTTATATAGGTGATTTCTTAGTTAAGAGTAACCCGCATTACTCTGCTCGGATATCCGGTGCATAAATATCATAAAAAGCCTAGCTTAACCTGTTACCTTATGGGCATCATTGTTTCATCATGAGAATGGACATGAAAAAATCCCCACAGTGATCCAACTTGGTCTTTACAATTTAGTTGTCCCTTTTGAACCTAGATCTTGAGATCTTCAGTCAGCTAGGTTGGGTGTCCATTGTATCGACTTATTCTTTAATGGGTTTTAGTCTCATTCCCCTCGATGATTTATTAACTAACTCTCTGTTTAACTCTTTGGTTAGCGGATCCGCAATGTTATCCTTTGACTTTACATAGTTCACAGTGATAACCCAAGTAGAGAGTAGTTGTCTAATGGTATTATGTCTTCGACGAATATATCTAGATTTACCATTATACATATTGCTCTGCGCTCTACAAATTGCAGATTGACTATCTGAATATATGCAGATTGGAGGCTAGTCTTCGTCCACCTTGGAATATCCTCAAGGAAGTGGCGTAACTATTCAGCCTCTTCCCCATATTTGTCCAGTGCGATAAATTCAGATTCCATCGTGGATTTAGCGATCACTGTTTGTTTCAAGGATTTCCAAGAAACTGCTGCACCACCTAGTGTAAACACATAGCCACTAGTGAATTTTGAATTATCACTAGATATCCAGTTCGCATCACTGTATCCTTCAAGTACAGCCGGATATCTCGTATAGTGCAGCCCAGAGTTACAAGTAAAACGTAAGTACTTCGGTACTCTTGTAATTGCTTGCCAATGCTTGCTTCCAGGATTACTCGTAAATCTACTTAGTTTACTCAATGTATAGGCTATGTCTAGTCTTGTACAACTCATTAAGTACATTAGACTGCCTATGATTCTAGAGTATTCTACTTGAGAAATACTCTCACCTTTATTCTTGTATAAATGTAAAATTAGATCAATTGGAGTTCTGGCAATATCAGAATTATCTTTATCAAAATTTTCAAGAATATTGTCAACATAATGTGACTGGCTCAAAATAAGCTCGTCTGATATTCTTGTGATTTTAATTCCCAATATAACATCATCTAGTCCCATGTCTTTCATGTCAAACCTCGAGTTCAACATGTTTTTAACAGATTTAATCATCTGATCATTGCTTCCAATAATAAGCATGTCATCTGCATACAAACATATAATGACATATCTATCTTCTGTGTCTTTGACATATACACATTTATCACATTCATTGATTTTGAAGCCATTTGTCATCATGACATTATCAAATTTCTCATACCACTGCTTTGAGCTTGTTTCTAGCCATATAATGACTTCACCAGTTTACACACTTTCTTTTCATGTCCTGGAGCTGAAAAGCCCTCAGGTTGTTCCATATATATTTCTTCATCTAAATCTCCATTAAGAAATGCTGTTTTCACATCCATTTGATGTACTTCAAGATTGCAAAGAGCTGCTATTGCAAGTACCATCCTAATGAAATGTATTCTCGTCACAGGAGAATATGTATCAAAGTAATTAAAACCTTCATTTTGTTATAACCTTTAATTACAAGTCTTGCCTTGTATTTATCAATTGATCCATCATGTTTCATTTTCCTGTGGAAGATCCACTTGGAGCCTAAAGGTTTACTACATGGTGGAAGATCCACTAGTTCCCAAGTATGATTTTGCAAGATAGAATCGATTTCGCTCTTGATGGCTTCTTTTCATAGAGGACCATCACTAGAGTTCACCGCTTACTTGAAGGTTTGGGGTTCACCTTCAAGCATAAAAGTCAAGAAATCTGGACCAAAAGATTTTTCCATTCTTGTTCTTTTACTGCGTCGAGGTTCCTCCTCAACTTCTTAATCTTGGTTTTCACTATCTTCACTAATAGTCTCATGTGTTTGTTTGGAGGAACTTGGTTCTTCCTTTGACTTACATAAAAATACATCTTCAAAGAACGATGCATTTCTAGACTCCAGTGTCTTGTTCTTTGGTATATCAGTGATATCGGATTTGTACACCAAGAACCGATAAGCACTACTGTTAAGTGCATAGCCAATGAAAATGCAATCAACCGTCTTGGACCCTATTTTCACATTCTTATGTAGAGGTATTGCTACCTTGGCAAGACATCCCCACATTCGCAAGTAATTATAGGATGACTTTCTTCATTTCCATAATTCATATGGAGTTTTCTCTTCTTTCTTTTTGGATACCTTATTTAAAAGGTAGTTAGCTGAAAGTATAGCTTCTCCCCACAAGTTTGGTGGCAAACCAGAACTTATTAACATTGCCTTCATTATTTCTTTCAATGTACGATTATTTCTCTCAGCAACACCGTTGGACTGAGGAGAATAAGGGATCGTAGTTTCATGTATAATCTCATGTCTAGCACAAGCATCAGCAAATGGCGATTCAGACTCTCTACCTCGGTCGCTTCTTAACGCCTTAATTTTTTATTGAGTTGGTTATCAACTTCATTTTTATAGAGAACAAATTTCTTTATAGCTTCATCATTGCTTCTAAGCAAATATACATAACAGTATTTTGTGCTATCATCAATGAAGGTAATAAAATTTTTATTACCACCTCTTGTTTGTATCATTTTCAAATCACAAATATCAGTGTAAATTAGATCAAGAGGTTCAGTGTTTCTTTCAACACTTTTAAAAGATAATCTTGTTAGTTTTGCCTCAACACAAGTTTCACACTTGTGTTTGGAATTAATTTGGAATGTTGGCATATGGTTCAAGTTAATTAATCTACGCAAAGTATCATAATTAACATGTAACACCCTGGATTTTCAATCTTATTTATATTTGGAGTTGTTTGATTTTACGTATCGTGCACGTAAAAATTTATGCATGCATTTCTCTAAAAAATATTTCATAAACTAGTAATCTTCATTTATTCTCTTTTTAGAAAGCCAAATTTAATCCTGAGTCTAATTTGTCTCTTTGTAGCCCACATTAGTTAATTAATTAACTAAATTAGTAGAGCCCATAGTCTCTTGGCCCATTAGTGAGGCCATGTAATTTAATTCCTCTTTATTTTAGCCTTAGACTCAAATAGTAGACAATTAATTAAACTAATATGTACAACTTGTAAGTGGGGGACACTAGGGTAGCACGTGCATGCACAAGAGTGAGCAAAGCACACCCTTGGAGTAGGCTGAATTGTGCATGAGTGGAGAAGGGAAATGGGAGTAGTGGTGAGCTGGTTATCTTATTCATGGGTGGTTATGGCAACTTCCAAACTAATCCTAGCCCTTGATCCCTAACTATTTGATCTAATCCTAGCCATTCAATCCACCCAAAATTATGTATAAATACCCCCACCTACATTAGTATACTCACACCTAATCTCTATCAAAAGAGAAAGATAAAGAAATACAATTAGAGAGTAAAAGATTGAGAGTTGTGTTGTGTGTTCTTCATTGGTGGCCGGTTTTCTTCAAGGAAGCAAGGGAGGCTCAGGTTTACTTCAAAGTGAGGAGGAGACGACTTGTGGTGGCTCAAACTAGGAGGAGAAGGCCTCTTTTGATCAATCTAGGAGTTTTAGGGGTTCATTTTCTTTTCTCTCCAATAAGGTGGGCAATTTTCTCTAACTTCTAAGTAGTATCATACTAGGTTGTGTGCTAATCATGCTAGAATACATAGATGAAAATATTGCTCTTTGATAATATCATGATTAAGGTGAAAATGGAACATATGTGAAATTGCATGAAATGAATGTGAACTTGATTGAGTATGTTTGTTGTTGTGATATTTGGATATTAATCTAGCATGCTAAATTAGAATAAATGTTTCTCCATGTCGAAATGTTTGTGCTTATGGAAAAAATACAATTTTGAGAAATGTGTTTATGTGGAAAATGCTAAGAATCTTTACATTATTAAAATAAGATTAATTAGTAAATTATGCATATTCATGATTAATGTGATTGTTATTTAATCCTAAAGTTGTATGTTGAGAGAAATGAACATTTTGTAAATTAGGCCAAGTACAAGAAATGATCAATTTGTGTTAATCCAAAGGAAAGAAGAAAAACTCATCAGTCTAATAAAGAGGAACCAAATTATGATTGAAAGAAATCAAGAAAAACGTATCTTTGAAAGAGAAGTTGTTAATGGACATTTATGTGATTTCATGTATACTTTGTACAAATAAAATAGCAGTACTTTATATGAAAAATGAGAATTTAATGGCTTTAAAAATCTTAAGTTACAATTCCAAATTTCGACTTTTTGTCGCTGAACAGTCGACCGACTATGCCTTAATAATCGACTGTCCTAACTATTTAATTTTCGACTTTTTAAACCTCGCTGAACAGTCGACCGACTATGCCTTTTAATTTTCGATTTTTTAATCCTCGCTGAACAGTCGACCGACTATGCTTCAACAGTCGACTGTCCTGACTATTTTTGATTTCTCAGGTTTTAAATTTGTCTTTGGATAAAAATAAATGGATAGTTTAAAAGAGTTTGAAAAGAGATTTGATAACGAGAAAATGAAAGTATGAATGTTAGATTTAGTATTGGTAAAATGAGATTAAGAGAATTAAGTGAAAAGAATGAAGAATGAATGTGACAAGTTAGAAAATGTATTTAATTGTCTTATGCATGAAAATTGTACATGAAAGTGAAGTCAATATCATGATGAATTATGAAAAGACTTATGAATATGAATACACAATGCTATGAATGTGAAATGGAATTGAAAGCTAGATGGTAGCTAAGCCTTATACCGGCATTGAAAGATATTTTTGAGATGAGTTAATTGAATAGAAAAGACCAAGTTTGGTCATGTTGATTGATTGATGTTTAAGACCGGTATAGAGGAAAAAGCTGACTCTAGGAATTGATTTTATTCATGATTCAAATAACTAAGGACTAGATATATAGTGGTGATGTGACGAAAGTGAGAAAAACACGAGTATGCGGGCCATCAGATTGGCGGTGTGAGAGTGATTCACAGACTGCCTGTTTGATGCATCATGACATGGCGTGAGCACTACTCTGGAATTATCGACCCGGTGGCGACGCTTGTGGGGTTTTTGGTGACTACAGGTGGTGCAATCGTTCCATGGCGGAGGTTGAATTGTCATAGTCTGCCTGCTTGATGTGTTATGTCAGTGCGTGGGATTTCCCTCCAGACTGTCTGGACATGGGCTCGTAGATCATAGAACACTTAGGATACTTACCGTAGTTACTGTAGTAGTTTAAGTCATGGTTAGGGATTGAACCCTATAAGATGAAGTACGATTAAGGGCTTGCCCTCGGACCTATGTAGTATGAGATGCATAGAATCCGAACAAGGGCGCATTAGTGTCATATAACATAACAACTGCATTAAGGACTAAGTGCACAGCATAACACGACATCTATAGGATAGTTCTCGTAGTTTTGCTTGTGACACGTGTGTGTTTTCTAAGTAAGAGAAAATTGATGTTTTATATTCTTGCATCAGATGAATGAACTAACGAGCCCACAGTTTCTATGCAGGATAAAGAAATTGACAAGATTAAGTATGCAAGCTGCTTAAAGAATGTTTCAAGTGTTGTAATTTTTATTCATGTAATCATTGTAAACGACTTCCGCTATTTAAATGTAATTCAAGTTGTAACTCTGATGTAATGAAAGTTTAAATTTTCTTGTAAAATTGTACGAAGAGAAGTGTAAAGATCATGTGGAACTTCGAATTCAGTCTGTTTTGGAATTCGGGGTGTTACATAACATGTCCTAGTCTACCATGCCATAAACTGGAAGACTCAAGCATATAAGTAGAAGAGCTAACTTTATTGATATTCTTGACCATGGTCATTACATTGAGTTTAAACATTCCACTACTCATGTATCCTCTACCAACATACATTTCACTCTTTGACAAAACAAATTTGTTTGACTCAAATACTAGATAAAATCCGTGATTATTAAGCAACGAACCAGATACAAGGTTCTTATGGATTTCAGGAACATATGCAATATTGTTCAGAGTTAGTTTCTTCCCAGAAGTCATCTGCAAGTTCACCTTGCCTTGGACCTTGATTTCTGAAGTGGCCGAGTTCCCTATAAACATCTTCTCCCCATTCTCCAATGATTCGAAAGTGAAGAATATACTTCTGCTGGAGCACACATGTCGAGTAGCTCTAGTGTCAATCCACCATTCCTTGGGGTTTGAACCTATCATGTTCACCTCTGAGATCACAACTGAGAGGTTGATATCGGAAACATCTTGAGCAATGCCTTGAATCATGTTTGCTTCTCTGTTCATGTTCATCTTAGGTAGTCTCAATTCAGTAGACTTGTGACCCATCTTACCACAATTGAAGCACTTGCCTTGAAACTTCGGCTTCTTGGAGATTCATCCCTTAGGCCCCAAATTGGGACCCTTGTTGTTGTGCTTGTTGGAACGTTGTTTATATTCCACTACATTTGCCTTGACCGCATGACTGATGGCTCAGACCTTTTTAGATCCTCTATTGTCTTCTTCAATACGAAGCCTGACAATGAGATCTTCAATGCCCATTTCCTTTCGCTTATGCTTTAGGTAGTTCTTAAAGTCTTTCCAACCTGCTGGCAATTTTTTAATTATATATGCAACCTGGAAACTTTCACATACCTTTAACAGGAATCTCATGCAAGATCAGTTAAATTTCTTGAACTTGACTGATAACTGTTTTAGAATTTACCATTTTATAGTCTAGGAAGTGGCCCACAATGAATTTCTTGGCGCTGACATCCTCAGTTTTATACTTATGATCTAGTGATTCCCATAGTTCTTTAGCAGTTCTTTTGTCAATGTATACATTATACAAAGAATCGGCTAATCCGTTCATTATGTAATTCCTACATAAGTAATCAACATTTTTCCAAGCATCCACAGCGGCGATGACTTGGTTATCTTGCTCATCTTTCTTAAGATTTGGAGTTTCTTCGTTCAAGAATCTTGTAAGATTCAATGTGGTCAAATAGAACATCATCTTCTGTTGCCACCTTTTGAAATTCTGCCCATTGAACTTCTCAGGTTTCTCCCCATAGGAGACTGAGACAGGTACAACGGTTGGCATTGACACTCGTGCCGCAGCAGCAGTTGGTACTTGTGTCGTATCAGCAACTCGCACTTGGACCGTTTCAGACTCAACTACATTCTCCGATGCAGTAGTCATTTCGATTATGAAAATTACACAACACGAGTGTAAGTTTTCCAGATTAAAGAAAAACAAAAGAAGTGCCTCAAAATCAAAAATCAAGAAAATCAAAATCTATTTTAAGTTTGTTACAAAAATGTTTATAAGCTTTCTTTTACAATAAACTCAAATGATTGAGAGGCACAGAAAACAGAGATGAGAATAGGAGAGGAAGAAAATCCAACAAGAAAATTAAAAAGAAAAGAAAAGAAAAGAAATAAATAACAACTTACAAACAAACCAATTGATATGTTACAAGGTAGAGTAATCGAGGATTGTATATCACACAATTTTTTTAAAACAGATTTTGCCTCTTCCGGTTGCTGGATTGTACGAAGGCGTCTATCTCACAGGATGCAATGACTAGAGTGTTCACGTAGGCACCACGTAACACTTTCGAACCGACAGCGTTAGAATCCTATCACAGACTTACCAAAAAGCAGGATCGAGGAACCGAACAGAATAAAACTAAATAGAGGAAGAAAGAAGATGATTCTGGTGTAGGGAAGGAAGTGAGAGTGGGGGCCTTTATTTATAGGGCCAGGGTTAAAAACTGTAACGGCAGACAAGGCTATGAATGCCTTCAGTGTAACGGCAGACAATCTATTGAATGCGTACACAGTAACGGCAGACAACAGTCAATGCCTTTGAATGCCTTCAGTATAACTGCAGACAATCAATTGAATGCGGACATTGTAACGGCAGACAAAACGTTCAATACTGCATTTATTTCAGCCGTTTACAAAAGAAAAAAAAAATCAAAACTGTAGCAAAAAGTGGCTCTGCACGGGGTGGGGTCATGTCGGTCCGACATTCGTATCCGCAGGTCGTGCGGGCGCACACAAGTCGCATGTAATCTGGTCCGAGATTTGCACCCCCTGTGCGCGCGAGAGAGAGCCTCTTGTCTAGCTATCTTACAATGCTTAGAACGAGGTTACTATATATCCCCTTCTAATTCCTTTGATTTTTCCGATGTGGGACTATGTTCCCTCAACCCAGTTTCAAGAATGAAAACGTCTCACTTTGAGAGACAATTTCTCATTCACCCATTAACTAATTTTTAGCAAATATATATATGATTTTGGTCTACTCACGAAGGAGAACAGAAATCAACCAAGATCTCTCAATAATTCATTGAGGATCTTACTAAAAAAATTGCTCAAAAACTGGTTCGTAAATGGTGTGTAAAATACCAATTTTCTAACAAATTACTCGTACAAATTAATTTTCCTCTCTCTATAACCCAAAACCCGGACTATTCAACCCCCCTCCCCCCCCCCCCCTCTCAAACCCCCGACCGTTCCTCTCCTTCTTCTCTCCCGAACCATCGACGCTACAGCACTGCAGCGCCGTCCCTCCACTGTGTCGTCATTCCATCGCGTCGTCCCTCTAACGCACCGTCGTTCCACCGCGCCGTCCCTCCACTGCGCTATCGTATCTCCTAACCCCAAACCCTCAATCTCTTCGTCTCCGATCTCTCCTCTTCCAAAACCCTAAGGTCCTCTATCTCTCTTTTTCTCTTTCCCCATTTCTAAAAGTTTCTACATCATTTGTTTTTTGATTTTTTTTTTAAATTGATATATATTTTTACTTGAAGAGCTTAAGATAAGTCGTTGTTTTTATCTATTAACCGCAGAAAGTTTTGATTTTGATGCATTTCGCATAACAAAAATCTCACATTTCTATGATTTCTGTAATGTATTGTAGTATGATCCGGAAAAAAATAAAGCATTCTTGGGGATAATTGCATGGAATTAGGATTTTAGTGTTAATTTTTATACATTTTTTTGATTTTTTTTTTGTTGGTTTGTGTATATGGGTAGGTTTACATCACTGTGGTTTTATGGATGGGTTGCCTCCGAGAGCAAAGGCTGCCCTAGATGCTATGAAGGAGTTTAGGTTTGACCATAAGAGAGATAAGGATAAGTGTATAACAACAACTATGAGCTTCTCGAAGAGAATGAGTTTCAACTTCTCATCGAAAAGATACTGGAAGAGGTATGTTGGGAAAGTTCGGATTTTTTCGATGAAATAATGTTTATTTTTTAGATAGGATTTTTGATTTATACTTTTAGATGATACGATATTTTTTATTTGAGAAAGTTTGAATTTTTAGTTGTTTATGTTTATGTTTGTTTCGGGTTATTAGATTAAATTGTTGGTTTAAGTGTGTTGTCTATTTTAGGGGAATGTGGTGATGAAAAAATTGACGTTTATTTGTTTTCATGTATTTCAGGTTTTTAAATTAAGTAAAGGAAAATCGTTGTGCGTGAGGGAGAAGTTAGGGAGCGAGGAATCAGAAGAGGTATGCTGGAAAGTTTGGATTTTATAGAGGAAATAGTTATTTTTTTATAAGGTTGTTGATTAAGAAAGTTTGAATTTTAAAATGAAAAGGTTATTTTTAGTTGAGATAGTTAATATTTTTAGTTGTTAATTGTGAGGACGTCCATCACATGCGTACAGATAACTAGTATATTTTACTGTATTTATATACGTTGTAATATGGAAGAGTCTTTTGACATTATATCTTGTGTGAGATGGCTAACATCTTGAGATCCGTCTTGTCCTATGCACTGTCACTGCCATCTCAACAACCCTCCAAATTTCCTTCTCTCAAGGTTTTCAATGACAGAACTAAAGGGTCGTAAGAGCATATGTAGTCATTCAATCTCAAAATTTTGGTATTTGACATATAGAAATAGAAATTTTGAGTTGGAACTGTAATTGTTTAATCCAAATTTTGGATTTTGAATTTTAAAAATCGACGGACAATAGATGATATCTCGTCAAAAAAAAAAATGTCGGACGAGGAATGATTTCCTGTCCATTGGTTTTTTTTTAAATAAAAAACCAACGGACGAGAGATGATTTCCTGTCCTTGGAATTTTTTGAGAAAGATTTGGAAATTTTGTATGCATACGTATGCATAATAATTCTTATAGGCTCATTCCATTTCAGCCATTGATCCCAATATTCACATCAATCTCAAAGCCAATAGTATGCATAACAATTCCTACAGGATGGATTCCATAGAAACACCCCGCAATTTTTTTGGAGAAAAAATGGATCGGACGGTTCTTCATTTCTCATCCGAGACAAAAAAAAAAAATTTTAAAAGTTGATCGGATCCGATATTTTAAATTAATAAAAAAAAATGAAGTGACAAAAGATGATCTATCGTCCGATTCTTTATTATTATTTGTAAATGAACAGACGAAAAATCATCGTTCGTCGGCTATATTTTCCAAAATCCTATATCTTCTTCAAAATATAGAAGACCACTATTCTCCTAAAACCCAAAATTTGGGTACTTTTTGTGTGGAAAAATTGACTTTTTTGCCAACTACTACAGTTGCTCTAATATCATGCATGTGCTTTTGAACTGTGAAGGCTAATTAATTTGGTGATAACTGATAGGCCATCCTCTTATTACCAAATAGCAATGACATTTTTTTAACAGAAAAGTTATAATATAGCAACTATATTTCATTAATAACAGGTTAATAAAATAAACTCAGAAGATTAGGCAGAAATACAAAATAAATTACATAACAGAAAATAAAATATTGCTCCTCCAACTAACATAGGAGAGTGGGACAATATCCAAACATAGCACAATATAATGAGTACAAACATAATAAGACAAATCCCTCCAACAGAACCCTGGAGGGTGGAAATCCGAACCGTGACATTCCGCTCAGTTAAGAATAAGGTCGATCACTACCTCCTCATCATCGTACTCATCTACCTGGAAGTCTTTGGCGATCCTCCCTCTCGATCCTGACGCCGCAACTGTAGCCAAAAAAGAAATAAGATGCATAATATGAGTAAGATTACCAAACATACTATTACAAGTCCTACGAAAGTAAAAAATATTTCTGTCAAGCCATAAAATCCAGATCGTTGCAACAATGGAGATATACCAGCTTCCTTCATCTCAAGTATCTAGTTAGCGAACGTTGGACCTATCCACATGTCCTCATATGCCCGGGGGTAATTATATGCTTCGAGGGCCCTTAGGATCTCTACCAATACAATTTTGCTCCTATGACACTCAATAAATAGGTGATCTCTAGATTCCAAGTGCATATTGAAAAAACCACAGTTGGTCGTCACAATATTTGGCTGTCGTTTAACCAGGTTCAACCTAGGATCGCATCGTTAAATACCAGCCAAAGAAAGACTTTCACCATTAAGGGCGCTTTGGCCTTCCAAAGTATAGAAGACCATCTCAGTGTACACCCTTTAAAGTGGATGCGGTCATAGAGTGAGTGTACCGTATATGTACCATTTTTTCAAGCCCCCGGGCTTTTCGGTTAGGACCTTGAGAACATCTCACCCCTGACTGTGCTATATAGGTTTGAAGATCACCGAATCTCAGCTCGGAGTCCTGGCTGAAGCGGGCTCTGAATGGGGGTTTTCATGCCTATTGCTTCCAGATCTTGGCTACCTTGATGTGAGGTTGGGACACTTGCTCAAATAGCTCTGGGAACAAATCTTTGAGGATGTGTGCTCCACACCATTTGTCCCACGAGAACTTGGTCGCAAGTCCATTTATTATGAATGACGTAACAACTGTTAAAGGAGTCGTACGATTTGGAGACCCCTTTCCATAACCATGAGACTCTAGGCCTAACCAGGAAACTCAAATTTCTCGTCCCCTTCCCTTGAAGGTAAGTTTGGATAGACTCTTGCCAACCATCGCCATTCCGGTGGAATACTTTCCACCACCACTTACCAATGAGGGCCAAATTCATGTCTCTCATATCAATAATGCCCAGACTACCATGTCTTCTTTTCATACAAGTATTTTCCTATTTAATAAGGTAGTAGACCCCCCCCCCCCCCCCCCCCCCCCCCCCCCCCCCCCCCGGCGCGGTATCAGCACCTTTCCACAGGAATCGCTTCTGAACTCGCTCAATCATTTGGATAACCCACTTAGGCATTTTGAAGAAGGACAAATAGTAGGTTTGGGGGGGGGGGGGGGTTGGACAAAATTGAATTGATGAGGGTGACCCAACCTCCTAGAGATAGGGATTTACCTTTCCATCATGATAGTATAGTTTCTACTCAATCGATAATTGGCAACCAATCAGGTTTTTTTAGTGTACCTGGTCTAACTGGCAGGCCAAGGTACTTGATAGAGAAGCTATCTAGTTTGCAATTGAGAATGGTTGTGTGTTCCTCTGCCTCCTCTACAACATGTCAATAGGGATAATGACACTTTTGTGGAAGTTTATATGAAGACCCGACCAGGCTTCGAAGCAGTAAAGACATCCTTTGAAGGTTATAGTTTCTCCCTTATCCCCATTTCGAAAAAGTAGTGTGTCGTCAGCGTATTATAAGATCGTGTATCCCCTGTGGTTTCTTCCACTGACTACTGGGGTAATCCATCCGCTACAATTGTGAAATGGAGGGATAGCAAGTCCCTTGTCTCAGCCCTCTTTTACAAAAAAAGATTGGTCGGACATTCCATTTACCAAGATAGATGTCCTACTAGTAGTTATGCAATGTCTAATCCATTTGATCCACCTATCCCCGAAACCTTTGCCTGCAAGCACTTCTAGCAAACACTCTCACTAAACAGAATCATACACTTTCTCGAATTCAAGTTTCAACAAGTAACTCCTATCATTCGAGATATGACATTGGTGGATTATTTCTTCTGCTGTGATCACAAAATCCAAGATGTAATGCGCTTTGATGAAACCAGACTATTCACAGTTAATCAGTGTGTCCATAACCCTTCCTAGCCTGTTAGCAAGAATCTTGGTGATGATCTTGCTCGAACAATAGAGTAGACTAATGGGACGAAAGTCCCCTACACTGTGGGAGTCTTCCTTCTTGGGTATAAGAACTACTTCCGTAAAGTTGAGTATGCACAAAATCAGTCTATGATCATAGAATTCAACCAAGACTGCCATAAGATAATCTTTAATCTCCTCCTAAAAGGTTTGATAGCATAGAATCCGGAAGCCATCAGGTCCTAGTGCCTTCTCCTTTCCCATATGAGAGACTACCTCTTTCACTTCTTCCCAGAACAGGCCTTCGATCAACAACAATGCCTATGTCACATCATCGTGCTAGTTCTGCCAAAATTCATCTCGAAGGGGAGCTCTAAAGTTTGATTTACATCCAAACAGGCATTTGTAGTGCGTATGGAAGGCCTATTTAATTTCCCTCTCCTCATGTATCACCCCCGCCTCTGCCTGAACTGAGAGGATGAGGTTGGATCTTCAGCACGCATGAGCAACTTTATGGAAGAAGGTTGTGTTCACATCTCGCTCTATGAGCCACGAAATTCTAGACATCTATTGTCATTTGAGTTCTTTGAGTTTATACAACTGAGCAATGTCCTCCCTTAGGCTTAGCAACCGGTTATGTTCAGCTTGGGTTAGGTCCCTGGTCTCCTCCAGTCTTTCTAGTACATCAATGCCCTCTAGAATGACTTCTTTAGCCCGTCAGATTGTCACAAATCTAGTGTGATTCTATTTTCTAAGTCTAGATCAGAGTCTACGAATCTTTTCACACCAAACCATTGCTGCCTCTGTACTCCGAGTTGGTAGTGACCAACTTTCCCCCACCAGGTGACGAAACCCATGAATTTCAAGCCAAGCCTTTCAAACCTAAATTTCCTCGGTTCCTCGCGAATTGCTTTCCCGATGAGAGAATTATACAGATATGGTGTGATGTTGGTCTTGGTAGGGAGTTGGCCATAGCTAAAGGGAATTTTGGTTCCTAGTATAGTGAAACTAGCACCCTGTCCAGTTTCGCCATTATAGGTGTCGCATGCATGTTGGACCAGGTGAAAAGTCTATCCGAAATTGGAATGTCAACTAGTTCCAACTCCGCGATAACCCAATAAAGTCCTCCCTATCGGCGTTGCTCGAACCTCTACCACAATGTTCAAATGCGAATCTCATGATATTAAAGTCCTTGCCAACCACCCAAGAGTTCTGCCAACGAGTTTGGATTGAGTGGAATTTTATCCAAAACACTGCTCTGGAAGATGGAATGTTAGGTCGTACACTACTGTAACCATTTGAATCCAGTTATCAAACTGGCGATGGAGCCGAACTGATAACGAGAATTCCCCACGAAATTCGTCTAGGAAAGTGAATAGATCGGAGTTAAAGCCGATCACTATACCTCCCGATGCCCCCGCGGATGGGCGGATTCTCCATTCCTTAATCCTATTCCCATGCAGCCTCCTAAGTATAGACATATGTGAGAGTTTGGTTTCTTGAAGGTCGACAATATCTACCTTGAAAGTCATGATACATTCTCTCGCTTACCCCCCCCCCCCCCCCCCCCCCAATAAAATAAAATAAAATAATAATAATAACCACCCTCTAACATTCCATAGAAGAACACTCATTATTGACCTGTTTGGGGTTATGTATCGAGCCGGGTTCTAAGTTTGCACCAAGATATTCTCCGTCCACTTCCCAACCTCTAATCTTATTAAGAAAGAGAGCTTTACGATCCTTATCGCCAACCGCAAGACCACAGGTTTCAGCAAGAGTAAATACATCGGAAGCAGACATAAAATTGAAAATAGATGCTAAATGACCATGCGTACCTCCACCATCGGTCTTGAGTATCTTAGCGACATCCGCAATCTCTAGATAATCTCCTAGGAACTCCACATGAGTCCTTTTTGCTACCTTCTACACCTGTGTTAAGTCTTGGCATTAGCTTGTATGTCTGCTGGTGGTGAAGGAAAAGAAGAGAACACGATTTCCGGTGTAGGAACCACATCCATGATTTCTTTCCTAGCACTCCTTGTCATAATCCAAGTCCTCAATGTATGGATCATCGTCTTTTAAGTTTAGGCATGCATTCTGCTCAACATGACGGAGATGGTAATGGAGTGGACCCCTTCATGAGCCCATCTTCTACTGCCTTCAAATTTGAATTCAATCTTGTTGATGGAGAGGTTGTTATAAGATGAGCGGGACAAGCTGGAAACTCCAAATTGATGGGGAGTACATTTACACACGGGGCAATAAAGGTATTTCACCTATATAACATTAAGATAGCAAAACCATATGGAATACTCCATCGCCTATGAAGGTTAAAGCTTTCCTCTGGCTGGTGCGAATGACGCTATTTTAAGTAGGATAAATCTACTGAAGCGGGGTATACAGCTGGACTTAGATTGTTCTAGATGCAACAATGGTTATGAAGACACGGACCACGTTTTTTTCAACTGTAATAGGGCTAAAGTAACTTGGGAGGTAGTCAGTAGAGGGTTTAGGGGTTTACACAGTCCATCCTCAATCTCTGAGGCTTGGGATATAGGTAGAGGGGACAAGATCAAAAAAGAGGATACAGAGGCGTGGTTCCTGTCAGTAGCTGCGGCAATTTGGAGCCTGTAGCTAGACCGAAACAATTTGTGTTTTCGAAATTTAAATCTTAGATTCTCTGTTCTGATACATCAGATTTACAGCTTCATTTATATATGGGCAGGTCAGGGGGGTCAGAGAAAGAAGCTGCGAATGGACAGGGAGTAGTCGGGCGGTGCGACCAAGAATAGGGGGACGACTCTTATTTTGTGATTCTTGCATTTATACTTCCTTTTGATTCATGTCTTCTAGACTGATAGGATGCGAGATGATTGTACTTTTTATGCTTTGTATTATGTTCTGCTTTGTTTCGTTAATCTATCATTAATGGAACGATGCCTATGTCATCTTTATTCTAAAAAAAAAAACATTCAGGTTGTCTCAACGGTCATATTTATTCCATCGTATGACAACATTATTACAAATTGGAGGTTCATTTTCAATATAAGGTATATCCAGTCACTTCAAATATCTCATTTCTGCGCAAATTGTCAATTGATTCCATGATTGACAGCTTCTTTCTTGTAAATTCGTTCATGGATTAGTTTTTATTCTTTACAAAGTCCCATTAATAGTTCTTGATCCAGGAACAAGACCGACTGCTCTCCTTCCAAATGGCTAATTATGTCCCTCTTCAAAGTTTTGAAGTTTTTCATACAACTTATCTAATAGATCATGAGTTTTACACGCATTGTGATCAAGTTTTTCATACAATTGGAACTTTTTCAAGTTTTTAAAGCCAATTTGTACAACAATGTGCAAGAAGCACAAAATAGAACCCTTTTCAAGTTTTAAGCACAAGTCATAATCATGAGGATTTAGATGGGGGTTAAAGTTCTAGTGGCGACCAGAAGAATCTAGTTCCGCTACTGCTAATACATGATCACATCAAAGTGGGACATATTAGATTGAAGTTGACAGACACCAAAGGGATATATACAAAATGAGATCTAATAGAGAAGTAGCAACAAACAACTTTGTATTATAGAAAAATGATTGCGTGAACGATGAAAATTAAACACAAAATTAAAGAAAGGCCAGAAACATAGCGAGCCTCCAGAGTGACATGGAGAAAAATATGGGGATGAAATCTTATTCAGATCTGTGTCAAATTCTTATCATCATCTAAATATTTAATATCGTCTTTTGATAAATCGTGGTACAAAAGCTGTATTACAAGACACAACTGCGAGGGTCCACCCTCATCAATTACTTACCAGTTATCACCCCATATATTATACTATCCTATTAGTGCGAAAGTAATCCCAATTTTGTTGTACAATTAGCATAAGAGCAGAGGAGAAAGTGGAACCAATCTATGCAGAATAAGGTCTCCTAAGTATACAGTCAAATTCATTGATTATCGTTAAATGGCCCATACTCAAATAATTCCGACCAATTCGGTGTATTGCTTAAAAGTGGAAAATGAAACATGTGCACGACACAGGCAAACAAATTTAGTTTTCACTTACAGGGCAAATATATACTTTGTTGTTAACATGCCATTCGTGTTGCATCAAAAGGACATGAGCTTTGATGAGAACGCCTATTTTGTCTAGTATTTGGTTAAATTTTTTAGTCAGGTCTCTTTCATTTGGGTCACTGCCAGAATTAACTGGACTAACAAAAAATGAAGTAAAACCTAAGTATACGTTTAAGTTCGAAATTACGTTAACTTGTACCTCAACCAAATATAATTAATTTTTATGCAGCAAGCCTATTAGCTTAATGTGCAGTACAAGCTTCCATCAATCAGGTAACGGGTAGAAGTTCGTCAAGAGCACTGATCTCACTGCTCATTTCACTAAAACAGATGTGGAAGAATGAACAAACGAACAAACAAAGCGAAACGAACAAACAAGGCGAGGCAAGCCGCAAGCTGATATTATAACAAAAATTATAAAGAAACAATTCAACTTCCAGTAGATTAATATAAGAATAATCCAACTTGCAAAATCTCATCACTGGACCTGATAAACAAAGCACTTGTGTTGTGGTCGATACATTGTAACATGGTCCAGAAAGGAAGCAAACAAAATTTAAAGATGTAAGTTATCTTCATCAAGGAATCAGAACTACACTTTTCAATTAGGATACGACGGCCAACCTGTAGCACGTCGGGAGTACTTCTGATCATATAAGCATTCCTGGTTTAACTACTACTCCTTGCAGCTCCCCCACCAGTTAGCATACCAGCCAGGCCTCCTTGGCTCCTAATCTCTTCTTGGGCTCGCCTTATTTCTTCAGGATCTGAGGGCCAACATAAAAAAGGGTTACATGCATTTTTTTCACTAGTTCTATCCGCACAAATAAAAGAGTAAGTATTTATCTTGCTACATAAGAGATATGGAACTTTCACTCAAATAGAAAGATAGGGGAGGATAATTTTTTAAGCTTATATTACGAACAAATACAATTGAGTTCTTCGCCCCCACGGTCAACAGAAAATTTGACCAAAAAATTCAGATAAGAATATTCTGGAATTCATGCATTATACACTAGTATAGATCAATGATGAATTCTTAGTAGTGACTAATTTCAATAGTGAAGCAAAGCACAGAAACATGCTGTCTAATCAACTATTTGGTAGAAGGTAGCAGGTGCTGAACTATAGAGCCAAACAATTAAGCAATTTTGCATGTATGTCAAGACTATATTTTCAGCTATCCATTTTGGTTAATTCACTTGGACAGGTTGGAAATTAAATGCACACGAGGTGTGCTAAGTTGAATTGATCATGGTCGGACTGTGGACAGAGCAAGTCCGCAAGTCAGATTACAATTAGTTAGAATCATAGTCGGACTACGGAGCAACTCCGCAAGTTAGAATACAATTAGTCAGAATCCTGCAAAATTAGGGGAACCGTGATCAAAATTACTCGATCTTTGGACTAGTTCAAAGTTCAAACAAGTGTTGCACAGCTGTACTTAAATACAACATGAAAATTTAAAGTGAAGCTAACCAGCAGCTATTTTCAGCATACTCCCATAATGAATTACCTAAAAAGTCAAGTATGTGAGACTCCCATTTTAACAATTAGAATATGTATTAGTTTCACATGTACCTAAAAGCAGACTTTTAACTTGAACACTCTTAGCTATATCAGGGGTGAAACTTTCTCCAGAATGGGTCACCATCTATATAGTACCATATACACCTAATCTCGAAGACCAAGGAAGAAAAGCATAGGTTTGCCTCAAAGGGCTAATTAGTAGGTGAGTAATTTTTTCTTCTTTATTTCTTTATTTCTTTATTTCTTTTTTTCCTTTGTGGAAAGGGTGAGAACTAAGATAATATACTGATTTCACAGCTGAATCAATAGACAAATAGATCAAAGATAGTTTAAAAACACTGCATAGCACTACATAGGCATATTACCACAGCTTTGCAAGCCATATTTATGGGACATAAAAACCTCTGAAGGAGTTTTATAAACGAGGAAATTTTTGTGTTACTGGAGTCTGTTTGATGTCAAAGCAAGCAAAGAATGGTGTATTGGTTAAACTGGTATGACATGTATATATTTATGGAAACTGACGGGTTGAGGAAAATTGCACTTGTATTTTAACACGCCCTCTCAAGTCGAGAGCTCATTTTTTATGGGCCAAAGAAACGAGATAAATGTCCAACAAATTGTGGGCCAAGACCTGGACTATATGCAGCGGTATTTTTTTTAAATTCGCATTTAAATTGCGTAGCCGGTGAGATTCGAACCTTGGTTGCTCTAATACCATGTGAAAGTCCCAACCGCTAAGCTAAAACTACGAAGTTGTACAAGAGATGAAGAAAATTGCACTTGTATTCTAACAATTCTTAACATGAATGTCTAATGGCTTATATCATCCAAGAGTCAGAAAGCAGCGAGCCACCTCCTCCAGCTCATATAACCCCTGAATCAGTATCGGTATCGTATGTTTTCTAAGCACAACCTTATTGTGAGAGGCTACCAACAACAGATTTGGAGAGATTTGACTATCTGACAACCCTGAGGTTTTAGACCAAAACCTCGGTAAAAGGAAAGTATGACCAAGAGCAACAAGCCTAATAAGGCAAGTTGACAGGAAAGGAAAAGAAGCTTACTTAACGGTGCAGCCTAAGCACAGAAAACCAAGAAACAGCCATTTATAAATCTCCGAGACTATAAAGAACATAAACAATTAAAAGATCTCTCTTGTATATGATATATTAAGATAGAAAACAAAAATATTGAAAGATCAATTTCATACCCATATTCTCCATGAGTTTTGGCATGAGGAACACCATAATTAGCATGAAACCGACCATCAGCCCCATAGGACTCTTCACAAGAGACATTATTGAAAATGGTTCCCTTATCTACAAATAGGAAAATGGAAAAAATTAACTTTCAAACAACATTATTGAAGATAAATAAGAACACAACTGAATTCTAGACTACCTCATAATATTGCTCTTCTCGTAAAGGTTCTAAAACAAGTTCTTGCAGAGCCCTCCTATTCTCTGTCAATGCTGCCTGAACTTTACCAGGGTTTCTTGCACTGATATCCACACGAACCTGATGATAGAAAAGATGTAAGAAGTAAGATTATATCCACGGATTTTATAAAAGAACACACAAACAGAGAGAGGGAGAGAAAAAGATTATACTGGTGAAAAGAAATAACCAAGAGCAGCCACTTCGATCAGATGAGTGCCAGCTGGTACGTTGTAGCTTACACATAAGTCAAAGAATTTCAAAGTAGCAAAAAGAAAATTCCAAACAAAAACTAACAGCTTATTTCCCCTAAACCAACTCATTGAAAAACTTTAATCCCTGCATAAATCATAGAGTTCTGCAAAAAATTAGCCCATTTCGATTTGTAACAATTAACAATTGGAGTAGACCTTAAATGTCATGCCCAAGGTCTGCTCACCTGATAGACCAAGTAATCCCAAGTCATTTCCATAGTCACGACCCGGTATTTTTCATGGCCCCGCAATAGGTCTAAAGTCTCACCCAAAATACTAGCTAGTCGGAAGGCAACTTGGGTTCATTGACTTTATTATATAAGGACCACACAACTCACTCACCTATCCGATGTGGGATAAAGTTCCTACACTTCCATCCAACCTAATTCACTTCACCTATTTTTATATCCAAGCTAACTAGGCTCATTCTACAAGCCCATATTCAGTCCACCAATTAATCCGAGCCCATTAACAATTCCTATGAGCAAATATATTAAATCTAAGCCCACCGCCTTTTAGGGATATTACAATCACCCCTCATTATGAGCTTAACGTCCTCGCTAAGCTCGGACCCATATCCAACCTAGGACCTCCTTTCTAGCCGATGTGGTCCATATGGATGCCACTACCCTAATCCCATCCGCGTACTGCTTTGGTCTTTCCACTAGCGTACTATCCCTGGCCCTACCAGTGTGTACACCCATCGGGGTCGAAAATCGGTTTTGATCACATTTGTCATGCCCAGGGTCCACTCACTTACTAGACCAGTAACCCCGAGCCATTTCCGTAGTCACGACCCGGTATTTTCCACAGCCTCACCGCATGGCTAACGTTTTACCCAAAATACTAGCTAATCGAAAGGTAACTTGGGTTCATTGACTTTATTATATCAGAACCACTCAACTCACTCACCTATCCGATGTGGGGTAAAGTTCCTACACTTCCATCCAACCTAATTCACTTCATCTATTTTTATATCCAAGCTAACTAAGCCCATTCTACAAGCCCATATTTAATCCACAAATTAATCTGAGCCCATTAATAATTTCTATGAGTCCATATATTAAATCTAAGTCCACCACCTTTTAAGGATATTACACTAAGAGTTAATAAAAGTGGTATATGACCAATGGGTCAAAGTACGAGGCATGTGTGGAAACAAATGTTGTACACCACATTCTTCACACTTAAAGTAAAATTTTTCATTCATACACACAGTAATATCTATTGCAGACACAAAGCAACATCTACTCTGATAATACCATCTCCTTAGAACAAAAAATACTGAATGCACAAATCAAGGTTATCTAAGGAAAATTTGAATGCAGAGAAATGAAAGTGTGAAGGATACAATGAAAAATAACCATCTGGTCTAACAAAAGAAACTATTTGACCACCATTAAGAATCACTTTAGTGTTAGATATCTTCACTGGAAGACCCAATCCTTTGGAACCAACACCTGCTTGAAAAAGGTAGAAGTTAGGTAATTGAGCATACTTACATCTCAAATGAACCACAGAGCCTTGGCAGAAAGATTTATATCATCAATATAAATAATACTGTAAACATACTCCAATTGCATGAAAAACAACAGACTTATAATCATAATCTCCACAAGAGAATTAACTTTAATTGACAAAACAATCCTTAGCTCCCCAATCACAAATACGACTGACTCTACAAGATTAGCGCATACCAGTGCTCAAATATCGTCCAAAATGCATCGAATCAGTGCCCATGAGTGTCAAAGTTATATTGTCAATTTGAGGATACAATTGATAAGTATAATGATGTGTGTCCAATCAGTTTTAAAGTTGGACGCATATCCAAGAATGATAGTGTAAGGGTTCAACAGGAGTTTATGCTTATTGATAGATGTATCCATGCTAAGTTTAATCTCTAAGACCTTTCTGTGGGATAATAGCCTTAGTGATAAAGCAGTATTTTAAAATCTCTCCTACAATTTAACAATCACTATAAATATCCCTCCTGAATTAAAAAAAGTACTTGCACACGCCCACACACAAGCCCAAAATAAATGGAGAATTTTTAACTATTATTCTCAAACTCCACCACCATTGGGTTACTTCTAAAAAATCACCCCCTAGATGTTGGGAATGAGGCATCAACGAACGCCTGTTGTTGCAGCGAAACTAAATAGAGCAATGAGGAAGTCGAAGTAGATGAGACAAATCGATTGAGCAAGTAAGTAAATCCACCAATCCAACACAAACACAACGAGGATTTATCCCGGTTAGTTTTTGCTTAATCCGGAGAAAATATATGTAGATCTGATATTCAACTAGAAGAGATTACAAGGAGTTACTGATTCACTCAACACAAGGAATTAAACCCACTCACCAAGGACTTTCTCTCTCAAGCCTCTTTTTGCAATAGAGAAAATATCAATGAAGTACTCTACTCTCATATTGGACGAGTTTACAATATATATAGAAGAATAGAGAGAACCCTAGGTTAGATCTTGATACTCAGTCGTCCGATATAACCTGTAAAAGAAGTAACTGAATAGGAGTTGTACGATCTAATTTGGAGTTAAAGGGCTGAAATGACCTAACAAATCGAGGCCCAGAAAATACACAGTGTCGCGGGCGGTCGACCGTCCTCCTCTCAGCCAAAACCTGTACAACTGCAGTCAGGTGTGTGGTCGGGTGTGCAGTCGGGGGTGCGGTTGACCGTCTCCCAGGACAGTCGACCGCAACTCTGCTGCACCTTGCTGCTGCTGTTTTTTCTTTTACTCTCTTCGACGCTTCGACCTCCATGCTTCATCATACATTCTTCTAATCTGAACCACGAGTATTCAAGACACATTCCTAACAATTTCCACCTTGGATTGCATACGAGTGCTATCATGTGATGTGATTTTCATCTCCAAACTGTAATGAACTCCACTTGCAAAAATACTTAGAACAATAGCATCTTCTTCTAGTTAAACAAATCTCTACCCAATCTCACCATCAGTATACCCTTTCAAGGGCATGCCTCAGTAGGCGTTATCACGGAGTTGCCAACTTCCACACGAACTCCACCTACATTAAGGCATTCTCCACCTTTCGATGATATTCGAACATCGTAGTTTCGCTTCGATGATGCTAGTTGCGGCAAACTAGATGATCTTGCAGGAATAACGGAAAAAGGAAAAACACTTGCGCAAGTATTTCAGATTCTCCAAAGCTTGTAGAGATTATTTTGGCTTGGCCCAACCACTTTCATACCTCTAATCACCTTATGACGATCCTGAAAAATAGACAAAACTCCACCTCGAGCTGTATACCTACAACCCCGTGCATCAAGAGTTCCCTAGAAAATCAAATTCCGTTTAAGCAGAGAAATATGCAAACCATCCCTTAAAGTGAACATGTTTAGACCTGACATCTTCAACTCAACTGTCCCCTCACCTACTACTTCACAAATTCTCCAATTTTTGTTCTCACACAATCCCCTATAGTAGACTTATAAGTAGAAAACAACTTTCTCTCGGAGCAAATATGAGAACTCTCCGAGTCAAGAAACCAACTAGAATCTACTTCTAAAGAATTTGAAACAAGAAGACACGAATCACCTGAATCAAAGGCACTAACCACATTAGCGGCTGAATTATCATTCTTGGCATTCTCCTGATTCTACAATTTTTAACAGTTTTTCTTGATATGTCCTGACCTCTTGCAATATCGGCAATGGATTGAATCCTTTTGTATAGCAGTTTGTCTTCCCCCTTAAGGACCATCCACTGCTAGACAATTTGTGGGAGTAGACGATGATTTCTGAGTCTCCTTCCTAAATTGATTTTCCTTCAATGCTTTGATTACACCATCTACCGAAATACTCTCATTGGTAGATCTACTGTGTAGCATGGTAGTGATCAAAATCTCGTACAAATCCGGCAATGAATATATCAGGTAAGGCTTTATATTCCCTACACGCATCTGCGTTAATCACCTGAAGTTCAGATAATACCTTATTAAACTCTGTAATGTGGTCTTGGAGATTGGTATCTTCCTTCATTGACAAACGAAATAACTTCTTCTTCCAATACATCTGATCTAATAACGACGAACCAAAGTAGTCAGCTATGAGTTTTTCTCACAAACTCCCCACATCAGTTTCTTAAAAAAATTTGCATTTGACCTCATCCGCCAATGATAATCGGATTAGACTTATAGCTCTTTCACGAATATCTTTCCAAACATCCTCCTTCATATCAAATGGCTTTTCTTTCTTCTTAACGGCTAACTGCAAACGTTTTTGAACAAGGACATCATACATGTCAACCCTTCAAAGATTAAAATTGATCTTTCTATCGAACTGCTTGATCTTCAAAAGATTGTGACCTGTCATCTTAATCGAGAAACTCGGCAACCTGAATCTCTAATACCAGTTGTTGGAATTGGGGCTTCAACGAACGTTCGTTGTCACAGTGGAACTAAATAGAGTAATGAGGAAGTCAAAATAGATGAGACAAATCAATTGAGCAAGCAAGTAGATCCACCAATCAAATATAAACACAACGAGAATTTATCCTGGTTAGCTTTCTCTTAATCTAGGAAAAAATATATAGAGATATGATATTCAACTAGAAGAGATTACAAGGAGTTACTGATTCACTCAATATAATAAATTAAACTCACTCACCAAGAACTATCTCTCTCAAGACTCTCTTTGCAATGGAGAAAATATCAATGAAGTACTCATATCATATTAGAGGAGTTTACATTATATATAGAAGAATAGAGAGAACCCTAGGATTAATCTTGATTCTCAGTCGTTCGATACAACCTGTAAAAGAAGTAACTGAATAGGAGTCGTACGATCTAACTTGGAATTGAAGATTGGGCTAAAATGACATAACAAATCGAGACCCAAAAAATACACAGTGCCGCGGGGCGGTCGACCGCCCTCTCGGCCAAACCCTGTACAACTGCAGTCGGGTGTGTGATAGGGGGTGCGGTTGACCGTCTCCCAGAGCAGTCGACTGCAACTCTGCTGCACCTTGTTGCTGCTATTTTTTCTTCTACTCTCTTCGATGCTTCGACCTCCGTGCTTCATCATACCTTCTTCTAATCTGAACCACAAGTATTCAAGACACATTCCTAACACTAGATCCCTACCCCCGCATTCTGCAAGGGATACAGTGCTTTCGTCTTCATGAACGAAAAGTTTCCTTTGTAGCTCACATAATCCTTTACTTTACCTCGTTGTGGGCAGATAGTAGAAGCGTGAAGGCAAGACAACATTCTGATTGTAGGAGGGGCATGGAGATGTTCAGGGTGAGCATGTTGCATTTGTAGTTTCATTAAAAGAGCGGAGTCAGTCATTTTGTGTAGCTTGGGCACTCAAGCATCAAGCATGACACAAGCATGGCACAGTATAAAGCTTAAAAAAAGAATCATACAACAACAACAAAGCATTTTTCCCAACTAGTTGGTGTCAGCTATATGAATCCTAGTTTTCCATTATGCTCGGTTTAGAGAAATATCTTCTGTAAGGCCACAAGTTATCATATATTTTCTCACACTTTTCACTCAAGTAAGTTTAGGTCTTCCCCTACCCCTAACTCTACCCTCAATATTTATAAAAAAGAATCATGTGCAGAATATAATTACATCAAATTTCTCAAGAAAAGTTGAACACATAAGTTGAGGTATCATAATTTTGAATGTTTTAGAGTTACAACTATTCTAACAATTCCACTGCAGGAGGTCTAGGTTTTTTTTGTAATATTACTTTTTTTAGGTAGTAGCCACACAAACTTTCTCTTCCCCTTAATAAGAAATTGGCTGAAACAGGACTCAAACACTTGCCTCTTGCTTCGTAGTAAAAAGGCTTACCACTAGACCCAAGTGGCACTCGCTAGGTCTGAGACTTACATCTGCACTTGCAATGAAAACAAATACCCCTTAAACATGTAGGATTTGGTTAGAATCCTGTACAATTCAATTTTGAATAAGAAAATACATATGTTTAGATGAACTACTTGAAGTCAAATCCACATAATTGAAGGATGATTCTGCATGTTTAATTAATCATGGGTACTTAAGTGAGCATATATTGGGCATCTAGTTGGGCAGATTTGACACAATCATTTGTCACCTAATGACCTATATGGGGTTTAGAAAATATGAGACTAGGCAAGTGCCTAATCTAGGCTATATGTCCCTCCGTCTATGCAGACTGGTTCATTTGGCCATGACTTACTTCACAGAACATAGATATTTATAGATTTCGAAGATATCAGATCTCACATGTACACAAAGGACGGTTCCTGTTACGAGTTCTCTAATATTCTCATTAAACTCAACACAACTCAGTTTACTACAAGTAATAACATTAATAAGCTTCAAGGGCCAAAACCCCTTCACTAATTTCAGAAACTAATATTCCATTCGCGATTTGTCAAATTTCACAGTTCAAGGTTATAGACCTTTAAACAAGACTTACAACCATATTTCCAGGCTTTCATAAACCTAGAAAACTTGGGTTTCAAGCTGCAAAAATTTCAACTTCTAACATATTCCACGTAAATCAAGCGTAAGCCCAAACCTCTTCCCCTCTCTCCAACACAACATATATACAATAAAAGACAGATAAACTGATTCAGTGTCCAATCTCAACCAACTCTTCTGATTCCCTCTTATTAACCTTCTTCGTCACTTCACAACTTCTCAAAACAGTGGACTAAAAACTTGGAATATTACATCTCAAAATTCCATAATACGTCAAACCTTGCGTTAACTAAACCCTCAAGTTCCTTCCAAATTCCTACCACTTCTAAACAAACTTCATTCCATTTTCCACCATACAAGTTCAGTCCTTATTATAAACCTTCTCAATCACTTCACGTCTCAAAACAGTCGATCAAACTCAGAATATCAGCTTCGAGATTCCATATCCAACACAACCATCACATCTCAAAATTTCCCAACACCCCCAACCACCTTCTCATAAATTTCTACGAATCCTACACAAAATTTACTCTTTTTTTCCTCCAAAAAACACAAACTTCAATCTCTATCCTTTATGGCAAATCAAATTGAAATCTGGCCAAAAACTCAGTCTTTAACCCTAAAATTAACACCAAAACAAAAGCATCGATCAGTAAATTACCTTCCAACTTCACCCGACCGGTGATGGTGTGCCCCTCGCCGGCCCTGCAAGTTTCGCAAATCAAACCCCCAAAAATTGTCAACATTTAAAAAAAACCCACAAAGATTAGGGTTTAGAGAGAGAAAGATAAGGCGGATCGAGTTACCGCAATCGAAAGGCGATTGATGAAGGAAGGAGGCAAGCGAGGAAGACAAGGATCGCGACGGTGATCGCCGACGATTTCATCGCTTTCGGTATTTTGAGATATTGAAAGAGAAAGATGGTCCGTTCTGCAACTGTTAAATTCGCCCGCTTTGGATCTTGGATTCGTTTATATAGTTTTCTCCTTTTTAGTTGGTTAAATTGCACTTAAACCCTTCAGTTTTAATGCTTTGACAGATAGCCTCTCTAACTTTTAAAAATGACATCCACAACAAAATTTTTTTTTTGAGGGAAAAGGTGGAATAAGACCACCCTGTTTCATTAATAAGAAATTAACAAAACAATCCCAGCATACTGGGACAAGTTACAACCTACAGACAGAAAAGAAAAAAACATGAAGCGATATGACCAGTACATATAATCAGCTCTCACTCTAAACTATAAGGACTAACTAATTGTATGTCCGTCAAGCAAGCTTCGAGCACCCACCTCCACGGCATGCGCCCACCCACCTGAAGTGAATCATGTGGGATTTGAAAATTTGCCGCTCCGCTCATTCTACCTCATCAACGCAACTTCACACATGGCCCAGTCGGAGTCGCACCCCAAAGGAGAGCCGTGGAGAGGGTACTCACCTCTGTCACGCTATAGCTCTCATCAGCAGTTTCTCATCAAACAAAACACTCGGTCACCATAACCACGAACACTGACAAGGAGAGAGCCGTGAAGAGGATACATTCGCCCCTCACACGCATCAAATCTCTCTAGTGATTTCTCACAAACACTAACAGACACCAACACAGAATAGAGAGAAGCAACATCTTTACTCTCTCACTCTCTCTCTCACGCAAAACCCGAAATAACCACAACTAACAGAAGCATCACCTTCCCCTCTTGCCCCTATGGGTGGTGGACGTTGTAGATTGCAGGTTTATTGATGAGGGCGTAGTGGCGGCGCTGTTGCGAAAAATCTGTGGCCGTTGATTAACGGGTGCCGAATTCAGGGTGCGACTACCCCACTATCGACCAAAAGCAGATACATCTCCACCTCAACAATTTCTACAAGATACCTCATGGGGGGACCCCATGTGCGGGCCCAAGTCCCACCTTGTGCCGTAATGGTGCGCACCTATGAGGGGACCCCGTCTTCGACCCTAGCCCTGTAACCGTGCAACACAGCATTGAACGTCGGGTTCAACGATGAGGCGTAATGGCGGTGCTGCTTAGAAGACTGTGGCCATCTGGTGAAGGTGCTCAAGTGCAGCCGTTGTTCATCTCAATCACTCCCCCCTCTCACTCTCTCACTCCCCCTCACAGTCAATACATTCACACCACACAATCAAATCACAACACACAATTCCTCCATATTTTCCTCATTGCTCAGGTTTACAGTTGGCCAGGGTGGTTGAGCATAAGCACTGAATCGACTATGGCACTGTCGATGAAGCCATCACTGCCGCTGAATAGTTTATGGCACCGCTATCCTGTGGCTTGATTGCGAAGGGAGTATCCTCTGTGCCACCTCGACCTCCGCGCCATAGGAGCTTGCTCAAACTATGTCGACGATGGCTGGAGGAGCCACCACAGTCATTCGGTGGTAGAAGAATTGTTACAAATAATGTTTACAAAATTTCTTTTACAAAGAAAGATAGAGAGGCACAGGAAAAACCGAGAAGGGAACAGAGGAGGGTAATCCGAAAGAAAAAGAAAAGGAAAATAAATTAATCAACTTACAGTAAGCAAATGAAAAGTACAACTCCAAGAAAGCCGAGGCCTGTGTATCACATAGTGTCCTTAAAACAGATTTCGCCTCTCTCCGGTTGCTGGATTGAACGGAGGCGTCTGTCTCCCAGGATGCAACGACTTGGAGCGATCCCGTAGGCACCACGTACCACTCCCGAACCGAGTACAAGCGCTTGAACCTATCACCGACTTACCAACAACAGCAGAATGGACGAACAGTACAGAAGAAGAAGAGAAGAGGATCTGGTTTGTGCAGGGAAGAAAGTAAAGGGGAGGCCTCTATTTATAGAGCCTGGGTTATTCAGTAACGGCAGACAAAGCATTAACAGCCTTTACTGTAACGGCAGACAAGGCATTAACAGCCTTCACTGTAACGGCAGACAAGGCATTAACAGCCTTCACTGTAACGGCAGACAGTGAATTGAATGCCTTCAGCGTAACGGCAGACAAAATCTTAAATACAGCACTGAAACGGCAGACAGAACCGTTTCTGCATTCATTTCAGCCGTTACAAAAAGAAAACTGTAGCAAAAAGTGGCTCTGCACGGGATGGGATCAAATCGGTCCGGCATTCGTGTCCGCAGGTCGTGCGGGCGCACACAAGTCGCATGTAATCCGGTCCGTGATTTGCACCCCCCCTGCGCGCGCGAGAGAGAGCCTCTCTTCTAGCCATCTTACAATGCTTAGAAGGAGATTACTATATATCCTCTTCTATTTCCTTTGTTATTTCCGATGTGGGACTATGTTCCCTTAACCCATTTTCAAGAATGAAAACGTCTCACTTTGAGAGACAATTTCTCATTCACCCCTTAACCGATTTTAGCAAACCAATATATGATTTTGATCTACTCACGAAGGAGAACACAAATCAATCAAGATCTCTCAATAATTCATTGAGGATCTTACTCAAAAAATTGCTCAAAAATCGGTTCGAAAATGGTGTCTAAAACACTCATTTTCTAACAATCCCCACATGAATGAAAATTGACGACCACAGACAGGACAGACTGACACGACAGACTGACACGACGGACTGACCCGACAGACTTGGTGATAGAATTCAACGATTGATTTCTGCATAGGATAGGTAGGTGTTACCCTTTGAACCTTCCCTTATGAAAATATGTTTACTTTACTAACTAAACAGTAGACGCGATGTCTTTGAACTGTTCTGCCATTTGTGTAAACGATGACATATCTCACACAGAAATCTTTCTAACGCTTTTTCAGTTCTCACTGTTATGTTCGTTTTGGCCATGAACATACGCCTGGTTCTGCAAGATTTTAACAGGAATATTGCCCTATATTATTCCCTTGGAAGCGGCCCTTCTTCCATATTACATAGGTGATTTCTTACTTAAGAGTAACCCGCATTACTCTGCTCGGATATCCGACGCATAAGAATCATTAAAAGCCTAGCTTAACCTGTTACCTTGCGGGCATCACTGTTTTATAATGGGAATGGACATGGAAAAATCCCCACAGTGATCTAACTTGGTCTTTACAATTTAGTTGTCCCTTTGAACCTAGATCTTGGGATCTCCAGTCAACTAGGTTGGGTTTCCATTGTATCGACTTATTCTTTCATGGGCTTTAGTCCCATTCCCCTCGATGATTTATCAACTAACTCTCTGTTTAACCCTTTGGTTAGTGGATCCGCAATGTTATCTTTTGACTTTACATAGTCCACAGAGATAACCCCAGTAGAGAGTAGTTGTCTAATGGTATTATGTCTTCGACGAATATGTCTAGATTTACCATTATACATATTGCTCTGTGCTCTACAAATTGCAGATTGACTATCTGAATGTATGCAGATTGGAGGCACAGGCTTCGTCCACCTTGGAATATCCTCAAGGAAGTGGCGTAACCATTTAGCCTCTTCCCCACATTTGTCTAATGCGATAAATTCTGATTCCATCGTGGATTTAGCGATCACTGTTTGTTTCGAGGATTTCCAAGAAACTGCTGCACCACCTAGTGTAAACACATAGCCACTAGTGGATTTTGAATTATCACTCGATATCCAGTTCGCATCACTGTATCCTTCAAGTACAGCCGGGTATCTCGTATAGTGCAGCCCGTAGTTACGAGTAAAACGCAAGTACTTCAGTACTCTTATAATTGCTTGCCAATGCTCGCTTCCAGGATTACTCATGTATCTGCTTAGTTTACTTACTGCATAGACTATGTCTGGTCTTGTACAACTCATTAAGTACATTAGACTGCCTATGATTCTAGAGTATTCTACTTGAGAAATACTCTCCCCTTAATTCTTGGATAAATGTAAAGTTAGATCTATTGGAGTTCTCGCAATTCCAGAATTATCTTTATCAAATTTTTCAAGAATATTGTCAACATAATGTGACTGGCTTAAAATAAGCTCGTCTGATGTTCTTGTGATTTTAATTCCCAATATAACATCAGCTAGTCCCATGTCTTTCATGTCAAACCTCGAGTTTAACATGTTTTTAACAGATTTAATTATCTGATCATTGCTTCCAATAATAAGCATGTCATCTACATACAAACATATAATGACATATCCATCTTCTGTGTCTTTGACATATACACATTTGTCACATTCATTGATCTTGAAGCCATTTGTCATCATGACATTGTCAAATTTTTCACGCCACTGTTTTGGAGCTTGTTTCAAGCCATATAATGACTTCACCAGTTTACACACTTTCTTTTCATGTCCTGGAGATAAAAAACCCTCAGGTTGTTCCATGTAGATTTCTTCATCTAAATCTCCATTAAGAAAAGCTGTTTTTACATCCATTTGATGTACTTCAAGATTGCGTAGAGCTGCTACGGCAAGTACCATCCTAATGGAATTTATTCTCGTCACAGGAGAATATGTATCAAAGTAATCAAGACCTTCCTTTTGTTTATAACCTTTAATTACAAGTCTTGCCTTGTATTTATCAATTGATCCATCAGGTTTTATTTTTCTCTTGAAGATCCACTTGGAACCTAAAGGTTTACTACCCGGTGGAAGATCCACTAGTTCCCAAGTATGGTTTTGCAAGATAGAATCAATTTCACTCTTGATGGCTTCTTTCCATTGAGGACCATCACTAGAGTTCACCGCTTCCTTGAAGGTTTGGGATTCTTCTTCAAGCATAAAAGTCAAGAAATCCGGACCATAAGATTTTTCCATTCTTGTTCTTTTACTGCGTCGAGGTTCCTCCTCAACTTCTTCATTTTGGTCTTCACTATCTTCACTGATAGTCTCATGTGTTCGTTTGGAGGAACTTGGTTCCTCCTTTGACTTACATGGAAATACATCTTCAAAGAACGATACATTTCTAGATTCCATTATCGTGTTCTTTGATATCTCAGTGATATCAGATTTGTACACCAAGAACCGATAGGCACTACTGTTAAGTGCATAACCAATGAAAATACAATCAACTGTTTTTGGTCCTATTTTCATTTTCTTAGGTGGAGGTACTACCACCTTGGCAAGACATCCCCACATTCGCAAGTAATTGTAGGATGGCTTTATTCCTTTCCATAATTCATATGGAGTTTTTTCTTCTTTCCTTTTGGGCACCTTATTCAAAAGGTAGTTAGCTGAAAGAATTGCTTCTCCCCACAAGTTTGGTGGTAAACCAGAACTTATTAACATCGCATTCATCATCTCTTTCAATGTACGATTCTTTCTCTCAGCAACACCGTTGGACTGAGGAGAATAAGGCGCTGTGGTTTCATGTATAATCCCATGCTTAGCACATGTGTCAGCAAATGGCGATTCATACTCTCCACCTCGGTCGCTTCTTAGCGCCTTAATTTTCTTATTGAGTTGATTTTCAACCTCATTTTTATAGAGAACAAATTTCTCTATAGCTTCATCTTTGCTTTTAAGCAAGTATACATAGCAATATTTTGTGCTATCATCTATGAAGGTAATAAAATATTTATTACCACCTCTTGTTTGTATCATTTTCAAATCACAAATATCAGTGTGAATTAGATCAAGTGGTTCGGTGTTTCTTTCAACACTTTTAAATGATGATCTTGTTAGTTTTGTCTCAACACAAGTTTCACATTTGTGTTTGGAATCAATTTGGAACGTTGGTATGTGATTCAAGTTAATTAGTCTTCGCAAAGTATCATAATTAACATGTCCTAGTCTACCATGCCATAAATTGGAAGACTCAAGCAAATAAGTAGAAGAGATAGCTTTATTCATATTCTTGACCATGGTCATTACATTGAGTTTGAACATTCCACCACTCATATATCCTCTACCAACATACATTCCACTTTTAGACAAAACAAATTTGTTCGACTCGAACACTAAACGAAAACCGTGGTTATTAAGCAATGAACCAGATACCAGGTTCTTACGGATTTCAGGAACATATGCAACATTGTTCAGAGTCAGTTCCTTTCCAGAAGTCATCTTCAAGATCACCTTGCCTTGGCCCTTTATTTCTGAAGTAGCCGAGTTCCCCAAAAACATTTTCTCCCCATTCTCTAATGGTTCGAAAGTGGAGAACATACTTCTATTGGAGCACACATGTCGAGTAGCTCCAGTGTCAATCCACCACTCCTTCGGGTTTGAACCTAACATATTCACTTCTGATATCACAGCTGAGAGGTTGATATCAGAGACATCTTGAGCAATTCCTTGAACCAAGTTTGCTTCTCTGTTTCTGTTCCTCTTGGGAAGTCTGCATTCAGTGGACTTGTGACCCATTTTGTCACAATTGAAGCACTTGCCTTGAAACTTCGGCTTCTTGGAGATTCCTCCCTTAGGCCCCAACTTCGGACCCTTATTGTTGTGCTTGTTGGAACGTTGTTTATGTTCCATTACATTTGCCTTAGCTGCATGGCTGAGGAGTCCAACCTTTTCAGATCCCCTATTGTCTTCTTCAATACGAAGCCTGACAATGAGATCTTCAATGCCCATTTCTTTTCGCTTATGCTTTAGGTAATTCTTAAAGTCTTTCCAACCTTGTGGTAATTTTTCAATTATACAAGCCACTTGGAAACTTTCACTTAAGTTCATACCTTTAGCATGAATCTCATGCAAGATTAGTTGTAGTTCTTGAACTTGACTGATTACTGTTTTAGAATCTACCATTTTATAGTCTAGGAAGCGGCCCACAATGAATTTCTTGGCGCCGGCATCCTCAGTTTTATATTTATGTTCTAGTGATTCCCAAAGTTCTTTAGCTGTTCTTTTGTCAATGTAAACATTATACAAAGAGTCGGCTAATCCGTTCATTATGTAATTTCTACAGAAGTAATCAGCATTTTTCCAAGCATCCACAGCGGCAATGACTTGGTTATCCTGCTCATCTTTCTTAAGATCTGGAGCATCTTCGTTCAAGAACCTTGCAAGATTCAGTGTGGTCAGATAGAACATCATCTTCTGTTGCCACCTCTTAAAGTTCTGCCCGTTGAACTTCTCAGGTTTCTCCCCATGGGAGACTGAGACAGGTACAACGGTGGGCATTGGCACTCGTGCCGCAGCAGCAATCGGTTCTTGCGTTGTATCAACAACCGGCACATAGACCGTTTCAGACACAACAGCATTGTCCAATGCAGTAGTCATCGTGAATCTGAAATTTACACAACACGAGTGTAAGTTTTCCAGATAAAAGAAATAAAAAGAAAAAACCGTGCCTCAAAATCGAAAATGAAAGAAATCGAAAATCTGTTTTAAGAATGTTACAAATAATGTTTACAAAATTTCTTTTACAAAGAAAGATAGAGAGGCACAGGAAAAACCGAGAAGGGAACAGAGGAGGGTAATCCGAAAGAAAAAGAAAAGGAAAATAAATTAATCAACTTACAGTAAGCAAATGAAAAGTACAACTCCAAGAAAGCCGAGGCCTGTGTATCACACAGTATCCTTAAAACGGATTTCGCCTCTCTCCGGCTGCTGGATTGAACGGAGGCATCTGTCTCCCAGGATGCAACGACTTGGAGCGATCCCGTAGGCACCACGTACCACTCCCGAACCGAGTACAAGCGCTTGAACCTATCACCGACTTACCAACAACAGCAGAATGGACGAACAGTACAGAAGAAGAAGAGAAGAGGATCTGGTTTGTGCAGGGAAGAAAGTAAAGGGGAGGCCTTTATTTATAGAGCCTGGGTTATTCAGTAACGGCAGACAAAGCATTAACAGCCTTTACTGTAACGGCAGATAAGGCATTAACAGCCTTCACTGTAACGGCAGACAAAATCTTAAATACAGCACTGAAACGGTAGCAAAAAGTGGCTCTGCACGGGGTGGGATCAAATCGGTCCGGCATTCGTGTCCGCAGGTCGTGCGGGCGCACACAAGTCGCATGTAATCCGGTCCGTGATTTGCACCCCTCCTGCGCGCGCGAAAGAGAGCCTCTCTTCTAGCCATCTTACAATGCTTAGAAGGAGATTACTATATATCCTCTTCTATTTCCTTTGTTATTTCCGATGTGGGACTATGTTCCCTTAACCCATTTTCAAGAATGAAAACGTCTCACTTTGAGAGACAATTTCTCATTCACCCCTTAACCGATTTTAGCGAACCAATATATGATTTTGATCTACTCACGAAGGAGAACACAAATCAATCAAGATCTCTCAATAATTCATTGAGGATCTTACTCAAAAAATGGCTCAAAAATCGGTTCGAAAATGGTGTCTAAAACACTCATTTTCTAACAAGAATCACACCGGATGTTCGAATGGGGCCGGGACGGAAGCTCCTGCTCCAGCACCTCAAGCTCCTCGTCATAGGAGCTCGCCCAACCTGCTTCGATGGAAGTGGCGACGGCGTGGTGGGGGGGAAGGGGGGGGTCGATGGCGGAGAGAATGCTCCTGCTCCGCCACCACGTGCTCCACTCCATCGGAGCTCGCTAGATCTCAAAAGCATCGAAGAAACCCTCCAACTTTCGCGGCCACGCTGGAAGGGAGGGAGGGTCGGCCGCGTTGGTGGAGGAGTGGTAAGGGGGGGGGGGGGGGGGGGGGGGGCGCTGAGGGCAAGCCGCCGCCGCCCCAAGGAGATAGATCTAGGGTTTTTGTTCTTTTTGGGTTCGGGAGCTGACATCCACAACAAATTATGCGTGTTGAGTTAACAATGTTATTTCGCAGCTGAAATGACTTTTTTGCCTGTTAGAAAAACACTGTCTAAGATTTCCGCACAATTTCTTTTTTAATTTAAATGACGACAAAGTTATTTCACCTAAAAAGTTGACAGTTTTTCGTTTACAAAAAAAGTAAACGAAGAGTTCAGTCGCTAAAAAAACAATCATCATAATTAGTACAATGGTTACTTCAAAATACCGATGAATTGTTTGAATGACGGGTCACTGAAGTGTATCTCTTTAGTTTCTATTATTAATTGTTCAGTATGCACCATACATCTAAGATATTATAAATCTTGTTAACACTTTAATTGTATTGTTGAAATTTGAATAAATAGTTGATATAAATTAGATTAGAGTTTTTAATATGCGGTGAAGATTTATGTAAGGATAGTTGTCCGATCCACAAATTGTACAAATCCAACCGTCGAATTACAATAGTATAAAGATCTGTTGAGGTACATTCAATGCACATGGAACGATATTCATATCAATCAGTGATATCAATCAACTCTTGTAGATCAAATCAATGTGTAGACATAGTTACATTTACAAATAATAATCCAAACAAAAATATTACAAAAAATGTATTACAATGCGTAAAGAGAGTATATGTATAACCTTCAAATATTTACAGAATATTCCTCGTTTTTTTTGGTGCCATTAACTCTTTTAGCATGGCCGAAAGCAGTACTGACAAATTCTTTTTGAGAAATTGTTATATATATGTTACATCTCAATCTCTGAACAGGAGCCAAGAAGAACACACACATTCTTGCTGATTCAACAAGAGGAAGTCCTGATAAAAAGTAATGAACGAATACTAATTTACATTGGCACACGCGCACTTTCCGCATAAAAAATAATCATGTGCCGTGATATGAACTTCATTTTGCTATTATTGAAGCCTTGGATAACCTATTTGACAGATTAACTATCACAAATCCAACAAACACCTGAGATGAGAGACAAGGAGGTTAGAGGAGAGTATTTCAGAAACAAGTATTACGACATACATAACTTCTTAATCAATAACTTTTGATGCTTAGTAATATGGAAACTGACACTGCCATTTTAGTGCATGAATTCATCTATGTAGTTTGGAGGTTCGTTCTGAAGGATACCTGAACTGAACCAAGAATGTACATAACTGAGTAGTGGCGGTCATGAATCATCATATCGGCAACCATGGCAAGTGGTATAGTGAGGGACATGCCTAGAGTTGCCACCAGTGGAGTAGTCCATACAACAGACAATGCCCTGCGTAAAATATGTATCGAATATCCTTGAATGTAAAATTCATGATATAACCATATTTACTTTTACAATGCCCTGATAAAATACTAAAGGATGTTGATCAATTTCCGGGCTGGACATGGAATTGGTAAGAATAACTCGGAAGAAACATAATTGCATTATAAGCCAACAAAAATATATAAAAACCTTATTATGGTAATATTTGCTATGACTGTTAAAAGTTCACATACCAGCAGTAATCTGAGAGGATTCCTATTAAGCCATTGGCAAGAACTATCTCATCCATTCTAGCAGTGGTCGGCATTGTGAACTCAGGTTCGATCCCTAGTGCAGTCAACGGGTACACTGAAACAAAAATAATAATTTGTCATATAACATTTCATTTTAGAAATATAGTATACAAGATAAACATAATAAATTGACTCTAGCTAGTTTACAAATTTCAGTGAAGATGCTATGAGATAATTTTGAAGTGCTTGCACTAGTATGAAATATAATTAACTGAATAAATTCAATAATAAATAGAAAAGTGATTGTAGCTGAAAGATAGAGACCTTACCAAGCCACCACAACGCGGCAAGTGTGAATAGCCCAACATACCCGAACAACTTTTGAACATCAATCCTTCCTCCTTCATCTCCAGAGAACTTCTTTAAAAGAACTATACCATAATGTTTCCACACTCAGTAAAACCATGGTTATACAATGAACAATTACTTAATTAATACAACAAGAGAGAGAAACACAAACACCAACACCAACAAAAGATTACAGAATGATAGACAATATCCAACCAGTAAATACACCATAAAACACAGCGGAAAGGAGGCTACAAACATCTCCCATAAGAGACCATTTCCCAGCCCTGCATGTAATCGGAGGTTTGATATTACAATATAAGGTATAACTAAAAGTATAAGTAAAAGTCCCCCCAAAAAATTGCTATATATTGCAAGAAAAAGCAAAAAGGCTTTTTTAATAGGAGAGCTTACTCAGACGAGTTTAACTGTGGGTCATCGGCAGCCCATGTCTTTCCCTGAGTTGTCATCACGACACCAACCATGCTGACGAGAACTGCAGCTAGTTTTGTAACATTGAGGGAATCTTGGCCCATATAAGCAGCAAAAAAGAGAGTAAAGAGTCCTGAAGTGGAAGATAGTACTGTTGAACTTGCAACACTGGTTTGTGCGAGTGCTGTGTTCGCCAAATACTGTACTCAATCAACATAGAAAAAAATTGGAATGAGTAAATTGCTCCCTAGTGCTTTAATTAAATTACATGTATTGCCATAACTTTAAAGGAGCTCGATAAATCTGTTTTCTTATTTATAGAGAAGGTGGCACGGTATGCATATTCAGTAAGTGAAAAATTGTAGAAATGTTTGACACAGATTGCTCATTAGTCATAATTCACACTAAGCTTAATGAGTATATACCATATGAAAATTGAATCTGTACCTTTTATCAACATTATGCTTCGCTACAAAATAATAAATCAAATTTAATATTGGTTGTATGTTTCGTTAAACTCTTTTTAATAGAACACAGGGAGGTTTTGACCCACCGTTAACGATAAAAAAATAAAAATTAATAAAAGCTTGCAGTATCTAATAGAAACTAGATTTACTGCGCGTGCAACACATGTTTTTTAGATACTTTTTACGAATTCCATGTGCTCATAAGAAACCTGTCAAACTTTATCAAACAAAGTTTAATAATAATCAATGTGTGCATGAGAAGATAACCAAATTTGAAAAATGGCTTCAGACCTTTCTTTCAGAGTTATGACTGTAAATGAAAATCTTACCTCTGTTACAAACCAAATTGGTGCAAGACAAAATCCATATGCTGCAATTTCCTTTTTACCTGGGCTCTCTATGTTCTTTCGACCTGGCAAAATCATCTTCAAACTTGGCAATAAATGGCATTGCCTCTTCCTTCCCAGACAATTCTACATCACTGTACTTTTTCACTGAATGTTTCCATGGTTCTATCTGCAAAAGTTTCTGCATCTCTTTATATTTTGTAGGGGAATGAAGCTTTGAAGCTTTGTTATCGGTTTCTGTGTTCCAGTGGTCACCCTTGGAAGAAAATTTTCTGAATGACTTGCACAACAAATCCTTGATAAATGATATAGGTAGATAAATAACCATAAGGGACGCACCCAAATAAGTGATTGCAAATGGTTGCTTGTAAGCTGTGAATATATCCTGAATAAAAACAATCACTAGAATTGAATATCTATGAGATAAATAAATCTACAGAGAAAACAGGACTAAAACAGAGTTTATAGATGTAAATAATGTAAAGTAATAGAGAGAGAAAAAAACTATGGCAGACTCGAAATTTCAACATCTATATGCTGTATCCAATTCATGAACCAAACGATAAGAATCTCACTCTTTCAATGATTGGTTCATCTATTCCTTTTACAACCCTATATACACCGAGAGAAACATTGGCCAAGCTTTGGTTTTATCACTCATTGGTAAATTGAAAATTAATAAGATATTCTCCCTACTTCATATTAGGATTTATGGATACAATACACAAGCATAAGGGTTTGAAGAAGGAAGAGACACAAAGCGGAAAGTGACAGAACAACAGCAAGCAAGAGCAGCAGCATAGCAGGTTGCAGTCGACTGTCAAACCTGCTCAGAGTGCAGTCGACAGTTGGGAAGAGCAGTCGACCGAATGCTCTCTGACTTGCTCGAGTCTCATTGCAGTCGACTGCCCTCATATGCAGTCGACCGCAATGGTGCACATGTTACAATAGCGGGTCGCATGTAGGGCCTACTTTGTGTTTATCTTTTTGGGTTTACTTGAGGCTACAAATATAGATGTAAATCTTAGGGTTTTTTCAACTTATGATGTTGAGTGTCGTTAAAGATAAAGTGAGAGATTAGAGAGAGTTTTTTTTTTAATTTTTTTTAGAGATTTTCGGGTTGAAAATATCGTGGTAAAACTTATATATTTGTACTTTTTGAGTAAGAAGTATTGTTTATCTCTGCATATCGTTCTGTTCTTGTGTTATGAGATTTTTGCGTTTGTGTAGAATCTTGTTATTGGCGCATCAGATCTTTGTGGGCATTTTGGGTACTACAAAGTAGTATTAGAGTTTAGGGTTTCATGATGGCTGATAACAAGTCGAAAGTCAAAAAATTCAATGGAACTGATTTCACGATGTGGAAGATCCAGATGGTGGTGTATCTCCGTCAGAAAGATCTAGATGGCTCGTTGTTTGATGAGAAGCTAGAAGGTGCAGGCGAGGATGTGAAGATTTTGGCGGCTTGTTATCGTTTGGATCAGAATGTCTTGGGCAAATTCAGTTAACGTTGAGTAGAAAAATGCTATTTCACATCTCGAAGGCATAGACCACGAAGGAAGCAAAGAAGATTCTCACGGATATGTATGAGAAACCGTCGGCATCAAATCAAATTCTTCACCTTGTTAACATAAAGTTGGAAGAAAGGGGTTCAGTAGCGGAACATGTGAACAATTTCTGTATGGTATACAACCAGTTGAAAGTTGCAGGGTTTAAGTTTTCTGAGAGAGCACATGCATTGTTACTTTGATCCACTCTACCTGATAGTTATGGTACAGTGGAAAAGACTATTACAGGGACTATGATAGATTCGATGACATTGTTAGCAGCATCATGAAGGATGAGGTGAGAAGAAAGAGAAACAAAGAGTTTTTATCATCTTCTAGCAATTTCGTACTTTCAGTTGAGAGACGTGAGAGATCTAAGAGAAGTTGAAAGATAAGGATCAGGACAGTGAGTCCGATAGTGGGTCTGAAGACAACGACAATGGTGGTGGACCTAAGTGTTGGTATTTTCATAAGCGGGATCACATGATGCATAGTTGTAAGGCCCTTATGAAGAAGAAGCAATTACAATCAAAATAAGCCAATGTGGTGGTCGAGGAAACAAAGGATGAAGAGTTATGTTTATCAGTAAGGGTAGAGCTGGACACACGAGACTGGTGAATTGATTCATGTGCTTCTTTTCATTGCACTTCGAGGAGGGAGGTGTTTGAGGACTGCAGAAAGGGTTCTTTCAGAGATGTGATCGTGGATAACAGTTAGCGGTGCCCTGTGATTGGAACTGAAATAGTTCGTGTGAAAGTCGGTGACAATAAGCATATTGTCTTGTGTGAGATAAGGCATGTCCCAAACTTTAGAGAAAATCTTATCTCGACAAGAAGGCTCGACAAAGAAGGTTTGTTGACTACAGTTGGTAGTGGAGAGGGGTGTATAAATGCAAGTTCAGAGGTTGTAGCAAGTGGGAAGCGTGATGGAACGCTATACTTGCTTAGAGATGAGGTGTGTGCTTCTCCTGTAGTTGACTCTTAGCCAAAATCAATATGCAGGTTGTGTGGGGTACAACCGAGATAGTTGTGGGGTCGGTGCATAGGTTGCAAATCTAGTGGAAGTTGATGGCCATGGTTAAATGGGTCCTAGAGGAGAGCAAGAGTTTGCTGCGGTGAGGGTCCTTTGTGATATGGCAGAAACTTTTAGGTTTTCTTGTGATGTTGAGAGCGGTGGTATCGATATGCGGGGTGATGTCGATGAGTATAGCCGAGTTGCTCATAGTAAGGTTGTGAGTGATGTTTAGCAATCTATGGATATTATGGTGTCTTCCATGGAGGCTTCAAGTACAGAGAGTGCCTTGGCCTTGAGATAGTTTGTACCATGTATAGTGTTGGTAGAGATTCTGCGAAATTAGGAGTCTATCAACATGGAATTCGACACGGTGAAAAGGGGAGTGTTTCTCCAATATTCGTGTCGTACACGATAGATGGTGGGGTATGTCCTTCATGAGTCTATGAGGGGTGTTTGTGCACTCCAAGTGGTGGAGGGGTGGGGGTGCTCTTCATGTGAGTGAGGGATACTCGGTCTTTCGTAAGGAGTGGCAGGCTAGCGGATGTAATGCGAAAAAAATATAGATTACTTTTAAGTCTTATGTATTTGGTCTGTTAGATATATATGGTAGATATATTATTAGAGATGTATGGCTAAGATCATTTTCTGTACCCTATATATACTGTCCTTTAGTGCCCAATAATATTATTCATCTTTTCTCCCAATCTCTCTCTGTTAGCCTAACATGGTATCAGAGCTAACCCTAATCTCAAATCCAATTACAAACCCCAATCTCTAATCTCCAATCTCCAATCTCCAATCTCCAATCCCAAATCCAAATCATCATCACAAATCCCAAACCATAATCCCTAATTCCCCTGCTAATCCCAAATCTTACTCCCACCTCCAACCACCATCACCATCATCTTACTGTCCTCCACCAAAACCCAAACCCAACTCCATCCCTCCTACGTCCACACACCCAGTCACCCATCACTATCATCTCCTCCTACCTCCATTGCCTATCACCAAAGACCCAAATCCCACCACCTATCAATCCCGATCTCCACCTTATTTCCATCCCGACCTCCCTTTGCGGCTGCCTGAACCCATAGCCTCCCGCCACCGCCGCCCGCTGTTGCCCCAACCTCTCCCGCACCTTAGCCGCTCTCCTGAGCCCAACCATCCCTCCCTCCCTGATCCAAATTCCCAAAACCCTACCCTTCAACCTCAACCCATTTTTTGCTTCCAAAAAAAATCCAATCAACCCAATACCCAAAACCTAAAACTCGACAACCCAAAAGAATCCAAACCAGATCAACATGAAACCCAAAACCTAACAACCCCTAACAACCCAAACCCGAAACCTACCACCTACATTTTCTCTACTCTTTTCCTCCTCAACCGCCAATCGTCGTCAACAAAAAAAAGGATATATGAGTAAAAGGGATATGAGCAGCTTACTTATTTAGTAAATAAGCTATTGATGAGGTGACATGCATATGATACATTGGGCAACTAACCACTTTTAGGATTTTCCAATCACATGCATGTCACCTCATCAATTGCTTATTTACTAAATGAGCAAGTTGCTCATACCCCATTTTCCCTATATATATATATATATATATATATATATATATGTAATTTTGTTTTTCTGCCGCTCCTATACCATGGAGCATCAACTTTGTTAGTATCTTCTCGTCTCCACCAACTTCCCGGCTGCACATATTTCCCTTCACTCATCCCTCCTCCCAGTGTCAACAACAACAACACCACCCATCCATGCCTCCTCCCTCCTTCCGATGCCAGCAATAGCAGCACCATCCTAATCCCGACAAGAACAACAACACCGCCCTCATCACGATCTCTGCCTCCTCCCTCATCTCGGCATCATTAACAACAGTATCATCCCTATTCCTGCCCCCTCCTTCCTCTTGATGCCCGCAACAATAGCAAAATCCTGATCCCGACAACAGCAGCAATAGCGTCCTCATTTCGATCCCTGCCACAGTAGCACCAGTCACATTTCTCCTTGCCGTGCTCCTTCCCCTACATCTTCTACCATGACCATTACTCTAGCTTTACCATCTCCTGCTGATTGGGAAAATCTTGAGCATCACCTCGTTCAGATGGAATAAAGTTTTGGGTCAGTCTACCATTGTTGGCTCCTCTACCCATGCATTTTCGGTTACTCCTGGTATGATTTTTTCCTGAATTTTAGATTCTGGCACATCACATCATCTTACTAGTGATTTACACTACTCACCACCAGCACTTCAGTTCCCTCTCACTCTCCATCACTTCACACAACTGATGGCTCACTACTTCTCACTACACACTCATGATCTATTAGCTCTCCCACTGTCACATTGCTATATGTTCTTTATGCTCCCCATTTATTCATGAACCTCATTTCCATTAGTTTTGTGTGCGATAATGGCATTGCCTTTACCTTTGATTCTTTAGTCTGTTCTTTAAATGATCCACATACTTGACATGAGATTGGGCATGCTAGTTGTTGCTGCTGAATCTGGTGTGGGGGCAATAGATAGAATTTTTGGATTCTTGAGAAAACGAACAAGGCAAACCTGTTGACCTGTTGACCTTCACCAACGTGTTGACTTGGTCTCTTACTGCTAATGCTGACCTGCAAAAAGTGCGAAACACTGGGATGGATCCCGGCGATGCACTCTCCGATGCTCTTGTCAGTAATCAGGAAGATTATGAAAGAGCTTTTACTGAAAAAGATTGATTACCTTCTTATGGTGGGGAGAGAGGGGTTTTTATAGTCGCCTTAGGGATCCGTTTCGAGATAAGAACAAATCTCTACTTCCCGGTGTGGATAGATAGAAGTGGTTAAAACATCCTCTTAGAGATAATTATGAATTTGAATTCTTCTTTATCCTTATGAACTGGTTTGTAACGAGTTAGAACTCGTACCCAGTAAGACAGATCCGTGTATGGGTTATTGGGCTTTGAAGAAAGACCCAGTCCCCATTTCAGACCCATTTGTAGATGAAATTACCGTTTTACCCCTGAGCTTTAAGATTCGTGCCCGATTCGAACAGTCCTAATTTAATCCCATTTTTAGCCATATCACGAGCTCCCTACTCCTGGAGACTGAGTTCTACAGTCTTTAAGGAGTAGTTTTGTTGGTCTAATGGCGTACGGGATTTTATCGGAGTTCTTAAGGGAGTTCGGATCTTGATCGAGGTGTAACGGTATTATTCTGAGCTTGTAAAATACCTAAAAATATCCTCAGAATTTTCTGGATTTTTGTGATTTTTCCAGATTTTTCTGAATTTTTTCTCATTTTTTGAATTTTTTATTCATTTTCCGAATTAAATAATTAATTATCGAAAATTTTAATTAATTATTATTTTCAGAATTTTAAAATAATTTTCTGAATTAATAATTATTTTTAGAATTTTTTAATTAATTTTTCGATTTTTAATTAATTTTTCAGATTTTTTTAAATAGTTAATTCAAATTAATTAATTAATTAATTAAATATTACCTAGACACGTGGCGCCAATCTGTGCGTTGATCAAGATCAGATGGCGCAGCATCACAAAGCAGAGCATTTTCTGGACACGTGGCGCGTTTCTGGACATTGATCATGATCAGATGGCCCGCATCACAAAGCGGAGCATTTTCTGGACACGTGACACATTTCTGGATGTCGATCATGATCAGATGGCACGCATCACAAAGTGGAGCATTTTTCTCCAATTACGAGCTCGGAACCTCGGTAGCTCGGCACCCGATGCCGACCCACCAGAAGACACCACGTGCGCGGTCAACGCAGGCGTTGACTGCCACATGACACTTTTTTTTTCTTCTTTTCTTCTTTCTTTCTTTCTTCTCCTTTCCCCTGCTCGGTTTTTCCTTCTCCTTCGTCTTCAACTTCCGTCTCCAACTCCTCCGTGTGGCTCAAAGGGTGGAGCGAGAGCTGAAGCTCGGGATGAGCACTCGGCGAGGGGCGAATGCTTCGGTCTCGGCATGAGGGAGCCGCGAAGAGGTGAGCTCGAAGACACGGGTGAAGGTGGCGGCTTGTCGAGGAGCTCAGCAGTGGAGTCGACGAAGTGGAGAGCGGAGCTCGACGTTTGGAGGTGGAGTGGAGCTTGACGGAGCTCGTTGATGAGGGGAGCTTGTCGGAGGTGGAACTGTGAGCTCTGTGGCGGAGCTCAGAGAGCGAAGGGAGAAGCTCGGTGGTTGCTCGAGCTTCGTCGAAGAGTTGGTGGGTTGACAAGAGCTCTGTGGAGCTAGTGGAGGCTCGGCAAAGATCTCGAGCTCTGCCTTGGAGCTCGACGAGCCGTTCGTGGAGGTTGACGAGGAGGAAAGGGAGAGGTTGAGCTCGGAGCATTGTTGGAAGTCGACACAGTGGAGCCGACAATGGAGGGGAGCTCGAAGCTTGATGTTGGATGTTTGGGTTGTTGTTCTTTTGGTTTTTGGCGCCAAAACTCGAAGGAGAAGAAGGATGAAGAAGGGGTACGGGTCGGATTGTGGGTAATGGATCCGAACCCGTTCCGTTAGCCTCTTTTTCTCTTTCCCTCTTTTGCTTTTGTTTTTTGGTGGTTGTTTGTTCAGCGAATCCGAGCGGGATTGAGCACGAATTTTGAGGTGAAATTTTTCTCCAATTTGTAGCTCAGTAGGTCGGTAGCTCGGATCAGAATTCGAGCTACGTGGCACGATCCAGACCTCTAATCATAACTGATGGGAACTAAGTAATTAACAAGTCAACTTATAATTCTTTTGAAAGTGGGTTGAGGAATGAAGTTGATGGAAGGAATTTATGGACTGTGGTTGGCCATTGGAGATGTTGGGGTCATTCATTTTGGCACTAAAACTCGAAGGAAAGGAGGGAGAGTTGGTTCACTTTAGATGCAGTGTGGGTTTTGCTTGATCGTGATTGAGCACGAATTTTGAGGTAGAGTTTTTTTGCCATTTTGCAGCTCGGTAGCTCAGTAGCTCGCATTTCAGATCCGAGCTACGTGACTCCATCTGGACGGTTGATCATGATCATGGTGCAAATCACGAGACACGAAGGCGTGGATCACGAAAAAACATGATTTTGATCGACGTGGCGAGATCTGAGCTGTCTGATCAAGATCGTGGCGCGAATCACAAGGAGAAAGATGTTTTTCTCTAATACGCAGCTCGGAATGCAAGTTGCTCGGATTGTAGATCCGAAGTACGTGGCGAGATCTAGACGGTTGATCACGATCAGATGGCGCGGATCACAAAGCGAGGCGTTTTGTTGCAATTTTCTCGCTCGGCGCAGCTGTGTTGCGATCCACTTTTCCGGTGCTACGGAGGTCTGATCGGGGCGTGCGACCCCTCGTTTCGAAGCTAACTCAAAGATATACAACTTCTCTTTAGGAATGAGTTGAAGAATCACTCGTATTGAGGGTCAGAATAGGCCCACAATATCTTCACTTCTGTCGGTAGCTCGGATTGGGATTCCGAGCAACGTGGCGCAATCTGGACCGTCCGATTGAAGATCTGTCAAGTTAAGAAAAGCTTCGGTCTCCGGAGTCTTCGAAGAGGAGCCCCACTCCTGTGGGCTAAGGAGATAAGCTAGGAGGATCCTCCCTAGGTCCATTCGGAAGACGAGTTTGAGGAGCAACTCTAAGGGAGAGTTTTGAGCTCCGAACTCGCTTAGAAGAGGACCACTCGGGAGGCGAGTAGGTCAAAGAACTTGGCCCTGGGAGAGAGCCATTTAGGAGACAAGTTTGAGGAGAAACTCTAGGAGAGAGTTTTGAGCTCTGAACTTGCTTAGAAGAGGACCACTCGGGAGGCGAGTAGGACGAAGAACTTGGCCCTAAGAGAGAGCCATTTGGGAGATAAGTTTGAGGAGCAACTCTAGGGGAGAGTTTTGAGCTCCAAACTCGCTTAGAAGAGGACCACTCGGGAGGTGAGTAGGACGGAGAACTTGGCCCTAGGAGAGAGTCGTAGGGGCGACAAGTTTGAGGAGCAACTCTAGGGGAGAGTTTTAGCTCCGAACTCGTTGAGAAGAGATTCGCTTTGGAGGCGAGCGGAGCGAAGAGCTTGGCTCTAGGAGAGAGCTGTTGGGGAGATAAGTTTGAGGAGCAACTTTAGGAGAGAGTTTTAGCTCCGAACTCGTCGAGAAGAGGTCCACTAGGGAGGCGAGTAGGACGAAGAACTTGGCCCTAGGAGAGAGCCGTTGGGGAGACAAGTTTGAGGAGCAACTCTAGGGGAGAGTTTTAGCTTCGAACTCGTCGAGAAGAGGTCCACTCGGGAGGCGAGTAGGACGAAGAACTTGGCCCTAGGATTGAGCCGTTGGGGAGACAAGTTTGAGGAGCAACTCTAGGAGAGAGTTTTAGCTCCGAACTCATCGAGAAGAGGTCCACTCAAGAGGCGAGTATAACGAAGAACTTGGCCCTAGGAGAGAGCCGTTGGGGAGACAAGTTTGAGGAGCAACTCTAGGGAAGAGTTTTTGCTCCGAACTCGTCGAGAAGAGGTCCACTCGGGAGGCGAGTAGGACGAAGAACTTGGCACTAGGAGAGAGCCATTTGGGAGACAAGTTTGAGAAGCAACTCTAGAGGAGAGTTTTGGGCTCCTAACTCGTCGAGAAGAGGTCCACTCGGTAGGCGAGTATGACGAAGAACTTGTCCCTAGGAGAGAGCCGTTGGGGAGACAAGTTTGAGGAGCAATTCTAGGGAGAGTTTTAGCTCCGAACTCGTCGAGAAGAGGTCCACTTGGGAGGCGAGTAGGACGAAGAACTTGGCCGTAGGAGAGAGTCATTTGGGAGGCAAGTTTGAGGAGCAACTATAGGGGAGAGTCATGCTCCGAACTCGTTGTGAAGAGGTCCACTTTGGAGGCGAGCGGAGCTAAGAGTTTGGCTCTAGGAGAGAGCCATTGGGGAGACAAGTTTGAGGAGCAACTCTAGGAGAGAGTTTTAGCTCCGAACTCATCGAGAAGAGGTTCAATAGTTGTGGGAGCAATTCCGAATGGTGAGCTGCCCCGCACTTGCTTGTTTGCAAGGGGCTAAGGCAAAGTCGAACCAAGTATTGGACTCCGAACTTGTTGTTAAGAGGGTTGACGAGTTGTAGGAGCAATTTCGAATGGTGATCTGCCCCACACTTGCTTGTTTACAAGCGGCTAAGGCAACGTCCAACCAAGTGTTGGACTCCAAACTCGTCTTTTGAGCTTAGTAAGTTGTGGGAGCAGCCCTGTAGGACAAGCTGGACTCCGAACCTACCATTTAACGAGTCATAGAAGTGACTCGAAGAAGTAGAAATGAAGCAAGTGCAATAATAGACAAAAGTTTAAGTTTTATTGAAATAAACTAAATGGCCGCTTCGATGGGGCGAACCATTGTTACATGCTGTTGGTCGGGTTACAAGCATCGGCCTTATTGAAAACCGAGAACCTACTTCTACGATAGGGTGAAGGCCTCTTGGGAGGAGTTGGGTTCTCTCCCCATTGGTCCTCCTTGGATGAGGTGGAAGACGGCCCCAGGTTCTGAATCTTGGAACTCGGCATACCTTTCTCTTCGCTTGTAGGCTGCTCGGGGTGGAAGGTCGGCCCCGTCTCTTCAGACGAACTTTTCCAGGTGTCCCCGCTGTATGAGCTCTTCGATCTCTTCTTTGAGAGCCCGACAATCCTCCGTGTCGTGGCCGTGGTCCTTATGAAAGCGGCACCACTTATCCCTGTTTCTCTTCTTGCCGAGGGTATTCATTCTAGGGGGAGCGCAGAGTAGCCCTTCTTTGTCCACCTCCATAAGAACTGCTGATATACTAGCATTGAGGGGGGTGAACTTCTCAAAAGAAGGAGCTGGGCGGCGTTGGCCGTTGTCATCCCTCTGGAGTTTCTGGGACCCTTCTTCGCTCGTATTCTTCCGTTTGTTCCCGGAAGATGATTCCTCGAGAGTGGGGGGTTGAGAGCCTCTTCTACTCTGATGTACTTCCCACTCCTAAGTAGAAGTTCTGAGAAGTCTCGAGGAGGCTTCTTTGCAAGGGACGCCTTGAGGTCGGCGTTGGTGACGTTGCACTCGAATGCCGCAGAGGCTACTGATTGGTTGAGGGAGGCTATAGACCGGACTTCAGCGGTGAAGCACCGAACGTAATCTCTTAAGTGTTCACCCTTTCTTTGGTTGAGGGTCACCAAAGATACATTTATTTTCTTGGCCCGGTGGCTGCTCACAGAGCCCTTCAAACTGATCGAACGAGAAGATGGAGGCCGGGGCGAGTCGAGAGTACCATTCTCTCGCAGGCCCCTTCAGCGTAGCAGGGAAGGTCTTGCAAAGGAGCGCATCCGAAGCCTGGTGGATCATGATGAGAGTTTTAAGACTCTTGATGTGGTCGGTGGGGTCCGATTCCCTATTGTATGACTCAAAGTTAGGGGGCTTAAAGTTTTGTGGGACCGGGGCTTCCATGATGGCTCGGGAGAACGGGTGCCTGCTCGGGCGGAAATTCCTCGCCCGTTGTTCCTCTTCTCTTTCAAGTCGGCCAAGGCGCCTCTCCATCTCGTGGAGACGGTGATAGACCAAGTCTTCCCTTCAGTCATATCCTGCCGATCCCCTAGACTCTTTCCCTTGCAAAAGGGGACTAGGAGTGCGGTGGTGACGTCTCGGGGCAGGTTCAGGACTAGGTGCCCGTTGCTCGTGGTTGGGAGCGGCGTTGAGGGCCCGCAGAACGGCCTCTTGAAAATCTTGGAGCTCCGCCCTTGTGACTAGGTGCCTCTCCAGCTTGACGATCCTTATGTGTGGCTCGGCTTACTGGAGAATGAGTTCTCCAGCCGATGACGCTAAGGGGACTCTCTTCGCCTCCTCGGGGAAGGGGATCTTCTGGTCGTCGGTCGACGTGGGGTCCGAACTCTTGAGACCCCTGGGTGCTCAGGTTGATGGACTCCCCCAAGGGCTCACCATCCATTTAAGCGAGTTCGGAGGTCGACCCCCTTTTAGCGATCGGTAATCACTTGACAGAGATCCCACTCGGGAGGACTTTGAGAAGCCATAGAGTCAACTGGAGGATTGTGGACCGCGAACATGGTCCTGATGAGGATGTTGCTTTGGACGACTCTCACTAGAGCCCCCCTGGACAGCCCCCCGAGACCCTGGAGGGGCTTGTTGAGGAGGAGCACCTTGAGTTGGAGGAGGGGGAGGAGGAAGAGAAGTGGTTCTTCGGCTGGAGACCACTCCCTTCCCCTTCTCTTTTGGATGCATGGCTTGAAACTAGTCTCGCTAATGAAGTTAGGTCGGGTTGCTTTTTCGTTTCCCACAGACGGTGCCAATATGTTGTCGCTGAATCTGGTGTGGGGGCAATAGATAGAATTTGTGGATTCTTGAGAAAACGAACAAGGCAAACCTGTTGATCCGTTGACCTTCACCAATGTGTTGACTTGGTCTCTTGCTGCTGCTGCTGACCTGCAAAAAGTGCGAAACACCAGGATGGATCCCGGCGACGCACCTTCCGACGCTCTTATCAGTAATCAGGAAGATTATGAAAGAGCTTTTACTGGAAAAAAGATTGATTACCTTCTTATGGTGGGGAGAGAGGGGTTTTTATAGTCGCCTTAGGGATCCATTTCGAGATAAGAACAAATCTCTACTTCCCGGTGTGGATAGATATAAGTGGTTAAAACCTCCTCTTAGGGATAATTATGAATCTGAATTCTTCTTTATCCTTCTGAACTGGTTTATAACGGGTTGGAACCCGTACCCAGTAAGACAGATCCGTTTATGGGTTATTGGGCTTTGAAGAAAGACCCAATTCCCATTTCAGACCCGTTTGTAGGTGAAATTACCATTTTACCCCTGAGCTTTAAGATTCATGCCCGATTCGAACGGTCCCGATTCAATCCCATTTTTAGCCATATCACTAGTTGACACGGTTGTCTATATCATCTAGATTTTCTACATGCACGTGTATCTTATTCTAGTTTTATTGGTGTTGTGTCATCTGATGTCGATCTGTGGCATAGACGTTTAAGTCATGTTAGTAAGTCTCACCTAAAGAGTTTAGCCTGTAGTGGTGTCATTGGTCATCTTTCTTTTATACATTTGTCTATTTGTCAGGGTTGTAAGTAAAAAAAACACGTAACACTTTCTTTTAATAATAAAAGTACTTCTCAGACCACTCATCCTTTTTAGCTTGTTCATTCTGACATATGGGGACCCTCTCCTGTACCTTTTAGCAAAGACTATCTCTATTATGTTATCTTCATAAATGACTTCACTTAATACATATGAGTTTTCCTTATGCGACAACGATCTGAGATTGCTAACATTTACCACACCTTTACGGCCATGATTCACACTCAGTTCGGTATGGGCATCAAGATTTTTCGCTCAGATGGTGCTTGTGAGTACACTTCCACTACTATGCTAGTCTTATGGCACCCTTTTCCAGCGATCGTGCCCTCACACACATGAACATAATAATGTAGTTGAACGCAAGCATCGTCACATTCTTGAGACTACTCGCGCTCTTCTACTCTCGTTTTCTATTCCCCATACTTTCTGGGCTGAAGGTGTCATGACTTCTGTCAACCACATTAACATCACTCCCTTGTCTATCCTATCTGGTACCACACCAAATAAGGCTCTTCACCACTCCCCACCAGGACTACAGTATACTTTGTACCATTGGTGCACATGTTACATCATTCTCCTTCACACTGAGCGCACGAAGCTAACCGCCCGAGCCACTAAGTGTGTTCACCTAGGTATCAATTTTGAGCACAAAGAATATCTTTGCTATGATCACTTGGCACGTCATCTCCATATCTCCGTCATGTCTCTTTGGTGGAAGACTCCCCTTACTACCTTTCCCCCCTGAGGATATTTACTTTCTCGAGTCCTCGGTTTCTCGCCTACCTCCATGGATACATCTTCACGAATTCCATTTTATCCCACCCCTCTAGCTCCACTCCCACTTCCCATAGAAACTATAACTCCTATCACTCCTACATAGGCTCCTCCTACTCCACTTACATCACCACAGCCACATGCACCCATAGCACCTACATCACCACCACCACAGGAACCTACCCATTCACCTCCATAGCATGCACATCCACCAGCAATCCGTCAATCTACCCGTTCCACTTCGAATATCCCACTAACATGTTTTACACCTGATTTCACTGGTCTTCTTGACCAATTTGTCTTTGCCACCCTTACATCTTACTCTCCCCAGTTCCATGCATACCTCACCTCATACACTCCACACGTGAGCCCAAATCTTATTAGGAAGCTATTCAATATTCGGAGTGGCAGGAAGCTTTTGCAGAGGAATTATGTGCATTTGATCAGGCTGGCACTTGGGATGTTGTTCCCCTACTAGCAGGCGCAAGTGGATCTTCAAGGTCAAATATTGACCTAATGGCTCCATTGAGCGGCACAATGCTCGTTTAGTTGCCCGAGATTTTACTCAGGAACATGACATTGATTATGATGAGACTTTTGCTCCAGTTGCACAGATAACTACATTTTGCACTTTCTTTGCTGTTGCCACCATCCGTAAGTGGCCGTTATACTAGATGGACGTGAAGAATGCCTTTCTTCATGGTACCTTATCTGAGGTTGTGTACATTTAGCCTCCTCTTGGCCTTACCACACCTTCTCGTCATGGTTATCATCTACGTCGAGCTATATATGGCTTGAAACAGGCTCATTAAGCCTAGTTTGAGTGCTTTTGCCGTGTCATCACACATGTACATTTCAACCAAAGCTTATAGATTCTGTAACTCCTATTTTTCGTTTTTCGTATTTTTAGTGTATTTTCCTTCTTTCTTGGATTTTGTACTCTCTTGTATTTTTCTGGACCATATATTGGAGTTGTTTTCAATATATATTCATTTTATTTCATTTTGAGCTCTTTGTGTTTGATTTGTCATCTTCTTGCTTCGTTCTTCATCAATGGTTGTTCTTTTCATTTATTTGATTCTTGTTCTCTTTATTTGATTCTTGGGTGCTCGTGTTCGATTTGGTTGTTCATCCTATTCACAATCCTATTGTTTGAACCCTAATTGATTACCAAAGCCAAAATTTAACCACAATCCTATTTTGAATCCTGTACAAATTGTATCCTAATCAAATCCTATTTGACCAATCCTATTGCTACTCCTAAACTACCCACAACCCAATTACCCAATAACCCATCTCATACTAATATCCCTAATCCCTCTATATAAATACACCCTCAACTCTCACAAACCCTAACCCTCTACCTCTCTCTCCCGGCCTCCACTCTCTCTCCCTCTCCTGCTGATTGTGCCACCCTGATGCCCCCAGCCAGCGCCCAACACACTAGCCGACCACCTCCCCCCCATCGACTGCACACCCGACCCTAGCCCCTCACCCGATCGACATACACCCTAGCCTCCGCACCCATCGAGCACTCATCTCACCTCTATCTCTCCGTTCCCTCCCTCCGATGTCGTCGCCTGCCCCCTGTTGCATCTCTCTCTCTCTCTTTGGTCTCTCTCTCTCTCTCTCTCTCTCTCTCTCTCGCTTGAGAGGTTCGCACGTGGGATCGTGCGAGTGGTTCGTGAGTTCATTGCTTTGGATTCGTGGATTTCGTTCATTGTCCGGGAATCCGTTCCCATTATTCTTGGTGTTCGTTTCATCTTCGGTTAAGGCAAGTAACTTGTACTCAAATTCCTTTGTATGATACAAGTCAAAAATACCGCTTGTAGTGTACTTGGGTTCTAGAGACAAATTGTGTGTGAAACCTTTTGTTGATATTGTCTCTATAGTATTTTGACCATAGTTGCCTCACGGCACATATGACATGAATTAACTTAGGTTTTGCCCGTTCTTGATTTGATCATGTATGTGGGATTTTTTGGTGAGAATTTGGGTATTTGTTGAGATCCATGTGATAGACTTTGCTTTGGATATGTTAATTACCCTATTTCATGATGTTTGGACACTTGGTAGACTCGATTTCATGCTTGGTGGTGTTTGGATCAAGTTTCGTTAGATCTATGTGGATTTTTACTTTTGAGGAAATTCTGTAGTTTTCGATATTCTGTCTTGATCAGTAATTTAGACCATATTAAGGTCAGAATCTTAATTTCAGTATAAAACATGAGTTTTAGAGGAATTCGTCTTCTTTCCAACCCCTCTGACCTTGTTTGATTTCGATTTCGTATGTGTGAGATATGACTATTTTACTACAGAGGTATAGATCTTTTCCAGATTTTATTTTTTGGTGATTTTGATGACTAAGCCATTTTGATACTTGTGCTACACATATTATTTTGATCTAGAACTTTGGTGAGTTTTCTATACTTATTTAGGGATTACCCAGAATTTTGGCGGATTTTATTGATGAGTTTTATATGTCGTTTCATGCTTGTTTATAAAAACTGTACTTGCTGTATTTTACTCGCTGTTCTGTAAAGAATCGTATTTTCACCCTGATTTTTTTGACTGTATGAAAAATATTTGTGAAATATGAAAGTTAGTTTATCTTGTCTATTTTCATTTCCCTTTGGAGGATTTGGATTTCGTTTCGCGGTTTGCGAGATATTACAGTTTTCGTACAGCTGTGTTGGGAATTCCAGATTTGCCAAACTATCATTTCTTGATATTTTCTGATTTTTGATGACTGATCTAATTTCACTGGAAAATTATGATACTTTATATTTTGATACTAGACAGATAGGGGGATACCCCAGATTTTTCTTGGATTTACTTATTGAGTTTTGATGCTGTTTTCTTGACTGAGAATTTGATTTACTGATTTCTGGCTGAACCTAATTTCTGAATTCAAATCAGTTTTGAGTTATGTTTTTGTGAAATACTATATGACTTATTTATACTCGCTGGATTCGGTTGGAAGTCTATTTTCTAGACGTTTTGACGGATTCAGATTTCCATGTTTATAACATTGGGAATTTCAGTTTTACTACAGTATGGTCTTGCAGTCCTGAACTTGAGATTTGGTTATTTCATTCTTTCGTGTGTTACATATTACCCATACATGTTTATCTTACAACTTGAACTTGTCACTTGATCATACCATGATATACTTGCTTGTTTCGTGACACATACATGCTTGTTTGACATTAATAACAAATTAACCAAGCCGGGGTTAAAGGGACAGATCTAATAGTAGATAATTCAGAAACGTGTACTCGGAAGAGAATCTGTTGATTCTATGTGATACTTGAGGCTTGATATTTCACCACTTGAGACTTGGCTTGATACTTGAGACTTGGCCTTATACTTGAGATTTTTCTTGATACTTGATTACTTGAGGCTTGATATTTCACTACTTGAGGCTTAATATTTTACTTGAGGCTTGATACTTGATACTTGATTCTTGAGGCTTGTCCCTGAGTACACTGCTCTATATGGTCCACTATGAAATCTAAAACGAAACTGCATTGACTGTAACAACCATGTGATAAAAGGATGGCACATGAAGTATTACCTAGTTAGTAATAATACAAGATATTTGATACATGCTTACTTGATACTTGATTACATGATACATGAGACTTGATGCTTGAACATGATACTTGACACCTGTACTTGACTACTTGACACTTGTTACTCGTTACTTGATTTCGTGCTACTTGATACATGACACTTGATACTTATTTACCTGACACTTGTTCACTTGACACTTGATACATGCTACATGTACTTGCTTACCTTACCATGCTAGTCGTTATACTTGATATCATGCTTATACCATGTTGTCAGTTAGTTTTTCCCATGTACTTGTATCCTGCATTACAAGCGGCCCGTAACTTGCAAATTGATGGGTACTTGTTTTCTCTTTTTCTCTTCCCTGCAATTGTTAAACTGCAAATTCTGGAGACGGGTTCCAGACGGTATTGGTGACATGAAGTATTAGTACTGGAACTTGTTATTATTATTTCTTGTAGCTTGCTTTGAACAATTGTATTTTGATACTTGGACTTATTCTTGTATTTGGGCAATGTGACCCAGGATTTTGTTGACCTATTCAGATCATGACTATTTGAAATTATATATTTGGTTTCAAGTATTCTTGTAGGTATTTTTGGTTCATATGTGCATGTTGGTTGATACTTCTGCTTCCGACTCTGATGATTTTTGTGAATGTTGTAAAGATTCTTGAACAGCTTATGGATGATGAAAATTATTCGCTGGGCTTTTGTCGCGTATCCGTATTCCGTATTCTCTTTTGGGAAGCGGGGCATGACAGATTCACTCTATGTTTATGTGGTCATCATCATAGGGGATGGTACTTCTACTACTATATATTGATAATATGATATTACTGGAGATGACTCGAAAGACATTGCATCCACTCAGAGATACCTTCACCAGCAGTTTCATATGAAGGATCTTGGCAGATTCCATTATTTTCTAGGTATAGAGATTGCTCAGGGCTCTCGAGGGATACTCATTTCTCATCAGAAATACACAAAAGACATTATTTTCACTGCAACTTTATCGGGCAGTCGATCAACTAATACTTCCTTAGAGCTCCTCCTTAATCCCACTAGATACAGGCAGATTGTTGGATAGCTTGTCTGTTTATGCATGATCAGACCCGATATCGCTCATGCAGTCAATATTATCAGTCAAATTGTTTCAGCTCCTTTATTAGCTCACTACAGTGCTCTTCTGCGGATCCTCAAATATCTTCGGGGCACTATCACTCACTCTTTATTTATGCCTTCTACATATATACTAGAGCTTAGTGCAGATTCTGATTCGGTCTACCACATGTTTCTATCTATTTTTTGATGATTTATTGATCTCATGGCGAAGCAAGAAACATGCAGTTGTTGCATATTCTTCCATAGGAGTACAGAGCGATGCCAGTTACTACTAGAGAGATTGTTCATATTCAGTGGCTATTATCATATATGTGTTTCACTCTTACAGGAGCTACTCTTCTTCACTGCAACAACCGGAGTGTCTTGCACATTGCAAGAAAACCGATCTTTCATGAGCGGACGAAGCACATAGAGATTGATTGCCACTATGTACGTGAGCGCTTTGAGATAGGAACCATTTCACTTCATTATGTGACTTCTTCATAGCAGACATCGGACAACAGACTTCTTCTCGAAATCCCATACTGTCCAGAGATTCCGATATTTAGTGGGAAAATTCACACTGGTAGATCTACCATGAGATTGAGAGGGGGTGTTAGATATATATGGTAGATATATTATTAGAGATGTACGACTGAGATCATTTTCTGTATCCTATATATACTGACCTTTAGTGCCCAATAATATTATTCATCTTTTCTTCCAATTTCTCTCTGTTAACATAACATCGTCCAAGTGGGAGATTGTTAGGATTGATGGATCCAATAGACAAAGCATACGGGTTTAAAGAAGATGAAGAAGATACAAAGCGGTAAGTAACAGAAGCACAACAGTAAGCAAGCAGGATCAGCAACATAGCAAGTTGCAGCCGACTCTCAAACCTGCTCTCTAACTTGCTCGAGTCTCATTGCTGTCGACCGCAACGGTGCACAGGTTACAATAGCGAGTCGCAGGGTTTGAATTACTTTGGGCCTACTTTGTGTTTAGGGCTATAAATATAGATGTAAATCCTAGGGTTTCTTCAACTTCTGATGTCGCGTGTCGTCAAAGATGAAGTGAGAGATTATAAAGAGTTCTCTATTTTGTTTTGAGAGATTTTGGGGGTAGAAAATCTCGTGGTAAAACTTGTGTCTTTGTACTTATGGAGTAAGAAGTATAAGTTACCTCTGCATGCCGTTTTGTTTTGTGTTGTGAGATCTCGCATTTGTGTGAAATCTTGTTATTGATACATCAGGTCTTTGTGGGCATTTTGGGCACTACACTTCAACCCAAAAATTAAAACTGTTAAAATCATATAAGCCTATTCAGTAAAACAAAGTGGATAAAATATCTCATTATCATCCTTAGACGTTTGCCCGAAGAAATGGACACAAGTTTAAATTGAAGTGGATATAGAAAACTATCGGACCAATTCGTATACATAAGGTTTGGGACGTAAGTAAAATGTATTATACCTCTATACTGTGTAATACGGTTTTTGGTTGAAGGCATATTTCAGTCACTTAGATATACCATTCTTTTACCTCTCATTTTCAACTTTCTGAAGTTATCACTTCTCTTATACACAATTCTCAGATGGAAATAACGTCTACTCTTAATCGAAAGGAGCCTCAGTTATATCGCCATTCCGATTAGAAATGATCAAAAGGAATAACGAAAAAAGATTACCATGAATTTGAGATTATTATCACCCCAAGAAACCCATATCAAGAATTCAAGCAAAATTTCAAAATGTACAGAACACCATTACATAAATAAACAGAAACAGGCCAATTCCACAAATTGGACGAAAAATGGGTTTTGCGAGGAGATGGAATTGCAGAACAGACCTGTGTGACCTCGGCTGAAGTTACCCACATGACGACAACGGAAACAATGAGCACCAGCCCTGCATTATACCTCCAAGCCATTCTTTTGGATTCAATCTGTACAACATAGAGCACAACAAAAGAGGAGAGTGCAGGAATTTATAGACAAAAAGGGGCCTTCAATTTTTATTATTATTCCCTCTTCTTCTTCTTCTTCTCTTTTGATTGGGATTTGGGAGAAGAGAGGCAGAAAGAGAGGGAGGAGATTGAGGGAGAGGTGATATTGTTGTCATTTTTTCTAATGGCCGTTAGCTGTTTGATTTTCCCAGGCTTTTGGCTATAACAACTCCTATAAAAAGCACGTAACTTAGGCCAAGTTCTGGGCCCAGTTTGTGCCCAAAATATATTGCTAACATTCATAATATTAAGATTTTAATCCTCCTATGCAACAATGAATGATTTGTATATATATACAGTATGAGCAAAGGAACAATGGTGCATTATTGTAGAAGTTCATATTGCTAATACTGAAAATTAATGTTACATTACATGCTGACATATATCCATAATATTATCGAAACACATTAAACGAAAGAAAGACAATCTAAACCATCCATTTAATACGTGCAATGTTGTAAAGCGCAGGACGTCTTTCATCTGCAAGGCTTCTTGTGGCTGTCACGGATTGTTGGCATTTGCACGTTTTAATAGTCTGGGAACGTCGGTCTTCTACATTGAATACTGCAAATAGCTTTCATGAACAACATTAGACAATTTAGAACAGGGTTTTAAGTATTTTTCTCTCCTAATATATGTATAAATTACTCTGATAAATGACTATACATATAATTCCTTTAAGTAGGTTAATCATAAGATTATAAATGTAGGTTAACCATAAATGTTAAATCACCTTCATTTAAGAAAATTTCCGAATCCACAAAAACATCTCCTAATGTACAAACTCAAAACCAGACCAGATCTGATTTAATTAGTTCCGAAATATAGAACCATGGTTCTTCATGGATCCGAAGTACTAACCAAATCTTAGACCTGACCTGACAAAGCTCAAACAAGACCTAATTCAGCTCAGTCTACTCTTTCTAAAGCATTCTTACACTCGTTGACCATGTCACCAAATGATGTTCTTATAGGTGGGTCATATAGCCACCCGATTGGGAAGAACGCTTTAATTCAGATTCAATCCTCCTTGATTATCTGCTTTACTTTTGGAAGATAATAACAAGGGGAATTCTTTCGCTTGTTTATCTTTTTCCTTTTCCCTTCCCCATGTGAATTCAAGTTTAGTGGTCCCTTAAACACCTTATAGATTGCAACTTCCAAATTGCTGTGGGCATTCAAAGCCGTAGAGATGTTGTTTGTTTATATACCGGAGGATGCAGACAAGTGATACATTCAGGAATAGATTCCATAACTACATATATGCAGCTCATTAGTATAGACAAATTCATGACCTAAATCCCAATTGTGTTTGAAAACACACCACCATACTATATATATACTTGAAAAGCATACGAAACTACATTTACTTTGCTTTTATATTTGCTTTGACTAACCAAACCACCTCGGTAATGTTTCTTTTGCTAGAGAGTTACTTCAGTCATGTGCAAATGTAGTATTCTTTAAAAGAAGATATGAAAGTATATACACTTATGTAGCTATATATCACTTGGGTTATGTGGTGCAAATTAACTGCAATGGCTTATGCTCTCCACTTGTATGCAGAACGCCAAGGATGGAATTCCACATAAAGCAAATTATTTGCAGCGTTGAAACTTACCCTTCAAATCATCATAATTAAATTTAAAACATCGGTGGGTGACAAACTTAGCGAAGAAGAAGAGAAAGAAACTCGGAAGTAAGGTTTAAAAGCTTACGGAGAATCATATATATATACCATTTTGTTTGTAGGAGATGTTAACACAAACTGGGCACAAACATCCGACGAGTAAACTGCGTCGGATTCTCCACATCGTTCACCTGCCCACTCCTGAAATCAAACACCTTCCACTGACTCCTCTCTCCTCTATCGATTCTTCCAGAATTCCAGAAGAAATAGATGCAGTTCCCTTTCACGCCATTCCCGACCCCTTCCCCTCTTAACGAAACAGAGGAACCCCCATCCATCACAATCACCCTCTCCCCTAACCCCTCCTCCATCTTCACCCACATCTTCTTCGCCAACTCTGCTTAAACACCTCAAACTTTTTGAAATTCCTCACATACGACTCCTCCTCCTCATCGAAAACACTTGCAACAATCATAACTTCCCCATTGGACTCCACCAACACTGCGTCATGCCGCTGCTGCTGGTTGGGCTTCTTCAATCTGGGTCTTGTCCATTTCGATGATCTGTGCAGAATCAGTATCAACAGAGAAAAGATCCCAGTCGGAAGAGATGTAATAGAGGAGGTTGTTGGAAGGAATGGCGGAACAGGGGAAACTGGGTAGTTGAATTTGGCTCCAAACTGGGTTACCGGGTTGGACGAAGAAGAGTATGAGTTCCTCGGTGATGATGTAGACAGTGTAATTTGGTGGAGGGGAGATGATTGGAGGGAAGGAGAATGAGGAGAGAGGGATAGGAGGGAGTGGTATGTGAGTAGCAGAGATGGGATTGAATAGCGAGAAGTGGATTGAAGGAGGGGTAGATGATTCAAGGTCGAGCAAGAGGAGCCAGCCATGAGGTGAGGAGGCGGCGTAGGTTTTGGTGGCAGTGGTGGGGGGCCGGGAGAGGAGGTTGCGACGGTTGTGGATAGATTCCCAGGGTGACATGCAGAGGGCAGAGGTGAGGTTGTTGATGGAGGGGTCGAAGGAGATGAACCAGGGGAGGGACAGGAGGGGAGGAGGGGACGGGAAGAAACGCTGGCGGTGGTTGGATTGGATGGTGTGCCAGCGACGACAGACTGCAGCGAAACGGATGTAGTCAGAGACGGGGAGGCGTTGGAGGATGTTTTCCGTGAGGTCTTCTAGGAGGTCTAGCCATGGCACCTCTTCTTGTTCTTCATGTTGATGTGCCATTACTAGTATTAGGTAGTAGTTAGCTAGAAGAAGCAAATTCTGTTATACCAAATGCTCTTCTCTGCTTTGTGGTGTGTATATACATAATAATGCAGGAACGTGGAAGTAAAGCATTTAAAGCTTGCGTTTTATCATGTATATGCATGCTACATGTAGTAAAATCTTTAATTTTGTGGATGGTCCATTACATGTTTTTAACTGACCATTGATGAAGATGGCAACTCTCATGCCATCCTATTCCCAGAGTTTCTCTCTCTCTCTAGAAATTTCTAGAGAGAGAAACTAGATCTGAAAAAAATACCCAACAAAAAACTCTAGATCTAAAATCTTAGGGGCGGCGGCGGCGGCGGCTGGCCCTCATCGCCGCCCCCCCTCCTTACCCTTCCTCCATCCTCCGCAGCGACGAGATCGAGGTTCGCTCCACGAAGACGAAGGTCGCGCTCACCGTCCAGTCGTGTCGTCGCTCGCTGAGTTGGTGCCTTCCCTCTTCTTCCCGGTGCGCCGCCTTCACGGCAGCCAAAGTCGGAGCTCTAGCACGATGAAGGAGTTGCCGACCCAGATCGTGGAGGCGGATGGGCGTTCCGCTGCGCTGCCGTCGATGCGTTAGTCCTCCTTCGCCAGAGCAGTGCCCCCGTAGCCGAACGCCAGGTCGTCGCCGAACACCGTCGCATCAAGCCGTCGTCGTGGATTTCAGCTGGCTCCTCAGTCGCGGAACGATGTCTTCGTCGCGCCAGAGCATTCTCCCGCGCCTGTGGTCGCGATCGCTTTGGATCTGGGCGATGGCGAGGTGCCCCCCCCCCCCCCCCCCCCCCCCCCCAAGTACATTGTATTGCACGATTGTGGAGCTTGGGCCGGAAGATGGGGTCCCACCATGATGTGCGCTAACTTGTTTGGGTGTCCAACGATGTCACCGGTGCAGTCTTCACAGTGCCTACTATCAGGTTATTAAGCTTTCTCTAGCTTAGACCACTGTCTCGTAATAGCGTCACCTCTTCCCTCGATTTGGAAGTAAGAGTCGAGATGAGTCAGTGTGGTGAGAAATTGCCTGAGAGACCTAGAGCGTGAGAGAGGTGAAGGTATCCTCTCCACGGCTCTCTCCTGGAGCATGGTGTTTGGTGGAGTGAGCGAGATAGTTGTTTGGTGAGAAATCGCCTGAGAAAGCACAATCGTGTGAGAGGTAAAGGTATCCTCTTCATGACTATCTCTTTGGTAGCGGCTGTGGGAGCTGTTGGCGCGTTTGTAAGATGAATGGTGGAGATGGTGGGAGGGTGTGATCGCTGTGCATGTGCCGTGGGGTCAGAATTCGGTCTGCGGGGCTTGGGCCCAAAGATGGCATCCCCCCAGCGAGGAGAAGGTAGGGATCAACGGGTGATAAAATCCTGCTAGACTAGTTTCAGGTGGGTGTGCATGTGCCGTGGAGACATTGTACGTAGCTAAACCGACGTACATACAATTTTGCTGGACCGAGCTTGTTTGTTGGCCCACCCTTCATTGTTGGAGGGATTTGTTGTTTGTACAGGTCATGTTGCTTCATGTATGTTTTATTTTCTGTCTGTAGGATGTAATCTGGCCCAGTTCTCTGGGTTTGTATCGTTAATTTCTTATTAATGAAACAAGGTGGCCATATTCCACCTTTTCCTTAAATAAAAAGCTGACCATTGATGAAAGAAATCGACATGAATAAACACACTAATTAACGAGTTAAAGTGAGATATCTCTAATATTATAATAGAAGAAGGCCTTAGTATCAGAATGTTTTACCAAAACGATAGCGAGTTTGGTTAAAACCTCATCGCTATCTTAGATAGTGAGTGTATGGTTATGTGTTTGAAGAAAAACATCAAGTATAGACTCGATATCTCAGATAGCGAGTATGTTTATACAACACTCACTATCTCAGATAGTGAGTTTTTAGTTGTGTAGAAAATTTTCCAATCGACCCTCGCTATCTCAAATAGCGAGTGTTTGTACCACACTCGCTAACTGGGATAGCGAGTGTAAGGTCTTGAAGAAAAATTCCCCAATCGATACTCACTATCTCAGTCAGCGAGTGCTTTTGTACTAAACTCGCTAACTGAGATAGCGAATGTCGATTGGGAAATTTTTAAAGACTGTCTATTTCGCTCTCCCTCACTTCTCTCTTTCCATTCCCTCTCTAACTCTGAAAGAAACAAAAAAAGAACAAATCCTAGCCTCCCAAATTCGTTATTTCACCGATAAAATCCGTCCAAAATCTATTGAGATCAAATTCATCGCTCGCAACCCTTTCTACTACCACTCTTAAAAGCCTAAACCCATCATCGAAGATCCCGAATTGCTCAATATTTTCGATCATAGATTCGAAGGTAAGATTTGTATAACCTTTTATCTTCTTTCATAAATGTAACATGGAGATTATGTACTACAACCCGATAACATCAGAACTTTTTGATATAGTCAGAACCATTTAAACTGAATTACTATGAAGCAGAACAGGTGCACTATGTTAGCAAAGACAATCTGACTTACCTCCAGCTATGTCTATAAATAAGGGACTCGACGATGTTTTCTCATTCGCACCAAAATTTCAACATTTCATTATTACTCTACTGCGGTTCACGTGGCTTTGAGCTTACTGCATGTTAAATCCAGTTAGAACACGAATTTCATAAAACAGAAAATGCTAACAATATTTGTGAAGAATTACAAATATAGGAAATGAAAGAACAAACCATACAGTGCAATACAAAGTCGAGATTTTAATATCTCTGTCTGTAAAGCAAAATTCTCCCCGTAGTATGACGGTGGTTGACGTTGCCTCATAGGATACAACTATATTACCTTTCCCTGAAGAGCAGCATCCTAACTTTAGAGATTTCAGCGAACCGGATCTGTGTTGTATTCTCATACTGAGACTCAGAGGAGGAAGAAGAAGAAGGTTCAGAATGCTTTTGAAAACTGTGTCTACTGGCAGACAAAAGTTGCTGGTTTTAAATGAGTCTGAGAGTAACTAAAGGGTCCATTACTCTGTAATAGCAGAGTAATGGCCCATTACTCTGTAACAGTAGAATATTGGTTCAAAGACGTAATTGATGAGCCATTACTCTGCTGTTATAGAGTAATGGTACCAGCAGTTACAGAATTTGAAAAACCTCAACAGTAACTGGAAAAAAATTTGGAGTTGGGCAAAAGAAAATATAGGCTAGAGCCAAGCCAAGCCAAGCCGAAGCCAAAGCCGAAGCCTGGTTCGGCGCGCGCGCGCTTGTGTGTTTGTTATTTTGGCTAGGTCATCTCCCTACTACACGTTAGTGGTCACCCCAGGGCTACGTCCTTTAGTCCATTTCTTTAGCTTATATACTAGAGAATGTCTTTCCCATCTTTCGATGTGGGATTATTCATTCCAACTGTGTAACACCCTACATTTTATTTTAAATTAAAAATGCATTTTTGATTATTGAACGTACGATGCACGTGCAAATTTTTATTCCCATTTTATTACTCTCATTATCTATTTTTAGCATGCATAATTTTATTTAGCTTTTTTAGTTAATTCATGGACCTAAAGATTAAATTCTAGCCCATTAGGAGAAGAGCCCACTAGGATAATTAAATTAATTAATTAGAAGAGAGCCCATGAATCAAGCCCATTAGTAAAAATCACAAATTAAGTTGAGCTTGGACTAATACATGACAATTTACAACTTTTAGTATATATTTAGAGTTATAGAAAATTGTATTTAATTTGATTGCGCATGTGTGCATATGCACACATAGTAGGACCGGTTTTTGAAGCACTAGATTGGCCGATTTTGCCATGAGGAGGAGGGGAGTTAGAGCTTGTAATAGTGGGGAGATGAAGAGGTGGGAGTTTGGGAGTTAGGACATTGGAGAGTTTAAGGGAGGAGTTAAGAAAATGAAGAGTTGATGAATTTAAAGGAGAGAGTTATTAGGTGGAGAATTATGCATAATAGACCCTAACCATACCCTATAAATGGGAGCTTATTTCTTATTTCTCCTTTGAACCAAAAACATAATCAAAAGAAAAGAAAGAAAAAGAAAGATAGTAGAATGTTCACATTTTGGAGAAATTCTTGCTTTGGAGGCTTGCTAGGAGAAGACAAGAAAGTGCATGTGGAACTAGGAACTAGAAGAAGTCTCTTCCATTAGGGGTTTTCATTCTTCAATTAAGGTGGGTGATCTCTTTCTTTCTAAAGTAGGACTTTGCATGCTAAATAATTAAAAGAGTAGTATAAATTGAATGAGATATATGTAGAATTTATGCAAGCATAATATGCAATGATCTTGTTAAGACTTAGTAAACAAATTGTTACCATGCTAATTAAAAAGAAGAGTTCAACTAAGGGAATAATTATATGGACCATGTTAGAATGTTTGCAAATTTATGTTTGTCAAATGTATAATAGGTATGTGTAATTGTTAGAGAATATTGTATTTTGACACATGCTTTAGGAACATGATGCTTAAGAAGAAAAAGAAAAGAGGAAAAAAAAATTTTTGTTAATGACATGTTGACATATGTTAAAAATACAAGTTTTCATATGAAAGAAACCCTTGAGATATCCATGGTTGATTTAGAGACACATTTGGTTTTTAGTACAAAAATTTTGATGGACTTAGAGCATCCACAGTCGTTGATGGTAAAAATATGCATAAATGGATAAATGGATATAGCAATCTCTCATTTTGCTGCAGTCGTAGAATGCTATTTTTACCTTTCTAAATTAAAATAATAACAGACGGTGGTTCATGTTCCGTTGAAGAGAAAAAAAATAAAAAAAACATTTAAAAAGGTGGGACGACAAATCTTGTTCCGTCGGAGAGAGAAAAAAAATTAAAATGGTGGGACGGCACTTCAAGTGCCGTCCGAGGGAAAAAAATCGTACTCGAAGTGCAAAAAAAAAATACAAAAAAATTACAAAAATTACAAAAAAATTACAAAAAAATACAAAAAATACAAAAAATTACAAAAAACTACATAGAGGGTGGGACGACACTTCAAGTGCCGTCCGAGAGAAGTGGGGTTTTTTTTTGGTTTTTTATTAGGAATTTTTTTTTTTGAGGGACGGCACTTCAAGTGCCGTCCGACCATTAAAAAAATATTTTTTTTTGTGCGACAGCATTTCAAGTTCCGTCTCTCATATATGCATATTTCTCATTTCCATTCTCATTTATAGCAATCTCCTGTAGCGATTTATGCATAATATGCATATTTGGCCAACGACTGCAGCGCCCTTTTTAACCAAATATGCATATTATGCATATTTAGCAAACGACTAAAGATGCTCTTAAACTAGTTTTTAATAAACATGATTTCTACATTTTCGAGTTTTGAGAAAAAAAAAGCAATTTTATAAAGAAGGGGAAAATCCATTAGAAAATGAAGATATATCCTAAAAATAAGTTGAACTTGTTGATTAGTATTTTTTTAAGTTTTCATCTCAGTCCAAAAGTGAGGTTTATTCCAATATCCTAAAGGATTGGATTATTGAGTAAACAAGTTTTATTAAAAGAAACCAAATTCAGACTAGTATAAACAAAAGTATATTATTATAACTCTTGAATAGAAAATACACTTGGACTTAGTAGTTAGCCAGTGCAATACAGAGCTTTGTTGAAAGAGATCCAAGGTTCAAAACTTGATAGTCACATTCACTTTTGTTTTTTTTTAAAATTCCGAAAAAACTGAAGCTTGATTTAAAAGGATTTTGGCATATGAAATTGACACAAAGTCCACAAGGACTTTATGGCTAGCGGGATTGGGTTCTGGGTGCTGGCTGTTGTTGCCGGTAGGTAGTGGGTTCGAAACCCAGGCCCCCCCTATTTTATTTTTCTTTGTTTTCTTATTCATTTCAGTGAATTGGATTTTATAAGGAAATTTTAATTAAAACCTCATTTTGATTATGAAATGGAATAGAATTTAGTAAATATAATTTTAGAATTTCTTTTGCATATTTAAGAATTTAAAGAGGAGAAATTGAAATAGCAATTTGGTTGTGATTAGAATTTAATTAATAACGAGCATGATAGTATTTTTAGAAGAGTAAAATATTGATTGTGTGAGTTAAATTTTTATTAGAAGAAATTATACACTTGTTTTGGTTTAAAAATATTTTAATGTGAATTGATCCATTGTGATAACTTAGATTTGTTATAAAATTTCATGTGATGAAATTGTATTCTTGAAAGGAATATTATATTTATAAAGAATATGAATGAATAACCAGATCATGAATAGTGTGAAAACTAAGAAATGATTACTTTGTGAATAAGTGCTAATACAAGATTTTGATCATCTGTGAGTAAGTTGAAGATGAAAATATCTAGGTTTAAGACATGTTTATTAAGGGTATGTGTACCCATGGATTCTTGTACATGAAGTAGTTATGATTTAGAGTTAGTGAGACCTCGAATACCGGCTCTATTGATTGGAAAAGAGATGAAATATATCTTAAGATATGGCCATGGAGCTATCTCGTATTGTGTTGATTAAGTCCAGTAGGAGGTAAGACTAATTCTAGGTTGGAAGAAATTGTTCATGTCTTGAACTAAATAACTAGACACATAAATGAAGATGCAGTATGACCTAGGCAAACGTAAGTGGGGTACTCTATATAGTTGGGCGGTGGGCTCGTTGCGGCGGTTCATTGGGACTATAGACCCAATTGGTGGACTGTGGTTGCTCCGTGGGAGACGGGCTTTTATTTTTTAAATCTGGAACTTTGCGTAGTCGGGCGGATAGTTTGCCGTTTTCCATGTATATACGTATACCGGAGCTAGAGGGGCACTTGCGGGAGGTTTGCACGATGAGGAGCCTGTATAACAGTTAGGTGGGGGATTTGTTGTGGCAGTTCCCCGGGACTGGGATCCGTACTCGTGGAACGTCTTAACTTTGTCTTATTACTGGATAGTTGTCATGGCAAGGGATCGAACCCTTCATTGTAGAGTACGTAGGCGCTTGCCCTCGGACCTATGTAGTATGGGATGCATAGAATCCGAACAAGTGTGCATTAGTGTCATCCTAGTATAGAAATGTGTGCATTAGGCATTAAGGCATGGCATACACTTACATGTTTAGCGTAGTCACGATTTAACACTTTATTATTTCATTCAACTCTTGTGATTTGTTAAAGTAATGAGATAATTATATGTATGGCATAAAGAGGATAGCCGAGTATAATATTTTTCGTTAGTTGTAAGTGACTGACGTGCCCACAACTTAATATGCATGTAATGGACTATTCATGAAGGAATAAAGATATTATGCAATCGATGACTCATTTTGATAATGTTGTATAAGTTGTATTTTGCTTTCAATGTTGTAATCTTTTTATTCTTCCGTTGTGTAAACAAAAGTGTATAGAACTCTAATTGTATAAAAAAGTTTTAAATTCCTTATAAAATTGTACGAAGTGAAGTAAAGATCCTGTGAAATCTCGAATTCGATCTTATTTGGAATTCGGGGCGTTACAAACTATCCAAGTTAGTACATTTTGAGTACCCAACTTTGGACCTACATTTCTCATTCATACGTAAACTGTTTTGGCAAGTGAGTACATTACGGAATAGTACTCGACGAGAGGAACATGACTCAACAACATAAGCAACAGGAGTAGTTTCATTATCTTTGGGAACAACAAGAACAATAGTTTTAGGGATGACTGTCATTATATTAAATTTGAACAGTCCATCCTTTACATATCCTTTACCCAAGTACACCCCATTCTTAGACAATACAAAATTATCAGAAGCAAGAACAACTTTAAATCCATTCTTGCTTAGCAAAGATCCTGATACCAAGTTATTTCTAATATCTGGAACATGCAACACATTTGTGAGTGTTAGTTCCTTACCTGAAGTCATCTTCAGTACTATCTTCCTTGTTCCTGCAATTTTGGAGGTGGAAGAATTACCCATAAACAGCTGTTCATCCTTGTTGCACTTCTGGTATGAAGTGAACATTTCCTTGTCCGAGCATATGTGCTTGGTGGCCCCAGTGTCGTACCACCACTTTCGATGATTGCTCCTCATCAGATTCACCTCTGATACAATAGTACAGAGGTCCAGGTCAGAGAGACCAGTGGACAAGTTCTCAGCTATGTGTGCATGGGATCTTTCAATCCCTTTTGCCTGTCTAGTTCCAGCACGGTTTTTGTCCTTGTTGCGGCATTCAGAAATTTTGTGGCCCAGCTTACCACAGTTGTGGCATTTTCCAGCAAACCTTTTTACTGTCGGTTTTTTGTTCGAGACCTATGGCATGAACTTTCTCTTTTTGCCTTTTTGTTCATGCTCCACTATGTTTGTCTTTTCTATGGACTGATTTTCATAGGACCTGTCATCCTTGCGATTATCCTCTTCCATACGCAACCTGACAATGAGGTCTGCAGGAGATATCTCCTTTCGCTTGTGCTTGAGGTAGTTCTTGAAGTCTTTCCATCCAGGTGGAAGCTTCTTGATGAACGCTGTAACCTGGAATGGTTCGCACAACATCATATTCTCTGCAGTGATTTCATGCATTATCACCTGCAGTTCCTGGATTTAACTCACAACTGTCTTGGAGTCAACCATCTTGTAGTCCAGAAATTTGCTGGCTACAAACTTCTTGGAGCCGACGTCTTCTGTTTTGTACTTCTTCTCCAAGGACCCCCACAGAAGTTTGGAAGTCTTGAAGACATAGTAGACGTTGTACAACGGGTCTACCAAGCTGTTCAGGATGTAATTTTTGCAGAGATAATCACCCTGAGTCCATGCATCAACTACCACAATGGAGTGTGCATCCATAGGTGCCAGTATAGGGGTAGGTTCAGTGAGAAACCTGTCCAGCTTCAAGGTGGTCAGGTAGAACTGCATCTTCCCTTGCCACTTCTTGAATCCAGTTCCATTGAACTTCTCAGATTTTTCTCCCACAGTTATGTGTGTGGGCAGAACGACCGTCTGTGCCGTAACCAATTGTGCAGTCACAGTTTGGGTCACTTGTGTTTGTTCACTGATAAGTCCACTGACATTATCGTTCTTTGTGTTTTCCATTTTTGAAACAGTTGAAATAGAACTGTTAGTTGTTTTGTTTTTCCAAAGTGATAACAGTACCTGTAAAGAATCTTCAAAAAAACTGTTAGAATAGAGGAAAAATTTTGCTTTAAGATTGTTAGAACACAAATTTCATAAAATAGAAAATGCTAACAATATTTGTGAAGAATTACAAATACAGGAAATGAAAGAACAAACCATACAGTACAATACAGAGTCAAGATTTTAATATCTCTGTCCGTAAAGCAAAATTCGCCCCGTAGTGTGACGGTGGTTGACGAATTGTCTCACAGGATACAACTGTATTATGTTTTCCTGAAGAGCAGCACCCTAACTTCAAAGATCTCAGCAAACCAGAGCTGTGTTGTATTCTCAAACTAAGACTCCGAGGAAGAAGAAGAAGAAGAAGGTTCAGAATGCTTTTGAAAACTGTGTCTACTGGTAAAAAAAAGTTGCTGGTTTTATAAGAGACTGAGAATAACTGAAGGGTCCATTACTCTGTAACAGCAGAGTAATGGCCCATTACTCTGTAACAATAGAGTAATGGTTCAAAGACGTAATTGATGAGCCATTACTCTGCTGTTACAGATTAATGGTACCAGCAGTTACATTTGAAAAGTCTCAACAGTAACTGGGGGAAAATTTGGAGAGGGGCAAAAGAAAATATAGGCCAGAGCAAAGCCAAGCCAAGCCAAGCCAAGCCGAAGCCGAAGTCGGGCCGAGCGCGCGCACGCGTGTGTGTTTGTTATTTTGGTTAGGTCCTCTCCCCACTACACGTTAGTGGTTACCCTAGGGCTATGCCCTTTAGTCCATTTCTTTAGCTTATATACTAGAGAAAATTTTTCTCATCTTCCGATGTGGGATTATTCATTCCAACTGTCCAAGTTAGTACATTTCGAGTACCCAACTTTGGACCTACACTTCTCATTCATACAGAAACCGTTTTTAGCAAGTGAGTACATTACGGAATAGTACTCGACGAGAGGAACATGATCCAATCAATTTTCGGTGCTGCCGGTGGCCGGATCCCATCGGAATCCGGCCCGGAAAATATGCAAAAACTTTTTCCAACAAATCCTACACAGATAGAACCTAAATTCTTTTTCTTGTGAACCAAATGAATATATACCATACTCTATAAGTGGCACAGGGTTCAAATTCTCTATATACCATAAAGAAAAACGATCAACTGCGAGATGTCTTTTCTAGTCTATATATTGATGTAGACCATGCATTTTGGAAAGCATTCATCTTAGGGTAATGGAAATGGTATTTAGCCAAATGAATATATATCTTACTCATGTTGTTGGTTCCTTAGATCAGCAGGGAGTGCCACAACTCGTAATGCTATTAGTGGAACACATACACTACAAGCATAAGAAACTTTCCAAGAATTAGAACCAAGAACAAGCCACCATAATAATCGCAAGATCTCACAAGAACTGTGCAGAGATAATCAATAATTCTTATTCCTCAAGAAATACAAAGATTATAAAGACATTACAACTCTCATTATCTCTCACACATTTGAAACACTCGGCACTTACCTCTTTTGAAGTTGAACAATGATAACAGTTCACCTTTGATCTCCAATCTCATTAGATTAACCCTAGAGTTAACATCTACTGCTATATATATAGCCCCCAAGCAAATCTTAAAAGATATATAGAAATACAACTTGTTGGACCCGAACCTGAAGCCCAAATATAACATACAGTGTCGTTCGCGGTCGAACGCACCCCGTTGCGGTCGACTGCAATGAGTCACACCAACTAGACGGTCGACGGCACAGTGAACTGTCGACTCTCTGTTGGAACCTTGTACTCTTGAATACCAGCACAGTCGACCACAACTCCTCCAACTCCCTTTCTTCTAGCTATTGTTGCCTTCTCTTGTTGTCTTTTTCTTCTTCTCTTCTTCTCTAACTTCAAGAACTCTCATGCCTATGTGTATTTGAGGCCACAATCCTAATAATCTTCCACGTGGACTAAATACACAACACTTCAAAGTTATTGTAATATTTACCTCACATTATATCTTCCAGTCTCCCACTCTAATGAAAGACCCAAGTACTCCCTACTCATGAAGAGCACCTCCTTCATTCCACGTGGAGTGCATCAGCCACCTCTCATCACCTCATGAAGGATGTGCCCCACTAATCGCATAGGGTACGTGTTAGGATTTTGGCCTCAAATACACTTAGGCATGGAGTACTTGAATTGGAGAAGAAGAAGAGTAGACGACGACAGCAAGAGAAGACAACAGCAAGTAGAAGATGTGCAGTCTGGAGAGTTGCAGTTGACTGTCCTGTGGTGCGGTCAACCGATCACCCGACCTCAACTAGGCTTCTAGGTATCTTTGAATGTACAAGGTGTAACACCCCACAAAATAAAATGATTAATTTGCATTATTAAATAATATTAAATTGGTTAAGTTGACTATTTTGACTATTTTCTTGAAATCACATGCAAAGTAAGAAAATTTTGGATTCTTAAAATTTTATGGTTAATGATTGATTTTTCTTATTTATTTATTGTATTTTAATTTCAGATTTATTTGAATTAATTGGGCTATTTTATGACTTTGTTAATTTTACACGTGCAAATAATTTTTTGGTGCAAATCTCCAATTTAAAATTCTGAATAAATTCTCCTATTTATAATGGAGTATATCCTAAATTTTGTGATTTTTCTGAATGAAGAAACTATTTTTATAAATACTTCGAAAGAGAGGGGCTTTTATGTAAAAAGCCGATTGGATCTCAAATAAATAATGAAAATTCGTTTTTGCTACTTTTTGGGCTTTCCAAGATCATTATTAAAGATTAGATTTATTTAATATTTATTTAGAGTTGATTTGGTAAAGATTTAAACAAATATGGTATTTTCGCAAATATGAAATTTAAGTTGGACCTTGTGCAAATATTTTTCTTGGAAACTAAAATTCAGATATTTTTTTTGGAAAACCTAATATTTATTAGTAGGTATTATTTATGAATTTTCTGGATTTTTCTGATATTTATTTGGCATATTTGTAAATATTACAAAGAGAGGGACTTTTGTGCAAAATTACTACTTTGAGTACAAATCCATTTTTTTTAAATTTCTGAGCTATACTTGATGGCTGGATAACTCATTAGTAAAGGGATATGATTTGATTTTAATTTATTTAACTTATTTAACTACTTTATTAAAGAAATGTCTATATATGTACATGAATAATTTGTTGAGGGATATTTCCATAAACTTGTAAAACCCTAAAAACTCAGATTTTCGGCTATACAATGGCTGCTACAGCAGCCCTCCCTTTGCACAAAACAAAATATGTTGGAGTTTCGAAGTAAGGATCTTGGATTTTTGCGAAAGGGATGACTTTTTCTTATTCTTTATTAACTTGGTTGATTTCTTCATTGAGGTGAGTGACATATGTTTGATTTGTTGTTGTTGTATACATGTTGTATGTGATGATTTGCCTATTAGAAATCATGTTACGGGATTGTATGGTGATGTATTAAATTATTAAAGGATGGATGAATAAAGATTCAATCTTTTCATGAAAACTATGCTATCGATGATTAAAACCATATATAGATGACTTGAGATTATTAAGAACCTAATAAAAACCATGGGTATGTTTTTTTTTATTTCGTATGCATGCTGATTTGGTCATATATAATGGATCATAAGGCTTAAATTACTTAAAGTAAACAAAATTGAACATTTACTGTGTATACATATGCATATGATATGTTCTTGATATTTTAATGAGAAAAACTTGATGTATGATTATTATAATTGCATATATTCATGGGTAAACTACTGTAAGTAGTTGTATGTGTGTTTAATAAATTACAAGAAGGGTTTATGGATTAAAAAGATCAAATTTTGAGGGTTGGAGGATTTCTTGATTTCGGGTCTGAACATACACAGGCTGAAATTGGACCTTTGCATTTTTATGATGTTTTCGATTAGATCTTGAGTTATTTTAATACTAAGATTTTTTAAACAAAATACTACTTATAATTAGTGATTTCTTGATGTTCTAACTAGTGCAAATACCTATATATACATATATGAATATGTTTTACTATTTTGAAGAAGTTTTATGAAAATTTGTTCTTTTATGAATTTGATGAGATTTTGATTAGTTTTATAAACTCCAGTATATTAGAAAAGTTGTATTTGATCATCTCAGGAATTTTATTTTACAAATTTATGATTTTACAAAGATTTAACGAAATATCAGTAAAAAGGTGTACGAATATTAAAGCTGTCAATGTTGAACATGTCGGTCGACCGTCAAGATTTTACACATGAATTGACAGTCGACTGTCAATTAGTTGATTTTGGAATTTTTGCATGCCGATCGACCGTTGCTTTTTGAACTGGTTTGGCGGTCGACTGTCAGCTGTGCTGATTGATTGTTTTCTTGAGTTTTGTCGTTTTTCTTGAATAGTTATTTCTTCAAACTTATGGGTTATTAATCTACTGTTTTAGATGATATTTTTTCTACAGATTACAGTATTTTACAGAGAGTTATATTTTGATTATAATAGAATTTAAGTTGTATTTCTATAACTTTATAAAGTGAAATGTATACGGTTTCGAAGGGATTGATGTCTACGACTTCAAAATATGATTCTCAGTTATTTAATGGACTTAGTATTTTATTTCAGTTCTGAAAATTTGTGAGTATATTGAATGAATTTGGATTTTGTTGATTAAAGGAGTTTTCTTAATATAAACATTTTGATAATAGAATTAAGAGTTCTATTGAAAGATTTGGTGTTGATATTCAATTTGTGAGTCTCTAGAGGGTGAGTAGGGACCCTAGTACACTGGCAGATGCGATTTTTGTGATTTGGCCAGTTAGGGCCTTGTTGTTGATCAGTTAAGTCCGGTAGGGTACACCAACTCTAGGAGATTCGTAATTAATTAATTAACTTAATAAGATAAGGATAGGCACTAGATGATGATATGATGAAATGGGTGCAAACATGGGTTATGGACCTCAGTATGATTTACAGTATGAGATAATCCCTGGAATTATTGAGGTGTGAGTGAAATAGTCTCCGAAATTACCTGCGGTGTGGGATTGATCTCCGGAATTATCGGGGTCGAGGCGACGCTCATGGGGTATTTGTGTGATAAGGTACCAAAGCTTGCGGTGAGGGGTATTCTCGAAAATTTCCAGGTGTGAGTGAAATAGTTCCGAAATTATCTGTGGATAGAGATTGACCTCCAGAATTATCGGGGCATGTGCTAGATACTTACAGATTATCTAAATGTCATAGTAGTCATCGTAGTAGGATTAGTTACATAACGAGGGATTTAATCCTATAAAGTGGAGAACGATAAGGGCTTGTACCGGACCTATGTAGTATGGAATGCATAAAATCCGACAAGTATGCATTAGAGAGTCATCATACTGCATTTGTGTTTTCTTGACGTGGTTTTATGCATGATGTTTTTTTGTTTTTCTACACTTAATACTTAGTCTAGTTTCACTCGATGTTTTCATATTTTATTTATTGTTATTTCATGTTCCATTATTATTACTGTTGATATATGTTGTTTATGACTTTATTCTTTATGTTTTAATTATGTTGCATTTCTTTATATGTCACTCACACCGTTATGGCTGACCCCTGTAGTTTTGGGGGTTAGGGTTATCTCTAGCCTCAGGTTTTACAGGTAGGTACCGTTAGCTTGGGATTTGGATGCATGTGGTAGAATGATAATATGGCTTATGTAAATCATAAAAGAATATGTTGTAAAAGAAAGAAATTGTAATCACGGTGTTTAATTTTCCGCTGTGCTTTGTAAACAATTGATGTAATAAAAGGTTTTAAATTTTCCTATATTTGGTTTCTATGTTTATGGTTACATTATAGTTGATTCTGGAAATTGTGCCATGTATTTCTAATATTATTTATTAGAAATTCGGGAAGCTACATAGGGTTCAACAGAGAAGGGGACGGTCGACCGTGCAGTCGACCTGATCATGTCTCGGGTGTGGGCTTTACAAGTTTGCGGTCGACCACCCTGGGGGTGCGGTCCACCGACAGCGGCGCTGTGTGTTTTGGGCTGACGAGTTTAAGGCCCAATAAGCTGGATTTGTGTTTATCTTTTAGGGTTTACTTGAGGACTATATCTATGGATGTAAACTCTAGGGTTTAGATATCTTTGAGATCAAGAGATGAGCCGTTATTATTGTTCAACTTCAAGATGAGATTGTGTCGAGTGTTTCAAAGGTGTGAGAGAGAGAGAGAGAGAGAGAGAGAGAGAGAGAGAGAGAGATTGAGAGTTGTAATCTCTTTTGTAATCTTTGTATTTCTTGGGGAATAAGAGGTATTAGTTATCTCTCCATATTGATTGTGTTCTTGTGAGTCTTGCATATATCGTGGTGGCTTGTTCTTGGTTCATCTAAGTCTTGATAGTTTCTATTGCTTGTGGTGTACTTTCGCTATTAGCACTACGAGTTGTGGTAAATTCTTCAACAAGTGGTATCAGAGCTCTAGGTTCGAGATGGCCGATAGCAAGTCGAAGATCGGGAGGTTCGATGGGAGTAACTTTGTGATGTGGAAGATTCAGATGATAGCGTATCTTCGTCAAAAAGATCTTGATGGTCTGTTGTATGATGAGAAACCGGAAGGTGGAGACAAGGATGCAAGATGTTGGCAAATTGGAATCGTTTGGATCAGAAGGCGCTAGGGCAGATTCAGTTGGGGCTGAGTAGGAAGTCGTTATTTCATATCTCGAAGGCAAAGACCACAAAAGAGACTATAGAGATTCTCACTGATATGTATGACAAATCGTCAGCATCTAATCAGATTCTTCATCTGTAGGAATTGGTTAATATGAAGTTAAGGGAAGGGAGTTCAGTAGCAGAGCATGTGAATAATTATTGTATTGTTTATAACCAGAAGAAAGCTGCAGGTTTAAAGTTTTCAGAGAGAGGACAGTCATTGTTACTTCTATCTACTTTATCCGATAGTTATAATACGGTTGAACAGACTATTACAGGCACTATAACAGATTTGATGACTCTACAGGATGTGGTAAGTAGCATTCTGAACGAGGAGGTGAGAAGGGTGAGAAACAGGGGATATCCTTCATCATCTTCTAGAGATTCTTTAATGTCTGTTATGAGGAGACGTGGGAGATCTAAGAGTAGTCGAAGAAGAAAGGATCAGAATAGTTCATCTGAGAGTGGGTCTAATGACAGCAATGTGGGACATGGACTTGATTGCTGGTATTGTCACAATAGAGGTCACATGATGCGCAGTTCCAAGGCTTATAAGAAGAGGAATCAGGAGAAACCAAAGAGAGATATCCCAAAGAAAGCTCAACTGGGGCTTATTAAAGAGTTATGCTTATCAGCTTGGGAGGAGTTGGGCACTCAAGATTGGTGTATTGATCCGGGAGCTTCTTTTTATTGCACTCAGAGGAGAGAGGTGTTTGATGACTACAAGGAGGGCTCTTTTGGAGATGTGATCGTGGGGAACGGTCACTGGTGTCCTGTACGTGGGATTGGTACTGTTCGCGAGAAAGCCAATAATGATCAGTGTGTTGTCTTGCGGGAGACAAGGCATGTTCCAGACTTGAAAGAAAATCTTATCTCGATTGGAAGGCTAGACAAAGAGGAATTGTGTACTACAGCTGGTAGTGGGGACTGGCGTATAACTGCAGATTCAAGGGTGATTGCAAAAGGAAAGTTTAAGGGAATGCTATATTTTCTTAGATACGTGAGGGGTGTTTCTCCTGTAGTTAACTCTCAGCCAAAATCGAGTAGTAGGTTGTGTGAGGTGCAGCCGAGTTCTTTCAGTTGTGTAAGGGAGGTTACTAATTTAGTGGAAGGTACTGGCCATGGAAGTGATCCTAGAGGGCAAGACGTTGCTGCGGTGAGAGTACTTTGCTATATGGCAGTCGAAGCTTCAAGTTGCTCTTGTGAGGTAGAGAGCACTGGTATCGATATGCAAGGTGATGTCGATTAGGGTAACCGAAATGGGACTGTAGGAGTTGAACAGTCTGTGGATTTTGTGGAGGTGTCTTCCACGGGGACTTCTAGTGTATAGGGTGCACTGAGAGGTTTTTGAACCATGTCCGATATTGATGAAGATTCTGCGAGTTGGGGAGTCTTGTAACACGGAATTCGACATAGGAGGTTGTTTCTCCGGTATTCATCTCGATGCGATTGGTGGAGCACATCCTTCATGAGGTGATGAGGGGTGGTTGGTGAACTCCATGTGGTGGAGTGGCGAAGGTCCTCTTCATGAGAGTGGCGAGTACTTGAGTCTTCCATAAAAGTGGAAGATTGACAGAGATAATGCAAGGTAAAGATTACAATAACTTTGAAACGTTGTGTATTTGGTCCAAGTGGGAGATTGTAAAGATTTTGGCCTCAAATACTCTTTGGCACGGAGTACTTGAAGTTGGAGAAGAAGAAGATGAGACAAAGAAAGCAAGAGAAGACAATAACAAGCAGAAGATGTGCAGTGTGGAGAGTTGCGGTCGACTATCCTGTGGTGCGGTTGACCGACCACCCGACCACAACTAGGCTACTAGGTATTTTCGAGTGTACAGGGTTCAATAGAGAAGGGGACGGTCGACCATGCAGTCAACCGGTCACGTCTCAGATGTGGGATTTACACGTTGCGGTCGACCGACCTGGGGGTGAGGTCGACCGATAGCGACGTTGTGTATTTTGGGTTGACGAGTTTAAGGCCCAATAAGCTGGATTTGTATTTATTTTTTAGGGTTTATATATATATATATATATATATATATATATATATATATATATATATATATATATATATATATATGGCTGTAGATTCTAGGGTTTAGATATCTCTGAGATCAAGAGGTGAGCCGTTATCATTGTTCAACTTCAAGGGAGGATTGTGCCGAGTATTTCAAAGGTGAGAGAGAGATTGAGAGTTGTAATCTCTTTTGTAATCTTTGTATTTCTTAGGGAATTAAAAGTATTGGTTATCTCTGCATATTGATTGTGTTCTTGTGAGATCCTGCATATATCATGGTGGCTTGTTCTTGGTTCATCTAAGTCTTGGTAGTTTCTATTGCTTGTGGTGTACTTTCGCTATTAGCACTACGAGTTGTGGTAGATTCTTCAACAGTACAAATAACGGAGAAACAACTTTTCGTGTTGGAGTCAGATTCCGTGTAACAAGACTCCCCAACTCCCAGAATCTCTGTTAACACCAGACATGGTTCAAAGCCTTTCAATGCACCATCTGCACTAGAAGTCTCTGTGGATGACACCTCCACAAAATTTGCAGACTGTTCAACCCCTACAGCCTCATTTGGGTTACCCTCATGACATCACCCCGCATATTCATACCAGTGCTCTCTACCTCACAAGAGTGACTTGAAGCTTCCACTGCCACGTCGCAAAGTACCATCACTGCAGCAACATCTTGCTCTCTAGGATCACTCTCATGGCTAGCAGCTCCCACTAAATTAGTAACATCTCTTCCACAACTGAAAGAACTCGGTTGCACCCCACACAACCTACTCGATTCCGGTTGAGAGTTAACTACAGGAGAAACATCTCTCACGTCTCTAAGCAAATACAGCGTTTTCCTCATGCCTCCCTCTTGCTATCACCTTTGAACCTGCAGCTATATAACACTCCTCACTACCAACTGTAGTAAACATACCCTCTTTGTCTAGTCCTAATACTGAGATATGATTTTCCTTCACGTCTGGAACATGTCTTGTCTTCCGCAAGACAATACTCTGATCATCATTGGCTTTCACGTGAAAAGTACCAACCCCTCCTACAGGACACCTTTGACTGTTCCCCGCGATCATATCTGATGTCATCAAACACCTTTCTCCTTGGAGTGCAATGAAAAAAAGCTCTCAAATAAATATACCAATCTCGTGTGCCCAATTTCTCACTAGCTGATAAGCATAACTCTTCAATAGACAACACACTGGCTTCCTTTGGTTTGACTTCCTTCAATTTTTCTTGCATCCACTTCATAAAGTCCTTACAACTGCGCATCATATGAACCCTCTGGTGACAATACCAACACTCAGGTCTATGTCCCTCATCGCTGTCATGTGACTCACTCTCAGATGAACTACTCTGATCATTTCTTCTTCAACTGCTCTAAGATCTTCCACGTCTGTTCTCAACTGACATAGAAAAATCCTTAGAAGACTATGATGAAAATCATCTGTTTCTCACCATTCTCACCTTCTCGTTCAGAATGCTACTCACCACAGTCATTGAATCTGTCATAGTACCTGTAATAGTCTGTTCCACCATACCATAACTATCGGCAAATTAGATAGAAGTAACAATGACGGTACCCTCTCTGAAAACTTCAATCATGCAACTTCCATCTGGTTGTAAACCATACAATAATTGTTCACATGTTCTGATACTGAACCCCCTTCCCTCAACTTCATATTAACCAACTTCTTCAGATAATGAATTTGATTAGATGCCAACGGTTTCTCATACATATCCATGATAGTCTCCATAGCCTCCTTTGTGTTCATTGCTTTCAAGATATGAAATAACGCCTTCCTACTCAGTCCCAATTGAATCTGCCATAGCGCCTTCTGATCCAAACAATTCCAATCCGCCAAGATCTTCGCATCTTTGTCTGCACTTTCCGGCTTCTTATCAAACAACGGACCATCTAGATCTTTCTAATGATACGCTATCATCTGAATCTTCCATATCACGAAGTCACTCCCACCAAACCTTTCGATCTTCAACTTGTTATCAGCCATCCCGAACCCGGTGCTTTGATACCACTTGTTATAGAATCTGCCACAACTCGTAGTGCTAATAGCAGTTCACACACCACAAGCAACAGAAACTTTTCAAGAACTAGATGAACCAAGAACAAGTCACCACAATAATCGCAAGATCTCACAAGAACATAATAATATGCAGAGATAATCAATACTTCTTATTACCGAAGAAATACAAAGATTACAAAAAGATTATAACTCTCGATGTCTCTCTCACCTTTGAAACACTCAACACTTACCCCTTTTGAAGTTGAACAATGATAACGGCTCACCTTTGATCTCCAATCTCATTAGATTTACCATAGAGTTCACATCTACTGTAATATATATAGCTCCCAAGCAAATCTTAAAAGATATACACAAATACAACATATTGGACCCGAACCCGAAGCCCAAATATAACATACAATGCCGCACGCGGTCGACCGCACCTCTTTGTGGTCAACTGCAATGAGTAACACCAACTGGACAGCCGACTGCATAGTGAACTGTCCCACTCTCTGTTGGAATTCTGTACTCTCGAATACCAGCAGCCTAGTTGTGGTCGGGTGGTCGGTCGGGTGTGCGGTCGGCTCGATCGACCGTACCCCAGGCCAGTCGACCGCGACTCCTCTAACTACCTTTCTTCTAACTGCTGTTGCATTCTCTTGCTGTCTTCATCTTCCTCTTCTTGTCAAACTTCAAGACCTCTCGTGCCTACGTGTATTTGAGGCCACAATCCTAACATTAATTTGGCGCCATAACTTACTTTTCTGTGTTCCTCTTACATTGTTTCTTTGTTTTGCTTGCAGATGTGAGGTGCGGCAGTTGGGTGTGTGCTACTACTTCCTTTTCCCTGCTTTTTGGTCCTTCCTTTGCCCCGATCTGGGCTAGGAAGTTTTCCTTTTGATGGTGTTTTTGGTTGTTTTAACTTGATGTATCTTAACTGTTTTCACGGTGATGTCGTTGCTTCCATGGACCTCTTACAATTTCTCTAGACTACTCAGTGTATTGCTGCTATTTATGTTGTGGCCTTGTTCTTATTATCCTTTGCTATTGTACCTATTTTGGATTTTGGTGGTGCCTTGTTTTGCTGTGTTGCTTCATGTTGCTGGTTGCCTGTTGTACTTGGGACTTTACTATGTGGTTTTGTGTTGGTTGTGCTTGCTATTGTTGTGTTGTGGATGTTTGACTGGTTGTTTGCTCTGCCTACTTGGTGTTTCGTTTATTGGGCGAGTTTCCCTTACAATCCTTTGGACTCCACTGGAATTCGGCTTTCCAGCTTTGCTGCGGTTGTTGAGTTGTAGCGTGTATCAGCCATGTTCTTTATATTGTTCTGTTATTCCTCTTCCCGTCTTTTGTTGTACAGTATTGTCTTTTGCATCGAATTCTTGATGTGACTGTATGTATTTAACTCTTGTACTCTTCGTTCTCGTTTATTTTTGAATATATATAATAGGCTGGAGCCTCGAGCTCTATCCTGTTAAACAAAACAAAACAAAACAAAACAACACAACACAAAACAAAACAAAACAAAAAACAAAGTACTCAAACAAGCATAAAATTAAGAATTAGTTGAATTGCTTCCAGATTCATATTCAGATACATGGGCTACATATGTTAGAACTCGATTTTATAAATATGAAAAATACTAACAGCATTTGTGAAGAACAGAAATACAGGAAGGAAAAATAGCAAACCAAAAGCTTTGTACAGAGTCGAGATTAAAATCTCTCTCCTTAAAGCAAAATTCACTCCGTAGTGTGACGGTGACCGGCGAATTGCTTCCCAGAATACAACTGTACCTTCTCTGAAGAGCAGCACCCTTGCTTCAGAGATTCCAGCGAACTGCTGCTGTGATGTACTCTCAGTTAATGACACAGAGGAGAAGAAGAAGAAGAGGAAGTGTAAAGATCGGATTATCAAAAAGACTTTTCCCTGGTAGATAGGATTCAGTAGCCTTATAGGAGAGAAAATGGAGACTCTTCAGAGGCCCATTACTCTGTAACAGCAGAGTATAAACCATTACTCTGCTGTTACAGAGTAATGGTATCAGTTACCGAATGTGAAAAGCCTCATCAGTTCACTGGGGGAAAATTTTTGTCTGGAGCAAAAAAAAATTTAAGCCAAAGCCAAAGCCAGAGCCAAGCCGAAGCCGAAGCCGGGGCCGGAGCCGGAGCCGGGCCGGGCCGGGCGTGCGCACGTGTGTTTGTCATTTTGGCTAAGTCCTCTCTCCACTACACGTTAGTGGTAACCCCCGGGCCACGCCCTTTAGTCTAATTTTCTAGTATATATACTAAAAAAATCTTTTCCAATTTCTGATATGGGACTATCCATTTTCTCCAAGCTTCCAAGTTAGTACATTTCAAGTACCCAACTTTGGACCAACATTTCTCATTCATACGGGATTCATTTTTGGCAAATGAGTACACCACGGAATAGTACTCGACGAGAGGATCGCAATCCACTCATTTTTCGGTGCTGCCAGTGGTCGGAGCCTGCCGAAATCCGGCCCGGAAAACTGCAAAAATTAATTCCAACAATCCCCTACATGAATGGAAATTACCAGACTATGTAATCCAGACACGACATAAAAACAAAAAATATGACAGAAAAACTCTGAGAGTACAATCAGAAAATCACTGCATCAGGAATGTAGTAATTTTCCAACTTTGAACCACACTTAGTAAGTAGCTATCGGATTCACTTGACCAGGTAGTGATCATGATATCTTGAACTACCCGGGCTTTGATGTGAACCTAGACAATAACTATCACACAGTTTCATCTCCTCACAGAACTAAGTTCTCTTGTTGTGTTCATTTTGGCCTTAAACATCCCTGGTTAATCGTGAGTGAACTTGGAGAATGTAGCCTCTCTTCATTCTCCTAGAAACGGCCCTATTTTACACTTACAAGGTGATTGCCCATAAAGAGTATCCTGCTACACTCCACTTTTATTTCAAAGCTATGGGAATCATTAAAAGCCAAGCTTGTCCTAACTCTTTGTAGGCAGCACTGTTTTATCATCCTAAGAGTGGGTATGAGATTTTAATCTCTCAGTGCTCCTGTCGATTCAACAAGATTTAGTTGTCCCTTTGAACCCTGATCTTGGGATCTCCAATTTCTAGGTAGGATTTCCATTAAGTTCCTCTTTCTTCATAGGCTTTAAACCCATTACTCTTGATAATCTCACAACCTGCTCTTGCGATAGACCTTTAGTAAATGGATCCACTAGGTTGTCGGCTGATTTTATATATTCTATAGAGATTACTCCATTTGAGAGCAGTTGTCTAATGGTTTTGTGTCGTCTTCTGATATGACGAGACTTACTATTATATATACAACTCAGTGCCCATGCTATAGCTGATTGGCTATCACAGTGTACACATAAAGCAGGCACTGGTTTTTCCCACATAGGAATATCCTCTAAAAAGTTTCGAAGCCATTCTGCTTTCTCTGCCGCTTTGTCTAAAGCAATAAACTCAGATTTCATGATGGATCTGGCCAATAGCGTTTGTTTAAAGGATTTCTATGACACAGCTGCACCACCAAATATGAAGACATATCCACTTGTGGATTTTGAGTTCTTGGAGTCTGATATCTATTTGGCATCACTGTAGCCTTCTAGTACTGCTGGATATCTGGTGTAATGTAGCGCATAACTCTGAGTATGTTGCAAGTAGTTCAATGCTCTAGTTATTTCTTTCCAGTAACTTCGTCCTAGATTACTCGTGTAGTGGCTCAGTACATTTACCGAATGTACTAGGTCCGGTCTTGTACATTTTGTTTGGTACATCAGACTACCGATTACATGTGCATATTCCAGTTGTGATATGCTTTCGCCTGTGTTTTTGAACAAGTGAAGACTGGGATCGACTGGACTTTTTGCTGTCCCATTGGAGTAATTCTTGAATCTTTCTAGTACTTTCTCAGTATAATGAGCTTGGGACAAAGTAATTCCCTCAGATGTTCTGGAAACTTTGATTCCTAGTATGACATCTGCAACTCCCAAATCTTTCATGTCAAACTTGCTACTAAGCATGCTCTTAGTTTGTTTGATAATGTCGTTATTGCTTCCAATAATGAGCATGTCGTCTACATATAGACAGACCAGAATGTATCCATTTGGAGTATCTTTGATGTTGATACACTTATCAGATTCATTTATTTTGAAACCATTTGACATCATAACATTGTCAAAATTTTCATGCCACTGCTTTGGAGCTTGTTTCAGTCCGCACAGAAATTTTACAAGCCTGCACATCTTGTTTTCCTGTCTAGGAACTACATAACCCTCAAGTTGTTTCATGTATATTTCTTCTTCTAATTCCCAATTTCTAAATACAGTTTTAACATCCATTTGATGTATTTCCAGATTATGTAGAGCTGCAATAGCTATCAACATTCTTACAGAAGTTATTCTTGTAACTGGAGAATATGTATCAAAGAAATCTAGGCCTTCCTTTTGCCTAAATCCTTGTACCACAAGTCTTGCCTTATGCTTCTCTACTGAACCATCTGGTTTCAATTTTTGTTTGAAAATCCATTTGCATCCTACAGCTTTACATCCAGAAGGCAAGTCGACTAACTTCCATGTATGATTTTGCATAATGGAGTCTATTTTACTTTTGATTGCTTCCTTCCACATAGGAGCATCAAGCATAGACATGGCTTCCTTGAATGTTCTGGACTCATTCTCTAACAGAAAGGCCGTTACAAAGTCAGGACCAAATGATTTTGATGTTCTAGCTCGTTTACTTCGTCTAGGCACATCAGTATCATGTTCTGGTTAATCAACCGAAGTGCTTGCATTCTCTTGTTCACGTATACGTTTGGGGTACGTAGTATCCTTACACGGAAACACGTATTCAAAGAAGGAAGCATTCCTTGGTTCCGTTATTGTATTCACATGGATATCTTGTATATCTGATTTGTATACCAAGAATCGATATGCACTACTGTTGTGTGCATAACCTATGAATATGCAATCAATCGTCTTAGGTCCGATGGTGACCTGTTTTGGGTTAGGTACTGCCACTTTTGCTAGACACCCCCACACTTTGAGGTATTTATATGAAGATACGTTACCTTTCCACAGTTCGTATGGTGTCTTGCCGGTTTTCTTGTGAGGTATTTTATTGAGAATGTAGTTGGCAGTCAGCAACGCTTCCACCCACATATTTTGGGGTAAGCCAGAATTCAACAACAAGGCATTCATCATCTCCTTTAGAGTTCGGTTCTTGCGCTCAGCAGTACCGTTTGATTCGGGTGAGTAAGGAGCAGTTGTCTGATGAACTATTCCATATTCAGAGCAGAACATATTAAATGGTGCATCATATTCTCCTCCTCTATCACTCCTAACAATTTTAATCGTTTTGCCAAGTTGGTTCTCAACCTCAAGTTTATATTATTTGAATTTATCCAAAGCCTCATTTTTGCTATGTAACAAGTATACATAACAGAATTTTGTGCAATCGTCTATGAATATCACAAAATACTTTTTTCCACCTCTGGTCTGCACATATTTTAAATCACACATATCCGTGTGAATTATACCTAGAGTTTCTGTGTTTCTTTCTACAGAACGTGATGGAGTTTTAGTGAGTTTGGCCTCCGTGCAAACTTTACATTTTTCGGAGTTATCTACCTTAAATTTTGGTAGCAAATTATGTTAATTAATCTACGCATAGAATTAACATTAACATGGCCTAGTCTTTCATGCTAAACAGAAGAAGACTCAACAAAATAGGCAATAGGAGTTATTTCATTAACATTTGGAACAACAGGAACAATAGTTTTAGGGATGACTGTCTTTACATTAAACTTGAACAGTCCATCCTTTACATATCCTTTACCCAAGTATACCCCATTCTTAGACAATACAAAATTATCAGAAACAAGAATAACCTTAAACCCATTCTTACTTAGCAAAGAACCTGATATCAAGTTCTTTCTAATATCTGGAATATGCAACACATTTGTGAGTGTTAGTTTTTTGCCTGAAGTCATCTTCAGCACTATCTTCCCTGTTCCTGCAATTTTGGAGGCGGAAGAGTTTTCCATGAACAGCTGTTCATCTTTGTTGCACTTCTGGTATGAAGTGAACATCTCCTTGTCCGAGCAGATATGCTTGGTGGCCCCAGTATCGTACCACCATTCACAGGAATTGCTCCCCACAAGATTTACCTCTGATACTACAGCCCAGAGGTCTAGGTCAGAGAGACCAGTGGACAAGTTCTCAGCTATGTGTGCGTGGGATTTTTCATTCCTTTTTGCATGTCCTGTTCCTGCACAATTGTTGTCCTTGCTGTGGCACTCAGAAATTTTGTGCCCCAGCTTACCACACTTGTGGCATTTCCCAGCAAACCTCTTTGCAAGAGGTTTTTTGTTTGAGGCCTGTGACAAAAACTTTCTCTTCTTGCCCTTCTGTTCGTACTCCACCACATTGGCCTTTTCTATGGATTGATTTTTATAGGACCTGTCAGCCTTGCAATTTTCCTCTTCGATCCGCAACCTGAAAATTAGGTTTTCAAGAGACATCTCCTTTCGCTTGTGTTTGAGGTAGTTCTTGAAGTCTTTCCATCCAGGTGGAAGCTTTTCGATGAACGCTGCAACTTGGAATGGTTTGCACAACGTCATGTTCTCTACAGCAGTGTCATGCATTATGACCTGCAGTTCTTGGACTTAACTCACAACAGTTTTGGAGTCAATCATCTTGTAGTCTAGAAATTTGCCGACTACAAACTTCTTGGACCCGGCGTCTTCTGTTTTGTACTTCTTTTCCAAAGACCCCCACAGGAGTTTGGACGTCTTGAAGACACAGTAGACGTTGTACAGGGGGTCCTCCAAGCCATTCAGGATGTAGTTCCTGCAGAGGTAGTCGCCTTGAGTCCACGCATCAACTGCAGCAACGGAGTGTGCATCCATCGGTGCCAGCATTGGGGCAGATTCAGTGAGAAACCTGTCCAGCTTCAAGGTGGTCAGGTAGAACTGCATCTTCCCTTACCACTTCTTAAATCCAGTTCCATTGAACATCACCGGGTTTTCTCCCACGGTTATGTGTGTGGGCAGAACGATCGAATGTGTCGCAACCGATTGTGCAGTCACATTTTGGATCACCGGTGTTTCAGTATTGATAAGTCCACTGACAATTTCATTTTGTGTGTTGTCCATGTTCTTATCTGAAACAGTTTCAAACAGAATTGTTAGTTTTTGTTGTTTTTTTTCCAAATTGATAACAGTACCTGTAAACAAACTTCACAAAAAACTGTCAGAATCAGTGAGGAAAAATTTTGCTTTAAGATTGTTAGAACTCGATTTTATAAATATGAAAAATACTAACAGCATTTGTGAAGAACAGAAATACAGGAAGGAAAAATAGCAAACCAAAAGCTTTGTACAGAGTCGAGATTAAAATCTCTCTCCTTAAAGCAAAATTCGCTCCGTAGTGTGACGGTGGCTGGTGAATTGCTTCCCAGGATACAACTGTACCTTCTCTGAAGAGCAGCACCCTTGCTTCAGAGATTCCACCGAACTGCTGTTGTGATGTACTCTCAGTTGATGACACAGAGGAGAAGAAGAAGAGGAAGCGTCATTACTCTGTAACAGCAGAGTAATGGTCAACTACTCTGCAACAATAGAGTGGTGGTTCAGATTCATAACTGGTGAACCATTACTCTGCCCTTTAGTCTAATTTTCTAGTATATATATTAGAAAAAATCTTTCCCAATTTTTGATATGGGACTATCCATTTTTTCCAAGTTTTCAAGTTAGTACATTTCAAGTACCCAACTTTGGACCAACATTTCTCATTCATACAGAATTCGTTTTTGGCAAATGAGTACACCACGGAATAGTACTCGACGAGAGGATCGCAATCCACTCATTTTTAGGCGCCACTGGTGACCGGAGCCTGCCGGAATCCGGCCCAGAAAACTGCAAAAATTAATTCCAACAACATAATCTTTGGTGGAAGAGGAATTTTCCTATGAAGGGTCGGGATGAGGAAGTAAATCCTTACTTGAAAGTGTAGAAAGAACCTAATGCCTCTTCTCTTTCTTAGTGTACCGTTACTCATGGTTATGTTATCGATCCCTTACTTGTACTTTTCCTTTCTAAACTTTCTCAGGATACATGTGATTTCATCCAACACTCCACGGAAGATGCTAATTACGTACTATCAGCATTATAAATGCATCTAAAAGCATCTTTATCACTTTAACCATTACTTGCTCACTAAGATATAAAAGCACGCATTAGTGGAAATGCAAATCCTATTGTTGGAGGATGATCAGGCCTAGCTTTAACAAAGCTAATTAAGTCGGATGTTTCTCCTTGGGATTGGTTGTTTGAAGCAACAGGTATGAGATACCCACCTAATACACTTACTCCCAACTTTCCAACGAAGAAAACCACTACTACTGTACCTAATAACTACTATTGTAACATTTTTCTAGTGGGGAGAGAAGCTGGTATTAAAGTAAATGAGTAATTGTACATTTGTACACGAACGATGGGATCCATTATCGGGGATTGGCACTGATGTACATATCATAATATCTCAATGTCTGAAAAATAAGTTATTTGTATTGGAAATAGTTTTGGCATATTTTTCGGGCCGGATTTTGGTGGACTCCGGCCACCATCGGCGCCGAAAATTGATTGGATTACGTTCCTCTCGTTGAGTACTATTCCGTAATGTACTCAGTTGCCAAAAATAATTTCCGTATGAATGAGAAATGAAGATCCAAAGTTGGGTACTCGAAATGTACTAAATTGGACAGTTGGAATGGATAGTCCCACATCGCAAGATGAGAAAGATTTTCTCTAGTATATAAGATAAAGAAATGGACTAAAGGGCGTAGCCCTGGGGTTACCACTAACGTGTAGTGGAGAGAGGACCTAGCCAAAATAACAAACACACACGCGCGCGCGCGGCCTTACCCCGGCTCCGGCTCTGGCTCTAACCATTACACTATAACAGCAGAGTAATGGCTCATCAGTTATGTTTTTGAACCATTACTCTACTGTTACAGAGTAATGGACCCTTCAGTTACTCCCCTTCTCCTATAAGACTAGTAAATTCTATCTGCCAGTACACATAGTTTTAAACATTCCGAACCTCCTTCGATCTTCTTCTTCTTCCTCTGAATCAGAGTCTGAGAGTACAACACAGCTAATGGTTCGCTGAGATCTCTAAAGCTAGGGTGCTGCTCTTTAGGAAAAGGTAATACAGTTGTATCCTGGGAGGCAATTCGTCAACCACCGTCACCCGAAGTGAATTTTGCTTTAAGGACAGAGATATACATCTCAACTCTCTATTGAAGTGTCTGGTTTGTTCTTTTATTTCCTGTAATTGTATTTATTTACAAATATTGTTAGCATTTTTCTATTTTATGAAATTCAAGTTCTAACAATCTTAAAGCAAATTTTTTCCTCTATTCTAACTGTAATACCCCGTAAAATAGCATATGGCTATTTTTGCATAGTAATCTGTGCATGTCTGAGTATTGCACATGATTACATATTTTTCTAATAGTTATCAGTTTTAATTAAGAGATTTCAGACATATAAGCTGTTCTGAACCCGATAAGACAGACTCGGGATATCTTCTCGATTAAATTATGGATTTGTTCCGATTGTTTTGACCAGACAATTGTCGGGAGAAAATTATAATTTCTATAAAACATATATTTTTATAGATTTTAAATTATATATATATTGGTTATTTTAAATTGAGCTAGTGCTTGAATTGAATAGGGATTGAATTTGTGCACTAGGGTTAGGGTCAGGGTATGGTGACCTAAGGTCCCTTGACCTAACCTAGGGTTAGGAACCCTAGCATCATATCATGACTTGGATCTTGATGAAGATCCAAGGGTGGAGATAATTCACCATGTGAAGATTGACTTATGAAGGTGAGAAATTTCCAAGGAGTTTCCAAGAAACTTCCAAGAAGCTTCCACTTGTGGTGTTGGAACCTCATCTCACCACACATCTCCACAAACCCTAGCTCCCATCTCCTATAAAATACCCACTCCATCCTCTTCACATCCATTTTCCTTCTTGTCTTGGTTTTTTTTTCAAAAAATAAAAAGTAGAGAAGGAGAAGAAGAAAGGTGAAGTCTTTGAGTAGTGGAAGAGGAGAAGAGTAGTAGGAAATTTGAGATAGCCAATTCTACAAGAGCTAGGAGTAAAGGAAGGGAGTCACGCTACAAGGAGAAGTTCTCTTGCAACGTGACATGTGGGTGATTTCTCTTAACTCTAAAAATTTATTTTTGTTGATGTGTATGTGAATTCTTAGCTTGTGGTAGTGTTTGAAAATTTTTGATTATCATGTATGATAAGTGGAATGCTAAGAAAAGATAGATGTATGGTAAGAATAACTTATTTTATAAGCTTTTGTTAAGAAGCATGTTTGTGAGGGTGAGTTTGAGAATTTCTTTCTCTCAAACGGTTTAGAATTTTGGGCCCAAATTTTGGGAGATTGTTATTCTATGTATGTAGAGCATCCGTGAACTTTTTCATAATATTTGGAGGCAATTTGATATTTCAAACATAGGACCCAATGTTGGAAAGTAAGTAGCCGAAATTGCTGCTGGTTGTGTAAAATTTGCTGTGTATTTTCGATTTTGTATCTCAGTGTAGCCTAAGTATTTTAAGCTGAATTTATTTTTGGACACTCTTGTATGTTTCTACAGCTATATTCTTAAATTTCATAATTTTTCGAGTTCGTTTGATATCTCAAAGAAATTTTAGAATATAACTGGTCTGGAAGTTGTGGCTGAAGCTGACTATTTTTGGACTGAGGTTCAAAAGGTCATAACTCCTTGTGTGTTTATGATATTGCTATTAAATTTTGGGAGTATCTTATAATATGAGACTATTTGATGATTCTCAAATTTTAGAATTTTTAGAGGTCATTTGATGAGGTTTCAAAATTATTTAGTAAGGGGTAGTAAATACCATGCGGAAGGAGCAGCTAAAATTTTGTGCATTATTTGAGGAGTCATAACTCATTGTGCGATATGAATCTGAATGTAAATTTTGGACACAATGTAATAGTATATGTGTGGATTAAGAATCTCAATATTCATGATCATTGGACTTAAGGTTGATTTATTATTGAATTTCAAAGTGGACTAGGTTCAGCTAAGTACAAATCGACTAGTCTGCGAAGATAGGAATTTCTGAAATTACTTGTTAAGAATTTGGAAATTTGACCAACTTGAGAGTCGTATTAGGGAGTCATAGCTTTCTAACCCAACTGAAATTTTGTAGGTGATTTTTCAAAGACTAGGGCAGATCCGGTCTAGTCAAAGCCCTGTTTATTGAAGAATCAACTTTTCCCCTGTTTGCGCGCCTAATGGATTTTGGTGTTTTCGAGGGCTTTAATGATTGATTCTGAGAATGTGTTCAACTATGAAATTGAAGTAGAAACTCTCATCTTTCCATAGAAACCAGAATCGAGTAATTCCGATGAGTGGGCAAATTTTTATGATATCGGAAAGGTACAGCGAGTGCATGAAGGAACGTACAACTGGAATTATATGAGGTTTATATGGTGTCCAGATGATTGAATTTGAGAAAATGGTTAACTGGAAAGTTGTAGACTAGGGTCTTAGATTTGCAGAATGGGTAGTGTCAAGCATTTCCAACTTGCGTGCTGGAAGTTATGATCGTTGCAAGTTAGCAACCTGTTGTTTAGTTTGACTTCGAGCTTAAGCTAGCTCGGGGACTTGAGTTCTTTAAAGAATTGAGGGAGTCGTCCACTAGGGGATTGCAATGGATCTCCCTATGCTTCTAAAAAGTTTGATTGTGTTGGATTCCGAAGAGCATAGCTTGAATTACAGCTACTGCTATTTCTTGAACTATTCTATCGGACAATTGATGAGGAACTCTCTGCACACCGCAGTATGGTGATCATGAGCTATTGAGTTTCAAAGGATGTTTTTAGCATTTTCATCTGGAATTTAGACAGGTTCCTGTGCTTAGTACTCATGGTGGATATGAGTAAGTTGGGTTATAGCTCTGGTCAGGTTGTGATTGGCGTCCCGATGCCTGAGTCTGTTAAATGGTCAGGAATTTGTGATTATGTGTGTGCTTACCTTTATTGAATTATATTGCATCATTGGGGCGCCGTTGAACTACTCGCTGAGGGTCACGGGTCGGGGTTATTTGGTCGCTGACTTGTGAAGGTATTGGGAATCAGTGAATGTGATTCCCGTGATGATTGTTATTTTGACAGACCAGTCAGGCTCGACATTGGTTGTTCAACACCATGTATGATTTTGGGTAACCACATGTTTTCAGTAAACTGCATTGATTAGGTTTCCTTATTTTTGTTTCGCTTGAAGACCGAATTGGTGTTAGGGGTGATTCCCTATAATCTGATTCGTTCTGAGAATTGGCACTAGGTGGTGATGACCATAGGATTGTCTCTTCCTGTCATTAGGGATACGTGCTGCGGTGTGTATCTTGTACTGTTGATTCCTGAAGTACCGTGGTAGGAACGAGATGTCAATTTCCTGGCGGATAGGGGGTTTTAGACATTCGAGGCCGTCATGTTCTATGTGGTGGACACGAATGGATCATATTGAATCTTTTGCATAATACATATGATGCAGTGTATTTGTAGGTTCGTCACGACTTTTGAGTGGGGTCCAGGCGCCAGGCACTATTGGCAAACCGAGACACCACTAAGTGACTGCAGAATGGATGAGACCGATTAATCTGTAACCTCCTCAGCCATGCTCTACTATCAGGAATAGGAAGTGTACAATAATAGAATGCATTTCATGGCGAGGGTTCGAATCTCTGAAACTGGAGAAACGGCTTGATCTGGAGCACATATAGTATGGGATGCATGTGTGTCCAGAGTCTCGCTGACATTAGATTAAGGCATCTGTTCTGTACTCTGTGTTTTGTATTCAACTTCAAGTCTTAGTATACACGAACACTAGGAAATTAGGATACACGTTTCTTTTCCATTCAAGATGAATTGTGGGTGTGATAGTTGGAGATCGCTGTTTTCTTATCAGCATTGGGTCAGTAGAATTACTGACGTACCCACATAATTAGGTACCGGATACCGGGTTGTGAAGGCAGGAGAGCCAGGCCAGCTGGGCATCCAAGTGGGGTGGCAGTGTACATGCCTATCAATTAAGCAGGTGCAAAAATATCAGAGTCGCGCAGCAGATGGCTCAAGCTGAAGGGCAAGTCCCAGGGAGACAGATAGACCACACAGCGGGATATCGGCAGTGACCAATCGATTGCCGATCTGGAAGACAGCCGATGGCTTCGCAAGAAGAGTTTGAATATTTTCGTAATCAGTTGTAATGAGTTTATGTAATTTGTATTCCTTGTTCAAGAAAAAGATAAGGATTGTAATTATTGATGTAATAATTCTATTTGCAAATAAAGGTTTTTAATTTCCATGTTATTTACTGTATTGAGATGCATTTGAAGGCAAAGGTTCTGGTTGTGTCACGGATGTCTGATGACGGGGATCCGAGCATTACACTAATAGTTTTTGTGAAGATCAATAATGTCAGTGGACTTATCAGTGAACAAACACCATGACCTAAAATGTGACTGCATAATCAGTTGCAGCACAAACGGTCGTTCTGCCCACACATATAACTGTGGGAGAAAAACCAGAAAAGTTCAATGGAATCGGATTCAAGAAGTGGCAAGGGAAGATGCAGTTCTACTTGACCACCTTGAAGCTGGACAGGTTTCTCACTGAAACTGCCCCTATGCTGACACCTATGGATGCACACTTCGTTGCTACGGTAGATGAACTCAGGGTGATTTCCTCTACAGAAACTACATCCTCAATGGCTTGGTAAACTCGCTCTACAATGTCTACTGTGTCTTCAAGACTTCTAAATTTCTGTGGGGGTCTTTGAAGAAAAAGTACAAAACAGAAGATGCCGGCTCCAAAAAGTTTGTAGATGGTAAATTTCTGGGCTACAAGATGGTTGACTCCAAGACAGTTGTGAGTCAAATTCAAGAACTGTAGGTGATAATGCATGAAATCGCTGCAGAGAATATGACGCTGTATAAACCATTCCAGATTGCAGCGTTTATTGAGAAGCTTCCACCTGGATAGAAGAACTTCAAGAACTACCTCAAGCACAAGTGAAAGGAGATGTCTCTTGAGGACCTGATTGTCAGGTTGCAAATCGAAGAGTAGAATCGCAAGGCTGACAGGTCCTATGGAAATCAGTCCATAGTAAAGGACAACATGGTGGAGCACAAACATAAGGGAAAAAAGAGGAAGTTCTTGCCACAGGCCTCCAACAAAAAACCTGCAGCAAAGAGGTTTGCTGGAAAATGCCACAAGTGTGGTAATCTAGGGCACAAAATCTCTGAATGCCGCAGCAAGGACAACAACCATGCTAAAAGCTGGACAGGCAAAAGGGAATGACAAATCCCATGCACATAGCTAAGAACTTTTCCACTAGTCTCTCTGACATGGAACTCTGTGCTGTTGTATCAGAGGTAAATCTGGTGGGGAGCAATCATCGTGAGTGGTGGTACGATACTGCGGCCACCAAGCACATCTGCTCGGACAACGAGATGTTCACTTCATACCAGAAATGCAATAAGGATGAATAGTTATTCATGGGTAATTCTTCCACCTCTAAGATTGAAGGAACAGGAAAGATAGTGCTGAAGATGACTTCAGGCAAGAAACTAACACTAACAACTGTGTTGCACATTCCAGATATTAGAAAGAACTTGGTCTCAAGATCTTTGCTAAGAAAGAATGGATTTAAGGCCGTTCTTGCTTCTAATAATTTTGTACTATCAAAGAATGGAGTTTACTTGGGAAAAGGGCATGTGAAGGATGGACTGTTCAAATTCAATGCAATGACAGTCATCCCAAAGTCCGTTGTTCCTGTTGTTCCCAAAATTAATAAAATTACTCATGTTGCTTATGTTGTTGAGTCTTCTTCGGTTTGGCATGAAAGACTAGGCCATGTTAATTTCAATTCTATGTGTAGATTAATTAACATGAATTTACTACCAAAATTTAAGGTAGACAACTGCGAAAAATGTGAAGTTTGCATAGAGGCCAAACTCACTAAAACTCCATCACGTTCTGTAGAAAGAAATACTGAAACTCTAGGTCTAATTCATACCGATCTGTGTGATTTAAAATATGTACAGACCAGAGGTGGTTTGTACTAGAAGGCTGCAGTGATGCCAGCTAGAAGGCTACAGTTACGTAGTTTCTGGACAGGAAAACAAGGTGTGCAAGCTTGTAAAATCCTTATAAGGACTGAAACAAGCTCCAAAGCAGTGACATGCAAAATTTGACAATATTATAATGTCGAATGGTTTCAAAATAAATGAATATGATAAGTGTATCTACATCAAAGATACTCCAAATGGATACATTCTGGTGTGTCTATATGTAGATGAAATGTTCATTATTGGTAGCAATAATGACATTATCAAACAAACTAAGCACATGCTTAGTGGTAAGTTTGATATAAAAGATTTAGGAGTTGTAGATGTCATACTAGGAATCAAAGTTTCCAGGACGTCTGAGGGAATTACTCTGTCTCAAGCTCATTACGCTGAGAAAGTACTTAAAAGATTCAAGAATTACTCCAATGGGACTGCCAAAAGCCCTGTGGATCCCAGTATTCACTTGTTCAAAAACACGGGTGATAGCATATCACAATTGGAATATGCACGTGTAATCGGTAGTCTGATGTACTTAACAAATTGTACAAGACCAGACTTGGCACATTCAGTAAATGTATTGAGCCGCTACACAAGTAATCCAGGAAAAAGTCACTTGAAAGGAATAACTAGAATATTGAACTACTTACAACATATTCATAGTTATGGACTGCATTACACCAGATATCCAGCAGTACTAGAAGGCTACAGTGATGCCAACTGGATATCGGACTCCAAGAACTCGAAATCCACAAGTGGGTATGTCTTCACTCTTGGTGGTGCAGCTGTGTCATGGAAATCCTCTAAACAAACGTTACTGGCCAGATCCACCATGAAATCTGAGTTCATTACTTTAGACAAAGCGGCAGAGGAAGTAGAGTAGCTTCGAAACTTTTTAGAGGATATACCCATGTGGTAAAAACCAGTGTCTGCTATATGTATACACTGTGACAGCCAATCGGCCATAGCAAGGGCACTGAGTTGTATGTATAATAGTAAGCCTCGTCATATCAGAAGGCGACACAAAACCATTAGACAACTGCTTTCTAATAGAATAATCTCTATAGAGTATATAAAATCGGCCGACAACCTAGCAGATCCATTTACTAAAGGGTTGTCACGAGAGCAAGTTGTGAGATCATCAAGAGGAATAGGTTTAAAGCCTATAACGAAAGAGGATACTTGATGAAAACTCTACCTAGAAATTGAAGATCCCAAGATCTAGGTTCAAGGGGATAACTAAATCTTGTTGAATCGACGTAAGCATTGAGAGAATAAAATCTTGTACCCACTCTTAGGATGATAAAACAATGCTGCCTGCAAAGGGTTAGGATAAGCTTGGCTTTTAATGATTCTCATAGGTTTGAAATCAAAGTGGGGTATGGCAGGATACTTTTTATGGGCAATCACCTTGTAAGTGTGAAATGAGGCCGTTTCTAGGAGAATGAAGAGAGACTACATTCTCCAAGTTCACTCACGATTAACCAGGATTGTTCAGAGCCAAAATGAACACAACAAGAGAAGCTAGTTCTGTGGGGAGATGAAACTGTGTGATAGTTATTGTCTAGGTTCACATCAAAGCCTGGGTAGTTCAAGATATCATGTTCACTACCTGGTCAAGTGAATCTGATGGCTACTCACTAAGGGTGGTTCAAAGTTGAAAAATTACTACCATTCCTGATATAATGATTTTTCGATTGTACTATCAGAGTCTTTTCTGCCATATCTTTTTCTATCATATCTGGATTACATGGTCTGGTCATTTTCATTCATGTGGGGGGTTGTTGGAAATAGTTTTGGCATATTTTTCGGTCCGGATTTCGGTGGGCTCCAGCCATTAGTGGCACCGTGAATTGATTGGATTACGTTCCTCTCGTCGAGTACTATTCTGTAATGTAGTCACTTGCCAAAAACGGTTTCCGTATGAATGAGAAATGTAGATCCAAAGTTGGATACTCGAAATGTACTAACTTGGACAGTTGAATAGATAGTCCCACATAGGAAGATGGGAAAGATTTTCTCTAGTATATAATCTAAAGAAATGGACTAAAGGGTGTAGCCCTGGGGTTACCACTAACATGTATTAGAGAAAGGACCTAGCCAAAATAACAAACACACACACGCACGCGCCCGGCCCGCCCCGAACCACACCCCAGCTTCGGCTTCGGCTTGGTCTGGTCTGGCTTGGCTTGGCTCTAACCCCGGCCCCGGCCTCGGCTCGGCTTGGCTCTGACCTATATTTTTTTGCCCCGCTCTAAAATTTTTCCTAGTTAATGTTGAGGCTTTTCAAATTCTGTAACTAGTACCATTACTCTGTAACAACAGAGTAATGGCTCATCAGTTACATTTTTGAACCATTACTGTTACAGAGTAATGGACCATTACTCTGCTGTTGCAGTGTAATGGACCCTTTAGTTACTCCCCTTCTCCTATAAGACCAGTAATTTTTGTCGCCAATACACAGAGTTTTAAACATTCCGAACATCCTTCTTCGTCTTCGTCTGAGTCAGAGTCTGAGAGTACAACACAGCTACCAGTTCGCTGAGATCTCTGAAGTTAGGGTGCTGCTCTTCAGAAAAAGGTAATACAGTTGTATCCTGGGAGGCAATTCGTCAACCACCGTCACACTACGGGGCGAATTTTGTTTTAATGACAGAGATCTACATCTCGACTCTGTATTGAAGTTTCTGGTTTGTTCTTTTATTTCCTGTAATTGTATTTCTTCATATTTCTTTTATTGTCGGTATAAGTCTCAGCTACACCCTAGTTCTTAATTTCAACTCCTAATTACAACATCGAGCTTTTCATACTCATAAAGTCTTTTTCATGATTAATCACAATTCACATTTCTTAATCATAGCATTCATGTATTCATATTCATAATGATCTTCATAACTCATCATGTCAACTATTTCAATTCCATACACAATCTCATGCGTAAATAATAAATTCAACTTGTCATAACCAATAGTCTATTCTTTCCACAAAAATTCTCTTGTTTTTGTTTTAACAATACTAATTTCACAATGTACATTTTCAATTAGTTTCACATTTCACACTTTCAAATTTTCCACTACTAATTCTCATTTTAAAACTCCTTAAAATAACCCATTAATTTATTTTTCTCTACCCAAAAGACAATTTAATTAAAAACAAGTCATTTCTTGCAAATAGCCTCAAATTCTCAATTATACTTTACCAAAAGTCATAAAATTCTCTCATGAAGTCCAAATAGTTTCAGTAATTTTTTCCATATTTTTCTAAATTAAAATTTATTTTTAAAACTTAAAATAATCTTAATTTCTCCAAAAAAATCATACTTTTTAAACTAAAGCCCACAACCGGATTCGAACCCACAACCAGCAGTCCAAAGGACAGTGCCCAAGACCATTACGATAAGCCACAGAGGCGATATGATATGGGTTATTATCCATATGTATCAACTCTCGGCATTCGAGGTTTTTAACAAAAAAAAAGCTCCTTCTCAGTATCGAACCTGAGACCAGAGACCAAGCCCCCTACTACTGTAGCGATTGAAATCATCCTGACCAAATGGTCTAAGTGGCAAGATTGTTTTGAAAAGAATTTGGTTGGGTTTGAACTAGTTCTCTGTTCATCTCTAAATTTCATAATTCTCAAAAACGATTTTGTTTCTTTTTCTTCTCATTTGAAAACAAAATTTTCCAGATTATAACATACATAAATTTAAAATAACCTGGTATTTTTATAAACATTATTCGCTTTATAAAACATGCAATTTGGTCCTACTTTGTGTTCTATGTCCAAAATTTCGACATTGAGAACAATATCATATTTCTTCATAATTAGTGTTAAAAATTCCACCACTATTATGAATTCATTGTTCTTTTTATTCATTGATCACCTAAAATAATTTAGAGACGATTTCTCATCTTTCTACTACAAGGAAACTCATTTTAGGCAATCAATTACACCAAAGCATTTAATTCAAATAGTTGTCTTATAAGCACAAATTTTACCATCACATTCATGTAGCACAACATATGGTGATCTCTAGCACATTAATTCACAACTTATTCATTAGCAATCAATCCATCTGTTGCCGCTAAATTTGGTGTGGGGGCAAACAGATAGAACTTGTGGATTCTTGGGGAAACTGAATAGAAACACCTGTGTACCTGTCCCGTCGGGTCTTGATCGTCGTTCCCGCCGTGCACCTGCAAAAAGTGCGAGACACCAGGGTTGTTCCCGGCGACGCACCCTCCGACGCTCAAGTCAGTAATCTGGCAGACTATGAAAGAGCGTAAAAACTGGTGAAAGATTGATTACCTCGCAATGGAGATGGATGGGGGGTATTTATAGGCGTCTTAGGGACTGGATTAGGAATGTAATCCCCGTGATTAGATAAGTAATATTCTTTGTAGTCAGATAAGGAAAGTAATCTGATAAGGTATATTCCCCCTAATCAGTTAAGGAATTTAATCCCTGACTCCCAGTGGTAGGATGGATGTGAATCAGGGCCGTTGGTTAAGGTTAATCAGGGACCTTGATTTTGTCCCGACGGAATGGGTGCGTAACGGATTAAAACCCGCACCCACTTTGAGGTGGATCCATTCGTGGGTTATTGGGTTTTTGAGGTGAAGACCCTGACACCTGGTTTGGACCCTTTGGTCGGTGAAATTACCGTTTTACCCCTGTATTTCAAGATTCGTGTTCCGTTTGGACGATTCCGATTTAACCCCATTTTTAGCCATATCACGAGCCCCCCACTCCCGAAGATTGATGTTTAATCAGACTTCGAGGAGTAGTTTCACTGTTTTCACTGGCTATCAGGGTTGTATCGGGAACTAGATGGAGCATTGCTGAATCGCGAAGGAGGTGGTATGGTGATTTTTCCTGCAGATGGAACTCTTGAACCGTCGCCGTGCTCTTCTTAGTTAGCGGTTTGGCCGTCTCTGCTTGTTGGGAGTTGGTGCGAAGGGCGCCGAAGTCACGCACGTGACGCAGCCGGCGCTGCGGACATTCGGCGACTGACGTCGAACTCACCCCCGTAAGAGGGTCGGGGGCATGAGCGCTCGGTGGAAGGTGCCGAGCTGAATTAGTGCCGAACTCACGCCCGTAAAACGATCGGTGGCACGAGTGTTCGGCGAACGGTGCCGAGCTGAAAACGTGCCGAACTCACACCCGTAAAACGATCGGTGGCACGAGTGTTCGGCGAACGGTGCCGGGCTGAAAACGTGCCGAACTCACGCACGTAAAACGATCGGTGGCACGAGTGTTCGGCGAACGGTGCCGTGCTGAAAACATGCCGAACTCACGCACGTAAAACGATCGGTGGCACGAGTGTTCGGCGAACGGTGCCGTGCTGAAAACGTGCCGAACTCACGCCCGTAAAACGATCGGTGGCACGAGTGTTCGGTGAACGGTGCCGAGCTGAATTAGTGCCGAACTCACGCCCGTAAAACGATCGGTGGCACGAGTGTTCGGCGAACGGTGCCGAGCTGAAAACGTGCCGAACTCACGCCCGTAAAACGATCGGTGGCACGAGTGTTCGGCGAATGGTGCCGAGCTGAAAACGTGCCGAACTTACGCCCGTAAAACGATCGGTGGCACGAGCGTTCGGCGAACGGTGCCGAGCTGAAAACGTGCCGAACTCACGCACGTAAAACGATCGGTGGCACGAGTGTTCGGCGAACGGTGCCGTGCTGAAAACGTGCCGAACTCACGCCCGTAAAACGATCGGAGGCACGAGTGTTCGGCGAACGGTGCCGTGCTGAAAACGTGACGAACTCACGCCCGTAAAACGATCGGAGGCACGAGTGTTCGGCGAATGGTGCCGAGCCGAAAACGTGCCGAACTCACGCCCGTAAAACGATCGGTGGCACGAGGGTTCGGCGAACGGTGCCGAGCTGAAAACGTGCCGAACTTACGCCCGTAAAATGATCGGTGGCACGAGCATTTGGCGAACGGTGCCGAGCTGAAAACGTGCCGAACTCACGCACGTAAAACGATCGGTGGCACGAGTGTTCGGCGAACGGTGCCGTGCTGAAAACGTGCCGAACTCACGCCCGTAAAACGATCGGAGGCACGAGTGTTCGGCGAACGGTGTCGAGCCGAAAACGTGCCGAACTCACGCCCGTAAAACGATCGGTGGCACGAGGGTTCGGCGAACGGTGCCGAGCTGAAAACGTGCCGAACTCACGCCCGTAAAACGATCGGTGGCACGAGTGTTCGGCGAACGGCACCGAGCTGAAAACGTGCCGAACTCACGCCCGTAAAACGATCGGTGGCACGAGTGTTCGGCGAACGGTGCCGAGCTGAAAACGTGCCGAACTCACGCCCGTAAAATGATCGGTGGCACGAGTGTTCGGCGAACGGTGCCGAGCGGAAAACGTGCCGAACTCACGCCCGTAAAACGATCGGAGGCACGAGTGTTCGGCGAACGGTGCCGAGCCGAAAACGTGCCGAACTCACGCCCGTAAAACGATCGGTGGCACGAGGGTTCGGCGAACGGTGCCGAGCTGAAAACGTGCCGAACTCACGCCCGTAAAACGATCGGTGGCACGAGTGTTCGGCGAACGGCACCGAGCTGAAAACGTGCCGAACTCACGCCCGTAAAACGATCGGTGGCACGAGTGTTCGGCGAACGGTGCCGAGCGGAAAACGTGCCGAACTCACGCCCGTAAAACGATCGGTGGCACGAGGGTTCGGCGAACGGTGCCGAGCTGAAAACGTGCCGAACTCACGCCCGTAAAACGATCGGTGGCACGAGTGTTCGGCGAACGGTACCGAGCTGAAAACGTGCCGAACTCACGCCCGTAAAACGATCGGTGGCACGAGTGTTCGGCGAACGGTGCCGAGCTGAAAACGTGCCGAACTCACGCCCGTAAAACGATCGGTGGCACGAGTGTTCGGCGAACGGTGCCGAGCCAAAAACGTGCCGAACTCACGCCCGTAAAACGATCGGTGGCACGAGGGTTCGGCGAACGGTGCCGAGCTGAAAACGTGCCGAACTCACGCCCGTAAAACGATCGGTGGCACGAGTGTTCGGCGAATGGTACCGAGATGAAAATGTTCCGAACTCACGCCCGTGAAACGATCGGTGGCACGAACGCTCGGAGCTGGCGCCGGGGCTTCAGACTTGGGAAATCTCTCGAGATCTCGACCGCCGGACTTAAGCGTGCAACACGGCCGGTGGTGAATGGCACCGAGCTGGAAATGTGCCGAACTCACGCCCATAAGACGATCGGTGGCACGAGTGTTCGGCGAATGGTACCGAGCTGAAAACGTGCCGAACTCACGCCCGTAAAACGATCGGTGGCACGAGGGTTCGGCGAATGGTACCGAGCTGAGAACGTGCCGAACTCACGGCCGTAAAACGATCGGTGGCACGAGTGTTCGGTTAATGGTGCCGAGCTGAAAACGTGCCGAAGTCACGCCCGTAAAACGATCGGTGGCACGAACGCTCGGTAACAAAGTGTTGGAGTCCGAACCTTTGTAAGAGTAAGGGTATGGGAGCAATTCCGAATCGCGAACTACCCCTGGCTCGCTTGGAAGCGAACTGGCGAAGTAGAATCCAACCAAGTGTTGGACTCCGGAACCATCGTAAGATTAAGGGCGTGGGAGCAATTCCGAATGGCGAACTACCCCTAGCTTGCTTGGGAGCGAGCTTGCGGAGTAGAGTCGAACCAAGTGTTGGACTCCGTACCATTCAACGGTTGTGGGAGCAATTTCGAATGGCGATCTGCCCCCGGCTCGTCTATAGACGTGCCGAGGAGGAAGAGTCGAGCCGAGTGCTGGACTCCGAACCATCGTAAGATTAAGGGCGTGGGAGCAATTCCGAATGGCGAACTACCCCTAGCTTGCTTGGGAGCGAGCTTGCGGAGTAGAGTCGAACCAAGTGTTGGACTCCGTACCATTCAACGGCTGTGGGAGCAATTTCGAACGGCGATCTGCCCCCGGCTCGTCTATAGACGTGCCGAGGAGGAAGAGTCGAGCCGAGTGCTGGACTCCGAACCATCGTGTGGGTAGTTTAAGAGATGCAGGAGCAGTTTCGAATGGCGAGCTACTTCTAGTCCGCTTAGGAGCGAACTTGCGAAGTAAAGCCGAACCAAGTTTTGGACTCTGATCCATTCAACGACTGCAGGAGCAATTTCGAACGGCGATCTACCCCCGGCTCGTCTATAGACGTGCCGAGGAGGAAGAGTCGAGCCGAGTGCTGGACTCCGAACCATCGTGTGGGTAGTTTAAGAGATGCAGGAGCAGTTTCGAATGGCGAGCTACTTCTAGTCCGCTTAGGAGCGAACTTGCGAAGTAAAGCCGAACCAAGTTTTGGACTCCGATCCATTCAACGGCTGCAGGAGCAATTTCGAACGGCGATCTACCCCCGGCTCGTCTATAGACGTGCCGAGGAGGAAGAGTCGAGCCGAGTGCTGGACTCCGAACCATCGTGTGGGTAGAAAATTAAAGGCTGAGGTATGCGATAGTATCAAAAATATGAAAAACTTTATTTATTAATATCTAATGGTCGGCTGCTTCTAAAGTTGCTAGCCGTTATTACAATGAAAAAGGAACAAAGGAAAAATTACTAGTAGCAGGAGGAGTGGTTCGACATCTCGAGTTACTTAGATAGGCGTGGCTGCCTTCTCTCGGTATTTCAAAAGATGGTCGGCGTTCCAAGTCCTGGGAATTTCTCTGCCCTCAAGATCTTCTAGCTTGTATGCACCGGGGCGGATCACTTTGGAGACTTTCTACGGTCCTTCCCAATTTGGGGCCAGTTTGCTTTTCTGTCCGGGGAACGAAATGGCCAGTTTTCGGAGGACCAGATCCCCTTCTTTCAGGTCGGTTGGGCGGACCCGTTTGTTGTAGGCGAGTTCGATTCTTCTCCGGTAACTTTGCTGCCGTATGGCTGCCCTTTCCCGGATTTCGTCTATCAAGTCTAGGCTCGTTCTGAGCTCCCTGGCATTCTGTTCTTCTTCAAAGGCTATCAGGCGAGGAGAGGGTATCCCAACTTCTAGTGGGATGAGGGCCTCGGACCCATAGGTGAGATTGAATGGACTCTCGCCCGTCGGGGTCCGCTTCGTGGTTCGGTAATTCCACAACACATTGGGCAGCTGATCGACCCACAATCCCTTGGAGCACTTGTCGAGTCTCTTCTTGATGCCGGAGAGGATCTGTCGGTTGGCGTTCTCGGCTTGGCCATTGGACTGGGGATGAGAAACAGAGGAGAAGCGGTGTTGTATGGCTAGGTCTTCACATAAGGCTCGGAAGGCAGCTCCAGCGAACTGCGTACCGTTATCTGTAACTACGACCCGAGGAACGCCGAATCGGCAGATTACATTTTTCCAGAAGAATTGAACGACTCTATGTTCGGTAATTGTAGCCAGGGGCTCGGCCTCTATCCATTTTGAGAAATAGTCGACTGCCACAACTAGGAACTTCAATTGTCCGGGGGCCGGTGGAAACGGCCCCAGTAAATCCATCCCCCACATTGCGAAGGGGATCGGACTTGATAGGGAGGAGAGTGGTGCTTGTGGAAGGCGTCGGATGTCGGAATACTTCTGGCAGGAGGTGCATTGCCGAACGTGTTGTTCGGCGTCTCGTAGGAGAGTGGGCCAGTAATACCCGTAGTTTAACACTTTGCGCGCCAAGGCTCTGGAGCCGGAGTGGGCTCTGCCGATGCCCTCATGGAGTTCCTGCAGGGCGTAGTCGGCTTGTCCGGGGGAGAGGCACCTTAGGTAGGGTCGACCATCCACCTGGGTGAAGGAGCGCTTATACAGAATGCCTTCGACCAGTATGTAACGCTCGGCTCGGGTCCTTATCTTTCGGGCTTCCTTCGGATCCCTTGGGAGGAGTCCGTCTCTTAAAAACTCGACGAGGGGTTTCATCCAATTGTCTTCGAGGGGGAGTGGCAGTGTTTCGACGGAGTTGAAAGCCTCGTCCTTTATGCTTGGCTTGAGGAGGACTTCTATCAGAACAGTTTGTTCGAGGCCTTGCAGGGATGAGGAAGCTAATTTGGACAGGGCGTCGGCCTGGGCATTTTCTTCTCTTGGGATTCTTCGGATGAGGGCCTCCTCGAAGAGCGCCATGAGGCTCTTTACTTTAGCCAAGTACTTTACCATCCTGTCATCGCGGGCTTCATATTCGCCGAGGACCTGGTTGACGACCAACTGAGAGTCGCTGAAGATCTGCAGGCGTCGCGCCCCTGCGTTTCGGGCCATCCCAAGGCCGGCTATGAGTGCCTCGTATTCGGCTTCGTTGTTCGAGGCTTTGAAGTTTATCCGGAGGGAATATTGGAGGACAAAGTCGTATGGGCCCGCAAGGATGACTCCTGCCCCGCTCCCCTCGTTGCAAGAGGATCCATCGACATATACCGACCAGACAGGCGGTCCCTTCGTTGTTTGTTCGGAGTCGGGGATAGTTGTTTCAACTATGAATTCGGCCAGCGCCTGCGCCTTGATTGCGGTCCGAGGCTGATAAGTAATGTCATGTTGGCTCAGCTCGATCGACCACTTCATGAGGCGGCCGGAAGTCTCCGGCTTGTGAAGGATCTGTTTCAGCGGCTGGTCGGTAAGAACGACTATCGAATGAGACTGGAAGTATGGCCGAAGCTTTCTCGCAGCCATTATCAGGGCGTAGGCTATTTTCTCAATTTTCGGGTACCGGAGCTCGGCGTCCCGGAGCACTTTGCTGACGTAGTAAATGGGCTTCTGAGTTCTTTCTTCTTCTCTGACTAAGACCGCACTTAGCGTCTGTTCGGAGGCCGCCAAGTAAAGGTAGAGGGGTTCGCCCTGTATGGGTTTGCTGAGGAGAGGCGGATTGACGAGGTAAGCCTTAAGCTGGTCGAAGGAGTCTTGTTGTTGCTGCCCCCACTCGAATCCCTTAGCCCCCTTGAGGGCTTTGAAGAACGGGAGGCACTTCTCCCCAGACTTCGACAGAAAGCGCCCAATGGCGGCTAATCGACCAGTCAATCTCTGAACTTCTTTGACGTTTCTGGGTGGGGCCATGTCCAGTATGGCCTTGATCTTCTCCAGATTTGCCTCTATTCCTCGTTGGCTAACCATGAAGCCGAGGAACTTGCCTGATGAGACCCCGAACGCACACTTGTTCGGGTTGAGTCTCATATTGTGCTTTCTCAAAACATCAAACGCTTCTTGGAGGTCGGCCACGTGATCAATGCCTCGGATGCTTTTCACAAGCATGTCATCCACGTACACTTCCATGTTTCGGCCAATCTGGGCCTAGAATACCTTGTTGACGAGGCGCTGGTATGTTGCCCCTGCATTCTTTAGGCCGAACGGCATGACTCTGTAGCAGTAGAGTCCTTGGTCGGTCACGAAAGATGTCTTCGGAATATCCGGGGGGAACATCCTTATCTGATTGTAACCCGAGAAAGCGTCCATGAAGCTGAGGAGCTCATGTCCCGAGGTTGCGTCAATCAGTGTCGATGCTCGGCAGAGGGAAGGGGTCTTTAGGGCAGGCCTTGTTAAGGTCAGTGAAATCAATACAGATTCTCCATGTTCCGTTGGACTTTTTCACCATTACTACGTTCGACAACCACTCAGGATAATTCACTTCCTGTATGAACCGGGCCTTCAACAATTTGTCCACCTCCTCTTTGATAGCGAGCTGACGTTCGGGAGCGAACTTGCGCCTCTTCTGCTGGACCGGTTTGGACCCCGGATCAACACTGAGGCGGTGGACCAAGAGTTCTTCGGAGATACCGGGCATGTCTGCAGCTGACCATGCGAAGAGGTCTTGGTTGGCTCGGATGCATCTTACAATATCCGTGTATAGTGCGGATGGGAGGGTTTTGCTGACAAAGAACCTGCGGGTCGGATCCTGCTCCGAGAAGAGTACCTCTTCCAACTCGTCTACCGGCTCGGAAGTTGGCCGAGCAGCGTCTTGGGGGATCTCGAGTGTTTCTAAGGAGAGGACGGGTCCGAGGGTGGAAGTCATATAGCACTTGCGGGCCTGCTCCTGATTGCCCCTTACTTCTCCCACTCCAGCCCGAGTGGGGAATTTCATTTTGAGATGGTAGGCAGAAGGGACGGCTTCAAGGGCGGCTAGGCCGGGCCGCCCCAAAATGACGTTGTAGGCCGCTGGGACATCTACGACCATGAAATCCATCGACTCCGTGCGGGTAGTAGGAGTTTTGCCGGCCGTGACATCGAGGGTGATTACCCCTTCAATCGTTACCGGTACTCCCGTGAACCCATGGAGCGTGTAGCCGGCGGGCTTGAGTCTGTCTTGGGAGAGCTTCAGCCCCTTGAAGGCGTCAAGGAAGAGGATGTTGACGGAGCTACCGTTATCCACTAAGATCCTTTCGACTTTGAAATTGGCCATGTGAAGGCTGATGACGAGCGCGTCACAATGAGGGGTGCGGACACCCTCGAGATCTTCGTCAGAGAAGGTGACGGGCACTCCGAGGCCTTTAGGAGGAGGGGTGGTTCGGACCGAGTTTACCTCTCTAATAAAAGCTTTCCGAGAAGAGTTCGAGGAGCCCCCCATTGGACCCCCGTGGATGAGGTGGAGGACTCGTTCTTCCTCAAACTCTGGCGTCTCTTCTCGTTCCGGACGTTTGTTAGCCCCTCTAGGCTGGGGAGGAAGCTCGGCTTGGTCCTTTCTCACGAATTTTGCCAACTGCCCCCTCTGGATAAGGGCCTCAATCTCGTTTCTTAGCGCACGACAATCGTTGGTGTCGTGCCCATGGTCCCGGTGATAGCGGCACCATTTCTCTCTATCTCTTCTCTTAGCAGGGGTGTTCATCTTCGGAGCAGGAGGTAAGACCCCTTCTTTTTCGACTTCCATGAAAATGGTGGAAATGTTTGTGGTGAGGGGAGTAAACTTCTCGAATCTAGGGGGAGGCCGGCGCTGGCCAGCATTATCCTTCTGGAACTTTTTTGCTCCCTCTTCTTCCGTTCCCTTCCTCTTAGACCCGAAGGCGGTTCCTTCCCAGTTGGGCTGTTCCTCGGCCTCTTCAGCTCGGATGTATTTTTCAGTGCGGAGGAGGAGGTCAGAAAAGTCATGCGGCGGTTTCTTGGCGAGGGAGGAGCGGAGGTTGGAATTGAGGATATTGGATTGGAATGCCGCGGTAGCGACGGATTGGTCGAGGGACGCGATGGTTCTGGCTTCAGCTGTGAACCTCTTCACGTAGTCCCTCAATTTCTCCCCCTTCTGCTGACGGAGGTGCAATAATGAGATGCTGGTCTTCTCGGCCCTTCGGCTGCTGACGAAATGGGTGATGAACAGGGTTTCGAACTGTTCGAAGGAGAATATCGATGCCGGGGCAAGGCGAGAGTACCATTCTCGAGCTGGGCCTTTGAGAGTTGCAGGGAATGTTTTGCAGAGGAGGGCATCGGAAGCTTGATGGAGGAGCATCAAGGTCTTAAAGCTTTCGATGTGGTCAACTGGATCGGTCTCCCCAGTGTAGTTCTCGAACTGGGGAGGTTTGAATCCGAACGGAACAGGGGCATCTACTATGGTCCGCGAGAATGGGGGCCGGCTCGGACATAGGGTCCTCCCCCTGAGCTCCTCTTCTCTGTTTATCTGTCCCAAGAGTTTTTCCACCTCGTTTAGGCGGCGGTTCATGGTGTCATCTCTCCGACGGTGATCTGCCGAGCCACGGGACTCGTCTTCGTATGAGGGGGAGTGAGGGCTGCGGCGATGGTAACTTCGAGAACGACGAGGACTTGGGGTGCGCCTGGAATTGGTAGGAGCGGGTCGAGGAGAGGGGGACCGTTGGCGAGGGCTTCGGACTAGAGGAGGTGATGGGGCCCTCGGCTCATTGGGGTTCTGACGGAGGTTGAGGGCCTGCTGTACCATTGCTTGGAATTGCTGGAACTCGGCACGGGTGATAGGCGCCTCATTGTTCCTAGGGTGCTGCCGACCTGCTGGGGAGTGCCTCCTTCGGTAGTGATCGGGGGACTCCTTTCTCCCTCTTCGGACGGGGGACCTCCTGTGCTCTCGGTGTCGGGGGGATCGCTCTTGCTGGCGGGAGGCTTCCCCCCGAGCCCGCTTTTCATCTAGATGGCGAAGAAGGTCATCATCTTCCGGGCGTTTGGGAGGGGCATTGTGGCGACCAGAGGCTCGGGGATGATGGGAGGCCATGGAAGCACTGGAGGCATTGTGGATGGAGATGTTCTCTGGGTGAAGAGGCTGTTTCTGGGGGTTAGGCCCCTTTGGATCAGGAGGTGGAGGGTTCCGTTGGAGTGGCTCTTCCATGGTAGGAGGGAGTTGCCCTTGTTGCTGAGCGGGATCAGGAAGGACTTCTTGCTGGTCAGGGTTGGGCGCTCGGTTGGAGCCCCTAGATCTGACTTTGCGAGGCGGCATGGCAGGAGAAAACCTGTTCACCGGGAAGAGGAGAGGTCCCTATTCGTTAGTTTCCCACAGACGGCGCCAATCTGTTGCCGCTAAATTTGGTGTGGGGGCAAACAGATAGAACTTGTGGATTCTTGGGGAAACTGAATAGAAACACCTGTGTACCTGTCCCGTCGGGTCTTGATCGTCGTTCCCGCCGTGCACCTGCAAAAAGTGCGAGACACCGGGGTTGTTCCCGGCGACGCACCCTCCGACGCTTAAGTCAGTAATCTGGCAGACTATGAAAGAGCGTAAAAACTGGTGAAAGATTGATTACCTTGCAATGGAGATGGATGGGGGGTATTTATAGGCGTCTTAGGGACTGGATTAGGAATGTAATCCCCGTGATTAGATAAGTAATATTCCTTGTAGTCAGATAAGGAAAGTAATCTGATAAGGTATATTCCCCCTAATCAGTTAAGGAATTTAATCCCTGACTCCCAGTGGTAGGATGGATGTGAATCAGGGCCGTTGGTTAAGGTTAATCAGGGACCTTGATTTTGTCCCGACGGAATGGGTGCGTAACGGATTAAAACCCGCACCCACTTTGAGGTGGATCCATTCGTGGGTTATTGGGTTTTTGAGGTGAAGACCCTGACACCTGGTTTGGACCCTTTGGTCGGTGAAATTACCGTTTTACCCCTGTATTTCAAGATTCGTGTTCCGTTTGGACGATTCCGATTTAACCCCGTTTTTAGCCATATCACCATCAAACATTCTCTAAATTACCACTCCACTTTTAATTAAACAAGCATGGTTCCAATTTTCAAATAATTGATTCATAATAATTTCATTAAATCATCCCTAGCATGGTATCTAGTTCTAGAAGTATGAGAAACACCCACCTCTTTGGATAAAAACGAAATGAAAAGCTCCTAGAGTCTCCTAGAATGCAAGAAAGTAGCCTTCTCCTTCTAGATTGTGTTGCAAAATGCTCCCCTTCCTTGTTCTTTGGTGCAACCCGAGCCTCTCCTTGTGCTTGATGATGGGCCGGCCTCCTTTTGGTTGAGACACACACACAAATGCACATTCAGTCTTTTACTCACTAATCTCCTCAATCTTTTACTCTCCTATATAGTTTCTTTCTTTCAATTATTTTTTTCTTAGTGTTGTATACATGAAGGTAGGGGTATTTATACTAGTTGTAGGATAGATTGGAGGGCTAGGATTACACTACATGGTTGTAGATGAATGACTAGGATAAGATGGGAAGTTGTAGCAACCACCCATAAGCAAAATAACCACCCATGCACACAAACCCACTCTCCCACTCTTCTCTAGCCATACCCGGCCTTCCTAGGGTGTGCAAAGCACACATACGTGCATGCACGTGCCCCTTCTAGTACCCCCCTATTTAAAGTTTGTACAAATTTAATTAATCAATTGTTCACCAATTGTGTCTACATGACAAGTTGTAACAATTTAAAAGATTAATTAAGTTTGTGGGCCTCAAAATAGTGGACTTTAGGTTCATGGGCTATTTAATAAAATATTTAATTATTAGAGTGGGCTTAAAATAAGATAACAAGTTTAGGCTTTATAAAATAGGCTTTTTAGAAAGATAAAGAGAAAGAAAGAAATAATTGTCCATGTTATAAAAGAAAATTTTATAAAAATATGCATACGAAATTTTGTACGTGCACAACACGTGAAAATCAACATTTCTCATAAAAATGAAAATTTAGGGTATTACACACATTATTGATTTGATGATTTTGACTAAGGGTTATCCCTTGCCAACCGAAACTCACCCTTATACCTATGGTATCCACAATACCTAAATTATTCTTGTTGAATTCTTTGGATAGAACAATTTTAACTTCATTTATAATAGAGAGGTCACTTTTAAGAACAAGCATATCAACTGAACAAGTAAATAATATCCACTATATTTGACACACCACAAAGTTAAAGGCACTGATCTGAATTACATGATTCATATACTAGGCTCTTTAAGAAATTTGTCAAATTATTTATTCATTGGCTATACATGTTTTAAGAATATACAATGACTTTACTAAATTTGTAAGTCTTATTCACTAAACATATTAGTGCAAATTTTTCAGTACAAAACTCTTTAGTATAAAACTTGTCAATACAGAACATTGAGTACAAAACTTATAGTACAAAATTGTTTAAACATCCTTTATAAATAACAAAATTTTCATTAGATGTAAGGGTAAGAAGAATACTTATTGTAGCAATATGAAAAACATGTGAGTAGACACCAAACAAATCTACCCCATTTATCTTAGTCAATTTGTTAGATACTAAAATGCATTAAAATTGCCACTGAACAATCAAATTTAAGTTTCTTCTACAAAACCCCACTTACTTATTATAGTTTTAACCCCTTTCGGCTGATCAACTAATTTAAAGTATTATTGTATGACACAAATTCATCTCATTGTCTACTAAAGACTCTTCTTAGCTCATTTGTCATTCAAGTTTAAGTGTTAGTATGACTGGTTCTTGATTCCAACAGTGAATCATTGACTATGTCAGTAGAACTAGATAATTTCATACACTTATCTTTGATGAACACATCCTCAAAGAACTTTGTTTAATGTCTAGATTCTACTAAGACAAATTAGATAGATCTAAAATCTGTCCATAGAACCATATTCTACACTTTCAAATATTTGTTATATGTCCTACTTTAGGCCTTCTAGGGTTATGTACTCTAATAAATGTATCACAACACATATTTACACTTTAACAAAATTATCTGTGTTTTTATGCCATAATCTACAAGGTGTATTCAATTTAGAGTGTAGTAATATATTTGGAATATGATTAACAATACAACATCACTCATAGTTACACAAAGTCAAAAACTGGTCAATAATATTGAATTCAATATTTCACTACGTGTTTGATTCTAACTTTTATCAGTACCATTTTGACTGTAGTAAATAGAGTGCACTAGAGATTATGTCAATTGCAAACTTCTCTTAAAAATTGTTAAAACATATTCACCACCTCCATCAAATCTGAAACTTTTTTATCTTAGCATTTAACTAGATTTTTAATTCATCAAAATAGCGAGTGCTGCATCCTCCATATATATACGACAAACATTCAATAATCATCTACATAGGTGATTAAATACTTTTGATCAATCATCGTCTCATCTAGTCACAAACCTACTGAGATCACAAATATTAGAATGCATTGACTCAAGAAGTTGTTTGCTCCTAGAGACCATACTAAATGATTTAATAGTGATCATAATCTGAGCACAACTTTCATATTTGTCGTATTTAATGAAGTGTCATTTAGCAGAGTTATGAGTTTTAACAATGACAAACAATTTAACATATATAGTTCGCATGTCCTAGTTTGTTATGTCGTGTTCAGGAATACACAAATTAGAACTACTATTGTCAATTGCTTCGTTTGTTAAACTCAACTTACACATGCCATTGACTATGATTTGCACATTATAAACTATTAATAATATGAGTTAATACAAAATTACTCTACTACATTTTACCAAAAATGTTTACTTTACTCGTGGTTCTAACAACGTCTAATTGCTCAAACACATTGAGCAAAGAATTCTTTCGTTTATTCATTCTTCATCATCTTCATAACACTATATGAGATAATGTCTAATGATTTTTAATTCAACTTTGCACACAAGTACAATGAACGAGAAAGAACAAAACGTAACTAATGGAGTCATATCCTATATTAAGAGATGCTCTTTCCTAAGTTACAAACATTTGTTATATACCTTATATATTAACTTTTATTAGAGAAGCAAACATACAATCTCACACAAACTGCAAATGATGGATTTAGCCAATATGTCTATACACATAGTATAACAATGCACATTTGACAACCTTAAGCATGCTAGTTTCAAAATGAGAATAATTATGATCTAAAACTCTCAATCATGGGATCAAATGCACACAACGTTACCACATTCATCACATGAAAATACTAAGAAATATTAGAGTACATCTGTAACATCCTGATTCTTTATTTTTATTAGATGAAGGGTTTGTGGATTTTTACATGTTTTGCATGTACTAATTCATGTGCATTTTTCTAGAAAATTATTTATTTTGTAACATGAACAAATATTTTTCTATCTCTTTCTTTTATATTTTAAAAGCCTAATTAAATTCTAAAGCCTAATTGTTTATTTTAAGCCCACCCTAATTATTTAATTATTTTAATTAGCCCATGGAGTTCTAAGCCCACTAGTTTATTTCCCTTTTAATTAGCATGACTTGTAGTGTAGATTAACTTTGTAGGCAATTAATTAATTAACCATGTACAACTAGTAACTAGGGGTGCTACATTTGACACGTGCATTGCACTAGCACGTGTCTTAAGCCATGCAAAGTGTAGGCCGGAAATGGGAGAGAGGGATGGGTGAGTTGGTTTAGTGGATAAGTGGTTACTTGTTCATGGGTGGTTGCTACAACTCCCTAATACATCCTAGCCATTTATCTTTAACCATCTAGATCAATCCTAGCCCTTCATTTCACTCAAAAATTAGTATAAATACCCCCCCCATTCTATTCCTGTAGTACACTAAAAAATTTGTAAAGAAAAGAAAGAAAGAAAACACAAAAGTGAGTAAAAAAATTGAGAGAAAGTGAGTAAAAAGACTGAGAGGAGTTCTAGTGTGTGTGTTCCCGTTCTTGGAGGCCGGCCATTCATTAGGAGTAGAGAGAGGCTTGGGTTTCACTAGTGCAAGGACGAGAAGGCTTTCGTGGTGGCACAAACTAGGAGGAGAAGGACCACTCGTGTGTTCAAGGAGATTCTAGGAGCTTTGTTGTTGTTTTTCTTCAAATAGGTGGGTGGTTTCTCTACTTCTAATTTAGACACCATGCTAGGGATTTGATTGATGAGATTGCTAAAGAAACTAATAAGATAACCATGTGTTGGCTCTAAAAATGACTTAGTAGATGATTAAATGAATGCTTGATGAATTTCATGTTATTTGCTATAAATCATGTTTATTGTAGTAAAATTGTTTTATTGCTATGGAAATGTGAAATTGGAACCATGCTAATTGTAGAATATGCTTGTGAATGATTAGTAGTTGAAAATATTGAATTTGTGCTTATTAAACTATTGTGACACTAGTTTAATGAATGAGACCATGACATAGGGTAGTGTGGAAATAAAAGAGGAAGAAAAGAAAGAATTAATATTCTTTTAATGTAGTTGTAATGCAAAATTTGGTAGAGAGTTTGCTAAACGGAAATATTACAAATGTAGGCATAGAACACAAATTAGAATGAGAAATTCATGTTTTAATATCAAAATAATGTTTTTAAAACACTGGTTTGTTAATTATACATAAACTCAGTATTCTGGAAAATTTTATGACTATGTGGAAGAGAAACAAAGTTAAGAGCTTTTGAAAAGCGAAATAATTTTGATAAACAGATATTCGAATCAAACCCAATCAAATCCACTCTCATATCAATTAACTACTAAGGTCATATTGGTCAGAGGGGGCGCCTTTAGAGCTTTACTGTAGCTCGGCGGCACTATTTGTGCCTGGGTTTGAGTCTCGGCAGAGGCTTTTTATTTTCAAAATTCGATTTTTCACTAAACCCGAGAACAGAACTCAACCTTATTAAAGTCCCTCCTTGAGACAATTGGGCATTGTGTCCCTTCTGGTTAGCGTGTGGGGGTTAGTGCGGTTACTGTTCACCCGTGGGGCCTTTGTGTGTGGGTTCGAAACGAGTTCATCTAATGGTTTCCCGATTGAAACGTTCTTAATGTTAGTTGAGTCCCTGGTTCCCCGATTGATTGACCCGCAATAATACCTACGGCTTCCCTAATTCGACCAGGTCGCTGTGGGTGGGGCTTCTGCCATAACATAATTGACAGATCCAAGATGTATTCCTGCAAGTAAAAGGGGTTCGAATATATATTGGTTGGGTTCCAGAGGTTATGAATCGATTGGCAAGTCCAATCCCAATATCTTGATTTTGAGTGGCAATGCATCGTATCCCCATATATATATATATATATATATATATATATATATATATATATATATATCGTCTGCTAATACACGACCAATTAGGGTTTGGAGAAATTTTTTTCTGTCATCCCATTTCGAGGACTGACGGAAATACCTTGGATAGTACCACAATCTGTTCTATGTACAATAATGTGTTGAACTACTTCAACAAGTCTACGCGTGAGATATCCAGCATCTGATGTTCGTACAGCGGTATCCATGACTCCTTTTTGAGCTCCGTAGCAGGAAATTATATATTCTGTCAAAGAAAGTCCTTTGCGTAAATTTCTTTGAATGGGTAAATCAATCATTTGTCCTTGAGGGTCCGACATTAATCCTCTCATATCCTTGGGGCCTTTGTGTGTGGGTTCGAAACTGGCTGGGGCCACATTTTTTTTTTGAAATCCGATTTTTTTTAAATGTACTTGATTTTTTTTTTTTGTTTAGTTTTTAAATGTGATAAAAATTGAAGAAAATATTAGAAAATTTTCTGAAAATACTTAGACTTCACAAAAATTATTTTTTAAATGTTTGGACTTTTAAATGAGAAATAAGAGTAAAAATTTGAGTAATGCTTTAGCTACTACCAATTTCACTACCATTTTCTTCACTACCTTAGGTGGCATACTCCTATTGGAGAGTTCTCCCACCTACTCTATCATCCCCTACCTATTGGAGTGTGCCACCTAAGGTAGTGAAGAGAAATGTAGTGAAATTGGTAGTGGCTCTAGCATTACTCTAAAAATTTAGAGTAAATTCATAAAAAACCTTGGACTTGATTCTTTTGTAATTCAAAACAAATTAATGAATTTTTGAATATAGAGAGAATTGAAAAAAAAAAGGTTCAACTTGAGATTTTTCACTTATAAAATATTGAGCAGAATTAAATGAGAAATTGGTTAAAGAATATGCAAGTTGTGCATGAAAATTTGTTGAAAAAGAGAACATGATGAAATGCAAAATTTTGTGAACAAGTTTACTGTCTTTTATGAACATGAGAAGAGAACTTAGACTAGAATTTTAGCTAAGATCTCACATTGGCAAGAATGAAAGTATTGAAAAGAGAAATGTGATATTTTGACCAAGTTTGGGTCGTTGATAATAATTGATATTGGAAAGACCGATGTAGGGGTAATGCTAGATTCTAGAATATTGATCTTCATTTATACATATGGATTAGATACATAGTGGAGATGTGATGAACGTAAAAGAAAAATATGAGTATGAGGGTCATTGGATTGGCGGCGTGAGAGTGTTCACAGGATGTCCTTATGATGCATCATGATTAGAGCGTGGACACTACTCTAGAGTACCATCCCGGTGGCGACGCTTATGGGGTGGCCTAGTGACTACGGGTGGTGCCATGTCTATGGTAGGAGGTGTATTGACCACAGGATGCCTGCATGATGAGTCATGTGTCAGTGTGTGGGATTCTCTTCGGGATGCCTGGACGTGGGCTCGTAACTCATAGAACACCTAGGATACTTACCGTAGTTATCGTAGTAGATTAAGTCATGGTGAGGGATTGAACCCTACAAGATGAAGAACGATTAAGGGCTTACCCTCGGACCTATGTAGTATGGGCTGCATAGACTCTGAACAAGTGCGTATTAGTGTCATATAATACAAACAACTGCATTAAGGACTAAGTACACGTTCACAACACGACATCAATAGGGTAGTCCCCTTAGTTTGTTTTGTGACAAGTATGTGCTTTCTAAGTATGAGAAATTGATTATTATATCCTAGTTTCAGTTGAATGAACTGAAGTGCCCACAGTTTCTATGAGGATAAAGTGATTGACAAGATTAAAGTATGCATGCTGATTAAAGAATGATTTAAGTGTTGTATATTTTTATTTATATAATTGTTGTAAATTGCTTCCGCTGTAAAAGTGTAATGTAAATGTAACTCTGATGTAACAAAAGTTTTTTTAATTCCTTGTAAAATTGAACGAAGAGAAGTATAAAGATCATGTGGAACTTCGATTTCAGTCCGTTTTGGAATTTGGGGTGTTACAAGATCATACCGACACTTCAAGTTAGAAGTATTTTCCAAATTCAATGGAGAAGCCTGCGTATTGCAGACTTATCCTACCGTGATGCAAATCTATTGTTTTCAATACACACAATTTGTAAGTAACTTTGAAGTTCCTACATTCATCAAATTGTTAAAGATTAGCCAATTAAACAAATTATTAGCACTATCTAATTCACAACAATTTAATTGGAGATTCAATTTTATAGTCAAAGCCTATAATTTATCAAAATAAATATTTGATCCTTAGCATGTATCTAAAGTAGTTATTCAAATTTGTATTTAATTAAACACTGCTTAATACAATTTTGAACTTAGCACTTAGCAACAAAGTTCAAACAAATAATTAAATAACAATTTAAATTTGGTGGAGAACTTAGCTTTAATTTAGATATGATCCAGTCCAAACATATTTGGATCTAGTTTAAACAACAATCTCACTGCCCACACTATTTCCAACAACTATATCCACATCTCTTATTGTGCTTTCACTTTTCAACTGTTAAATTTAGAATGATCAAATATTTCAAGTTTCGGAATCTTTTACACACGATTAAGTTTTTCTATCTTATAGAAATAAACAGTAAATTCCAAAATCTAGAGTGTTTACTCTGAACAATTACTACTAACGTAATCACAGTAAAATGAAGGGTTTTTCTGTAAAACTGCATAATAAACAATAATACAGAAAATTAAATTAAATACAACAGCACAAATCTTAAAGTTTAGAGTGGGCCATATCTTGATAAGATCAAGTAGCAGTTAAGGATTGGATCTGAATAGGAAGTATACTGCATTAGATCTTGCACTTCACACAGCACACGAAACACCAATCTAGAGCCAATGAAAAAGATTGACTGCACATAGTTGTGCCTCACATGGAGGTCCGATCTCTGCCCAAACACCAAATAGCAAAAGCTACCATTCAAAAATTGGATCTGAGAAAATCTCTATAAATGCCAACCGATAGTGGACTATCGTTGCAGGTTCTGCAACGCCACCCTTGAAACTAGAGATCACCTCCTTCTACAGTGTCTTAGGAGCAAAGAGGTAGTCATTGAGGTATTCAGTGCCCTGGGGACGAACCAATACCCTAGTGCATACGAGGACCTGTGGGTAGGTCCAAAATTTGCTAGTGAGAGAAGAACTATGATAGAAGCGTGGTACATCGCCATCGCCGCAACGACCTGTGTTCTTTGGCTAGACAGGAATAATTTTTATTTTCACAGAACCTGTAATAATATATCTGGTAATTTGACTGACATTATGCATTTTATTTCATTTTGGGCTAATGTGGCAGCAGTAGGTCCCGGGGGGAGGATAGCAAGCATTTCCCAGTTGAGGATTTTGACGATGAGGGAGTCGAGATCAGTCCGACGATCGACTGACAGCCAGCGTGACCTTACTGATGGTAGATACCCACCGTCCCAGGGTTTGTTGGGGGGGCATGATGTATTTTGCTTAATCGCATGTATGTGGAGGCCATTCTAATCCTATTTTGTCCCACCCCCCATGTTTCGGGTGGAGAGTATGTAATTTTGTTATGTTTGTAGGACCTTGTATTTGGCTCAGTACTCTGAGTTTGTTTTATTAACACCTTATTAATGAAATAGGGTGGCCATACTCCACCTTTTCTTCAAAAAAATAAAAGAATTGGATCTAAGGAGATCCATATCCCGGTCAGCTTGTGCTCGGGAATGAGGAAAGGATGGTCGCAATGGGTGTGCAGCGCTTGGCGATGGCGGCAGCGGGTCGGATTGCAGCAACGCCGGCGACGCCAGCGGAGGTGACCCCCATCGACGGCGACGGCGGTGGGTGCCGGCGACGGCGACGGGATTCGGCGAAAGATCCCTTCAAAGATCTCTCTTAATCTCAAAATCAAAGTTTAAATATCTCAAGATTGTTAGAGATTATGGAAGATGATAACAATATGAAATTAGGGTTAATATCCTAGACTATGGTGCTTAAGATATTTATCTCAGGTATCAAAATTGGAATACCTAGACTACTATTACAAACCAATATTTATAGGATAAATATTGATTTGGGTACTGGGTTCTCAACCCACTCATTCCGCGTTCCGATATCCATACAGTTAGTACGTGTAACGCACGTGTTACCCCTAGAATAATATTACACATAATATCATTCATATAGTGAGAATATGCCTATATATCCAACAACATATCCCCCAAACCCGGACAAAGGCATGAACCACACTCTAGTTTATATAAGATGACAGATTTATTACATGTAACATATTCGTCCAAATCCGGACTATTAGTAAAAAGCTTCAAACTATACAAACCAATTAAGAAGGTTCAACAAAAGATATGATAACTTTTACAACATATCATCAACTTCGAAAACTTTTGCGAATTCATCATATCTCACCCTAAAATTCCAATTGCTACATCTCAAGTGCATGATTCACATCATGTTTATAAATCACCCTAAGGGGGTGAATAGGGTGATTGTGCGGAATTAAAAATTAAGGAAAATTAAAACCAAGTTGCAAAAGTAAATGAGAAGAGATAAGAGATGCAAACACAGATAGCACAAGTAACGCAGTGATATAATGTGGTTCGACCTCCAGGTCTACGTCCACACCACCTACTTGTAGCAATTCTCCGCCACAAGCGCTCCACTATACTCAAACCCTTGTACAGTGATTCTCGGATTCAGGCCGAGAGACATATTACACCCACAGGACTTCTAATCACAAGTCCCGTCAATCTCACCGAAGTGGAAGAAAAAAAAAGAACTTAGGATCCTCAATGATCCTGACTGAAGAATACAAATAGTTATCACACACACTCGGACTGATTGTTGAAAGATTAGTTCAGAAGATTTTTCTCAGAAGTAATAGGTGAAGAATACTCAGTGGGTTCGTCCAATAATATAGACGAGGAAGTGTATCAATCAAAATTAGAAACGATACATTCCAAAAGAGTGAACAGCGCAAAGTACGGTCGATCACAATTTAGGTGCAGTCGACTGTTCATCTCTCAAACGAAAAGTAGAGAGATGAATGGTCAACTGCTTCACTATATTGCTGTAAAGTGCAGTCGACTGCGATGCAGTCGACCGACATGAGGTGCGGTCGACCATTATCATGCTGTTCATAACGAATCCACTTTATATTTTTACCATATACTAATCAATCATCAATCAATCAAATACATATAAAATCTCACAAATAAGGAATAGCAACAACTGGTCATGATAGCTTTCATGGGAACTAATCAACATGTGCACTTTTTGAATAACTTCTTCTTTTGCTTTATCTTGCAATCTTTCTTTATTACTTTCCTTCTTTGCTTATTTTCTTTATTGTTTTCCTTCTTTGCTTATTCTTGAATCTCTGTTGAATCTCTTTTTGATATTATTTTAACCTGAAAATCTGAACAACTTAATTTAAACTTATTAGTATTTATGGACACGTTTTGTGCACACCAAACTAAGAGTCAACAATCTCCCCATTTTGCTATGAACAAAACATACCTTTGAATGTTGAAAAAATAAAAATAAAACAATACGTCATATAAATACTCCCCTGAATGCAGTGCATCCTGTAGCATAGATTTTCATGGATAAAGATCAAGAGAGATTAAAAATAACACAATAAGGCATATAAATACTCCCCCTGAATTTAGTATTTTTATAAACGAAGAAGAGATAATAATATTCAATATCATATTTACTTTTAGTTAAAACATTCATAAAAATATTCTCCCCCCTTTTGGAACACACCAAGAGGGGCAAAAGACAAGCATAATAAGAGCATTTATAAAGTACTTAAATAAAGGAATATTTAATTAAATGCTTTAATCTCCCTCGAAAGCCATTTGTAAATAAAAGAACGTTTATGAAGAAAATGAAGAGGTTAATTTGGGGAACATGATAAAGCATGAGATGAATTTGGGAAATATAATAATTTTTGAAAGCAGGGGAAAATCCACTTACATGATACAGTTGATAGCGAAACTCTTTGATATATAAGGAGAGCTCTTCATGGTATCATAAATTTGAGATTTTCCCAATACAGATGCAAGGCATAGAATAGGAGAAGAAGTATTTCCATAAACCAATATTATAGAAAATAGTGAATAGAAAGTTCGTAAAACTCAAAATGAGTAACCAATAAAAGAACCGGTCGACCGCATGGTCGACCGCAAAACTAATTGAGCATATAAATAAAGAATCAACCCGAGAGCAAATCGGTCGACTGCACATCCTGTAAGCACAAAACGGAGGACAGAGAGTGAACCAGTCGACCGCACGGTCGACCACAACTTCTGAACTTCAAATTTTTGAAAACACACAGAAACCAAAACAAAAATCGAGAGCGTGCCGATCGACCGCCCAGTCGACTGTACTCCTTCACGGGCGTACAGTCGCCCGTTCAGTCGATCGAAAACCAGGTTTAAATAGAAATATCAATAACGTTCAGTTCTCCCTTTAAAAAATAAAATCATTTTCCATCTAAAGGCTTAGTGAATATATCAGCAAGTTGAGAATCAGTGGAAACATAGTCAAGAATAATGTCTCCCTTTTGAAAAAGATCTTTAATAAAATGATACCGAATATCAATCTGTTTTGTGCAACTATGTTGATCAGAATTCTTTGTCATATGGACAGTACTGGTATTATCACATTTAATTGGAATATGATCAAAGAATACCTTGTAGTCTTCCAAAGTGTGTTTCATCCATAGTACTGCGCACAACAGGATCCGACAGCAATATATTCGGCTTCTGTAGCGGAGAGAGTTACAGATTTCTGCTTCTTGGATGCCCATGAGACAAGGCAGTTTCTCAAGAAGTGACATGTGCCGCTAGTGCTTTTTCTGTCAGTTAGGCTGTCGGCATAATCTGCATTAGAGAATTCTACAAGGCAAAAGTTTCTATTTTCGGGTACCAAAGTCCAGTATTTGGTGTGCCTTTAAGATATCGAATTATACGCTTAACAGCAACCAAATGCGATTCTTTGGGACACGATTGAAAACGTGCACATAAACAAACACTAAATATGATATCTGGATGAGATGCAGTAATACAAATCAAACTACCAATCGTACCACGATAAGTAGAAATATCAACATTATTACTAGATTCATCCTTGGAAAGCTTAGTGGTAGTTGCCATAGGTGTTTTGTATGCATTTGCATGTTCAAGCCCAAACTTTTTGACTAGTTCCTTTGCATATTTGGATTGATTTATGAAAATGTCATCCTTTCTTTATTGTATTTGAAGTCCAAGAAAACAAGTTAGTTCACCCATCATACTCATTTCGAACTCATCCTGCATTTGCTTTGAGAATTCTTTGTAAAGATTTTCATTAGTAGATCCAAATATAATATCTTCAACATAAATTTGAACAATTAAAATATCTTTGAAAACATGTTTTATAAAAAGTGTAGTGTCTACTTTACCTTTAGAGAAGCCTATGTGAAGTAGAAACGAACTTAGTCGTTTATACCAAGCATGAGGAGCTTGCTTCAAACCATATAAAGGTTTATCAAGACGGAATACATGGTTTGGGTGTGTGGGATCAGTGAATCCTGGTGGTTGTGCAACATAAAATTCTTCCGAAATAAAGCCATTTAAGAAAACACTTGACATCCATTTGAAAAAGAGTGAAATCCATATAAGCAAAAGCAAGTAAAATATGAATGTCTTCAAGCCGAGCAACAGGAGCAAAAGTTTCATCAAAGTCGACCCCTTCTTGTTGGTTATAACCTTGTGCAACAAGACGAGCCTTATTTCTAGTGATAGTGTCGGATTCATCCAGCTTGTTCCTAAACACCCACTTAGTTCCAAGTATGGGTCTATTGTGAGGTGTAGGAACAAGTCTCCATACTTGATTCCTTTCATATTGTGAGGTGTAGGAACAAGTTCTTCTTGTATTGCAATGATCCAGTCATTATCTTGCAGGGCCGCCTTAATATTCTTAGGTTCAGTATAGAAACAAAAGCGGAAAAACACATGAAATTTTGAGCTTGTGTGCGAGTAGTTACCCCTTTTGACATGTCGCTTCGTATAAGATTTGGTGGATGGCTGGACATAATTTTCCATGCTGGGCGCCTTTCATTTGTAGAAGGTTAATGTTGTATAGGATCATCTTCCATGGCATCAATTGTTTGTGTAGGCATTTCTTCTATTTTGGATTTAGATGCATCTTCATTGTAAGGAGGCTTATGGTTTTGTAACTCCTTATTTGGTACTTGGTCGATGTGTACCTATTTCTTTTCAACATGAACACATGTCTCATTATCATCAACAACATGCAATATTTCTTTGGTGTAGGGATTAGTTTCATCAAATATAACATCAATTGATTCTTGGATGGTGAATATTCTTTTATTAAATACACGATATGCCTTGCTACCGAGAGAATATCCTAAGAATACGCCTTCATCACTTTTACGATCAAATTTTCTCAAATTATTAAGGGTATTTAAGATAAACACTTTACATCCAAAGACGCGAAAGTAACTTAAGTTGGGAATTTTGCCATAATATAGTTCAAAAGGTGTTTTCTCAAGATATTCCTAACGATTACTTGGTTAATTGTATAATATGCTGTATTGACAGCCTCTGCCCAAAATAATTTAGGTAAATCTTTTTCACTAAGCATGGTTCGGGCCATTTCTTGAAGAGATCGTTTTTTTCCTTTCAACAACCCCATTTTGTTGGGGAGTGCGAGGACAAGCGTACTCATATTTTATTCCCTTTTTGTCACAAAATGATGTGAAGAGTTTGTTTTGAAATTCTCCACCATGATCACTACGAATAGGAATAATGGTGAGGATTTTCTCATTTTCCACTCTACGACGAAATTTTTGAAAAATATACAATGTATAACCTTTTTGTGGCAAAAAGACAACCCAAGTAAATCTACTATAATCATCGACAATTACAAAGGTATATCGTGCACCTCCATCACTACGTGTTCGTGATGGTCCAAAAAGATCCATGTGCATGAGTTCAAGGGGTCTAGAAATTGATACCATTTTCTTGGGTTTGTGAGAACTTTTAGTTTTCTTACCGAACTGGCACGACTCACACGGTCACATTGAACTGCAAGAGTTCAATGTGACCTAGGATTATTGACTTGTTCAGATCTAGTTTATTTGAGATTATATTTTGTTTCAAGTAATCATGTTGGTATTTTTATTCATATATGCATGCGTGGTTGACATTTCTTGCTCCCGACTCTGATCATTCTTGTGAAATATTGCAAAGATTCTGATAGCTTATGGATGATGAAAATCATTCGTTGGGCTTAGTCACGTATCCGTCTTTCGTATTCTCTTTTTGGGAAGCGGGGCGTGACAAAAATTATTGCATATTTTTCTAATTTGTAATGTGATAGCCGCACAATTATGAGGATACATCAAATATCCAAATTGTATAATCTTTTTTAAAGATTCCAATTATTATCAATCCAATGACAAATAGTGCACATAATGAGAACATCATTATAACATTTTCAACAATCACTAGTTAATACTACTTTACAAGTTAAAGAATACAAAGTAGCAACTAAAAACTCTCTAAACTCATTATATAGTTTGATATTATAGGATTTAATGGTGTTTCTATCAATTCTTTTGTAATGGGGTTTAGAGTGGTTTAGTTAAATATTTCTAGGTTTCTACTTTCTAAATAAGAAAATGATAAGTCATCCTTATTGACGAGTTCTGTCATTTCCCAACGTATGTTATCATGATCATAACTATAACTATCTACTTGACCGGTCTGAGGGTTTATTTTTTTTTTGGGTAAGATGATCTTGTTGTGTTTCCAGGTGTTTAAGTTCCAAGTGACGCTTAAGTGTATCCGCCTCGCTACTCACTTTCCATTTGTATGCCGTTTGACACTTTTTACATACTTAGTTCCCTTTTTGGATTGGTCGGAGATGGAACAAATGTATATAATTTGTGCACATCGGAAGTTTGTTCTCTACATTTTTTGGGAAGAATATTGGTTTTCAGTATTTTGTGTTTCAGTATCTTCACAAGGATTTGCATCATCATTGTGGGAAAGAGTGGAATGGTCAAACTCGAGAAACATTGTGGTATCAAACTCTCTAAAATCCTCGGTACCTAAGTGTGGAACATAAATGTGGCAAGATGTATTTATAGACTCCTGTGCACTTTGATTATGTGAACGCGAGGATACATGATTTATGAAAAACATAAAATCGATATAAAACAGGTATGAAATTAACAAGCAATAAATGAACAAGTAATAAATATTGAACTATACAAAAGATACCACACTAGAAGATTTCTCAAAGTTGTTGTGAATGCTTCTTAAATGTTGGGATTCCACAAATTGCAAGAGTGAATTGAGACTTGAGAGAATTGTTTGGAATAGATTGAGAGAGTTGAAAAAATTGTTTGAAAGTTTTGCTGCGAGAAAAAATGTATGAAAAGGATCTTTATTTGTAGAATTTCGTATTTTTGTGTTTCATAATTTACTCCTTCAAATAAATAAATATAAAATAAAATAAAATAGATTTTTTTTTTGGGGGGGGGGGGGGGCGCTAAGGTATATATTTCAACCCGGACCAGCCCACATAAATTAGGCTGGCCCCGGGCCTCCATAAAGTTAACTATTGGAAGGTTTAATCTACCTAGCGCTTGGTTTCAACTTTCAAGCACAAGTTAATGAGCCAGTCTCATTAGTTAAATGGCTCGAAAAGCCTTTTGCAAGAGCTGGATGACTTGGGAATGAAAACACAGAATGAATATAGATAAACGAGATGAAGTGTAAACAATATTTGAGACAGCTAGGAAGAAACAAAAGTATTCCTCAAACTCAAATTATGTGTGAAAAAAAGTTCCAAAACTGTTAAAGTCATCTGTGTTATGTCTGAAATAGACAGCGTTCAACTACAATATTGAATTCCAGTATCAAAACTTTAAATACAAATTAAAAAGAAAACAAAAGATGCATATTAGCTATAAGATACCCCTAAACAAAATTAGTATACGACGTCCAAAATTATGGGATATGGATCCCAAAGACTGATAGTCCACCAATCCAGCACTCCTAAATTATAGGAAATTTTGCCTACTAAGAGCATCTGAACTAGGCTAGCTATTTTGGTTCGTTAAAATATGCAAAAATGAAAAACAATTTAATAATTTTGCTAACAAAAAAAAAGTTCACACTCCAACCATACTAGTTATTTTAGCTAGTCATAGAAATTTTAAAGCATAAAATTAAATTAAATTAAATTAAAAAATCCAAGCCCAAAAAGAAAAGAAAAGATAACCATATATATTTTAAAGTCCAAAATAGATTACAAAATATAAAGTCCAAGCCCAAAAAATAAAACCCAAGCCAAAAAAAAACTATTTCTCCCTAAAGTTGTTCGCAAGCTAGCATCGCGACCGCGAGTTCTCGCGAAGTTCGCGTTCGCAATCATGAGTTCGCACGCTCGTGATCGTGAGTTCGCATCGCGATCACGATTTCTTCTGATCTCAATTGGGTCTCGATTTTTTGTTTTTTTTTTTTTTTTTTGAGAGACGGAAAGAGCATAAGGGAAGTTCGATTGGGTCTCGATTTTTTGTTTTGTTTTTTTTTTTTTGAGAGACGGAAAGAGCATAAGGGAAGTTTGGCGAGCGATACAACTTCGCAGCATCTAGCAATTAAATCTAAGATAACTATTTTGGCGAGTAGTTTGGCGAGCCCCATTGGAACAGATTTTTCTTTGGAGATGGTCTTAGCAGTTATTTTTTCTCTTTTTTTTTTAAATTTTCTTTTGCTAATTTTCTATCGTATTATTTTGATGTCTTTTAATTTTAGGAAAGAAAAATATATTGGGCTTATCAATTTTAGCCCATCTTCCAACTTTGGGCCTATGGGCTGTGAGTCGGTTTTGGGGTGTTCACCAAAAGGGAATAAATTAGACAAGGATCCAATAAATTGAAGGGTTCAATTCTTTTTTTCATCTTTTTTTTTTTGGTTTTTTGTTTTTTTTTGTTTTTTTGTTTAATAATGGTTATACTCAATTTAGCCCCCCAACAATGTGTAAGATAAATTTACAAATAAAATGAGTATTTTATTTTATTTTATTTTACCATATTTTGACTATGTATGTGGCTCCACTACTATGAGTGCTTCGGGTCAGATTTACAGCACATTTAAAAAAAACTAGCAACCACCAAAATACTTGTATCTTCTCTTTGGTAAAAATACAGATGAGACATGCAAGCTAAAGATAAGATCATCCGATATGTATTTTGTAGGCATCATGAACTCTTAAGGATAAGTGGTATGCAATTGGGTAGAGAGTATCTACCAGGCCTCCCCTCCGGCTCAACTCATAATCACTTTTTTTTGTTTTTTTGTTTTTTTTTTTAATTATTAGAGTGGGCTCTTACCAGTATTAATTAATTTGGAAAAATGTTGTTCCGGTGATTCACGGTGCTATGGTTGGGGCCGAAAGGGTTCTTTAATTAGATCGGGAAAAAAGAGAGGACGTATCAAGGCAGCTTTATTTTTGGTAATTAATCATGTTTCCTGAATTCGGTTCCGCTATATTTCAACTCCAATAATCGCATAAGCCTACTTCAGTAATGAACAATCTGGGGTGTTTCTATTAAAATTGAGTCCCCACCAAAATAAATATATATCTATATAATAAAACATAAAGAAAAGCAAAAGTGGCTCTACTTCAATAGTAAGAAAAATTAATGGTCCAAGTTCAAGCTCCCAAAAAATATTTTTTTCCAAAAGTTTTTCCCATAACCCAAATTCAAATCCCCAAAACAACTTCTTTATTTATTAAATTATTTCTCTCTTTCTCTCCTATTCAGATCAATTTGATCCCTCTATTTCCCAAACAAGAGACCTTCAATTTCTCTCTCTCTCTCTCCCCTAGGGTTTTTTAGCCGCCAACTCCAAATCCCTAAAACCATTTTCTTAAACCTTCGCTTCCATTCCATTGGCGAAGACTCCATCGTTCTCTCAAGCGCAAATCTCAAAGCAAATCCAGTGTCGAACTCCAATCAAGAAGTCGTCGCTGATATCTGATCCGCTACTGATTCCGTATCGGCGACGCCCCTCCGCCAATCGAGCGCGAATATCAAGCAACTCCGTATCGGCGACTCCCGACACCGAATCAAGAGCATCTACATGCAATGCGACGACTCTCATTTTATCTCATTAACTAAATTCTCATTCTAATTTTTTATTTTGTGTGTGCTGAGGATTACTCAATTTTTTGCTTACTCGAATTTTGTGTGTGCATGGGATCTAAGTTCAGAGAGCTATGATTTTTTTATTTTTGGGTTTAAAAAATTTTGATTTGGTGATTTATTTGATGAGTTTTATAATTTTTTTGAATTAAGGTGTACACAAGTGAGAGATGGATTATTTGGTGGCCTCGATTTGGGCTTCCAAACCATAGCAGGACAGGTAAGCTGATCAACAACCTAAAATAACTTGGCAAATATACAATATTAATTTCTTTACTACAAGAAAATATATTATCGTAAAGTGTTCCCTTCACTGGATATTAGAAACCATGAATAACATAACATATTAGAACTTTTAGTGTATGTTTGATATATAGAATTGGGATGACTGGAGTTTACCAATGAAGGGTGTAAACTCTCCACTCAAGAAAGACAGCTAAAGTAAATTTGTTATTGATCCATTTTAATTTTTTTTTATAAAGGTGAAATGGGAAGACAAAGTGGAGATAAAAGAAATGATTAGCTTCGATTAGAGTTTTGAGAACTTCATGTATTACATTTTGGTTGAAAATAATAATAAGAGGTATTTTAATTACAAATTGAGTCTCAGACAAACAAATATTTAGATTATTGGTACTGTAGATACCTTCACACCTGCACTTGGGTTACCATTGTATTTAGACATGCTCATAATGGTTATGAGATTAGAGTAAGTTTATAAAACCTATGTGATCATATCCTTGCATAACTATTACAAGTATCTAAAAGTGATGTTGAAGTTAAAAAAACTCTATGCAGTGTTTCTAACAAACTACTTGCATTCCAGGTAAGTTCAAGCTAATGATCAAGAATGTGATGGTTGAGTTTAAAGGTAGATATGTTGCTTCCTTATATAATATGTTTTCTACTTCAATTAATTTGCTGAACCTCTAAAACTATTTTATATAATCAAACCAAAGTGCACCGTTCCGAAGACGTGTCATAAGCACGTGTCAACGGGCAAACCTAGTCTATATAATAAAACATAAAGAAAAGCTATCAATGCTCTCCTTCAATAGTAAGGAAATCAATAGTCCAGATCTAAGCTCTAAAAGACATCCCCCCCCCCAAAAAAAGTTCTCCCCCAAAACTCAAATTCAAATCCCCCCCCCTCAAAATAACTTCTTTATTTATTTAATTATCTCTCTCTCTCTCCCCCCCTCTCCTACTCAAATCAGTTTGCTCTATCTATTTCCCAAACCAGATAGCTCAAATTTCTCTCTCTCCCCCCTTTAGGGGTTTTTAAGCCGCTAACTCCAAATTCCTAAAACCATTTTTTTAAGCGTCCATTCCATTGGTGAAGCCTCCATCGTCCACTCAAGCGTATGGGTGTAAAATGAACAGGACAGTTCGTCGTCCATCCGAGTCCGGCTTGAGAAATGGTCCGACCGTGGACCGTTCGTACTGTTATACAAACCGAACATGAACAAATTATTAGGTCCGATGTTTTACTAAGCTCGAGCCGGACATAAGTATTATTGTGGTCTGATGCTTTACCGAACCGAGTCCAGACTATAAAAATGTTGTCCGACCTGGACCGAGCCAGACATAAGCCCGTTTCAGTAAAATATCTGTCCGAGCTTGAACATATGACCGTTCGGTCCCGTCCGGTCCGATTTACCGCCTTACTCAAGAGCGAATTTCAAAGCAAATCCAAATCCAAATCCAGTGTCGAACCCAAATCAAGAGGTCATCGCCGATATCTGATCCGTTACTGATTCCGTATCGGCGACTCCCCTCCACCAAATCAAGAGTGAATATCAAGCGACTCCGTATCGACGACTCCCTTCCACCAAACCAAGAGCCTCTACATGCGATACGGCGACTGTAATTTCATCTCATTAACTAAATACTTATTCTAATATTTAAGTTTGTGTGTGCAGGGGATTATTTAGTTTTTTTGCTGACTTGAATTTTGTGTGTGCATGAGATCTAAGTTTAGAGAGGTATGATTATTTTATTTTTGGGTTTAAAATTTTTTAATCCGGTGATTTATTTGATGACTTTTTTATTGGTTTTGATTTAAGGTATACGCAAGTGAGAGATGGATTATTTGGTGGCCTCAATTTGGGCTTCCAAACCATAGCAGGATAGGTAAGCTTATCAGCAACCTAAAATAATTTGGCAAATATAAAATATTAATTTCTTTACTACAAGAGAATATACTATCGTGAAGTATTCTCTTCACTGTTTATTAGAAACCATGGATAACATAACATATAAGATTTTTTAGTGTATGTTTGGATATATCGGATTGGGATGACTGGAGTTTACCAGTGAAGGGTGAAAACTCTCCACTCAAGAAAGACAGCTAAAATAAATTTGTTATTGATCCATTTTGAATTTTTTTTTTATAGAGGTGCAATGGGGAGACAAAGTGGAGATAAAAGAAATGATTAGCTTGGATTAGAGTTTTGAGAATTTCATGCATTACATTTTGGTTGAAATAATAATAAGAGGTATTTCAATTACAAACTAAGTCTGAGACAAACAAATATTTAGATTATTGGTATTGTAGATATCTTCACACCTGCACTTGTGTTACCAATATATTTAGACATGCTCATAATGGTTATGGGATTAGAGTAATCTCTATAAAACCTATATGATCATGTCCTTTCATAACTATTACAAACATCTAAAAGTGATGTTGAAGTTAAAAAAAAACTATGCAGTGTTTCTAACAAACTATATGCATTTCAGGTAAGTTCAAGCTAATGATTAAGAAGGCGATGGTTGAGCTTAAAGGTAGATATGCTGCTTCATCATATAATACGTTTCCTACTTCAATTAATTTGCTGGACATCTAAAACTATTTTATATAATCAAACTAGGTGCACTGTTCTGAAAACGTGTCGTAGGCATATGTCAACGGGCAAACCTAGTCTATAAAATAAAACACAAAGAAAAGCTATCAAGTGGCTATCCTTCAATAGTAAGAAAATCAATGGTCCAGATCTAAGCTCCCAAAAGACATCCCCCCCCCCCCCACAATTTTTCCCCAAAACTCAAATTCAAATCCCCCCCCCCCAAACAACTCCTTTATTTATTTAATTATTTCTCTCTCTCTCTTATAAAGGAGATACATTCATGTTATCTTATAAAGGAGACATATATTTATATATGGAGATACAAAAGAGATATGTATTTATATACGGAGATATAAAGGAGAAAATTTGATATTGCAATGTCGCACAATCTCCCAGGGGTTTGGGCTAGACCCCACAAGCCCGGGATACACCCGGAAATAGGAGTTATATATATATATATATATATATATTGCTCCAAATTTTATATTTGGGGATCAAGAGTTACATATTGCCCCAAATTATATTTGGGGATCAGGAGTTTCCCTCGCTGGTATAGGGCCAGGAGGAAGGCGTAGCCTCGGATGTGTAAGACTCCTATGGAGCGTCGATCCGCATGTTATATATATTTTTGACTGGCCTTCTGGCTTTAGTTTTGGTTGGACAAGCGCACAACCGTACTTTCAATTCATCCCACAAATGATAGATGTAGGACACCTGGATCTGGGTGAATTGGTGGGTTTGCAGGATTGAAGTGTACGAGGGGAGGGGGGGCATAGAGATCCATGTGTTGTACGAGGAGGTCAGTTGTGTAGGCACTGAAAAGGAGAAAAAAGATATATGTGTATGTGTACTAAAGAAATATATGTATATGTGAAGATATTGATGTTATGATATGTTCTGGAGACTATTTATATTACGGAAGATATGAATATACTATGAGAGATATATATATGTGTATATATGACATATGTATATAATGACAAAGCTAAATTTATAAACATGGAGTTGTGTATTTTACTTGATAAAGGGAGATGAATATATTATGAGAGATATGTATATATATTGACAATACCTATATAGTTAAAGTTATGCTTATAAAGGAGGAGGTATAAATATAGTTATATAACCATAAGGTTGGAGTAATCTAATTATCGTATATGGATGGAGTGGTGTATTCGCAAGCATGATATTAATGATGTGTCTGTTTAAGTGAAATCAATGGAGTTACATACGTTACGTTGTTAAAATTTATCTGGCAAAACTTATGAAACTATATTGGCAAAATGAATGAAACATGAATAAAGGAGAGAAGTGTAAAGTAAAGGAAGTTGTATTAAGTGGCGTAAATATAAAGTAATATAAGTTATATTATGAGATGAAAATGAGAAAGTAAAGAAAGGAGATGAAAAAGTATATAGAGTGTGTATGTGAATGAATAAGAGAAACAAAGAAAATGAGTTTTGCAATTTATGAATAAAAAGTAAGGTAGGATATAATATAAGAATGAAAAGTTAAAGTAAGCGGTATTATGAGTTGTGAATGGATATTAAAGTAAAAGCATGACATGACACAAGTTGGTATGCCTTGGAATTGTGTTCAGGAACTACTCGCCTGCTATTTCGGTGGGAATAGTGGGAACTACCTGCCTAGGCACAACTCCGAGGTGGATCGGTGGAGCATTGATATGATAGTTGTAATCTGAGATGTAAATGAAGGTTAAAGTTATATTATGAGATAAGAATGAAAAGAAAGGTGAGTTGTGTGTGGAGTTGTGAATGAAAATAAAGCAAAGTGAATGAAGAAGAACAAGAATTAAAGTAAGTGATATGATAAAATGAAAATAAAAGGCAGAGAAAGTTGTATTATGTGGTGTAAACAAAAAGGTAAAGTAAGTTGTGTTATGAGATATAAATGAATATTAAGGTGAAATGAGAATGAAAGGTGAAAAAGGTGTTATGTATTATGAGAATGAAACATAAAGATAACGTGTGATCAGAACGAAAAGTAAAGCAAGACGTATGATGAGGATAAACAATTAAAGTAAGTGATATTATGTGATGAGAATGAATATTGATGAAGTTTGAGATAAGATTGAGTTTAAATTAAATACAAAAATAAAATGAGTTTGCTATGCTTTGGAATTGTGTCGAGAAACTACTTGCCTACTGTTTCTACGGAAATGGTAGGAACTACCTACCGAGGTACAACTTCAAGGTAGTTGGAGTAGATGATGAGATGATAGGACTGGTTGCAGTCTTGTAAATTGAGTAGATATTGATCTGATAGAATGGGTGCAATATCGTAGATTGAGTAGATGTTGGGATGATAGATTGGTGGAGGATTAGAAAATTTCTTTTTGAATAATATCAGTTTCCTTTTATTGCATTTTCATGCTTAATCTTAGGTTATACTGAATTGTAATTATGGTAGTATATTCTTTAAATTTCTTTTATATTATATATTACTGTATCTAACCTTGTAGATTATACTCACACCAGTTATGGCTGACCCCTATTGTGTTTGGGGGGGAGGGGGGGGGGGGGTTAGAGGTGTCCTTCCCTGAGGTTGGACGTCTCTAGACCTCCCTTTTGCAGGATTCGAGTAGCAGCGAGGTGAGACTTGTAGCTCCTGTAGTATTGTATTGATGTATATGTGGATATTGTTAAATTTTCATTAGTTAAAGTTTTATATAAATAGTGGGTAGAGTGTAGAAATGGTGTAATAATTTGTATTTTAGAAAATTATATATGTATTTGTATGAGATATTGATATACAGTGATGAGATAAGACTGATAATACCCGTACCCACCTTGTTGTGGAGTATTGGGGTATGTGGATGGTTTTTAAAAGATTTTTCTAAAGTTTTTCTAAAGTTTTTCTAAAAGTCTCATATGTTTTCAAAATAAATTTTTTGTTTTAAATTTGTATCTTGAATATTATGATGAGATTTACCCCGAGAGCCCTATTTATATATTTCCTATGTGATGTTGCTTGGCTTGGCCTGGGGAGATTATGATTATATTGCCTGTGTCGTGCTGTGAATTTTAAAATGCAGAATTTCATAAGGAATTGCTGCAAAAGAGCTAATATTTCAGGGGGGGATTCTGCTGAAATTTTTACTGAAATCTCTATTAATGTTATAGAATAGAAATGAAGATTTGAATAAGTAGGTGTAGTTTTTAAAAAAAAGGTGAAGTTTTTGGGTCGTGACAGATGTCTCCAAATTGACATGCCTCTATATGATCTAGCAAAGCAGTGCTTTCCTTCATTGAGTAATTGAGCAGTTTTTTCTTCCAGTACATTCGATCTTGTAATGATGATTCCGAGTAGTCAGTTCAGATTCTTGCCCACAGACTCGCCATGCTTCTACACTTGACGTCATTCACCGAAAAAATCCGAATTAAACCCAAGGCTTCTGAACAAATCTCAAGCCGCTTCTCCTGCTTTATGCCGATTGTCCTACCTTTATCGTCGAATTGGTTGATCTTTGTGAAACTCTGATCTGTCATATTCTTTAAGGAAACTCAAGCAACTCCTGAATTGTAGAAATTTACGACCTGAAGATCTGATATCAGTTGTTAGGAATTTCCTGCCGTGTAACACCCCGCAAAATTGAGTTCTGACAATTTTGCTCCACGTGTGTTATGCACATGTATTTTATACCTTTACGTGTAATATCTGTAACATTATAAATATAAATATTTTTACGTATGTTGTATTTCGATCGTTTGTAAATATTTCTCCGTTGCTCAAATCCATTTTTGTATTTGAATATTTATTGATACGTGTGACGCACATGTTTGTAATGCATGTGTTGATTGCATTCTTTTTCAAAACAAAATTAATGAAGTGTGTATGTTTATGTTTATTTTTATTTTTGCATAAAAATTTTCATTATGATTAATTTAAACTAGTTTTACTAAATCCATATCAAATTGAATAAAATATCAAACCCCTAATATTTTGTATGTAATTTATGTGCACACATAAATACACCTCGAGCATGTATAAAAACCAATACTCTCATATGCATGTATGAAATTATACAAACCCGTGCTTTTCCCCATTGAATGGCTGACCAATTTAAAGAAGAGGGAGAAAAATTTTGAATGTGAGGACTTGATTAAGTAGTAGAGTAACGGGGGGATTATTCATTTAGTCATGGGTAGTTATTTACTTTTGTAAATAAAAACCCCTCCATTCTCCTCTCTCATTAGAAAAGAAGGGAAAAAAAGTATATAGAAGAGAGCAAGAGAATCCTGGCCATTTCAATTTGGGAGAGAGTATTGATTTTTTGAGTGCTTTTGGAAGGGAAGTAGGCGTGGAAACTCTTGCTATGAATCATCAATTTCAAGGAATTCGTCAGTAGGTGGGTGTTTCCAATATTTTCTAATACTTTGGTAGATTTGTGCATGCTTAGCCATAAATATATAGATGATAATTAAGTTGTATGTGAAATGAATATGTGTAGAAGTTTTCTCTAGATTTTATCTCAAATAACACAGTGGTGATTACGTTTTAAATAGCATGTACAATGGTAATTAGATTCCATGTTTGTGAAATATCATAGATGGTTACTTTCTCTAAATTCTAGCCTAGTGACTGAATATTTGTTCATGTGATTTTAGTTTATTTGAACTATGAGTATGACGAAAATTACACATTGAATTGTATATTAAATTTCATATTATAAAAGAGTAGAATTGTTATATGCATGAATATATGTCGAAATGTACAAGACTAAGCAAATTTCCTTCTCTGGAAATTCGTCAGAAATTGTAATGTAACGTGTAGTAATTGTGGTGATCTTCATAAAATCGAGTAGGGCTAAATTTTCATCTTAGTTAAACAGAGAGTTAATTTCATATTCAAAACCAATCGAATTACATTCATATATAAATAGACTCAGAGGCTTGGTGGCCTGGTTAGTGGGTTCGGTTTTGGTCGCTCTGTACAGTGGGCAGGTCACTAGTTTGAATCCTGAAGGGGTTCTTTTTATTTTTTGTGAAATATTAGTTAATTAAACTTATGAGACAGAACCCTTATAATATTGTGAAGGGTTTGTTATGTTAATGAGTGGTTGGCGGACTGGCTTAAGTGGGGAAATTAGAGCACACAGTGCTCTAGTTTGATACTCGAGGTGCTCATTTTGTTTTTATCTTCATTTAACTTTTTCTTTCCGTCTTATTTATGAAGGAGTTTTAATCTAAAATTAAATCAGTATATTTTTAAATAAACTTGAAGTCAATATATAGATAAAGTCAAGCCTATTTGAGGACTAAAAATTAAAGTATAAAATTAGTTTTGTTTACAAGGATGAAATTTTAATCGTTGAATCTAAAATTATTCTAGAGTTATATATATTTTAAAGTATACTCGATTTGGAGTTTGTTTGTAATTTAATTTGGTGGATGAACTAAAATTTAAGAAAAGTTATTGATTTGAGAAATTTAAACAATAGTTTGTTTAAGTTTTCATTAAAATAAAGGTTCATCGAAAATTCCTTTATGATGGGTGAAAAAGCTATCTCATTGTTTTGAGATTGACAAATGGAAAGAAATGTATAAGAGAATGAAATGAGTTATATGAATGAATGAGAAATTTTATAAATGAGGTTAAGAATAACCTAACGAATTTATAAATTTTGGATTGTGTAGATTCTAGAGACTGAGTGACACTCAGGGTGCAGGCAAAATGGAAATATGAGAAGCTGGCCAGTGGAGCTAGTGTTCTCAGTAATTTGTTTAAGTCTGGTAGAATAAAATAGCTCTAAGGTCTGACTTATTATGAATGAACCTTAAGGATAGGCACTAGGTGGGAGATATGATGAAAGTTGAGCAAATGTGAGTATGAAGACCCAAAGTGATCCACGGGGGTAAGGTATTCTCCATTTATTCCCAGATGTGAGTGAAATAGTCTCCAGATTATCCGAGGAAGGAGTCTGACCTCCAGAGTTCCGGGACGAGTGCGACACTCACAGGGCATTCGTGTGATGAGGGTTCTAGGATGACCTACGGGGTGAGGTATTCTCCATTTATTCCTGGATGTGAGTGAAATAATCTCCAGATTATCCGAGGAAGGAGTCTGACCTCCAGAGTTCTGCGGCGGAAAACCAATATTCACAGTATATCTAAATCTTGATCTTCGTCATGGTTCTAGGTCTACATAACGAGGGATTAATTAGGAGTACATTAAGGGCTTGCTATCAGACCTATATTGTATGGAATGCATAGAATCCGAACAAGTGCGCATTAGATTTTCTATGTATGTTTAAGTGTCTGTATTAGTCATTAGGTACATATCATACACCGACATGTTTAGGATAGTCACATTTTATGTTTCTGCATTCAAGTTTGTGATTGTTAAAATAGAAGAATCGCTGTATTATAGCATAGCATCAGTTGTATGCAACTGACGTGCCCGCAGTTCTCAAGTTTTGCAGTGTTTGGATTAGCAAGCATCGTGGGCATGAGTTTAGTGTTGATGGATGTTGCAAGATTGAAGATTTTGATGATATAAGTTGTATTTTTATGTAAATTTTCGCTGCGTATTCTAAAGAATAACATTATAATAAAAAAGTGTCAAATTCCTTGTATTTTGTACAAAATTGAAGTAAAGATCATGGTTTTGCTACGAATTACCTTGTTATGAAATTTGGGGCGTTACATGTCGAGTTTGCGACAACCGATCACTACAAACAAACCACCAAGCAATAGATCAAACAAAGCACACAATTCTGTCTCACTTTGGGCGAACCATAATCCGGGGGGGGGGGGGGGGGGGGGAATATATAGTACCCTAGATTTTTAAATAATGTTTTTAAGATTTATAAATGAATTAAAATGATTTTTGGGAATTTAATAAATATTTTCTAAAAATTTATCTTTTACACGTGCAAAACACGTGCAAATATTTTCTTGGAAATTTCAAAATCAAAAATTATTTTAGGGAAACTTGTTAATTATTATTAGATATTATTTGTGAATTTTATGGATTTTTCTGACATTTATTGGACCTATTTGCAAATATTACAAAAAGAATAACTTTTGTGCAAAATTACCACTTGGAGTAAAAACTCCAGATTTTTGGATTTTTGGGCTAGGCTTAATGCCTAGTCAACTCAGGGTTAAAAATTTTACTTTTTGTTTAGATGAATTTGGTTTATTTTGCAAGTTTTGATAAAGAGGATCTTTTTGCAAAATTGCCATTTAGAATGACAAAAATGCAAAATCGTTTTCTGGGTTTCTCAAGCAATGCCGGCTTGTTATAGGATTTTTATTTTTGATTTTAAAACTCAATTAAGTTGGTTTTATTTATTTTCCAAGTATAAGGATTTATATATGTAAAGATATATTTAAAAGAGGTATGTTACAAATTTGTTTACAAACCCTAAAGACCTATATTCCGGCCTATTTAAAAGGTAAAGTACATCCGTCTTTTGCTGCACAACACAAATGATTTTGTTATTATTATTTCTTGGAGTTTTAAAGAGAAGATCTTGTATTTCTTGCGAAGGAAAGATTTTTCTTGTTCTTTATTAACTTGTTTGATTTCTTCAGCAAGGTGAGTGACATGTTTTTGTTTTCTTTTTGTTCTAAGCACATTGTATGTGATGGTTTGTTTATTAGAAAGTATGTTAGGGGATTGTATGTTGATATGATGAACTTTGATATGTAGACAACTTAAAAATTGATTCTTTCATGAAACCTATGTTTGTGGATTAAAACCCTAATTTTAATGACTTGTGATTGTTTTTTTTTTTTTTGACGAAAAGGTGGGATAATGCCACCCTGTTTCATTAATAAGTGATTAATAAACAACCCCGAAACCTCGGGAAAGAAGTGCAGTACAGGAAATAAAACATAGCCCCCAACAACACCCTGGGGGATGGGTTACATCATCCAGCCTAAAGGCGACCAAACACAAATACAACATACTAAGGCCTGATACAAAATAAGTAGAGGTGAGGTGGGTGTCCACTCATCAGTCCAGAGTAGGTCCGATCTCTATCTCCTCATCGTTGAACTCCTCCACCTGGAAAACCCTTGCAATTCTCCCTCTTGCTCCTGAAGCAGCAGCTGTAGCCCAAAAAGAAATCAGATGCATGATATGAGTAAGATTACTAGAAATTGAATTACATGAAGCACGGAAGTAAAAATTGTTCCTATCTAGCCATAACACCCATGTGGTTGCCGCAATGGCAATAAACCATGCATCTTTCATATCGTGACGGGATGAGGCAAATCTGGGCCCGACCCACAGTTCCTCATAGTCCCTTGGGTAGACACTTGTGCCTAGTGCTCTCAGCACCTCTATCATGATGGCCTTGCTTCTGGTGCAGTGTAGAAACAGGTGATTCAAATCTTCTACGTGAACGTTGCAGAACCCGCAGTTGGTCGCAATGTGGGGTTGCCTCTTGGCAAGGTTTTCTCTAGTGAGTATGGCATTATTGAGCACAAGCCAGAGGAAGACTCTAATTTTCAGCGGTGTTTTGGTCTTCCAGAGAACTGCTGCCCAGCTGGGCCTGCATCCTCGGAAGTGAATTCGGTGATAAAGAGATCTAACCGAGAACACTCCTTTGTTCTCGAGACCCCAACGCATGTGATCTGGGCCCTGGGTACACATAACCCCGGACTGGGTTATGTGCGTTTGGAGACCATGCAGTTGCTGTAGCACACTTGGAGATAGAGTTCCGTGGAGCGACGGTCTCCAAGTCCCTCTTTTCCAAGCTTCCGCCACCGAAATATTCGGTCGATTCGTGATAGCAAACAACTCTGGGAATTCTTCCTTAAGAGTGTGAGGGCCGCACCACTTGTCCCACCAAAACCTGGTGGTTCGGCCATTGCCAATCGAAGAGGAGGTGGCTGAGTTGAAAGGTCCACTGGCTTTAGCAACTCCTTTCCAGAAGCGGGGGGCTTTGGATCCAACGCGGAAGCCTAAGCTTCTAGTCCCTTTCCCACGGAGGTAGGGTTGGATAAAATCCTGCCATCCTTCTCCGCCGTGATGAAACACCTTCCACCACCACTTTCCCAGGAGTGCCAAGTTCATATCTCTGAGGTCAATGATTCCTAGCCCTCCATGCCTCTTTTTCATGCAAGCGATATTCCACTTAATGAGGTGGTAACCTCCCTTATTTGAGTCTGCCCCTTTCCAAAGGAATCTTTTCCTGATACGGTCAATCCTTTGTATCACCCACTTTGGGAGTTCAAAGAAGGACATGTAGTAGATGGGCAGATTGGATAACACAGAGTTGATGAGTACCACTCTTCCCCCAATGGAGAGTGACTTGCCTTTCCAACCGGACAGTCTGTCCTCCACCCTGTCAATAATAGGCAACCAGTCCGCTTTAGTGAGCCTTCCTGGGCAAAGCGGGAGCCCGAGATATTTGATTGGGAAGTCTTCTATCGCACAGTTGAGAATTGTGGCATGCTCCCGAGTATCAGCTTCTGAGAGTGAAATAGGAATCAGTGCACTCTTGTGGAAATTAATTCTAAGGCCCGACCAGGCCTCAAAGCAGTAAAGGACCCCTTTAAAGCAAATGGTTTCCGATCTGGACCCATTTCCAAAGATTAGGGTGTCGTCAGCATACTGAAGGATCGTGCATCCTTGGTTAGCAGTGTTGCTGGCCACAGGGGATATCCACCCTTTCCTTTGACAGTTCACTAGCATTCCTCTGAGCACATCCTCTACAATAGTGAATAGTAGTGGGGATAGCGGGTCCCCTTGACGGAGACCCTTCTTGCACGGGAACGACGGACCGGGTCTCCCATTCACCGAGATTGCCGTTTTGCTAGAATGTAAACATTGTTTGACCCAACTAATCCATTTGTCCCCAAAGCCTCTCCCCTTAAGAGCCTCTAGCAGGCAATCCCAGTCCACCGAGTCGTATGCCTTCTCAAAATCCAACTTGAGGAGGAAGTTCTTGGAGTTGCTCTTGTGACAGTGGTGTATAACTTGTTCAGCAGTGGCCACGCAGTCTAGGATACATCTGCCCTTAATGAATCCCGTCTGTGTATTACTGATAAGACTATCCATAATGCCGCTCAACCGGATAGCTAATACCTTAGTGATGATCTTAGCCGAACAGTTAATCAGGCTAATTGGTCTAAAGTCCCCAACGCATTTGGAGTCCTCCCGTTTGGGGATCAGCACAACTTCTGCAAAGTTGAACATTCCCAACCTCAGGTTATTGTGGAAAAATTCCTCCATTACATCCATAAATTCACCCTTTATTTCTTCCCAGAACACTTGGAAGAACAACATAGGAAAACCATCTGGCCCGGGTGACTTGTCAGCTCCCATCTGGTCAATGGCCAATTTGACCTCAAACTCCGTGAACGGTTCCTCCAAGGATGAGTCATTATGACCTGGGGCAATCTGATACTCTAGCCAGAAGTCCTCATCCATAGGGATCCTAAAGTCATTCTTCTTCCCAAAGAGACCCTTATAAAAGGACTGGAAGGTAGAGGAAATCACCTTACCATCCTGCGAAGTTCCTGTATCTGTCTGAATAGATAGAATAAGATTGGATCTCCTTCTGGCACTTGCAACCCGATGGAAGTAGGCCGTATTCGCGTCTCCCTCTTTGAGCCACGAAATCCTGGACCTCTGTTGCCATTTGATCTCTTCCAGCCTATAAAGATTGGCAATGTTATCACGGGTTGCTAATAGCCTGTTTCGTTCTTCCTGTGAGAGGATTCTAGACTCTTCCACTCTCTCAAGCTCATCAATTTCTTCTAGGTAGGACTCTTTATCACGCCAGATGTTCGAAAATCTAGACCGATTCCATCTACACAGCCTCCTTCTAAGTCTACGAATTTTCCCACACCATCGAGATGCCGCGTCCCGGCCAGCCAATGGGAGGGCCCAGTTCTCCATAACCATATGGTGGAAACCCTGGATTTCCAGCCAGGCCTTCTCAAATCTGAACTTCCTAGGTCTGCGGGATCCCCGAATCCCCACATCGAGAAGGATCGGGGTGTGATCTGAAGTTGGTCTAGGAATCGTTCTGGCCGATACTAGGGGAAATAAGGCTTCCCAATCCATAGACACTAGGATCCTGTCTAACTTGGCCATAACCGGATCCGCTTGAAGATTAGACCAAGTAAAAAGTCTATCATTGATAGGGATATCGATCAGTTCAAGCTCCGTGATAATTCTATTGAATTCCTCTCGGTGCCTGTCGCTAGTGCCTCTTCCCTTGTGCTCAAATGCAAATCTGGTAATGTTAAAATCCCCACCCACAATCCAAGGTCCCGACCAGCGTTGACGGATGTCGGCCAATTCTTGCCAGAAAGCCGCCCTGTCTGTGGCCACATTCGGTCCGTAGACAACAGTCACCGTCTGCATCCAATCATCTGAACGTCGCTTAAGTCGGGCAGTCAAGGAGAACGTACCCCGGTACTCCTCTTCACAGGAAAGAAAATCAGAGTTAAACCCTATAGCAATCCCCCCTGAGGCACCGGTAGAAGGGCGTAACACCCACTCCTTGATTCTGTTACCACCCACTCTTTTGAGTTTGAGCCCATGTTGGAGCTTGGTCTCCTGTAGTCCTACAATATCCACCTTAGAGTTGCTAATGACATCCCGTACCATACCCCTCTTACCCCTGTCCCCCAACCCCCTCACATTCCAAAAAAGTGTATTCATTGGGGGGAATAGGCATGGGGGATCGTAGTGGAGGGCGTAGGGCCGGCTACATCCTCGAGAATGCTAGTCGGCCCTGTGGCGACTCCAGAAGTGCAATCTACAGATGTCCTAACCCTTTGTGTTTCCCAACCATGGATTTTATTGAGCAGTAAAGCGATACGTTCACTGTCCCAAACTTCTAACCCACACGTGATAGCTAGGCATATAACATCAGAGTCTGACATACAATTTAAAATGGAAGCTAAAAAACTTGTCGTACCTCCATTGTCGAATTTGGCGGCCTTCGCCGCAGCGGCAACCTCGAGATAATCATCCAAGGACTCCACATGAGCCCTCTTGGCAGAATGCTGAACTCTGAAACCAACCGCTCCTCGGGACTGTCCCGAGCACAATCCCGGAGCTGAATCTGGGACAGTGGATCGGACAAGCTCTGGCGAAATCTCCCTCTGTGTGTTAGCAATGAACTCAGTATCCTCAGATTCGTCCTCAGAGAAAGAGAACTCTTCATCGAGATTGAGACGGTCTTCTGGATCCTCATCACTGTCAGTGTGTAGGGGCTGACCAATAAGATTGTCAGTTTTCCCTGCGGACCCCTCATTGGGCCCGTCACTTTTGGATCCAATGATGAAACAAGCCTTGGATAATGCGGTCCCCTCTTTGGGCCCGCTCGATTCGACAGAAGTGCAAAACCCTGTGGCAGTAACAGGCAATTTGGACACCTCTTTGTGCCCAAAATTGCCAATAGAGGGCCCAATAGTTGGCCCATCAGGAGTAGCAATTGGACCAGAAAAGTCCAAAGATACATCGCGGGACTTCACACCGCGGTTATCGATAAGTGTGGATCTCGAGCGTAGAGGCGCATAGGAATCCGAATCGCCAATGCCAGGTGGCGCTAACTGATAGGGGGGAACTCGGTGGGTGTCCTCTTAGCCAGGTCTGCTAGAGTTGGTAAATCAGAAGGCCTGTCAATAACGCCACGTGTCCAAGCTCCATTGGTGGGGGTTTCGGTGGGGGCAGATTGAAACCAGTGCAATATCTCTGGCGTTGGATTCGAAGCGTTGCTACGCCTACCCTCTACTTGTATGGCGCACACCATCTCTGTCTCTGCTTCAAACGCCATCTCTTTCTCTGCTTCAAAGCAGACTCTACTTTTCTCTCCTTCTTTCCTTAACAAGCCACCATTACCAACCCCATCGTTTAGAGCTTTCTCATGGTTGCTCTTTCCGTTCTGGGGTGGTAAACCTACCCCCGTCGTTTTCTTAAAAAAGGCCTCTGGCTCTGGCTCTATCTCTGTCTCTTTCCCAATACAAGCAGTAAGCTTTTTATCCCCCAACCCCTCAGAAGCCTCCTTTGCTTGCGATGGCTCAGATCTCTGACGCTCCTGCACCTCCACAGCTTCTTTTTCTTTTTCTTGGACTGGCGCATACCAGATCTTCTCTACCCACTCCTTTGTCGACAACTTACTGGCTTCTGTCGCCTTCCCCACTCCAGACACTTCGCTGCAGACTGACGCTTGAGCTTGCTTTTGACTCGCTTTTGGGTGAGACGCCTGCACCCTTGTCAGCGAGTCAGAGGGAGTTGTTGTAGCTTTGTCTCTAGTGTTTTTTGGGCCGCCGTTGGGTGCGATTGGATGTCCACTGCGCCGGTGATCACCAGAGATCTGCGGGGAGGAGCGTCGGAGCGACCCTACCCTCCTCATCTCGCGGTCTCTTTCCTTGCTCCTTGCCTCCGTGATGAGAGCTCTATGCGCCCTTTCAATCTCATGTGCTCCGTTTATGGTTGTGTCCCTGTTTGGCGATACAACCGCACTATAGGGGCGCCCATCTCTGAGGGCGGAGGATTTGGAACCGATCAGGGCCTGGCTTTCTTCTACCGCACCCTGCTTGTCAAGAACAAAGCGGACAAGGTATGATTCATCATAAGAAAATACCTTGGCGAAGCGTGGCATCAGTGAGATGTCCACACTTCGAATCAGTACCTTTGCTGAAACCAAGTCGGAGCAACGGACAGTTTTGGCGTCGATCTCCACCACCGTTCCAAAGTTGGATATAACTTCTTGTATTGCCTCCTTCCGCCAAAAGTGGAGTGGCAAGTTGTGTATCCAAATCCAGCACAGTTCCCCTTGAGGCAACTCCGCTCCGAAGCTAGGGGACCACGCCGAGAAGTCCACCCTGAAGTGGCCAAAGTCCACCGTATCCATCGCTGTAACTTCCCCCACCTTCTCAATCGATGGGAAAGATACAAGAAATTGCAGATGACAGAGCTTTTTAACCACCCAATCTCGATGTGCTTGCATCGGCCATCTGTCACACAGAGCTTGCAAGAGGTGAGATTCGGATGGGCGCCCCTCTCTGACTTTGGCGATCGCACACCACTTTCTCAGCCATGACTCTTCATTCACTATGGTTGGGAGGCTGGCAGCTAGACGAATGACTGTGGGGCTATCAGGTGATCTCCCTCTATGCACTGTGCGCTCTTCGTCAGCATTGGATTCAAGAACATTGGTACACACGTATGACAGGTGACCCCATTTCATACATTTAAGACATCGTACTTCCTTAGTGCAGTCTTTGCGGAAGTGACCAAGGTCGCCGCAGTTAAAACAGGGAACCGGCTTACGTTTGCCTCGCCGTTTACTTTTACCGGAGGAGGAGGGTGGTGGGGGGGAGGGGAAATGTTGTTGGTACGTTTAGAGTTCCTGGATACAATTTTCCATTGCTCCTCAACCTCCTCGGTTGCCTCCACTTCCATGGAAACCGCGATTGGTGGGACCCCCTCTTGGGCCCGCACCACGCAGGACTTTAGTGGTGAGTTTGGGAGCAACTGAGTCGATGAGGTAGAGTGGGGAACTCGTGGGGAGTTCTTGTACGGGGAGTTGTGGGTGTTGGTTTGTGATTTCATAGGGGACCTCCTGTATGCAACAGTCTGCCTTGGGGCTTGCTGAAAAACTCTCTTTTGCTTATAATGTGTCAAGTCACGACCATCGCGATGGTGTTGCCGGTCCCGTAGATGGTTACTCTTCCGCTCATTGCAGCCTGGAGGAGGACCCCCTCTGTGGGCCCCATCTCGTGCCAATGGTCTGTCTTGGCGGGGACGATGATGATCAGAGACCCGTGGATGCTTGTGAGCATCCTTAAGAGGGTCGCGGCTGATTCCCCTAATCCCCACCTCCACACTAAGGTTAGAACGGTTGGGTGCCATGGAATGGGGGTTCGCAGCATTGAGAGTCTTGTCGGTGGGCTCCTTGACAGGGGCATTTGTGGGGTTAAACTGGCTTGTATGAGAGTGTGGTTGTGGTTTGATGATGAGTTCTTGCTGTGCCGGAAATGGAGTCACCGCCCGGAGCGATGGCGACTGTGGTATGACTTGCTGCTGGTGGAGCTCATCCACGCCAGTGCTTCGCATCAGTGCTCCTCCACACAGCTCCTCGATGGTAAGTTTCATATCTCCCAAGTCGTATAGCAAAGCAGGATGGGAACGAGGGGGAGTGAAGTCAGAAGAGGGGGGGATAGGGGTTGTGGGTGATTGCGGGTGAATGGGAGGGGGGGTTGCAGGAGGGTTGGGGGAGAAGAGGGTGAACCGAGGATCAAACGAGCAGAGAGTTGGGGTTGGTCGGAGAGGAGATGGTCGGAAATGTGGGTAAGTGGTGGAGCAGGGGAGAGAGTTGGAGTTGGTAGGAGCTCATGGTAGAAGCTAATAGAGATCATGAGTATGATCTTTACAATTGCTTTGCTGCTGTTGTGAATATATACAATGAGTTGTGTATTGTTATTGCATAAAAATAAATGAGTTTGAACGAGGGGGAGATTTGTTTCTGTTGATACACACATATACACACTGCTGATGCCTAAAATTGGTTGAAATGTCATTATAATTGTTTATAATCATGGATAAACTGATATAAATGATTGGGGGTATGCATACAACAAGTTATTGGATTTAAAAGAAGCAAGCTGAGTGAAGGAAGAGTTTTTCCTTTCGGAATCTGTGTATGTGCATGTTTTATTGATTTTGGGCAAAATGAGGACTGTGATGGTAGAACTAATTGAGTTTAAATTTAACAATCACACATAATAAAACTTTGAGAGGAAATCAAGTTTTAAGGAAAAATCCTTCATGTGCAGGTTGAGTTGTTTCCTTTTTTTTACTGATACTGAGTAAGGGCTTTTTATAAAATGGATTTTTTAATTGAAGCATTGAACTAGCTGAACTGAGTATGATTTGTCCATTGCATTCTTGAACTAATATATATATATATATATATATATATATATATATATATATATATATATATATAGGGAAAGCTTCGGTGGCGTGTGCACTCCTCTAGTGCACACGGCGTGTGCACTAGGCCTTCGGGAATTCATATCGATGATCCGAACCGTTCACATTGATCTACACATCTAAATTAGTCTAAATATGTAAAATCAAATCATTTGAAATTCATTTGCCCATCCATTATGTGACTATAAAAAACAATGATTTTCAGCCATACAATTTTGTAACACTTCAATGGATAGGCAAATGAATTTCAAATGATTTGATTTTACATATTTAGACTAATTTAGATGTATAGATCAATGTGAATGGTTCGGATCGTCGATATGAACGCCCGAAGGCCTAGTGCACACTCCGTGTGCACTAGAGGTAGTGCACAACCGAAGCTTTCCATATATATATATATATATATATATATATATATATATATATATAGGGAATTGCTCGGTTGAAAAATGGGTCTGTTTTCAACCGGGTTGGAAAACAGCCATCCTGGCCGTCCGATCGTGCTTGATCATGATGAGCGGATCAGATCTAAACCCGTTAAAACATCCCACTAACGCTCCCAAAAGCGGAGGGGTAATTTCGAAAATTCACGCCAAAAAAATTTTCACACTTAGCGTTATTTTGGTGTGAAGTTTTTTTTGTTAGTTACAATAACTTAGGCCTAAGTTATTTGAAGTATTTTTTTGGAAAAAATTGTGCGTAGGCCGTTGTTTAGAACAATGGCCTAGGTTGTTTTTTTAACAAAAATTTCAACCCCCTAACAACGGCCTAAGTATGAACAAGTTTTTTTCCAAACACTTTTACATACTCAGATCGCCATCTCCCTCACAACTCTCTCTCTCGCTAGTGGAGCTCGAGAAACCTATTTCCCCAAATCCTAGCTCTCTCTCTATCGATCTGAAAACCCTACCTCTCTCTTGATTGTTACTTCTCACCGAATCTCTCCCTATTCTTAGACTCTTTTCCTCTTCCTTTGAAGATCTCAATTACAAAAAAACCCTAACCCATACGAAATCTACCCAACCCTAAAACCCTAATCCTGAATAAATTAGCCAAACCCTACTCCCATTCCTTTCTCTACAGCAGCGCGCAGCGGCCTCCCGAACACCCTCATTGTTAAAGGTACTAATTTGTTCCTACTTGAGTAGATCTAACTAGGCTAATTGATTGAAAAATTTTCTCCAATGTTTGAGTGTACAATTGCTATATTATGCGTAGGTATTTATAGAGTATGTAATTCTAGTTTTATTGGGGATGTAGATGTAGTATTAGTTGTTTTTAGTTGTTGTTCGATGTTAGTAATAGCGCACAAAGTGAAAAAAAATTATGCAACTTTGCGAGTACATCGGGATCTCCATGTACAAGCCAACGCAATTTATAGAAGTATGTTTGGATTCACGGTTTGAAGTGTACGGCCGTGTATCGCTTTCGAGTAATTCCCGTGAGTGAAAGCGATACATCGGCGTATTTTGCAAACCGTGAGTCGAAACTCACCTCTACAAATTTTGTTGGCACATGTGTTTTGCTGCCGTCCCACTCCCAAAGTGTAGGAATTTTTTGATCTCGTTTGTGCAAATTTGTACCGTATATCAAACAGCAACCTCAGTTGAAGTTTTTTGTTTTTTGTCGATGGTACTTTCAGTACGAAACGACATCTATAAAAAAAAATTGAAAAGCATATTGGGCTTACCGCTCGCTACCAAACGGTACTTATAGTTGAGAGTTCGGACCCCCGGTTTGCGGACTACGTCAACGTATCGCATTGTTGGCATTTTTCATGAATGAATGCGATACACGGCTGTATCTTGCAAACCGTTGGTCGGAACTCGGTTGTACAAGTTGCGTTGCCTTGTGTGCGGGAAGCCCGACCCAATCACCAAGTTTAATTAATTTTTTTGCCGTCAATTGTGCGATTTTCTCATAATTTTTGTTATGTTTTGAGGAAGTTTTCAACATAGAACCCATTTGAGAAAAATCGTAATTTTGTGAGTAGGTTGGTCTCGCCACTCACAAGTCATACCAACTTGTAGTTTTGAGTTGCAACCCACGGTTTGGTATATTCGTCTATGTATCGCATTCCCCCTTATTTCCAAGAGTGTTGGGAATGGGAGCAAGACACAGCCTTATCTTGCAAACCGTGGATCGGAACTTGCTTGTACAAGTTCCGTTACCTTGTGTGCGGCAAGCCGGACCCAATACCAGAGTTTTATATTTTTATGAGGTCGTTTTTGACGTTCTGTCACTTATTTTTTTTCGTATATATGTATCGCAATCGTTTGTTAACAACCTGTTTTATATATGATGTGTATATTAATTGACCAATAATATTTTATTATCCCAGATGAACAACGATACGGAGAGTTCTGCTGCCGGCGATAATTTTATGCAGGTAGAACCAATCATTGATTCTATGTCGTTAGTAGAAGACCATCTAAAACCAAAGTTGGGTATGACGTTCCCCACTTTAGTTGAGGCCGAGAATTTTTATTCTTCATATGCCTGTTGTGGGGGTTTCGCAATGCGTAAAGGTGGGAATAAATTAAAGGGAGGAGTGGAAGTAGATAAGTCATATCTTTGTAATAAAGTCGGATCGTCGCCGAGTCAACATAGTGATGGTAGACGGGGAACAACCTGTAGAACGGGTTGCAAGGCTTGCGTTCGTGTAAAATTGAACAAAGCAAATAATACGTGGGTGGTGTATTCATTTCACGAAGAACACAATCACGAATTCACCTCACCCGGTAGAAGGCATCTTTTGCCCCGAAATCGGTTCGTGTCAAATACGGATAAAAGGATAATAGAGCAATTCAACCAAGCTAATATCCAGACATGTCGATAAATACTCTTCTTCAAAAGTGCTAGTGGTGGTCACGATCAAGTAGGATTCACAGAAAAAGATGTTAGAAATTTACTTAGAGATTCGCAAGAAGCATTGAAAGGACATGATTCTACAATGCTAATTAATTTTTTTGAATCTAAGAAATAGACGAATCCTTCATTTTTTTATGACATTCAAGTAGATCCCGAAGGGCGGTTGTCACATTGTATGTGGGTTGATGGTATTTGTAGGATGAATTATGAAAAATTTGGTGATGTAATTTGCTTTGATGCCACGAACAATACGAACCGTTATGGAATGTTATTTGTTCCCTTTGTTGGAGTGAATCAACATTGGCAATCGACTTTCTTAGGAGGTGGGTTCATTCCAAATGAGACGGCTTCCTCGTTTGAATGGTTCTTTAAAAAGTGGTTAGGGGTTATAAATCGTGCTCCATCCGGTATCGTCACCGATCAAGACCGTGGGATCGCGGCCACAGTTATGAAAGTTTTCCCCCAGACTCGGCATCATTTTCGTATTTGGTACATTCTGGATAAGTTACCCTAGGAGGTGCGTATTTCGAACGATGTCGACAAATTTAGGGAGTCCTTGAAGAATGTCATCTATAATTCTGAATATGTACATGAATTTGTAGGAAAATGAAATATGTTGATTTCGCAATACGAATTAGAGAGTAACAAATAGTTGAACTATCTATTTGATATCCGTGAAAGTTGGGCACCCATCCATGCTAAAGATTCTTTTTGGGCCGGCATGTTGAGTAGCCAACGGGTTAAATCCGCACATTCTGCCTTGAAGCATCATACATAAAAGAAATATTCCTTGCATGAATTTGCCGTCATCTTTGACCGTTTTTTGGGAAGGCAAAGACACGATGAACTGAAAGAAAATCATCGTAACCGTGAGAAGAGACCAAAGTTGAAGAGCGAATGGGCTTTGGAGGCACAAATGGCAAAAACATATACTTTGAAAATCTTTTACAAATTCCAAGATGAAGTTACAAAAAGCTTCATGTACAATGTGACATTCGTTGCCGATCTTGAGACACCGGATAGTTCAACCTTCCATGTGGTACTCTGTGGAGAATCAGATTCGGCTCGCCTTCTTCAATTATGCAAAATCAATAGAACTATTACATGTGTCTGTCACTTCTTCGACTTCGTTGGCATTCCTTACAGGCATATTTTAGCTGCTCTTCGTTTCGGCCATCACACTTCCTTCCCGGATGTATATATTAAAAGAAGATGGACCAGGGATGTGATGAGAAGAAGTTATACATCCGTTCCAACTGAACCCAATACCGAGAATTTTACTTCTCGATATTGTGAGTTGAGCTACCATGCAAAACAGATTGTCGATCTCGGTTGTTCCTCCAATGAAAGTTACAAATATACGTTGGAGAATTTTCAGAAGATCATTAACGGGATTTCTCGGCTACAACTCGGATTAGGTGAACAACCTGAACAGGCCTCACAACCACATGGCAGTGTCGAACCAGGAGGTAGTTCACAACGGCATGGTAGTGCACAACCTCATGATGAAGAGAGTGAACACATACCTACATGCATTAGTGACCCACAGCAATGCACGATAAAGGAAATGCCTCGCGCCAAAAGATTGAGGCCGATAAGAGAGCAACTCCGCATAAAAAAATCGAGACGGTGCCAAAGATGCGGTATTGTGCAAATGAATCATGATTCAAGAAATTGTCCAACTTTATTTGAGGGGTAAGACTCGTACTTTATTTGTTTGTCCCTAGTTTAAATTTATTATACTTCATTTGTGGTAAATGAGTTTCTTATTAACTAAAACTAATCTTTCAATGAAGGCAAGATGTAATTCCTTCTGATGAAGAGAGTTCTGAGTCGAGATATAATGAACCACTGTGAACTTGAAATTTATTTAATGTAATTTTCAGTATATTACAGATTATTGCCCATGTGGTTAATTACCTTTGATTGGTAACTGTAAATGTTCTTCAGACTCAAGTGTTGTTGGTTTGTGTCGTTTGTTAATATTGTTGTTGTACATAATTGTTGTTTTGTGACACAATTGTATCAGCTGTAGCTGCAATTGTAGTTGTACATTATTATTTTTTTAAACCGAAACAACGGCCTAAGTTATTTGTTAAATTTTTTTGGACAAGTTAACTCTCTTTGTTTCTGGAGCATTAACACAGAGTGCAAGACCCTTAATTTTTTAACCTTAAGTCGTTGCCTCCAACAACGGCATAAGTAATAGGATAAAAGTTTAAGTTTTTAGGGTGCTCTCTGACTTGAACAAGTTAAAAAGAGCAATAAGTCAGAGAGCAACACCATATTTTATAAATACCTTAGGCCTAGGTTGTAGTAAAAAATGTTGTAGTTTTTGGGGTGCTCTCTGACTTATAGAAGTTAAAAAGAGCAACAAGTCAGAGAGCAACACCCTATTTTATAAATATCTTAGGCCGTTGTCTCCGGTTGTAGTCAAAAAGTTGTAGTTTTTGGGGTGCTCTCTGAATTGTAGAATAAACAAAGAGCAACAAGTCAGAGAGCAACACCCTATTTTATAAATACCTTAGGCCGTTGTTGGAGACAACGGATCCAACAACGGCCTAGGTTGTAGTAAAAAATGTTGTAGTTTTTGGGTGCTCTCTGACTTGTAGAAGTTAAAAAGAGCAACAAGTCAGAAAGCAGCACCCTATTTTATAAATACCTTAGGCCGTTGTTGGAGACAACGGCCTAAGTTGTAGTAAAAAATGTTATAGTTTTTGGGGTGCTCTCTGACTTGTAGAATAAACAAAGAGTAACAAGTCAGAGAGCAACACCCTATTTTATAAATACCTTAGGTCGTTGTCGGAGACAACGGTCTAGGTTGTAGTCAAAAAGTTATAGTTTTTGGGGTGCTCTCTAACTTGTAGAAGTTAAAAAGAGCAACACCCTTTTATTTAAAGCCTAGGCCGTTGTCCCCAACAACGGCCTATGTTATAGCTTAAAACTTGAAAAGAGCAAAAAGTCATGGACCACCACTTTATATGAATACCTTAGGCCGTTGTCTCTAACAACGGCCTAGGTTAGAAGTTTTTGGGGTTTTTACAATTTTTTCTTTACTCTTTATGTACAGTCTCTGTGGAAATTTATACCAAAGACAGATGATCTATACTTGTAAATCGTTTAGCTATATTTTTTATTGGCCCATTTTTTCCCACCTTTCAAACCAATATATATTCCTGGTGGTTAAATATTTACAAAAAATACTATAAAATAAATCATAATCATCAATTTTGTAAAAAAAAATTCCCTAACTTTTTTGCTGTCTTTACGAGCAGTCTCTCTGCAACTATATACCAAAGACAGATGATCTATGCGTATATATCGTTTATATTTTCCCATATTGTTCCAATTTTTTCCCTTTATCTAACCAACATAAAATTATGAAGGTTATATGCTTAAAAAAATTCCAAAAAATAAAAGGATTAAGGTTACATGTATAAGGTTAGGGTTAGTGTTAAGAGGGGGTTAGGGGTAACACTTAGGTTAGGATTAGGGTAAGGTTAGGACTAGGGGTTTTTTGTTAGATGGGTTTTCTGTTAGGGTTTCAACCCAAGTGGTAACATCCCTATTAGATGGGTTTTTTTGTCTTTTCGTTTTTTACAATTTTCCGAAAGTAATCAGATCCAGTCATTGATGGCCAAGTAATTGGATCTGATTGCTCTGCGCTCTAAAGCGAACTGAATCTTTTCGATTTTTGGTTTCTTCTTTTCCATCATTATTATTTAATATTTTTGATATTTGGAGATGGGTTTAAAATTTTGGAAGGGTGTTTTCGGAAGAGTGCATTAGATGGGTTTCGCACCTCTTCGTATTTAGTCGTGAAAAGTGGAGTGGCGCGACGTGGCGTGAAAACCTACCTACCCTATTCAAAAATATTAAATTTTTAAATCTTTTTACAATTAAAAACTCACCAGTTTATATACATTCTTTTCAAATTCAAAAGAACCATACTGCTTCTCCTTTTGAGTCTTGGGAAATCACGTCCCCGATGGGTTTTGCACCTTCCCCTTCTTTCTCGTGTCAGATATAGAAGACTTAATCTCTTCTCTTATTGGGTTATACATGTGGGTTTCTACATGTAGTTTTTTCCATATTGGACTTGTTGTACATGTGGGTCTTTAACAAACTCTGAAGAGAACCAGAGCAAGGACTGAGGATGCTATATGAAGTGATAAACCTCCAATGTGAAGTGAGGTTATATAGCTATATTTCTTTGGTCTTTAACCTTGTTGAGCTATACATGTGGGGATGTACAAGTGGATTTTCCCATATATGATCTACATGTTGGGATGTACATGTGGTTTTTCCCATTTATGATCTACACGTGGGGATCTACATGTGGTTATGTACTTTAGGTTTTTCCCATATTGAACTTGTTCTACTACATATGATGCCCACTTTGAAGAGTCTCCAATAATAGTAGGCAAAGTTTTTCTACAAAAAATGAACACTCCATTCCTCGACATAGACTTAATAACTACATGTGGTCCAACTTATGGAACCATGAGTTGATAAAACTCCATCCCATTCTCATTGACATGATCCTTGTAAAACTTTTCTTTTTATACCTGTCACAGATTTTGCGTATATATTGGCCATAAAGAGCATAATAACCACAAAGAGTTGAAAATTTGGAAGGATTTTATTGTTTTAAGATAAGGGAGCTTATAAGAGAAGGAAGCGGGAAAGGAGGGGTGTTTTTTCCATATTGGACTTATTGTACATGTGGGTATTTAGACGTGGTGCCCACTTTGTACAGTCTCCAAATGAAGGGAAAACTATGAAGAGAAAAAGAGCAAGGACGGATGATGCTATATGAAGTGATAAAGCTCCAATGTGCAGTAAATTTATAGCTATTTCTTTGGTCTTTAACCTTGTTGGGCTATTACATATGGGGATCTACATGTGGTTTTCCCCATATATGATCTACAAGTGGGTTTTCCCATATATGATCTAAATCTGGGGATCTACATGTGGTTTTTTCCATATATGATCTACATGTGGGGATCTATATGTGGTTTTTCTCATACATGTGGGGATCTACACATGGTTTTTTCCATAATGAACTTGTTCTACTACATGTGATGCCCACTTTGAAGAGTCTCCAATAATAGTAGGCAAAGTTATCCTAAACAAAATGAACACTCCATTCCCCGACCTACTCTCCTATCCCTACATTAACCCTAACCCCCGTAACCCTACTCTCCTAACCCTACAATAACCTAACCCTACCCTACATATCATATTTTATTGATTTTTATGAATCAAAATACCAATTTTTTATTTTAAATTTTTTGATTTGTTTGACGTTAACGATTTTATATTGGTTAGTTAGGGCTATAAATAGAAATAAATAAAAAAAATAAACAAAAAAACATACATATGAATGTCTATTTTGTAGAGTTCAGAAGACAATATTCATAAAGAGTGGAGAGACACATGTGAGTATTCTGTTTTCCCTCTAATTTTCAGTAATTCTGAATGTTCTAAGTGGTACTAACTGAAAAAAGTTTAATGCTCGATTCATAACACAAACAAGTCTTTATATATTGGTCATAAAGAGAATTGATAGAACTTAAATATCTATAAACTCTTTACTGAAAACTTATTACCTATCAACTCCCAACTACAAATATTAACCTAATTAATGATAGACCAAAATAAGATCTTACCGCAAATGTGTTTCTTGCAATAACCCTAACCCTACCCCTAACCCTTGCTTACCCTTATCGTACCCTTAACCCCCGTTAATACTAACCCAACTTAATACACTAACCCTAACCCTAACCCTAACGAATGATAAGATTATGTTATATTTTCTGGTATTTTCTGTAAATATTTAAACAACCTGATTATATAGTGGTTAGTTAGGTGTAGTAAAATTGAAAAATAAAAAATATATAAACGATATACCAGCATAGATCATCTATCTTTTGTATAAAGTTTCACAGAGATTGTTCGTAAAGAGTTAAGAGAAAATTGTAAAAAGCAAAAATTGTGCAACATTTGGCCTACTACCTCGGCCGTTGTTGGAGACAACGGTCTAGAGTATACACAATATAATGGTCTTACTCTCTAACTTGTTGCTATTTTTAACTCCAACAAGTCAGAGAGCAAGACCAAATTGTGCAATTTTTGTCCTACCAACGGCCTAGGGTATACACAATATAGGGGTCTTGCTCTCTGACTTGTTGCTATTTTTAACTTCAACAAGTCAGAGAGCACCCCCAAATTGTGCAACATTTGGCCTACTACCTAGGTCGTTGTTGGAGACAACGGCCTAGGGTATACATAATATACTGGTCTTACTCTCTGACAACAAGTCAGAGAGCAATACCAAATTGTGCAACTTTTGTCCTACTACCTAGGCCGTTGTTGGAGACAACGGCCTAGGGTGTACACAATATAAGGGTCTTGCTCTCTGACTTGTTGCTATTTTTAACTTCAACAAGTTAGAGAGCACCCCAAATTGTGCAACATTTGGCCTACTACCTAGGCCGTTGTTGGAGACAACGGCCTAGGGTATACACAATATAAAGGCCTTTACTCTCTTACTTATTGCTATTTTTAACTCCAACAAGTCAGAGAGCAAAACCAAATTGTACAACTTTTGTCCTACTACCTTGGCCGTTGTTGCAGACAACGGCCTAGGGTATACACAATATATGTAACACCCCACAAAATTTAAATGACAATTTTGCCCTCGGGTGTTACGCACGTGCATTTTGTACTATTATTGATTATATCCATAACGCATTTTGATATGTATTTTGAATTCCAATTATTTATGCAATCCCGTATTCTTAAAATCACATTTGAGACAACTCAAATGGTAAATTTCAATCTTTGAGTTTTTACGTGCTTTTACGTATTATCGATGCACGTGTCGATTTCGGATATTCCACCGTTACGTGCAAAGTTTTCGATGGGTTTCAATTATTTATTTTTATAAACATTTTTAAATTTATTTTTTGTAAATAGAATTCAATTTTTGTCTATTTTAATTAAAATGAATTTCCACATGCAATACACGTGTTTTCTGTACGTTTGAGTACATTATCATATATGTATATTAAATATATTCTTATGTTGCATTCCAATTAATTATAAATATTGTTCGGTTAATAAAAATCAATTTTTGTATTTTTGAGATTTTACGGGCGACACACGTGTTTTGGTGCACGTGTTTAAGTGCGATCTTCCTTCAAAATAAATTTTCATGAAATGTTTCAATCTATTTTATAGTGCATGAAAAGTATAATTTTAAAGTAAATTTTACATATTTATTACATATATAAATAATAGTTTAAAAGAGATTAAATAAATAAATTATTTTGTACACAAAGCACGTGCACGTGCACACGTGCAATGTGCACACTTTTGGGGGCCGGGCTGATATTGAGAAGAGGGAATTCTGAATTTTTGGATTTCAAAATAGGAGGGAAAACAAGTTCCAATTTTAGAAAATGGGGTTAGTGGTGTTCATGTGAGGGGTGGTTATTATAACTACCCATTATTAATCTATAAAAATGCCCCTTAGTCTCTCATTCTCTCATCTCTTCTCCTCTCTCTCTCCTGCCCATTCCGAAAGCAACAAAACCAAGCAAGCCACAAGACAACAAATCCTTCTTTGCCTTTTGTTTACCCACCATACAATTCAATGTATGTATATATACATGTGTAAACATATGTATGTATATATATTGTATGTGCATGTTTGAAGATGCAAATGAAGTTGTTTTGCTTTCTTGGATGCTCACCTATGCTTGCCGAAATGGATTGAAGGCTTGGCTTTGGTGCGCGGATTTCGAGGAGTTGCAATTGGAGTTTCTTTAGGAGCTTCTAATTCTAGGAGTTCAATTGAGTACAAATCTTCAATTTAGGTGGGTTTTTCTTAAATGCTTTCTAATTTAGGAGTAGAAAATGCATGATAGATGATATATGATTCATTTGGTTGAAATTGAAGTGATATTATGAGATTACATGCAAATTAATGTAGAAATGAATCGTTAAACTTTGATTGATGTGGTAGATACAAATTACTATTCTATTCCTTAAATTGTATGATTGCTAGTTTGAAATGCTAGAATTGAAGTGATTGCATGAAATTGATGCGTGTTTAGACATCGGTTAAAATAATGCAAATGTGTATAAAAGAATTGTTTTTTGTCAATATGGCAAAGAAGTGTGATTATAACCTCAAAATGTTATTTATACGGGTATAGAGGTTTTTGTAAAGTAATTTTGATAAAAGACAACAGTTTATTTGGAAAATTGATTGGAAAATATGTTTTGATGCATTTTAAAGATTTCATTGAAAAATGAGAAACTTGAGAATTTGATAACATATACGATATTGTTTTTAAAAGGAATATATTCTGGAAATAATCTATATTTTTAGTACAAATCGATTAAAAAGGTCGGAAAATATATGCAGGCTCCAAATTGTGTGATCGATAGTCGACTGTTAACTTTTCACAGTCGACTGGCAAGTGTAAGAAATTGGTTTTTCGTCGGCAGGACAGTCGACTGTCTACTTCACAGTCGACTGCTGCTGGTGTTTAGGTTTTCAAAGTATTCGCGGAACAGTCGACTGATATTGTCACCAGTCGACTGGACCGACTGTGATGTATTGATATTAGCAGAACAGTCGACTGATACTGACTAAGATGTTTTGATGTTCGCTGAACAGTCGACTGATACTGCTACCAGTCGACTGAACCGAACTTTTTATCTTGGTTTTGAGTTTGGATTTGATTTTGACAAATGAAAGTTAAATAAGTTGAATACGAGATTTTATGATTATTAAGATTTGATTGAGTTTTATTGTGAAATGCACACAAGGATATGAAGGATGAAATTGATAAAGTTATCGAATTGAATGGTTCTCATATTATGAGATTATAAAAGAAATGTTTTGAGAAAGAGTTTGTGAACAAAAGAAATGGAAATGATTATTTGAGATTAAGTATGAAATATTGTTGATCTCTAGAAAGAGATAGTTGTTGGAATCTAGAGGCTAGGCGAGACCCTAGTGACCGGCAGTTTTATTTATTATTTTGAGAGCTAACCGTTGAGGGTTGAGCGTCTCTTGAGAAGTAGCCAGGTAGGCGGACTGTCTCTGCTGTTTTGATTTAAGTCCGGTAGGGTAAGCTATCTCTAGGTTGTGATGATTTTCTTTTAAAATAAATTTTGTAAGGCTGTAATGAAAGTAAGAGAAAAACATGAGTATGAGGGCCATTGGATGGGTGTTGTGAGGGTATGCACAGGCTGTCTTCACGATGCATCGTGACATGACGTGGATACTACTCTAGAGTACCATCTCGGTAGCAATGCTTGTGGGATGTTTGGTGACTGCAAGAGGATCGTGTGCCATGAAGTGAGACTGAATTACCACAGGCTGTCTTCACGATGCGTCGTGACATGACGTGGGATTCCCCTCCAGAATTTTCTGTACACGTGCTTGTAATCATAGAACATCTAAGATACTTACCGAAATTATAGATAGATACATAGTGGAGATGTGATGAAAGTAGGAGAAAAACACGAGTATGAGAGCCATCGGATTGGCAGTGTGAGAGTGATCCACAGCCTGCCTGCTTGATGCGTCAAGACATGGCATGGGCACTACTCCAGAATTATCGTCCCGGTGGCGACGCTTGTGGAGTGTTTGGTGACTGCAAGAGGATCGTGTGCCATGAAGTGAGGCTGAATTACCACAGGCTGTCTTCACGATGCGTCGTGACATGACGTGGGATTCCCCTCCAGAATTTTCTGTACACGAGCTTGTACTCATGGATCATCTAAGATACCTGCCGTAGTTACAGTAGTAGATTAAGGCATGGCGAGGGATGGAACCCTACAAAGATGAAGAACGATTAAGGGCTTGCCCTCGGACCTATGTAGTATGGGATGCATAGAATCCGAACAAGTGTGCATTAGTGTCATGTAATATAAATAACTGCATTAAGGACTAAGTGCACCGCACAACACGACATCAACAGGATAGTCCCTTTGTAGCTTTGTTTGTGATCAAGTTTGTGTTTGCTAAAGTATTTAAGAATTGTTATACTGTTCCCGGCATAGAGAGGATGGCCGTGTATAATATTTTGTCTGTTGTAAGCAACTGATGCGCCCACAGTTTTATATGCAGGATTTGGAGTTACATGAAGATATAAAGAGAATTGATGCTGCTGATTACTTAAATGTTAAAGTTGTAACAATTGTACATTTATTATTGTTGTATTAATTGATTCCGCTGCGTATTGATGTAAAAGACTCTGATGTAATTATTGTTGAAATAAAAGTTTTAAATTCCTTGTAAAATTGTACGAAAGAAGTGTAAAGATCCTGTGGAAATCTCGAATTCGGTGTATTTTGGAATTCGGGGCATTACAATATAGGGGTCTTGCTCTCTGACTTGTTGCTATTTTTAACTTCAACAAGTCAGAGAGCACCCCAAATTGTGCAACATTTGGCCTACTAGGGTATACACAATATAATGGTCTTACTCTCTGACTTGTTGCTATTTTTAACTCCAACAAGTCAGTGACTTGTTGCTATTTTTAACTCCAACAAGTCAGAGAGTAAGACCAAATTGTACAACTTTTGTCCTACTACCTAGGCCGTTGTTGGCGGCCTAGGGTATACACAATATAGGGGTCTTGCCCTCTGACTTGTTGCTATTTTTAATTTCAACAAGTCAGGGAGCACCCCAAATTGTGCAACATTTGGCCTACTACCTAGGCGACAACGGCCTAGGGTATACACAATATAATGGTCTTACTCTCTAACTTGTTGCTATTTTTAACTCCAACAAGTCAGAAAGCAAGACCAAATTGTGCAACTTTTGTCCTACTACCTAGGCCATTGTTGGAGACAACGGCCTAGGGTATACACAATATAGGGGTCTTGCTTTCTGACTTGTTGCTATTTTTAACTTCAACAAGTCAGAGAGCACCCCAAATTGTGCAACATTTGGCCTACTACCTAGGCCGTTGTTGGAGACAACGGCCTAGGGTTCCACATTGTAAGTTACAACAGGGATAAAACAAAAAAACAAAACAAAAAAAAAAACAGAACTACAACAAACAAATTGTTTAAGGTATTGGCTAAGAACCGGGTATGTATGGTTGTGGTGCTCGCCTCTTCCGAGTAGAATTTCGATGCCGCAACGGGGTTGACGACTCAGAGATTTCTTCTGCTCCTCCTTCCTCTTGTATGTCTCCAACAACCCTCTCCTCACTCTCATCTTCTTGCTTTTGTTCTTGAGATGGATGTGAAGTTGAAGCTTGTTGTTCTCTCAGCTCACGTTCCCGTTGTTATCTCATCAATGCAGCTGGCCTACCCCTCACACTTTTACGTCGCCCTCTCGATGACCTTAGTGCTCGATCCAAACATTTCAGCCTCTCCCAAAACATCCAAATTGGTACGGCATGAAGCGAGCATCCTCTGAGCGAACCTCTTCATAGCTGTGCCCGCATTACTTTTGATTACGTCCGCACATTCTTTTGCCATGTCCATCGTATTATCAATCTAAAATAAAATACACCAAAAAAAACAATTATACAGATTCAGAAAAGTAAACAATTCAATAACTTTAAATATAACAAACATTCAAAGAAATTTGAAGATTATAATTACCACTGTAAGTATAGCTGAAGCCTTCGGTTAGAACATGGGTTGTGAACTAAAATAGGCGGGTGGTGGTTCAATCTCCCTCTCCTCAATTAATCGTTGAACTCCAGCAGGTAGTTCTGTATCGGGAGAGATGAACAAATGTGTAATTGATCTGAACCATTGCATGTACTTCCCTTGCACTCTGCCATCGTACTCTTCTACATCGGTAATTACAAGTTCAAACCGCCGCTCGTTCCATTCTGCAACGTGAACACGATGGAAATCTGCCCAATCATGAGTAGGCATGCAATCGGTATCCCTCACGGCGTGTAACTCATGGTCGTATAGGTTTGCGCAGCTTGGGGGATCATCTTGTTGAAGACCGAACTGACGAAGGACTCTCTCCGACTGCGGATGCTCCACTATACCGAAGTTGATGAGTGGAGCCGTCGTAAGCCACAACTGCGACCCGGTGGTGCACATCAATGGTAGTCTTCCCACCCGCTCGGGTGTATACGGCACTCAAATCATGAACTCTTCTCGTAGTTGGTCAAGCTCGTCTCTGTAGTACGTTAGTACACCTTTTGGGTTGTCTTTGTAACTCCGACTATCAGCCCAATATACCCCTAAGGGTCCTAACATATGAGGATTTTCTGGTTCGGCCATCCAACCGGCCGCCGGTCTCCTAATGCGGGGGCGACCCAAGTGCAGTCGCTCCCATGACCAAATCTATAACAAAACCATCGGACCGGTCATCTCCGTCCCATCTAGCACTACAGAACATGACCTGTATAGAGTTGTCAACGCGCAACTTCTCCAGCTGTACTGGCCTGCTAAGCCTAGGTCGGCGAGCAATCGTAGATACATGAGGTGCACCGTATCCCCGGATGAGTTAGGCAAGAGAATCCCTCCGAGCACCGTTAGAATGTAACCTCTGGTGTAGGACTGTACATAGTGGTCGGGCGATGCATCGGTCAACTTTTCATCAAAACGTCCCTTCAACCAAGATAGTCGGATTGATTGTCCGACAAAAATTTCCTTATTTTTCGCGGCCGCCTCATCAAACTCTGTACAGAGCAGTTCATTACACAGCTCTATTTTATCAAAGTTTATATTACCCGTCACGGCCAACCCATCTATTGGAAGATCGGATATCATCGCTATATTCTGTAGCGACACCGTCATCTCTCTGACCGGTAGATGGAACGTGGCGACTCTGGCCTCCATCGCTCCACGAGTGCTGAGAGAAGTGCTTGGTCTAGTTTAACCTAACCCATCATACTGATTCCGTAGAAACTGGCCGCTACTAGGTACTCGACAATACGTGGGTGCACCTTCGTGGTCTCGTGGGTGCAGAAATTACACCTCCGCATTGTCCCACCCCACACCGCCGCGGATCTGTGATGGTCTTGCAAGCTCAGTTCACGGGGAAATATTGGTCCTGGACCATGACATGGTGCCATCGAAGAGGATGCACCAACCTACACGAACCCAAAAACACAATTATTTTTAGTCTAATAACAATATCACTAAATACAAAATTAGGGACAATATAAATTAATAGTTCTCACATTCTCTGTGAAATTTTCCCTCGGAGCTTCCCGAGATGTCCTTCCGGTTCTCCTCGTTCTAGCCATTTTTCAATAACAAAGTTCGCATATAAAACTAATTATTCGCCGGAAAATAGCAAACACAAACCAACGAGATGCAAAAATTTCAAAACTTCGCTTATACGCGTCAAAACAACACAAACGAGATGCAAAAATTCCTAAATTTGGCCGTCAACTCTGGCACACCAAACACCAGCCAACGCAACTTGTAGAAGTGAGTTCCGACCCACGGTTTGAAATATACGGCTGTGTATCACCTTCACTCTTTAAAAAAGAGCGGCAAGCGATACATTGACATATCTCGCAAACCGTGGGTCGGAACTCGGAAATACAAGTTGTATTGGGTTGTGAATGGTTAGCCCAACCTACTCCCGTTTCGTATTTTTTGGACTTCGTTTAAGAATTTTTGTATTGAGACTGTACTAAAAAAGTTCCGAGGTAGATTGAAGTTTTTTCATATACGCGTCAAAACAACACAAACGAGATACAAAAATTCCAAAATTTGGTCGTTGGGTCGGGCTCCCCGCACACAAGCCAACGCAACTTGTACATGCAAGTTCCGACCCACTGTTTGAAAGATACGGCCGTGTATCGTTTTCACTCTTGAAAAATGAGCGGAAAGCGATATATTGACGTTTCTCGCAAACCGTGGGTCGAAACTCGCATGTACAAGTTGGTATGACTTGTGAGTAGCGAGACCAACCTACTCGCACAGTTTCGTATTATTTGGACTTCGTTTAAGCATTTTTCTATTCATAACGTACTAAAAAAATTTCGAGGTGGATTAAAGGTTTTTCATATACGCGTCAAAACAACAAAACGAGATGGAAAAATTCCTAAATTTGGCCGTCAAGTCTGACAAACCAAACACAAGCCAGCAGAACTTGCAGAGGTGAGTTCCGACTCTCGGTTTGAAAGATACGACCGTGTATCGTTTTATATCCGATGTATTGAATAAAACTGATAAACAGACGTATCTCACAAACCGTGAGACGGAAACCGCCTCTATAAGTTCTGTTACCTTCTATGCGCCGAGTCCGACCTACTCGTACAAATTGAATTTTTGGATCTCGTTTATTTCCTTCTCCTATATTCCACCACTACAACTAACACTACATCTACAAAATTTTCAACAAAATATATACAACATACATGATCAGAGCTAATTGTATACTCTCTAAATTATAGACTACTACGCATAATACAAAAAAACTCAACTCCAAAATTGAAAAATAATTCAAGAAATTAACATTGTTCATTATAGCAAATTGGGATTAAGTAAATACCTGGTCCAAAGAGAGATATAGAGAGTTGGCAAAGATGTGAGAACCCGCTGCTGTAGACGAACAACTTGTACAGGCTAGGGAGGAAGGGAATTTGTGCTAGGGTTCAGATGATTTGGGAGTTTGAGGCCTAAGTTAGGGTTTGCTGTATTCGAGAGAGGGAGAGAGAGATAGGGAGCTTTCCACAAGAGGGAGAGATCAAGAAGGCAAAGAATTCGAGGCCAAGGAGTTGGGAGACACAAACTAGGGTTTGGGGATGGGTTTCGGGAGGTCAAGAGAAAGAGAGAGAGAGTTTGTGACGAAGATAGAGTGAGGGAGATCTCGGTATGTACAAGTGTTTGGAAAAACAGTTGTACATACCTAGGCCGTTGATGAAAACAACGGCCAAGGTATGTTTTTTTTTATATAAAAAACAACCTAGGCCATTGTTGTTTCCAACAACAGCCTAAGTGATTTTTTGACAAAATTAAAATCCACGCCAAAAAAATGCTAAGTCTGAAACGTTTTTTGGCATGAAGTGACGAAATTACCCCTCCGCTTTTGGATGTGTTAGTGGGAGACTTAGAGGATCTTCATCACAGCCGCTGATCATGATCAACCATGATCGGACGGCTGAGATGGCTGTTTTCCGACCCGTTGAAAACGGACCCATTTTCAATTGAGCAAATCCATATATATATATATATATATATACTTATAGGATTGTGTTATTAGAGCAAGCACTTTCCCTACACTTTGTTTTTACAAAACCTAAGTTAGTGTCAGTTGAAGACATGCACAAAAGCACAACCTGATTAGTACATTGGTGAACCATGGTCTGATATGAGTTGAACAGAACTGAACTCAATACTGCAACCAATATATAACCAATTCTTAAAGTTTACTGATACATTGAAGGTCCTAATATACTTTATTACCATCAAGGAGAATCATCCCTATACTCAAATCAACCCAGCATATCTAGCTGCAGATACTGCTGTTGCTGCTGCACCTTTGTGCAGGTACATCTATGAACAAGGGTTCATCTCCATTAACACATCCAGTAATCGAGTTTGAGTAATATTTGAGTGTTGAGTTTATTAGTCTATGTATACTTGGTATTAGTAAAAGGGGGATCTTTTGATATATCCTACATATACACCTAGCTAATGTCAGTATAGGGAATACTATGCCAAATGTCTAATTATACAAACCTTAATTCACTAACAGATTTACTTCTAAGGCTGCATATGCTTAATTCAATGGGCTTATCTTCATAACCTGCATATTTACTTCTCTTCAGTAAAAAGTTTATTATGTATCAAATATATGTGTATACATACACTTCATGTCAGTAGAAGGCTTTTTGTATATATCCTGTTTATGCTCCATTTCAGTAAAAAGGAATTTCTTTCTAAAATCAACATATACACACAGGTTTCATTCAGTGAAAGGGATTTCTTTCTTTGTATCAGTGTAGATATATGTATATGCACTCCATAATCAGTAAAAGGAATTTTCCATACCTTCAACAATCTGCACTTGGTTCATCTTCCATATACACTGCAATTGCTTAATTTTGACAAAAGGGCATTTTATATCCATCTGCTTATGATCCATTTTCCTATATATATCAGCTACATACATATGCTTATGTTTCAATTTCAATAAAGGGTTTCTTCTTTGTATCTTCATCTTCTACACTTTATGCATATATTTCATAATCAGTTAAAGGGGCCTTTTTATATATCAGTTATCCATATATACATACATATGTTTCAATTCAATAGAGTTCATCTTCGTTATATATACTCCATATTGGTAAAGAGGGGTTTTCTATATGTATACACCTATGTTCTCAGTGAAAGGGATATTTTTATATATGCATATAACCAAGAAATGCTTTTAGTAAAAAGGGAATTATATACACCTTGTGCACACTTTTGTTCATAAAGTGATCTTCTATATTGATATGGCTAAAAAAGGGGTTAAATCAGAACCGTCCAAATCAGGAACGAATCTTAAAGCTTAGGGGTAAAGTGGTAATTTTACCTACCAATGGGTCTGAAGCGGGTACTGGTTCTCCTCTTCGAAGACCCGCTAACCCGCGAACGGATCCACCTCAACTAGGTGTGGGTTTCAACCCGCAGCAAACCCGGTCCAGCAGGATAGAATTAGGATTTCTGATTAATCCTAATCAACAGCCCCGATTCATATCTATCCTTTCACTGGGAATTAGGGATTACATTCCTTATCTAACCACAGGGATTACATTCCTAATCTGACCCCAACGACTGCTATAAATACCCCCCATCCATCTCCATTAAGAGGTAATCAATCTTTTGCCAATTTACGCTCTTTCATATTCTTGCTGATTACTGACTTGAGCGTCGGAGGGTGCGTCGCCGGGATCAACCCCGGTGTCTCGCACTTTTTGCAGGTGAACGGCGGAACTCAACAGTCAAACTCCGGCAGAATAGGTAACATGTTTGCTATTCAAAGTTTTCCAAGAATCCACAAATACTATCTGTTTGCCCCCACACCAGATTTAGCGGTAACAGATTGGCGCCGTCTGTAGGAAAGATAATCGAATAGCAGCCTCCCCTCTTCCCGTTGGTCAGATCTTCTCCAGCCATGCCTCCCAGAAAAGTAAGATCCAGAGGGTCCAACCGTGGACCCAACCCCGATCAGCAACAGGAAATCCTCATCCAACCCGCTCAGCAGCAGGGGCAACTCCCGCCTCAAGCCGAGGACCCTCTTCAACAGGACCAGTCTCCTCTTCAAAATCAACAACCTCCTAAGGGTCCCCCCGGTCCTCAACATGCCGGTGCAGGGGTCTCGCGTCCCAACCCGCAGAAACAACCTGTCCATCATGACCACGTCTCAATCCACAATGCCTCTTCGGATTCTATGGCCTCCCACAATCCCCGAGCTTCCGACCTTCGCAATACCATCCTCAATCAGCAAAAGGATGAGGATCTTCGCCGCCATCTGGATGAAAAGCGGGCCTAAGAGAGAGCCTCCCGCCAACAACGTCCGGATGAGCGATCTCCTCACCGCCGAGACTACAGAAGGTCCCCTACCCGAAGGGGGCGGAGAGAGTCCCCCGAGCATCACAGGAGAAGACCCCATTCCCCCGCCGGTCGGCAACATCCAAGGAACGATGAGGCACCCATCACTCGTGCCGAGTTCCAGCAATTCCAAGCAACCGTCCTACAAGCTCTCAATCTCCGTCCCAACAACACCAATGCTCCAATGATTCCCACTCCTCCTCCGGTCCGAAGTCCTCGCCGACGGTCCCTAACTCCTCCCCCAGCTCCTAGCAACCCCCGGCACATTCCTAGTCCTCGCCCCTCTAGGAGTTACCGTCGTCGTAGCCCCCGCTCTCCCTCGTACGAAGACGAGTCTAAAGGCTCAGTTGATTACCGTCGAAGGGATGACACTATCTACCGCCGTCTCCACGAAATGGAGAGGCGCTTGGGTCAGTTAGACCGAGAAGAAGAGCTTAAAGGAAGGACCCTTTGCCCTAGTCGACCTCCTTTTTCCCGAACCATAATGGAGGCGCCCGTACCAATTGGCTTTAAACCTCCTCAATTCGAGACTTATTCCGGGGAGTCTGACCCCGTCGATCACATCGAAAGCTTCAAGACCCTCATGCTCATCCATCAAGCTTCTGATGCCCTGCTGTGCAAAACCTTCCCTGCTACTCTCAAGGGTCCGGCTCAAGAATGGTACTCTCGCCTTGCCCCATCCTCAATATTCTCCTTTGAGCAATTTGAGACCCTCTTTGTCACCCACTTCGTGAGTAGCCGCCGAACTGAGAAGACCAGCATTTCGCTACTCTACCTCAACCAGAAGAAGGGTGAGAAGCTCAAAGACTATGTGAAAAGGTTCACAGCGAAAGCCAGGTCCATAGCATCCCTCGACCAGTCGGTCGCTGCAGCAGCATTCCAATCCAACGTCCTTAACTCCAGCCTCCGCTCCTCCCTCGCCAAGATGCCCCCACAGAACTTCTTTGACCTCCTCCTCCAGAGCAAAAAGTATATTCGGGCTGAGGAAGCTGAGCACCGCCCCAACTTGGAGGGGTCTTCCTCCGGGTCTAAGAGAAAGGGAACAGAAGAAGAAGGGGCCAAAAAGCTCCAGAAGGATAATGGCGGGCAGCGCCGACATCCCCCCAGATTTGAAAAGTTTACTCCTCTGAATGCCAACATCTCCACAATTCTCATGGAAGTTGAGAAGAAGGGGGTGATACCTCCTGCGCCAAAAATGAACACCCCCGACAAGAAGAGGGACAAAGAGAAGTGGTGCCGTTATCACCGGGACCATGGCCACGACACCAATGATTGTCGGGCCCTGAAGAACGAGATAGAAGCCCTCATCCAGAGAGGTCAGCTAAACAGGTTCGTGAGAAAGGACCGAACCAATCCTCTTCCCCCGCCTCGGGGGGCTAACAAGCGTCCTGAACGCGATGAAATGCCCGAATTCGAAGAGGAGCGTGTTCTGCACCTCATTCATGGGGGCCCAATGGGGGGCTCCTCCAACTCCTCTCGAAAGGCATTTATAAGGGAAGTCAATTCGGTTCGCACCACACCCCCTCCTAAAGGCCTCAGAGTGCCTATCACATTCTCAGATGAAGACCTTGAGGGTGTCCGAACCCCCCCCCCCCCCCCCCCCATTGTGACGCACTTGTCATCAATCTCCATATGGCGAATTTAAGGTGGAAAGGATCCTAGTGGACAATGGCAGCTCCATTAACATCCTCTTTCTCGCCGCTTTCAAAGGCCTCAAGCTATCACGAGATAGACTCAAACCCGCCGGCTACACAGTCCATGGGTTCACGGGAGTGCCAGTGACTATTAAAGGGGTAATCACCCTCGACGTAACCGCTGGCAAAACTCCTACTACCCGAACGGAGTCGATGGACTTTATGGTCGTGGATGTCCCTACAGCTTACAATGTCATTTTGGGTCGCCCCGGCTTAGCAGCTCTTGAAGCCGTCCCTTCCGCCTATCACCTCAAGATGAAGTTTCCCACTCGGGCAGGAGTAGGGGAAGTAAAAGGCAATCAGGAAACAGCCCGCAAATGCTACATGACCTCTACCCTGGGTCCAGTCCTCTCCCTCGAAACTCTGGAAATCCCCCAAGATGTTGCCCGACCAACGTCCGAGCCGGTGGATGAGTTGGAGGAAGTGCTCTTCTCTAAGCAGGATCCAAGCCGAAAGTTCTTTGTTAGCAAGACCCTCCCATCTGCCCTATGCTTCGACATAGTCCAGTGCATCCGAAGGAACCGAGACCTCTGTGCATGGTCGGCTGCAGACATGCCCAGAATTTCCGAAGAGCTCTTAGTCCACCACCTCAGTGTTACTCTGGGGTCCAAACCGGTCCAACAGAAGAGGCGCAAGTTCGCTCCCGAACACCAGCAAGCTATAAAAGAGGAAGTGGACAAGCTCTTGAAGGTCCGATTCATACAAGAGGTAAACTATCCCGAATGGCTCTCGAATGTAGTGATGGTGAAGAAGTCCAATGGGACCTGGAGGATTTGTATCGACTTTATCGACCTCAACAAGGCATGCCCCAAAGATCCATTCCCTCTTCCAAGCATCGATACTTTGATTGACGCCACTTCAGGCCATGAACTCCTCAGCTTCATGGATGCCTTCTCAGGCTACAATCAGATTCGTATGTTCCCCCCAGATATCCCGAAGACCTCATTTGTAACCGACCAGGGCCTCTACTGCTACAAGGTAATGCCCTTCGGTTTGAAGAATGCAGGTGCCACGTATCAATGCCTCGTCAACAAGGTTTTTCGAGCACAGATCGACCGAAATATGGAGGTATATGTTGACGATATGCTTGTGAAGAGCATCCACGGGGCGGATCATGTGGTCGATCTGCAAGAGGCATTCGACATACTCAGGAAACACAGTATGAGACTCAATCCGAACAAATGTGCATTCGGAGTCTCGTCGGGGAAATTCCTAGGCTTCATGGTAAGCCAAAGAGGAATCGAGGCCAACCCCGAGAAGATCAAAGCCATATTAGACATGGCTCCCCCAAAGAATGTTAAAGAGGTTCAGAAGCTAACGGGTCGCCTGGCAGCCATAGGGCGCTTCCTTTCCAAGTCAGGGGAGAAGTGCCTTCCCTTCTTCAAGGCTCTCAGGGGGGCTAAAGGCTTCGAGTGGGGTCAGCAGCAACAAGATTCATTCGACCAGCTCAAGACTTACCTAGTCAATCCTCCTCTCCTCAGCAAACCAATTCCTGGTGAAGCCCTCTACCTCTACCTAGCAGCCTCCGAGCAGACCCTCAGCACCGTCCTCGTGAGGGAAGAGGATAAGACTCAAAAGCCCATCTATTACGTAAGCAAGGTACTTCGGGATGCCAAGCTCCGCTACCCGAGGATAGAGAAGATGGCATACTCCCTAGTCATGGCCGCAAGAAAGCTTCGCCCATATTTCCAGTCCTATTCGGTGGTCGTTCTTACCGACCAACCGCTGAAGCAAGTTCTCCACAAGCTAGAGACCTTCGGTCGCCTCATGAAGTGGTCTATCGAGCTGAGCCAGCATGATATAACATATCAGCCTCGGACCGCGATCAAGGCTCAGGCCTTAGCTGAATTCATAGTTGAAAGTACCATCCCCGAATTAAGACAAGCAATGAAGGGACCACCTGTCTGGTCTGTTTATGTGCATGGATCCTCTTGTAACGAGGAAAGCGGAGCCGGGGTCATTCTGGCCCGCCCAGATGATTTCATCCTCCAATACTCCCTCCGCATCAACTTCAAGGCCTCTAACAATGAAGCGGAATATGAAGCACTCATAGCTGGCCTCGGAATGGCTCGCAATGTAGGGGTGCAGCGCCTTCGGATCTTTAGCAACTCTCAGCTGGTCGTGAATCAGGTCCTAGGTGAGTACGAGGCACGAGATGACCGAATGGTTAAGTACCTAGCCAAGGTCAGGAATCTCATGGCCCTGTTTGAAGAAGCTCTCATCCAGCGAATCCCCCGAGAAAAGAATTCCCAGGCCGATGCCTTCTCCAAGCTAGCCTCCTCCTCCCTCCAAGGTCTCGAGCAGACCGTCTTGATTGAGGTGCTCTTGAAGCCAAGTATAGAAGATGAAACTTTCGATTCTATGGAGTCCCTACCTGTCCTGCTTCAAGATAATTGGATGAAACCCCTCGTTGAGTTCCTAAGGGATGAGCTCCTCCCCGAAGATCCTAAGGAAGCTCGCCGAGTGAGAACCCGAGCAGAGCGATACACACTTATCGAGGGCATCCTATACAAGCGCTCCTTCACACAAGTAGATGGCAAGCCTTATTTGAGATGCCTCTCCCCGGAACAAGCCGACTATGCCCTGCAAGAACTTCACGAAGGCATCGGCGGGGCACATTCAGGGTTCAGATCCCTAGCCCGCAAAGTGTTGAATTATGGATATTTCTGGCCCGCTCTCCTACAAGACGCCGAACTGCACGTTCGACAATGCAGCTCTTGTCAGAAGTACTCCAACATCTGTCGCCTCCCACAAGCTCCACTCACCTCCCTATCAAGTCCTATTCCTTTCGCAATGTGGGGGATGGATTTACTAGGGCCATTCCCACCAGCTCCCGGCCAGCTCAAATTCTTAGTCGTTGCAATCGGCTACTTCTCGAAGTGGATAGAGGCCGAGCCCTTGGCCACGATCACCGAGAACAAAGTACTTCAGTTCTTCTGAAAGAACATAATCTGCCAATTTGGTGTCCCTCGAGTCCTCATAACAGACAACGGAACCCAGTTTACCGGGACTGCCTTCCGAGCTCTATGTGAAGACCTCGCCATCCGACAACGTTTCTCCTCCGTCTCCCATCCACAGTCGAATGGCCAAGTGGAAAATGCTAACTGACAGATCCTCTCCGGTATTAAGAAGAGGTTGGATAAATGCTCTAAAGGCTTATGGGTTGATCAGCTCCCTAACGTGCTGTGGAACTACCGCACTACAAAACGGACCCCCACAGGAGAGTCCCCATTCAATCTCACCTATGGGTCCGAAGCTATGATCCCCCTAGAAGTTGGTATACCCTCTCCCCGTCTAATGGCTTATGAAGAAGAACAAAATGCCAGAGAGCTCCGAGCAAATCTAGACTTGATTGATGAAATCCGTGAAAGATATGCCATTCATCAACAAAGCTACCGGAGAAGGATCGAGTTGGCATACAATAAGAGAGTCCGTCCTATCGACCTCAAAGACGGGGACTTGGTCCTCAGAAAGTTAGCAATCTCTTTTCCTGGTCAAAAGAGTAAACTAGCTCCAAATTGGGAGGGACCCTACAAGATCGCCAAAGTAGTTTGGCCCGGGACATATAGACTAGAAGACCTCGAAGGCAGAGAGATCTCCAGGACTTGGAATGCCGACCATCTTTTGAAATACCGGGAGAGAGCATTAACGCCTCTCTGAGTATTCTGGGATGTCGAACCGTTCCTCTCCTTTTACTTGTATTTTTTTCTTTATTTCTCTCATGTAATAACGGCTCGCAACTTAGAAGCAGCCAACCATTAGTTATCAATAAAGAAAGTTTCTTCATATTTTACTTGTAAAATTGCTTGTATCTCTCTGCTTTTACTCTTCACCCTAACGACGAGTTTGGAGTCCAACACTTGGTTCGATTCTGCTCCGCAAGCTCGCTCTTAAGCGAGCTAGGAGTGGATCGCCATTCGGAATTGCTCCCACAGCCGTTGAACAAACTCTAACGACGAGTTCAGAGTCCAACACTTGGTTCGATTCTGCTCTGCAAGCTCGCTCTTAAGCGAGCTAGGAGCGGGTCACCATTCGGAATTGCTCCCACAACTGCTGAACAAACTCTAACGACGAGTTCGGAGTCCAACACTTGGTTCGATTCTGCTTTGCAAGCTTGCTCTTAAGCGAGCTAGGAGCGGGTCGCCATTCGAAATTGCTCCCACAACCGTTGAACAAACTCTAACGACGAGTTCAGAGTCCAACACTTGGTTCGACTCTGCTCCGCAAGCTCGCTCTTAAGCGAGCTGGGAGTGGTTCGCCCGTATGAAGGAAGATTTGCTTCTGATTTTGAGTAGTTGTCAAAAGTTGGAGGAGTTATACTTAAACTAATAAACAGCTAACACAGCATTCGAACATCAGAAGCAAAACAAACTCTTTTATTAAGAGACCATACAGGACTGACACTACAACAGGGTTTTTACAATAACTTGAAGAGCATCATACAACTTGTTTAGCGCTTCTTCGGAAGGGGAACACTTAGGTTCAGAGACGCACGAGGGCGGAGTCGCCTTACCTCCGAGCTTGACTCTAAACTAGCAAAGCGAGAACCCCCTTTGCCACTGATTCTAGCTGTGGCCCCAACCGAGGCGCCACTAGAAGAAACAGCTACACTGCTCTGAGCATCAGCTAGACTCCGCCTAACGGGAGGCAAACGAGTTGCAAGTTCGTAGAACGAGATTCCTCTTTCGCTCTCTGCGCGAGTGCACGACGTACTGCGAACATTGGCCCTTACGGCCTGAGGTTTCAGCAATGCAATCTCCTCCTCCAGCTCGATGATCCTGTCTCTCAGAATATCGTCCTCCGCCGATACTTTGAAACGGGGAAGTTTAGACGAGCCTGCGACGTTAGTGCTATCGGCCACAATACGACGGAAATGAGTCACTTCGATACCCCTGTCGATCGTGACCCTCTTCAGTTTGTCAATTCTTGCCGTCAACTAATCGCGCTCAGACATCAACTTCCCCACCTTCGAAGCTAACTCCTCTTCCTCCACCGAGTGCTCTTTCACCGTTACCTCCGAGTGAAGAATCTCCACCAGAAACTCACTATTCCTTTGGTCGACATCGAAGAGCGCCTTACGAAGCAACTTTATCTCGCCTTTGAGACGAGTCTCTCGAGATTGCTTTTGCAGTTACCTCAACTCGCGAAAATACCCCCTCGCAGTTGCTTTAATGTCCTCCAATTTCAAGAAATCATAAAACGCTTCATCACGACTGCGAGAAAGAGCCTGCTTCGTTTTCTCCAGCTCAGTACGAAGATGGGAGACCTCAGTAATCGGACCCAACTCAACCTGAAAAGCGGAGAAATATCAAAAGAAGTCTTCGACACTTAAGGACACAACCCGAGCAAAAAGAGTTGAATAACTTCGCAAAATTTTGTAATATTCAGCCGAAAAGAAACCATTTCATTAAAAGTCCAAAAGCTACAAAAAGCAGTGGCCAGTCCGCAGTTAGGCATTACAAAAAAAAAGAGAAGAACAAGAAAATTAGAAGAGGCGACAAAGTCAGGGGTCGACCTCATCATCGCTCGGCACGGCTACAATCGCACGCTCGGCACCCCCCTCGCCTTCGGAGTCTTCGCCCTCCGGCCTCGGAGCAAGCTCGGCCAAGGGCAGCTCTTCCTCACCCTCTACGGAGTCATAGAAGTAGTAGGACGAGACGTCGAATCCAGGCTTCCGAGCGGCGATATGCTTCAATGCTCTGCCGTGCGCCTCCTCCATGTTGGTCAACATGTGAGCCTTGGCTTCGTCTCGAACTGCCTTCTCCGCGGCCACCACCTTCAAAACTTGCTCGCTCAGGGCTTCCTCCGACGCCTTCTGAGCCTTAGATAGCTCCCCTTCGAGTCGAGCCATCTCCTTTTCATGGGTCTCGACCTTGGAAGCCTCGGCGGCCGAGCTCCTCAGCGCCTTGGCGAGCTGAGCCTTTAGGTCGGCGACTTCGGCCACGAGTGAAGCAGAATGCAACTGTTCGGCCTCCAGCTGCTTCACCGCCTTAGACCGCTCCGACCGTTCCCGGTCGTTCAGAACGGTCATTTCCTTTTCCTTGCTCGCGAACTCCTCAAGCAGATAATTGAAGTGGCAGAGGGTCTGTAAGTCATACAAGAAACAGTCAAGCACAAGCACAAAAACTTAGAGAAATTTTGAAGAAAGTCCTCTACTACTTACCGACATAGTGTTCCGAGCGATCTGCATCGCAGCGTCCCCAACTTCGCCCGCCTTGAGCGCTGCTCGGTCTTTGGGGGTCGGCAGGTGCTTCACCGCCTGCATGCAAATGTTGTCATCTCCTAAAAACCCATCGACCTTCATCACCTGCCAGTCAGGGACGAAGATGCTCTTGTGCTCTTTGGTCAGGATCACCTCTGCCTCGGTAGTAAGCGGCGGGACATCGAGAGCCAGCACCGTGCTAATGTTGAATGCTCCGCCCGAAGGCCCTGGAGCATCTGTTCGCACCGTTGGTGTCGGTGCATCTGAGGGAGGTGGAACGGTCGGCACAATGAGGCCTTGTTCGGACTCGACCGAAGGAAGCTCGACAACCTGCCGCTCGGGGGTCAGAGAGACCGAGGGGACCTTGGGCGCTCGGCCGCCTTGGGGTCCGGACACGGTCCTCTCTCTCTTCCTCGTCTCCTGCTTCCTAGCCGCTTGGGCCTTAGCCATCAGACCTTTGTAGTCCATGCCGGGAGATTCTGCACAAACCGAGTAAAAAAGTTAGAAAATTTTTCCAAAACCCCAAAGACAAAGCAAGAATAGGAGAAGCATACTAGGGTCGATCGGACTGAGACCCCCTCGGAATAAGGCCTCCTCGGTGATGTCTTTCCAATTGAGGGTCGGAAGCCCGAGCAGCTTCTCCACGATTTCTGCCTCCTCGTTGCTGAGCACGGGCTCTTTCTTCACCCGCTTCGGAAGGCCATCCCTCAACCACACCGTCGGGATCACCCATGGCTTGGGAGCTTGGATGAGGAAGTACTTCTCTTTCCAATGCTTGATCGAGTCCGGGTTCTCGATCAGCTTCACGCCCTTCCTCGGCGAGAGGTAGTACCTCTGCTCATTTTTGTTTGGTTGGTAAGGACGGTATAGACTCCGAAGGGTGAACATGTTGGGCTAAGCGCCGACCTCCTGTCATTGAAGAACAAATGCCATAACGTGTCGCCAGGTGTTCGGCATTAGCTGAGCCGGACATAGGCCGTACCACTGCAGCACCTCGACCACGAAAGGGTGCAGCAGAAGCCGAAGTCTGGCATTCAGGGAGTCGGCGGGAAAAATGCACATATCGGCCGAGGACGAGGTGCACGCTCGGAAGCCAGGGCCAGGGATAAGGAGCCCGTACTCCGTGGGGATTTGGAACCCGCTCCGGATCCGATGCAAATCCGCCTCGGTCAGAACCGAAGAATTCTGATCCACCTCAGAGGATTCCCTCGGCTCGTTCTCCTTGATCGACTTGGCGGTGCCCTGCGTCACCTTCTCCAACAGATCTTCAGAGTAGCTCCGCACACCACCAACGCTCGACAGAGTGCTCGGATGCTGACCCAACTCCCCTGCAGTCTTTGGGTGCTCGATTATCGTTTCCACACCCTTGCCCTTGCTAGATCGGACAACTACCTCTTGGAGAGGCTCGGCAACCTCCACATCTCGGCTGGACCATTGTCTCTTCGGTCGGCTCCACTGCCTCCTTCCCTTTACCCTTGCTCGGACTGGCCACTCGGCTGACGCATCGGTCCAAGGAGGGGGTCTCATCCGTGGAAGAAATCTTAACCATTTTTACAAAGATGAGGAGAAGAACTGACCTTGAAGTGACTATTATGGCCGGAAAATATCGCCGGTGCTTAAAACGCCTTGCCGCGACAGCTAGCAGCACCACTCAAGAGCTAAAAAACTTCGCTAAGAAGTAAAAACCAAGAGTGAGAAAGTGAAAGTGAGAAATGAGGTGAAGTGTTGAGGGAGTGAAAACTTATAGTAAAAAAGACGTCTCTTGGGCTTTATAACATAAGGGCGCAACTTTTGGGCCTCCCTTGAAGCGTTACAAAAGCCCAAACGACTAAAGTAACGAGGAGCCACAACTATTGGCAAAGGCAGCGACGTTTCTACCCAAGTAAAACATCTCGGCACCTCGGAACAAAATCCGAGCGACAGGCCATCCGAGACATTTCGCTCGGATTCTGAACAAGTGCCAATCCGAGCTACGAATTGGAGAAAAACAACTTTCCCCTCAAAATTCGCGTAAGATTTCGATCAAACGGCCCAGATCATGCCATCACCACTAAATGATAAGATAGTGTTTTCTTGGAAACTGAGCCAGCATCGAGATCTGTGCCATCATCCAACGGCCAGGATTGGCCCACATCCCTCAGATCCAAAACCCGAGCGACAGGCCATCCGAGCAATTTCGCTCGGATTCTGAACAAGTGCCAATCCGAGCTACGAATTGGAGAAAACGACTTTCCCCTCAAAATTCACGTAAGATTTCGATCAGACGGCCCAGATCATGCCAGCACCACTACACGACAAGATAGTATTTTTTGGGAATTGAGCAAGCATCTAGATCTGTACCATCATCCAACGGCCAGGATTGCCCCACATCCCTCGGATCCAAAACCCGAGCGACAGGCCATCCGAGCCATTTCGCTCGGATTCCGAGCAAGTGCCAATCCGAACTACGAAATGGAGAAAAACGACTTTCCCCTCAAAATTCGCGTAAGATTTCGATCAGACGGCCCAGATCATGCCAGCGCCACTAAACGATAATATAGTGTTTTCTTGGGAACTGAGCCAGCATCGAGATCTGTGCTATCATCCAACGGCCAGGATTGCCCCACGTCCCTCGGATCCAAAACCCGAGCGACAGGCCATCCGAGCCATTTCGCTCGGATTCCGAGCAAATGCCAATCCGAGCTACGAAATGAAGAAAAACGACTTTCCCCTCAAAATTTGCGTAAGATTTCGATCGGACGGTCCAGATTACGCCACATCCACTAAACGACAAGATAGTGTTTTCTTGGGGACCGTGCCTGCCTCGAGATTAGCGCCACGATCTGACGGTCCAGATCGCTCCACGTCGCTCGAAATTTTGAGCCGAGCGACTAGCGATCCGAGCCACTCGCGCGAGGGAAAAACCAAGCCATTTCGCTCGGATTCCGAGCAAGTGCCAATCTGAGCTACAAAATGGAGAAAAACGACTTTCCCCTCAAAATTCGCGTAAGATTTCGATCAGACAGTCCAGATTACGCCACGTCCACTAAACGACAAGATAGTGTTTTCTTGGGGACCGTGCCTGCCTCGAGATTTGCGCCACGATCCGACAGTCCAGATCGCTCCACATCGCTCGGAATTCCGAGCCGCGCGACTAGCGATCCGAGCCACTCGCGCAAGGGAAAAACAGAGCCATTTCGCTCGGATTCTAAGCAAGTGCCAATCCGACCCTCGAAAGTGAAGAAAAATGCTGCCGAGCGTCCCCGACCGTTGGATCACTACGAAATTCGTGCCTAAGATAATGGACGGTCCAGATTACGCCACGTCCGCTAAACGACAAGATAGTATTTTCTTGGGGACCATGCCTGCCTCGAGATTCGCGCCACGATCCAACAGTCCAGATTGCTCCAAGTCGCTCAGAATTCCGAGCCTAGCGACTAGCGATCCGAGCCACTCGTGCCAGGAAAAAGCCGAGCCACTTCGCTCGGATTCCGAACAGGTGCCCATCCGACCCACAAAAGTGGAGAAATTTCTGCCACACGACTCTGGCCATCCGATCTTTTAGAAATTTGCGCTCGCACAAGATCAACGGTCCAGATCGCGCCACGCCTTAATTCGGTATTTTTATTTATTAAAATCGTTTTATTTATTCAAAAAATTGCGAAAAAATGGTTAAAAATTCGGGAAAAATAATTTAAAATCCTGGAAAATAATTATAAAGTCAGGGGAATATTTTTAAACCCCTGAGTAAATAATTATTGCCTAGGATCATTTAATAAAACCCCCGAACGACGAATCAACACTTTGCAAAATTGCGTAAATATTTCGAAAAAATAGATAAAAATCACCAAATGTCCGGAAGAGCTCAAGAACAGCTCAGAGCACGCCACTAACTTAGAAAATCACTATACTACCTCCTGCAAAGATTCGAAACCTTCCATTTTGGACTCCAATACAACTCCACTAGCCATTAAAACAGTAAAACTACTCCTCAAAGGCTGATCAGGCTCAGTCTTCGGGAGTGGGGGGCTCGTGATATGGCTAAAAATGGGGTTAAATCAGAACCGTCCAAATCAGGAACGAATCTTAAAGCTTAGGGGTAAAATGGTAATTTCACCTACCAATGGGTCTGAAGCGGGTACTGGTTCTCCTCTTCGAAGACCCGCTAACCCGCGAACGGATCCACCTCAACTGGGTGTGGGTTTCAACCCGCAGCAAACCCGGTCCAGCAGGACAGAATTAGGGTTTCTGATTACTCCTAATCAACGACCCTGATTCATATCTATCCTTTCACTGGTAATTAGGGATTACATTCCTTATCTAACCACAGGGATTATATTCCTAATCCGATCCCAACGGCGGCTATAAATACCCCCCATCCATCTCCATTAAGAGGTAATCAATCTTTTGCCAATTTACGCTCTTTCATAATCTCCCTGATTACTGACTTGAGCATCGGAGGGTGCGTCGCCGGGATCAATCCCGGTGTCTTGCACTTTTCGCAGGTGAACGGCGGAACTCAACGGTCAAACTCCGGCAGAATAGGTAACAGGTTTGCTATTCAAAGTTTTCCAAGAATCCATAAATACTATCTGTTTGTCCCCACACCAGATTTAGCGGTAACATATATATATATATATATATATATATATATATATATATATATATATATATATATATATATATATATATATATATATATACTCATATACAAACATTTTGAATGAGTGAATTTTCTCATTGTGAATGGATTGTCAAAGAAATGAAGTGTTTATAAAGAAAGAGTACTTTCTGTTGATGGTTGAGTTGTGAATCTCTAGGAGTTGAGTGGAGTCCTGTGAACTGACAAATAAGATTTTGTGGATTTAGACCAGAGAGATCTTGGGTTTTTTTGTGGAATTAAGTCCGGTAGGATGCACTAACTCTAGAGAGGAGGAAATTTTGTGTTTTAATAATAACCAACTTAAGGACAGGCACTACTAGAGATGTGATGGAACTTGGAAAATGTAAGTATATGCTCTTGATTTTGTTAGTCCAACGGATGCGTTTCAGGACTATTTATTGTTCTGTCTCGAGAGGACATTTGTATATTCGCGTGTCGATGGTCTGCATGCCTATTCACGGAGCATGCGGGGTGCATTTGCATGTCGATGATCGGCGGGCCTATTCACGGAATGTACCTGGTATATCTGCACGTCGAGGGCCTACAAGCCTATTCGTGGGGTGCACGACAGGGAGGTAATTCTTCGATTTTTGAGCTATTCTTACATGATGCTTGCGCGTCGAGGGCTGTGGTGCCTATTCGCGGAGTATTCTGGATCTTGTTTCCATCACCGTAGTGGGATTAGTTGCATAACGAGGGATCCAACCCTATAAAGTGGAGAACGTTAAGGGCTTGCACCAGACCTATGTAGTATGGAATGCGTAGAATTCGACAAGTATGCATTAGAGAGTCAGCATATAGCGATTGTATTTTCTTGACTTGGTTTATGCATGTTTGTTTTCTGCTTTCCTACACTTGACACTTAGTCTAGTTTCTCTTGTCGTTTTCATGCTCTACTATTTACTATCTTATATTTCTTGATGTTTTCATATTTTATTTATTGTTATTTATTATTTCATTTATTCTTATTGTTAATACATGTTGTTTTATGACTTTGTGCCTTATGTTTTATTTATGTTGTTTTCTTTTGATGTCACTTACACCGTTATGGCTGACCCCTGTAGTTTTGGGGTTAGGATTATCTCTAGCCTCATATTTTACAGGTTGTTGCTTATAGCTTGGGATTGGGATGCTTAAGATAGAATGATGTTATAGAGCTTATGTAAATTGTAAAAGGAGGTGTTGTAAGAAAGAAATTTGTAATTCAAGGTGTTTTGTATTCCGCTGTGTTTTGTAAACAATTGATGTAATAAAAGTTGAAATAAAAATTATCTGTGTTTTTGGCTATGTTTACTATTGCAATTGAAGTTGATACTGGAAATTGTGTCATGTATTTCTGAGATATCATATTGAAAATTCGGGGCACTACAAAATAAGGAAAATATTATATAACTAAAGAAAATAAAAGAGATACAACGCTCTCACGAAGAACCTGTCTATCTCTTAAGCCTTACTGGAAGATAGTTTGTTGTTTACAATGGAGAACTATCTTTATTGCTCTTTACAATGAAGTACTTTCTCTTACCTCCCAAATGAGGCTTCACAATAATATATATAGAGTTCTAGAGAAACCCCAGTCTTGATACAATAATCGTCTGATATATTCTCATGAGAAAGCTATACGATAGGAATTGTACGTTCTAACCTGGAGAAGAAGATATGCTCAAAACAGATCACCCAAACTCGACCCTTATTATTGCATCAGCCGCCGGCGGTCGGGACTGCACTAAGGTGCAGTCGACTGCAATCCCTTGACCCCAAGTCAGAGCAATCGCAGTCGACTATCCTTAGTGGCACGGTCGATGGCACTGTTGTTGCTGCCGCTTCTTCTTCTACCCGCGACGCTTCGAACTTTTTCACACTTCATTATCTTCTCTTCACATCGAACCATAGTATGCAAGACACAATACCAACAAAAGTCTAACTAGGTACGTAAGATAGGCCGACACAACTTATATTTTGGTAATGAGTTAGGAATTTATCTTGAGCAATGCTACACCAATTACCAAATCTATTACCTTTTTCTTTATTATCTTAGGTGGCACACTTTTAGTGGGTGTTATTGTAGAGTATGTGGTAGAAATATCCAATAGAAGTGGATCACCTAAGATAGTATTGAAAAGTGTAGCAGATTTTGTAGTAGGTAAACAACTCTCCTCTAGGGGTAAACAACTATGTAATGGAGATCGCCATTCTTATATAAAGTTTTTTTAAAAGAGATTCCTTTGTTTATTTCTCATTAGTACTGTGGGTAAACAACTCTTAACGAAATAGTGATCTCTACATATATTTCTACTGTACTCGAGTCCATTATATCAAAGAAAGAGTTTTGTGTTTAATAGTTGGAAAACAAATCATTTTCATATTTAAATAGGTTCAAGGGTAATCACTTACGAAATAAATAATAATAATAATTTATGATCAGTTGTACAAGTTTACAACATTGTTCTCGGAGGGACTCCTATATCATAATATATATCATTAATGTGATGGCAGCAAGAAGGAAAGTTGGTTTTTTTTTTTACCCTGCTATTGGCCGGAGAAAAGAATAGATACTCCAGGAAGGTATGCAAAGGGAAGTTGACAACTATGTATACATGACTGAAGTTTCGCCAACCTATCAAAATTAAAATTAAATGTCAGCTATAGTGGTCATTGTCAATGAAGCTTTGCTAAACTTTCCAAATTATTGAGGGGTTTTTTTATGTTTAATTTTTTTCAGTGATGATATAATAATTAATTATTAGGTCCTTTAATTGAGCTCTGTCAAATTAAATAGGTCTCTCGTTGATGATTTCCGTCCAATCCAACTTAATTATAATTGATAAACTAACTGGGTGTGACAAAATATCAAAGTATCTTCATATGTTGTGTTAGTGGAATTAGGGCAATAAACTTTGTGGTGTTTTTGGGGAATAATAACAGTGGACTTGGTGAACTTTTCGAAATAATTACCTATTTATAACCATGCCCTGCCCCAGGAGTAAGCCTAGCAAGCCATTAGGTTTGGGCAACCCCCTTTTCTTGAGGCAACAAAATTTTTAAAAAAATTCAGTTTATATATATATAGATATAGTAAAAAAAAATTTATTAAGGTCTTATATGTAAAATTTGAAAAAAAAAATTAACTCTCCTCTAGGGGTGGGCATCGGTCGGTATCCGACCTAATATGGACCATCCACCACCGATTCAAAGAAGATCGGTTTTTTAATTTTCTCATCCACAACCAATCCGAACCTTAATTGGATCGATTTCCATCCAAGCCGATTAAGCTCGGTTTGGATTGGATTGGATGGTCGGTTTGGCGTGCTACTTTTCACCTTCAATATCATTCATAATTTTGTTGAAATTTAAAAGATCAACTTCAATCAAATTTAAGAAACAACCTGCTATTTGTTATTCAGAAATGAATTTAAAATGAAGATTCATAAAACCACAAGTTGTTACTAAATTTTGCACTAATTGTTTGAGATTATGACGTTTAAATGAGTGAGATAAACTACTTTTTCACTTGCATACTTCTATAATCTTAGTTTATTATCATAAAAAAACATTAAATAACCATAGCCAACTGAATTTCAGGTACAATAAAAAAAAGATTTAGATTACAATTTCTACTTGACTTGATTAAAGTTACTACTAAATGTTACATCAACTTCATGATTCTATTAAGTTGGGCCACACTGTAAATCAAGCATTTCTCAACAACATAACACACAGGATTATGGATAATCAAAATATAGGTAGAACAATTGCTCGGTCTGTATTAAAGAAATTAAATAAGACTGTTTCTATCTCCAAGAAAATGTGAAATGACTATTTTTATATTCAAGAAATTAAAAGAGAACTATATTTTTTATGGACTTATGCATAGAGGTACGGTCGGTTCGATTTCATCGGTTATTTGAAAGCCCCATCCAACAACCGAACCGGTCCAGTTGGTTACTGAATATCAAGAACCGAGCCAATCCAAACCCCCAATTGGTTCGGTTAAAAACTGGTCGGTTCGGGTTGGATTGGTTCGGATTGTTCAGTTCGGATAATAGTTGCCCACCCCTGCTCCTCTTTCTCTTCCTCTTCCCGATGCTCTTTCTCTTTCTCTTTCTCCCATCCCCGATCTGAAACCCAAATTCATTCAGCGAGCTCTCATCGACCCAAAATTTCATTCAAGGTAACTCGAATGCCTCGATACATACTCATTACTGCAGCAAAATCCATGAAATGTTTTATAAGTGCATGCCAATTGCTTGATGAAATGCTCCCCTCACATGACCTTACTTCCATGTTGCCATATTACCCGGTTGTTATTAGATGTATGCTATCAATTATTACCCCTGATTAGGATGATATATAGAATGATGATGGACTCAAATATGCTTATGCTTTGAGACCCATAAGGTACTTACACATTTTAATTACTAACTAGAGTGTGTGAGTACATTGCAAAGTTCAAACCAGGCATCATCATAAATCAAACACAATTAAGTCAGTCAACCATTGTCGACACGTACCCTAAAGCGAGAGAGTATTAAAACTGATGGTGCTTAAAACTCTAAGGGGATACAAAAGTTTGATAGGCTTTCGGTCAACAGAGCCGCGAGTGTATCCCCCAATTCAAATTTTAAGCTTCCGAGTCAAGCTATCAGATGGGTGGGTACTCTTACACTAGAGAGCTTCATTGAATGACAACTTTCGGTAGTTAGTTAGCCGAGGAGTGTTAAAAGTTCTCTTTAGATTTCATGCCATTGAAATGTTTGAACACACCAAAAACACATCAAGAGAGCTTTTGTTTCCTTTTTGGAGAACATCACATCAACTGAAGTTGGTGGCTCTGAGTTGATTACTTTTGAGTTGATTACTTCTGACATAGATTTTAAAAGGACTTGAAAACCTATTTCTTACTTTATAATAAGTTCCACAATTGGTTTAATTTTTGGTATATAAAATACCATAAATTAATTCATAAAATTTACCATCTCACTTCCACCAAAATGTTAGCCATATGAAAGAAAAAAGAATGTTAGTGGATATGTAATCATAAAGTATCAGAGACATTCATTTATTAAGATGGCCTAGGCTTAAAATTTAAAGGAAGAAAAAGACTTTAGGTATTGTTGATATACTTGATCCCGTTGGCATTTACCATTCACAACCCAGATGACTATCAATTTAGCCTTTTAACATTAGTATGTTCTCGCTACAAGGAGAATAGGGGATTTTGTGCACACTGTAATAGCAGGTGCTTCGTCCATGTCCATGTTCTCTTTCGATAGTCCTCTGGATAACTCCCATTTGAAAGAATAAGGTTAGCCAGTGCGAGTTCGACAACTAGAATATCTGATTACATTCCAGGACAAATTCAATGTCCTGAACCGAAAGGGATGAGCTGGAAATCATGGCCTATGAAATTAATTGGGTTGTCGATAAATCTACATGGATCGGACTCTTCCGGTCTTTCCCAAACTTTTGTTTCCCTTCCTATCACACATGCATTGTAGCTTTTACTAAAATTAACAATTTAGTAGGAGAATTTTTTTAATGATCTATTGCTTGTAACTTTTACTAAAATTCAACGTGATATATAGTTTGTAGTTAGTTGTTGTAGTCATGGTTTCAAAACTATGTATCATATCAGGTATCGACTTTCATTTCCAATCTAACTCAGTCAATTCATCTCGGTATTGTATTGTTTGAGATTGGATATCATGCTTATAGTTAGTTCTGAATGGCAACTTTACGTTAAATTGCGCACTAAAGGACTACTTTATTAGCTATAAAGAGTTAAATCAGTTGAAAGTAGGCAAGAAAATGAAGGAGATTATATGTTTGAGATGTTGATAATTAATTAACTTTATTTTTTAATGATTTTACCTAATAGTTTGTCCCCCACATACAAAACAGCTTGAGTTATAAGAGCAACAATAAGACTTGATGCTACTAGTTTCTAAATGTGTTTGGCTAATTGGCTGTTCACACTCATATGTGCAAAAGATTTATACTTCATGAGCTATTCGTTTCCTGCCAAAAAATCGAAAATTGTCAGTCACTAAAAATGATGATCTTTGTAGCATCTGTGCGGAAGGTGGACACCTTATTCTTTGTGATCTGTGTCCAAGGTATTTCCACATAGGTAAATCTTAGTTTGTTAAATATTCTATAGCTTTGTTGGAGCTTATAAAATTTTCAGTTCCTACATTGATTTTTATTTTAAATCATGAAATATTTTTGCATAAATTTCTTTCCATGACTTAGTGTACATTTGGTGTTTTTCATGTGTTGCATAAATTTATTTTATTTGCGTTTATTTTTACTTTTTTGTTAGTATTAAATTTTTTTTTACTAAAGGTCAATAAAACTTGAGTTTGGCTAGGGCAATCTAATCTTCGGGTCGGCCCTGTTTATAATAGGTGTGTCGGTATAAATTGGTCATTAAGATTAATATGATAAGATTAAAAATGGTATGACTAAAATAAAGAATATTTAAGTTAAGTACAACAGCAATTTGAGGAGAAGTCCATGGATAATCTACTGTAAGGATTAATTTTATAATTGTTAGCTCAATTAAAGATCCTTCTAAAAAATAGCTTTAAAATATGAACTAATTTAAACAATATATTTTAAAATAAACTGATATCTAAAAAAATTCATAAATAAATAAATAAACACAATATATCCGGAAAAGGATATCTGGAAAATGCAATTGATTGCTAAGCTTTACTTCAAGCGATCAATCACTAGAATTCAGTTGCAGGTTGGAAGCGCCTTCTAGAGAATAATACTAAATTAGAGGCATGTGTCATGTGGTTAGGGGTGGGCATCGATCGGTATCATCCAATCTAATATGGACCATCCACCACCGATCCAAAGAAGATCGGTTTTTAAATTTTCTCATCCGCAACCAATCCGAACCTTAATTGGATCGGTTTCCATCCAAGCCGATTAAGCTCAGTTTGGATTGGATTGGATGGTCGGTTTGACGTGCTACTTTTCACCTTCAACATCATTCATAATTTTGTTGAAATTTAAAAGATCAACTTCAATCAAACTTAAGAAAAACCTGCTATTTGTTATTCAGAAATGAATTTAAAATGAAGATTCATAAAACCACAAGTTGTTAATAAATTTTGCACTAATTGTTTGAGACGATGACGTTTAAATGAGTGAGATAAACTGTTTTTTCACTTGCATACTTCTGTAATCTTAGTTTATTATCATAAAAGAAATATCAATAACCATAGCTAATTGAATTTCAGGTACAATAAAAAAAGATTTAGAAAACAATTTTTGCTTGACTTGATTAAAGTAACTAGTAAATGTTATATCAACTTTATGATTCTATTAAGTTGGGTCACACTGTAAATGAAGCATTTCTCAACAACATAACACATAGGATTATGGAGAATCAAAATATAGGTAAAACAACTGCTCGGTTTGTATTAAAGAAATTAAGAAGACTGTTTGTATCTCCAAGAAAGTGAGAAACGACTATTTGTATATTCAAGAAATTAAAGGAGAACTATATTTTTTATGGACTTATGCATAGAGGTACGGTCGGTTCGATTTCATCGGTTATTTGAAAGCCTCATCCAACAACCGAACCGGTCCAATTGGTTATTGAAGATCAAGAACCGAGCCAATCCAAACTCCCAATTGGTTCGGTTAAAAACTGGTCGGTTTGGATTGGATTGGTTTGGATTGGTCGGTTCGGATAATAGTTGCCCACCCCTACATGTGGTAATGTATGGTTAAAAATGGGGGAATGAAATTATATACTAACAAAATTTATTGGAATGATAGAACAGCCAAATCAATTATGGTTAATCCTAAATCATCAAAATTGGAATGAAACATGAATGCATAAAAGAAATTTACCATCAAAATTGGAATGATATAACGACAGTTCTAAACATCGAAAACACATCGACAAGTTTTCATACTTTCTTTTGGAATAATAAGATGATTCTAAGTAAATTATGAGAATATATAGCATCATCAAAATTGGTATGAAATTATATACTAACAAAATTTACAAAGAACTTTCAAATTATCTAAAGCATGTCAACTGCCTAAAATTGATACTTAAGTTTGAACTTCTATATGGCTACTCCAATTGGATTCTAATTTCCAAAACAACTAGGATGTTAAAACTTTTGGCTCAATAGCCTTTAACTCCATTTCCCCCACAGTTTTGATAATTATATCACTTTCAAGTATCTTAGCAAAAGCATTAGCCAAAATTTAATTCAATTGCACTTTATTTATGAGAAAGTTCAACTAAACTTCTTTCAGCCTTAATATACTCTTCTGACTATTATAGAGTGAGTTATGAGGTACAGTGCATTGTAGCTTGATAGTCGACGAATAAAATTACAGAGTTACTTAAACATCTTAATGGATGACTACAACAAGTTCTTCAATCTACTCAGCCTCTTCCCCTGTAGAGGATAACACATAGAGGTTTGATTTCATGGATGATTGCACAGTGATTGTTTGCTTTTTAATTTCCATAACACTTCTGTTCCTTTTAGTGTAAACACATATCCACTAGTTATCGACTTTTACTAAATTCTGAGCATTATAATGCATCAGATTATTCATTCATTTCTGAAGGATGACTATAGTAGCACAAAACAAACTCTTGAGTACCTTTCTAGTACCTCATTAGCCTCTTAGAGCTCTCTAATGTGTATTAATAGGACTACAACTGAATCTGCAGATCATACCTACCTCAAAGGCTATGTCTGTTAGTGCAAATTTTTTATATATGAGACTTTCTAAAAGTTTAGAATGATCTAACTGTCTCATAGTTGCTCCATCATTAGGTGTCAACTTTTATCATAATCATATGGTGTTTCAAAACATAATTTCAATCACTATATCCCCACTTTTGTAACACATTATTGATTTGATAAGTTTGACTCAGGGTTATCCCTCGCCAACCGAAAGTCACTCTTATACCTAATATGGTGTCCACAACACCTAGGTGTTTCTTGCTAAAATCTTTGGATAGCACAGTTTTAACTTCATTTGTAATAGAAATGTCACTTCCAATCAACAAGCGTGTCAACAATATACAAATAAATTAGGGCAATTATATTTGACTCACCATAGAATTAAAGACATTTATCTGAATTACTTGATTCAAATCTAAGCTCTTTAAAAGTCTGTCAAATTATTTGTGCCTCAATTTTAACATATGTTTTAAAAACATACAATGATTTTATCAATTTGTAAATCTTATTCACTAAACATATTAGTGCAAAACTTTTCAGTATATAACTGTGTAGTACAAAACATTTCAATACAAAAGATCAAGTACAAAACTTTTAGTACAAAACCGTTTAAACATCTTTCATGAATAACAAATTTGCAATAACTATAAAATCCAGAAGAATACTTATTGTAGCAATATGCAGACATGTGAGTAGACTTCAAACAAATATTCCCCACTTATCTCAGTCAATTCTTTAGCAGCTAAAATTGTATTAAAATTGCTATTGAACATTTTAAAACTAAGCTTCTTCTACAATCCTCACTTACTATAGTTTTAACCTCTTTCGGCAAATCAACTAATTCAAAATATTATTGTATAACAACAGATTCATTTCATTATCTACTAAAGACTCTTCTTGGCTCATTTGTTATTGAAATTTTAAGTGTCAGTAAGACTAGTTCTTAATTCTAACTGTGAATTATTGATCGTGTCTGTAGGACTAGATAGTTTTACACATTTATCTTTGATGAATACATCCTCAAGGAATCCTGCAAGTCTATATTCTTCTAACACAAATTATATAGATCCAATATCTGTCAATAGAACTAGATTCTGCACTTTCTAAGCACACACAAATATTTGTTATAGATCCTACTTTAGGCCTTCTAGGGTTATATACTCTAACAAATGTACCGCACCACATGTTTTCACTTAAACAAAATTATTTGTGTTTCTATCACATAGTCTACAAGGTGTAAATAATTTTAGAGTGTAGTAACATATTAGGAATATGATAACAATACAATATCACCCATAATTATAAAAGTCAAATAACAGTCGATAATATAGAGTTCAACATTTCGCTAAGAGTTTGATTCTAACTTTTATCAATATCATTTTGACTGTTGTAAATAAAGTGCACTGCCAAATGTAAACTTCTCTTAAAGTATTAAAACATATTCACCACCTCTATCAAATCTGAAAATTTTTTATCTTAACATTTAACTAGATTTTTAATTCAACAAAATAAGGAGTGGTGCATCCTCTATATATATGACAAATATTCAATAAACATCTCCAGGAGTAACTAAATACTTCTGACCAATCATTATCTCATCAAGTCACAAAGCTACTGAGATCACAAATATCTGATTATATTGACTCAAGAAATTGTGTGCTCCTAGAGACCATACTAAATGATTTTCTAGCGATCAAAATCTGAGGACAAATTTCATATTTGTCATATTTTAATGAGGTATCATTTAGCAGAATTATGAGTTTTAACAATGGCAAGCAATTTATATATAGTTTACACGTCCTAGCATATTATAACGTGTTCAAGGACTACGCAAATTAGAACCTATTATTGTCAATTGCTTCGATTGTTAATCACTTACATATGCCATTAATTATACAAGCATATTACAAAGTAATAATAATATGAGTTAATATAAAATTACTCCATTACATTTCACAAAACTATTTGCTTTCTCTTGTGGTTCTAACAATGTCCATATGCTCAAACACATTGAGCGAAGAGTCCATTTCTTTATTCGTTCTCAATCATCTTCGAAACGCTAAAAGAGATAATGGCTAAAATGTTTTAATTCAACTTTGCACACAGTACAATGAACGAGAAAGAACAAAACGTAACTAATGGAGTCATATCCAGCATCAAAAGATGCTCTCTCCTAAGTTACAGATATTTGTTATACATCTTATACATCATTCTTTATTAGGTAAACAAACATACAATCTCACACAAAACTACAAACGATGGGTTTGTCAGTATATCTATACACATAGTATGACAAGGTACACTTGACAGCCCTAAACATGTTAGTTTTCAAAATGAGAATAATTATGATCTAAAACTCTCATTCATGTAATCAAACGTCACAAAACGTTAACACATTCATCACATGATTATACTAAGAAAGATTATAGTAGATCATACCGACACTTCAAGTTAGAAGTGTTTTCCAAATTCAATGCACTGCAGACTTATCCTATGCACTGCAGACTTATCCTACCGTGATGCAAATTCATCGTCTCCAATACACACAATTTGTAAGTAACTTTGAAGTTCCTACATTCATCAAATTGTTAAAGATTAGCTAATTAAACGAATTATTAGCTCTATTTAATTCTAAGAACAGCTTAATTAGAGATACAGTGTTGTAGTCAAAAACTTATAATTTAACTTATCAAAATAAATATTCGATCCCTAGCACATAGCCAAAACAGTTATCCAAACATGTATTTAAATAAACAATGGTTAATACGGTTTTGAACTTTAATACTTGGCAACAACAAATAATAAGTTGTATATGCAGGTAAGGAACTTATTTTTAATTTAGATCTGATCCAGTCCAATCATAGTTGGTTCTAGTCAAAACAACATTCTCAACAACAAAAAAATTATCCACATCTCGTATTGTGCTTTTTTCTTCAAATTGTTAAATTCAAAAATATCGAACGTCTCTAGTTTCAAAATCTTGTATCTAAATACAGTTTTTCCATCTTAAGGAATAAACAGTAAATGCCAAAATCTAGAGGGTTTTTTCTGAATAATTACTACTAGCGTAATTTCAGTAAAATGAATGATTTTTCTGTAAAATTGTGTAATAAAATTTAATTAAATAAAGTAGCACATATCTTTAAGTGTAGAGTGGACCGAATCTTGATGAAGATCAAGAAGTAGTAGAGAGTTAGATCTGAATCGGAAGTATACACTACATTAGATCTCGTCTTCTTCCCAAACACCGAACAGCAAATAAAGACCCAATCAAAAGTCCACTGTCGGATGTAGACTTTGAGTCAAAGTAGCACATAGCAAGATCCCCTCTTGGATCCAAACACGAAACACCAGAAAACCATCCAATCGAAAAGTGAATCTGAAGCAAGATGGTTGTGGCAGCGATCTGTTCTTATCCCCGAACACGGAAAAGCAAAATCCACCAATGGAAAAATTGGATATCAACAGATCCAGATCCCAATCGAAACAGTAAGCGGGGAAAAGGAGAAGAGGGTTGCTACGGGGGCTACGGCTGCCGGTGAAGGCAGCGGTGACTTATGGCAACGTCGGCAACAACGATGGCTGCAGAGGCTATCGGCGATGGCAGCGGCGATGAATTCTGACGAATTGTCAACTTCGACGGTCTCTCTCTTAATCTCAAAATTAATAGTAATATCTTTAAGATTGTTAGAGATTATGAGAGACAATAACAATGAAATTAGGGTTCGGTTTAATATCTCACTGACTTAAGATATTACACCCTGCTTATCATAATTGGAATATCACAGAGTACTACCTCTAGACCAATATATATGGGATGAAACTGGGCTTAGGGTACTGGGCTTCATGCTAGTCAATCTGGTACAATAATTACCATACAACACGTGCAAAACTCGTGTTATCCCCTATAGAACATTATACACAATAATATTTTATTATATTGAGAATATACCTATATATCCAACAATTTACCCATAGTTAAAGGTCATTCACCTATTCAATCAAAAAAGTTGCCCTGTGATCTTTTTGACTTTTGCAATACACATTTTAAATTAGTTGTTATTTATTTGTTCATGGAATTTGGATGATTACTGGATGTAACATATTTCTTTTTCTTTTTTTTAAATGAATTTTTTTTTACAAGCTTATGTGGATAAAATTGTATAGCCTATAGGCCCATATGGTTACCATAAATTAGACCACATAAGCAATAACATACAACTGTGAGGCTCACTTTTTTTTTCTTTGTATATTCGATATTTGTAACATATATAGATTCATATCTCTAATATCTCTAATCTCTAATCTCTAATCTCTAATCTCTAATATTATAATGGAAGAAGATCTTAGTGTCATTTATAAATCTACCAATACGTGCATAACTAATATGAAGGATGTCTCAGGTTCGAGTCCTCACTACGTCAGATTTTTCACTTTAATCTCTAATATTATAATGGGAGAAGGCCTTAGTGTCATTTGTAAATCTACCAACACGTGCATTGCTTGTGCATAATTAAAATGGAGGATGTCTCAGGTTCGAGTCTCACTACATCAGATTTTTCACTTTAGTTTTTTAATATATTAAATATGCATCACGTGTAAATTACTATCTATCTATCTATCTATCTATAATATGATATATAATAACTATTATAATGGAAGAGTTGGAATAGTAAATATGCCTACTTACGTGCAACACATGTGCAACTCCAACTCCCTCATTATAATCTTCACATTTACTTTTAAAAATATATAATCATATTATTAAGACATGCATCGCATGTGTAAATCAGAGTTCTTATTTTATTTTTATTTTTTAAATTAATATGTGCAGTTCACGTGTATATTACTAGTCTAATATTATAATGGGAAGACCTTAGTGTCATTTGTAAATTTATCAACGCATGAGACACATGTACATAACTAATATGAAGGAGGTTTTAGGTTCGAGTGCTCACTACGTCAGAGTTTATTATTATTATTATTAAGACGTGTATTGCACGTGGAAATTACTAGTGCTATAAAATTGGAATACACTCCCAAAATTTGATATCTGTGATTTATCAATTATATCTAATAATCCAATGTTAAGACAAATATAACAAAACCCTGTACAAACTAATATTTTTTTATCGTAAAAGGTTGGCAATTGCCCCCCTGCATTTCATTAAAAAATTTAACAAAACAAACAACAAAAAATAAGGCTTATGAAGTTCAGATCTCAACAAGCTGGGTTCTGGAATTCATACACCCCAACCAACAAACAAAAATACAACGAAATCTAGTCCTACTGATCGGCCACCCCCGCCAGAACAACTTTCTCGTGCCAATTTGAGCTCACTCTCTTGCTTAGTCCCTCGCTTGTACGTTATTTATCCTCTCCAACTATCGTACGCTCTCCCTCGTCGCCCCCAGCAGTGACCCATACGACAAGCGTAAGAACCATATTAGAGATCCCACAGGTACTCCACCAATCTGACAACTACATATCAAGATTGAATCCTCATTTTCATCCCCTCGCATCACCCTTGATGACTCTCACCGCAACCTCGCAATGAGGGTAGACATCGCATGTCACGCCCCGCTTTCCAAAAAAATACGGAATACGAGTACCTGACAAAAGCCCAGCAAATGACTAACGTCACCCATAAACTGTTTATCCGATTAACTCAATAATATAAACAATACAGAACAATTGCACAGATAATAGTAATAATCTCATGAACAATAATACTTAGAATTAAGTAATAAAATATCTAAATACAATAATAATCCAACGTCTAGAAAAAAATAACAATATTCGGGATATAAGCCCAATACAAAGAAATAACAATAATCCAATAATTAAGTCTTCATAACAAAGCAATAATTATTAAGCAGCGATGCAATCAATTTCATCACCATTGTCGTTCTCCCAATCCATCAGGTAGTTCTCCATCAACACCTGTAAACACTTCATCTAAAAAGAGGAGAAAAATTATCCTTAGAGCAAGTCATGGACAGCAAGTAGAGAAAGTAGGGAACAAAGGAATAACCTGTATAATAATGAATCAATGGATCAACAAGAATTAATAAAATGGGACAATATTGTGATAATCGATGCAATTGGCTATAAACAATGGTTCAATAATCGGTAACAATGATCAATGATCAATATTAATAACACTTAGCCAATATTCGACATCAATAAGAAAAATGATGAACAATATGCAATGTTGGTGATGTGTCAAATCCTTATGTCTATTAATCATTTTAACTCTTAACAAATGCATGTACTACTGTGTCCCATGTGTGTCGTACCACTGGTTCAATGCATACAATTAATTTCGTTTAGACTATAGTGGTGGACTCTATAGTTCATGTACTCGGCAACGATATTCAATGATGATCGATGACCGAATTAATCGAGATACTGTAGTCATTAATCTACAATTAATCGATGACCAATATGACCGATAGACTGATAGACCGATAGACCAATAGACCGATAAATAAGGAAAGCCCCTCCTCCGAGTACAGTCTCTATGTTGTCCACTACTAAAAGTCAACCCTTAAATCTCGGCTTGTTAATTATTTATCAATGCAACAACACAATATGCAATTAATGGACAATTCGATGAACGATAGTATCAATAGGGAAACAATAGGTTGATAACATGGATAGGACGGTTAGAATACTGATAATAACTCATTGAAAATATGCAATGCAACATACATTCATAAATTCATACAATAGTACAACATAGGAATTATTAATTCATTAAAAAGAGAAATCTAAAATTCTGGATAGCAAGCGCAATCTGTACAAAAATACTGTTTCCTGCTGACTCAGAAATCGAAAGTTGAATCCGTCAGAAAATCTGGAAACTAGTCTTCCACACAGTTCCAACGCATATTTAAAGTTCAAATTTCGAAAAAAATAGCTAGGTCAAACACACGTTTCTTTTCAGGTTTCATGTTCAGACAGAAATTCGGTTTCAAGTTATTTTAATTTTCGAATCAGTAAAAACTCAATATTAAATTCTGTAAAAATATAATCTAGACTCCTAAACATGTTAAGAAACAATCTGAAAATTTTCAGATTAAAATTCTATCATTTGATCAGCCTTTTTACAGTTTAAATATGAAAGTTACGAAAATCTGAAAATCTGAAAGTAAAAACACAGTTGTTGTAAAACTAGCATAACTTTTGCTACAAAATTTGAAATTTGAAAATTCTGGATGTTATTGGCAACTAGACACTTGGGGCTACATTTCACATTCAGCAAGTATTTCATTTTAAAGTCATTTACTGGTTCGAAAATAGCGATCAAAGTTTAGGTCAGCAAGCATGTACAGTTCTTAGGGTATTTTTCTTGAAAATAAAATTAATTGAACATGTCGGGTAACGATTCTATAGTCAATAAATTGTGTAACTAGCATGATAGGTGTCCAAACATGATAAATAAAATTTAGATCACACACATACATAAGCCTAACATCAATCAATCACCAAACGATCAAACGACATACAACCTAACGATTGTCTCTACAATAATTTATTTGTGTTGTGACTTGTATGAATAACCCTATTATCAATTCTATATACATTCATGAAAGATTCAAACTTTAGAGTCAAGTGGCACGATATCAGGAATATTGGGGTTAGCTCGTGTAAACCCTCAATAGACCCAACGAAAGAGATGACAAAGGATAATACGATAACAAAGAGATCTACTTGCAAGAATTTCAATAACACTTGAATTTGATACAATTAGCAATTCAAGAGGATGGTGACTTGCCTGTTAATCAGTAAAAACGAATACCAAGAAGAACGGAATAAGAATCCCGAAGCAACGAAATTACGAACACACGAACTAGCCAATTTAACCCGTACAATACACGTGCAAAAGCAACTCAAGTAAACAAAGAGACAGCAGCAACTCCAACAGAGCACACAAATGAAGAGACAGCAGCAATGGGCTAAAGAGACCGTGGCAAGGGCAAGGGCAAGGGCTGTGGACGGCGACCGGAAGGCAGCGCGAATGGGGACAGGGCGGCGCGTCTGGCGTTAATAGGCGGCGACGCTAGTGGTGTCTGGCTCCAAGTTGTCTGTGGTCGAGAGCGGAAACAGGGAGGTGGATAGGAGGGTCTGCTGAGTTAGGTGTGGTGGTCAAAGGGGTGAGGGAGAGCGGCAATGGGGTCGCCGGAAGACGGTGACGAAGTTGGGTGGCCGGAGATGGGGGAGGAGCTGATCGGAGGAGAGAACAGAAGATGGGTTTAGGGGTTTTTAGGTTTGGTCGCCTGTTAATGTCGAGAACGGAGGAAGGAGGTGGTAGGGGGTGTGGTTCTGGGTTGCTGGCATCGCAGACAGGGGTCGGCGGCGCAAGGTGGTGGCTAGAGTGGCCGAGGGAGATGACCGGAGGTGGGGTTGGGGTTTTTGGGTGTCTGGCGGGGGAGAGAGAACAGAGAGGAGAGAGAATAGGAGAGAGATTAGACAACTAGGGTTTGCACTTTGTGTTCAAAAATTAGGGTTTGCAGCAGAGTTGTATTTATAGGGTACAAATAGAGTACTGGGTTAGTGGTTTAGGGTCAAATAAAAGTGGATTTGGGTCAAAATCAAATGAAATTGGATTTTAGGGTTCAATAAGAGGTAGATCCAAATCAATAGGGTTCAAATAAAAATACCCACAAATAAATAAAAGATAATAGGTTCAACAAGAAGAGCCCAATCAAGAAGGACGGAAATTTCATGAACAAACTTAATCAAAAAGAAAATATCAAGAAAGAAAAATACGGTATTTAAAAATATTCATATATATATACACACATATACATATACATTACATCAAATAGTGATCTGCATATAACATCGAACATGTTCGGGCTTAAAACAAAATAATAATAATAATAACAATAACGATAAAAGTAATAATACTAATAAATATAATGATAACAATAATAACAAATATTTATACTAATAACAATAAGAAAATCAATAATAATAGCAATAATGATTAAAATAAAAGTAGTAACAATAATAATGACAATAGTAAAAATAATAATATAATAATAATGATATTCATCAAAATAGAATTTGAGTTTAACAAATTTATTAAAATCCGAAAATTAATAATATAAATAGTCGATCAATTAGGCGTAGAAAATAAGTTCAAATATACCATCATTCAAAATGAATAAAATCTCGATTAGAAAACACTTTAATACAAGATCCCAAAAGAACTTAGCAACATATAAATTTATGAAAAAAATTAAATTATAGAAAATATACGGAAAATACTAATTATCGGGAATGGGGGTTACAATCCAACCCACCTTACAACAAAATTTCGTCCTTGAAATTTGCTCAGGCGATACATAGGACAAAACAAAGGCAAAAGCAAACTTAAGAAATAATAAAACAAAGAATAAAGGGAAAGAGACAAATGGTGGCAACACAAGAATAAGATGGAGCACGGATACGAATGGAGTGATCTAGGAAGATGTCAAATAAAGATTTAAGGAATGATGCAATGCAAATGAATGAACAAGGGAGAGAAATGAGTTTGGTGGTACAACTGGAATTTGAAGAGAGTATGGTAGAGAAGAAATAGCTAGTATGTTACTCAATAATGAATCAATAAATGAAGGTAAATGCAAGGTGCAGAATGGATAAATGATACAAGAGGGAATAAGCAATGCAAGAACAGAAAACAAATACATATTGCTAAATACCTGCAGCCACGCCTTCAGCGATCAAGTGGTAAGCCTGACCACGAGCTTCAGTCTGTCCTCCATTGGGGGCTAGTCCTTCAGTCGGTGCATCTTGTCGGTTCCTTGGGCAGACTCGAACCATGTGGTCGTCACTTCCACACAATAGGCATTAGCAGTTCGCTGCCCTACAATCCCGACGTGAGTGTCCAACCCTGTGGTAGTAAATGCATGGTTGGTCCACCCGCGGGGCAGCAGGCAAGTAGGGCAAAGCTCTAGCCGTCTGGGTCTGAACTGGCCTCCGAATAGGCCCTCCAGAAGTCCTCACAGTGACAGGGTGTGGAACAGACCGCTGAATAGCATGCTTCCTCGTATTAGTTTGTTCCTGAATTCTTACAGCATCCAGGATATCAGTATAAGAACGAAGTCTCAATGCAGCAAGACGATCCTGAATCTCAATGTCCAAGCTCGACAGGAACGACAACATCTATCTTCGTCATTTACCACCATAGCAGTAGCAAAATGACTTAGTCGGGCAAATTCCGTAGCGTACTCATCCACGGTCCAACTCTCCTGATTCAAGACAGTGTTTAGTTTAACGTCGGTACTTTATGAAATAACAACGAAAAATCATAAATAAACAATATCTGACGAACCTGAGTTAATGAGATAAACTGTCGTTCCATTTCATTCTTGGTGGCAATAGGAAAGAACTTCGTGAGGAAACTCTCAAAAAAAGCGGCTCAGCGAATGGGTCGGCCCAAACGTTCAGCCTTAGTCTGCCACCAAATGTGGACAAGGTCAATAAGTTGGATGCTCACAACATCCACACGATCCACTCTGCTATACATGTTGCGGTCAACAACTGCTCAGTCCCGATAAGCCATTGCTCGGCTATAAGTGGACCTTCAGTGCCCGAGAACATGTCTGGATGGAGCTTCTTGAAATCTGCCACATTACCAGGTCTCGGTGGCAGCAAAGCAGGGGCAGGCACAACAGGTACCCTGTTGGCAACTTCATAAGCCATTCTCAGCTGTTCACCGTTGCATCGGCATTATCAGTTCATTGTGCTCACGTTGCATTTGCATCAACTATGCAACAATGGGCGCATCGGACTGATCATCCTCAGCACGAGAAGATGAACATCTTTTCTAGCCATGGTCTGCAATATAAATCAAATGGTTAGCGTCAAGATCATAAGTTGGATATTAATTGTTCATGTGATCTCTGTGTTGCACATACTGTTGAGTCAAACCAATATAATCCCAAATCTGATTAATATATCAATCAAAGCCAAACTTCCTTTCGTTAGTCACGTTTGACTGATATATTCTCCAAATACGAGCTCTGATACCACTAAAAATCTTATCATGCCCCGCTTCCCAAAAAAATACGAAATACGAGTACCTGACAAAAGCCCAGCGAATGACTAACGTCACACATAAGCTGTTTATCCGATTAACTCAACAATATAAACAATACAGAACAATTGCGCAGGCAATAGTAATAATCTTATGAACAATAATACTTGGAATTAAGTAATAAAAATATTCAAATACAATAATAATCCAACGTCTGGAAATAAATAACAATATTCGGGACATAAGCCCTATACAATGATATAATAATAATCCAATAATTAAGTCTTCATAACAAGCAATAATTATTAAGCAGCGATGCAATCAATTTCTTCACTATTGTCGTTCTCCCAATCCATCAGGTAGTTCTCCATCAACACCTGTAAACACTTCATCTAAAAAGATGAGAAAAATTGTCCTTAGAGCAAGTCTTGGACAACAAGTAGAGAAAGCAGGGAACAAAGAAATAACGGTATAATAATGAATCAATGGATCAACAAGAATCAATAAAATAGGACGATATTGTGATAATCGATGCAATTGGCTATAAACAATGGTTCAATAATTGGTAACAATAATCAATGATCAATATTAATAAAACTTAGCCAATATTCGATATCAATAAGAAAAATGATGAACAATATGCAATGTTGGTGATGTGTCAATCCTTATGTCTATTAATCATTTTAACTCTTAACTAATGCACGTACTACTGTGTTCCATGTGTGCCGTACCACAAGTTCGATGCATACAATCAATTTCGTTTAGACTATAGTAGTGGTCTCTATAGTTCATGTACTCGGTAAAGATATTCAATAATGACCGATGACCGAATTAATCGAGATACTGTAGTCAGTAATCTACAATTAATCGATGACCAATATGACCGATAGACCAATAGATCGATAAATAGGGAAAGCCCCTCCTCCGAGTACAGTCTCTATATTGTCCACTACTAAAAGTCAATCCTTAAACTCTGGCTTGTTAATTATTTATCAATGCAACAATATAATATGCAATTAATGGACCATTCGGTGAATGATAGTATCAATAGGGAAACAATAGGTTGATAACATGGATAGGACGGTTAGAATACTGACAATAACTCATTGGGAACATGCAATGCAACATACATTCATTAATTCATATAATGGTACAACATAGGAATTATTAATTCATTAAAAAGAGGAATCTAAAATTCTGGACAGCAAGCGCAATCTGTACAAAAATACAGTTTCCTGCTGACTCAAAAATCGAAAGTTGAATCGATCAGAAAATCTGGAAACTAGACTTCCACACGGTTCCAACGCATATTTAAAGTTCAAATTCCGAAAACAGTAGCTAGGTCAAACACACATTTCTTTTCAGGTTTCATGTTCAGCCAGAAATTCGGTTTCAAGTTATTTTAATTTTTGAATCAGGAAAAACTCAATATTAAATTCAGTAAAAATATAATCTAGACTCCTAAACATGTTAAGCAACAATTTGAAAATTTTCATATTAAAATTCTATCATTTGATCAGCTTTTTTACAGTTTAAACATGAAAGGTACGAGAATCTGAAAATCTGAAAGTAAAAACACAGTTGTTGTAAAACGAACATAACTTTTGCTACAAAATTTGGAATTCAAAAATTCTGGATGTTATTGGCAACTAGACACTTAGGGATACATTTCACATTCAGCAAGTATTTCATTTTAAGGTCATTTACTGGTTCAAAAACAGCGATCAAAGTTCAGGTCAGCAAGCATGTACAGTTCTTAGGGTATTTTTCTTGAAAATAAAATTAATTGAACATGTCGGGTATCGATTCTATAGTCAATAAATTGTGTAACTAGCATGAAAGGTTTCCAAACATGATAAATAAAATTTAGATCACACACATACACAAGTCTAACATTAATCAATCACCAAACGATCAAACGACAAACAACCTAACGATTGTCTCTACAATAATTTATTTGTGTTGTGACTTGTATGAATAACCCTATTAACAATTCTATATGCATTCATGAAAGATCTAAACTTTAGAGTCAAAGTGGCACGATGTCAAGAATATTGGGGTTAGCTCGTGTAAACCCTCAATAGACCCAACGAAAGAGATGACAAAGGATAATACGATAACAAAGAGATCCACTTGCAAGAATTTCAATAACACTTGAATTTAATACAATTAGCAATTCAAGAGGAATGTGACTTGCCTGTTAATCGGTGAAAACGAATACCAAGAAGAACGGGATAAGAATCCCAAAGCAACGAAATCATGAACACACGAACTAGCCAATTTAACCCGTACAATACACGTGCAAAAGAAACTCAAGTAAACAAAGAGACAGCAGCAACTCCAACAGAGCACACAAATGAAGAGACAGCAGCAACTCCAACAGAGCACACAAATGAAGAGACAGCAGCAATGGGCAAAAGAGACCGTGGCAAGGGCAAGGGCGGTGGACGGCGACCGGAAGGCATCGCGAACGGGGACAGGGCGGCACGTCTGGCGTTAACAGGCGGCAATGCTAGTGGTGTCTGGCTCCAAGTTGGCTGTGGTCGAGAGCAAAAACAGGGAGGTGGATAGGAGGGTCTGCTGAGTTGGGTGTGGTGGTCAAAGGGGTGAGGGAGAGCGGCGATGGGTTCGCCAGAAGATGGGGATGAAGTTGGGTGGCCGGAGATGGGGGAGGAGCTGATCGGAGGAGAGAACAGAAGATGGGTTTGGCGGTTTTTAGGTTTGGTCACCTGTTAATGTCAAGAACGGAGGAAGGAGGTGGCAAGGGGGTGTGGTTCTGGGTTGCTGGCATTGCAGACGGGGGTCGGCTGTGCAAGGTGGTGGCCGGAGTGGCCGGGGGAAATGACCGGAGGTGGGGTTGGGGTTTTTGGGTGTCTAGCGGGGAGAGAGAACAGAGAGGAGAGAGAATAGGAGAGAGATTAGATGACTAGGGTTTGCACTTTGTGTATAAAAATTAGGATTTACAACAGAGTTGTATTTATAGGGTACAATTAGAGTACTGGGTTAATGATTTAGGGTCCAATAAAAGTGGATTTGGATCAAGATCAAATGAAATTGGGTTTTATGGCTTAATAAGAGATAGATCCAAATCAATAGGGTTCAAATAAAAATACCCACAAATAAATAAAAGATAATAGGTTCAACAAGAAGAGCCCAATCAAGAAGGACGGAAATTTCATGAACAAACTTAATCAAAAAGAAAATAATCAAGAAAGAAAAATACGGTATTTAAAAATATTCATATATATACACACATATACATATACATTACATCAAATAGTGATCTGCATATAACATCGAACATGTTCGGGCTTAAAACAAAATAATAATAATAATAACAATAACGATAAAAGTAATAATACTAATAAATATAATGATAACAATAATAACAATTATTTATACTAATAACAATAAGAAAATCAATAATAATAGCAATAATGATTATAATAAAAGTAATAATAATAATAATGATAATAGTAAAAACAATAATATAATAATAATGATATTCATCAAAATAGGATTTGAGATTAACAAATTTATTAAAATCCAAAAATTAATAATATAAATAGCCGATCAATTAGGGGTAGAAAATAAGCTCAAATATACCATCATTCAAAATGAATAAAATCTTGATTAGAAAACACTTTAATACAAGATTCGAAAAGAACTTAGCACAATATAAATTTATATAAAAAAATTAAATTATAGAAAATATACGGAAAATACTAATTATCGGGAATGGGGGTTACATCGCACCTGACCCCTGTGAGCCCTTTGACATGAAAGAACCAAAGGCACCCCTCACTTTAACCAACCCAGATCAAAGTAGAACCCAAACTATAAAATTGCTCGACAATCGTCGCCTACACCATCTAGGATACATTTTGTTGCTAATTGTAAGTCGGTTGTAATTTAGATTTAAGGACAAATTTAGATTTTAAGGACTCCACCGCGTCAACTCAAATTTCAAAACTCAATTTGAAATTCAAATCTCCCCCCAACCGCAGCACTCCCAAATCAGAAATCCCCCCCCCCCCCCCCGACCTCCTCCACATGCCTCCCCGACTGCCCCGTAGTTCGCCGCTCGCCGCTCCACACCGGCACTAGGCAACACTCATGCCACCAGCCCGACGCAACCAGTCCAAGCACTACTGCGATTTGCGTCACCATCCCCGATGACGCCAGCCCTAGTCAGCTCATCCGACAACCACAATCAAGAACGACGAACTACACCCCGTGCGACACCTGCGACCCTGCCAAAGATGCGGTGCTCTCGACCCTCGCCGTTTATAAACCCTGGTTATTTCATCCAAAACGTAACCTGGAAACTTGCATCTTCCATCAACCCATTGACCACCCATCCAGAAAGCATCAGGTGTCAGCTGACCCTTAGGCCAAGGTCAGTCGATCCATTCTCAGCCAGAGAGCATCAACATTGGAAATAGGGTCGATTATCTCACTCCCAACCAGATAACATAGCCAGAGAGCATCAGCAACAGAAACAGGGTCAAATCTTGCCATCACATCCCTCTCTGCATCCCTTATTGTCGCCCCTTCGACTCCAACACCGGAGAAGACCCCAACTGGCCGGATTCCAAAAGCGAAAAGTAAGGATTTGGGGGAAAACAAAATAAGAAGGAAAGAGAAGATGAGAGTTGCCAGAGAGAGGTTGAGAGGAAGCAGGGGGGGCGACGGTGATGAAACCCTAGCCGCCGGCCGCCCCCCAAGCTCTGATCTAGGGTTCGAGTTTTTGGTTTTTGGGTTTTTTTGGGGAGAGCTAAATCTAGAGAGAGAAACGCCAAACATTTTTTGATTTTTTCCCAAACTGTCCAACTTTTGGAAAGTTTTTCCCAAACCGCCCTAGTTTTTTTTTAATTCCCAAACAATCCTACTCGGTCTTTGAAAGACCGAGTTTAGTTAAAACTAACTCGGTTTTTCAAAGACCAAGTGTTAGTCTTGGATTTTTCAAAATAGTCTTGGATTTTTTGAAATCTAACACTCGGTCTTTCAATGACCCAGTTAGTTTTGACTAAGTCATTTTGATAAATACTTTCGAAAGTGGGTCAGTTTGGTAAATACTTTCAAAAAGTGTGTCATTTTGGTAACAAGTTCCAAATGTTGAAGGGGTTTGATTTCGAGCTTCATGTTCAGGAGCCTTACCTCTCGCAGCTTAGAGGTAAATTGGTGATGTTTCTTTCAATTTTGTTGTTGATTGTGTATGATGTGGGTGGTTTTGTTTGTAGATGGAGGGAAGACGGTTGAAGGAAGGTGTGTCACAGGCAACTATAATCTGTGAGACTGTAATATTTTTTTCAGCATTGTTTATGGCAGTTTTTCGGTCATACTTCATTTTCACTCTAATTGAAAATGAAAAAGAAAAGATTGGCTATTGCAGTACACCTCATGGCATTTAATTTTTCCATCTGAGCCATACTTCATTTTCACTCTAATTGAATCCACTGTTACCGTGTTATCTCACCTTCTCATCTGAGAGGAGTTTTAAATAACCTGGTCATGGTATGCGTGGGTTTTCATAATATAAACTCTTCTGAATTTTCTTAAACTGAAAATTCTAAATTATATAGGATAGAAGATCTTGAAATATTGGATCCTTATATACTAACTGAACTTAAGAAATTGAATATATTTATTTTGGAGCAAGTATTCTTAATTATCTTACAAAATACACAAGATTACTAATGATATAAAGGTTTTAGTTCATATTTTTCTATGAAGAACATTAAATGCAATTATATCATTAAATTGGCTTATGCATGGTGTATTGTCACATAACTTACGGCCTTTCCTGGTTGATCTTGACCAGAATTCAACCAGGTGCATCACTACTCTTCAACAAATGCCTTTTATTGGAAGTTCAGGTGACGCCACCTCATTATTTATATACAACTCTAATTGATCTTGTTTGCATGTGTTTGCCAAGAGAAGACAAATACAATTAATTAAACATTACGCATATAAATATCACATTGGTTAGAAAACTATAGTAAACGTTTTGTTATATGTGTTACTTTCATGAAATATCCCCTTTCTTTTAGGGATCTTACCATTTTGCCCTCCTCTGTTTCATAAGTTTTTATATGAAGTTTTATGAATCTTATCATCTGTTATCACATGCGATCACATGCACCCAAGTTCACCATACTGCTGCACATGGTTTTCTATGTCCGCCCTGAACCAACCTTCACTCCAAGTGAATATGAGAAAGAAAAGATTAGCTATTATAGTGCACCTCATGGTCTTTAATTTTTCCATCTGAGCCATACTTTATTTTCACTCTAATTGAATCCACTGTTACCGTGTTATTTCACCTTCTCATCTGAGAGGAGTTTTAAATAACCTGGTCATGGTATGCGTGGGTTTTCATAATATACACTCTTCTGAATTTTCTTAAACTAAAAATTCTAAATTATATAGGATAGAAGTTCTTGAAATATTAGATCCTTATATACTAACTGAACTTAAGAAATTGAATATATTTATTTTGGAGCAAGTATTCTTAATTATCTTACAAAATACACAGGATTACTAATGATGTAAAGGTTATAGTTCATATTTTTCTATGAAGAACATTGAATGCAATTATATCATTAAATTGGCTTCTGCATGGTGTATTGTCAGATAACTTACGGCTTTTCCTAGTTGATCTTGACCAGAATTCAACCAGGTGCATCACTACTCTTCAACAAATGCCTTTTATTGGAAGTTCAGGTGACGCCACCTCATTATTTATATGCGTAATGTTTAATTAATTGTATTTGTCTTCTCTTGGCAAACACATGCAAACAAGATCAATTAGAGTTGTATATAAATAATGAGGTGGCATCACCTGAACTTCCAATGAAAGGCATTTGTTGAAGAGTAGTGATGCACCTGGTTGAATTCTGGTCAAGATCAACCAGGAAAGGCCGTAAGTTATGTGACAATACACCATGCATAAGCCAATTTAATGATATAATTGCATTTAATGTTCTTCATAGAAAAATATGAACTAAAACCTTTATATCATTAGTAATCTTGTGTATTTTGTAAGATAATTAAGAATACTTGCTCCAAAATAAATATATTCAATTTCTTAAGTTCAGTTAGTATATAAGGATCCAATATTTCAAGATCTTCTATCCTATATAATTTAGAATTTTCAGTTTAAGAAAATTCAGAAGAGTTTATATTATGAAAACCCACGCATACCATGACCAGGTTATTTAAAACTCCTCTTAGATGAGAAGGTCAGATAACACGGTAACAGTGGATTCAATTAGAGTGAAAATGAAGTATGGCTCAGATGGAAAAATTAAATGCCATGAGGTGTACTGCAATAGCCAATCTTTTCTTTTTCATTTTCAATTAGAGTGAAAATGAAGTATGACCGAAAAACTGCCATAAACAATGCTGAAAAAAATATTACAGTCTCACAGATTATAGTTGCCTGTGACACACCTTCCTTCAACCGTCTTCCTTCCATCTACAAACAAAACCACCCACATCATACACAATCAACAACAAAATTGAAAGAAACATCACCAATTTATCTCTAAGCTATGAGAGGTAAGGCTCCTGAACATGAAGCTCGAAATCAACCCCCTTCAACATCTGGAACTTGTTATCAAAATGACCCACTTTTTGAAAGAATTTACCAAACTGACTCACTTTCGAAAGTATTTATCAAAACAACCAACTCGGTCTTTGAAAGACCTAGTTTAGTTAAAATTAACTCGGTCTTTGAAAGATCGAGTGTTAGATTTCGAAAAATTCAAGACTAACACTCGGTTTTTGAAAAATCGAGTTAGTTGTAACTAAACTCGGTCTTTCAAAGACACGAGTGGAATTGTTCGGAAATTTTATCAAAGAAAACTAGGACGGTTTGGAAAAAACATTCAAAGATTGGGAAAGTTTCGGAAAATTTTGACGTGTTTTTGAGTAATAACTACACTAAAACCCTGTACAAATTTACAACCCAGCTCCTGTAATAATGATTGTGACATTGCAACTGGATGTATGTAAGCCTGAACCGAACTATCCTTCAATCTAACAAGTAACATGGGATTTACTCTATGTTAAAAAGACTAAAAAACCCTCATACAACTATTACAATTCCAACCATTGGAAGTCAGCTGTGAGAAAAATTGTTCCGAAGAACCAAGGGGTAATTTGGAATGAAATGGTCATTTCTTGCTTGGTCTTTTCATCAAGATATAAAACTATTTTACCCTTTTCAGTGTTGGATCCTAGGAGGGTTCTCTCTCTCTCTTTTCAGGTACCTAGTACAACTTGTTCTTTTCTGTTAATTATACATTAATTTAATTTGTTTTATTTGCTTAATTTTGTTCTGTTCATATGTTAAATGAAATGAATGGGAGAGTGAATTGGGTTGATGAGTTTACTTTGTTTTGTTGGGATTTTGAGTCTGTCAATTCAAGAGTTGTGTTGATTGATTTTATTTCAATCTTCTCTCCCTTGTATGTTTTGAATCACTAATTTGTAAACAACTCTTTGACTGATTGATTAAAGCCATCATCTTAGTGAAGGTTAGGGTTTCACCCATTTGGATTAAATATGTAATCAAATGGTTTGCTTTGCTTTATTCTTTCTTTTTTTTTTTTTTATAAGGGTTACTCCCATTTTAAGTTTCTTATTAGTAGTGCAGACTACAGAGAGTGAAAGCAAAGTGGATGATGACAGTTAATACAAATTTGAAATTTTTTTGATTGGGATCCTTAAAAGTACAGACTTTTGTTACACTGTACTAATTGTATTAGGATATTTTGGTTGTGTTGGGATGGTAAGCCTCTTCTCTTCATTGGGTTATTACTAATCACCTTGGATTTCTTACTGTTTAATTATTGGGGGATTTAAGAAATACAATTTTGATGATTTAGAGACTTAGAGTTGCTGAGGGGGATGATATGGCCGGATGGGTTACTGAGTCTTTTTCGTTGTTTTGCCATTTCCAATCTTTGAATTCAGTAATGGCAGGCATTGTTGTTTCTCTATTATAGTTGGGTTTAAGACAAATTGCATACCGAGTGAACTCGGCGTCCGAAATTTTCCATAACGGTATTTATCTTAAAATAAAATCATTACGGTAAATTGTGTTCTCCTTTTTTTTTGTGAGAATGAATTGTGTTCTCCTTTTGGATGTTCATTTTTGTCAAAAAATTGTTGGATGTATAAGTATATATTCTCAATATAATAGAATAATATTGTGTATATTGTTCTATTGGGCAACACGTGCATTACACGTGTTATGTATTGATTATTGGAACGGGTTGAGTGGGCATAAAGCCCAGTACTCTAAACCCAGATTAATCTCATATATATACTGGTCTAGAGGTAGTGCCCTATGATATTCCAATTACTGAATTACTGATAAACAGGGTATAATATCTTAAGCGGCTTTGAGATATAAAGCCTAACCCTAATTGCTCATCTAGATCTAACAAAAATAAGATAATACAAGCATTGTATAACAATTGTTAAATATAGGAGGCAAATATCTTAAGTTCGGATGTATGACATGGTGTCAATGTTGTTAACCTACTAAATTTCACAATCATCGGGGTTATTCACCTAGAAAGATTTAAAAATAAATAAATAAAGTTGTTATATGTACTGACATGTTTTTGGCATATAATGAGATATAGGAGCATGAAGTGCTAACATTCTTACCCTTAGGGGTGCAAAGTGTTGTACTTTAGGCCAGATATTTGTTTTGTGAGACTTTAGCGCCTGATATCTAATTTGTCCTCGTTCACTGAAGTATCTTAATAGATGCCTTAAACTTGTTACCTAAGGAGAATTGAAAATTTTAATTAGCTAAGTTGTTGAATTGTTTCTAAGGGAGCGTTTGGCATGCGGTAATATATAAGAAAATCTAGGATTACCCTCTTGATTACCTGGTTTGATAAGACATAGGCATAGTTTTGTAAATAATTTTAAATTCCCATAGTTATCAAAATAATGAGTTTGGAAGGATAAATATTCCCCTTGAAAAGGGTGGAATTTGTGGATTCCTCCACATAAAAAATGAGTGAGATTATTGCATACCCAAAACACCCTCCAAATTTACAACTTGCATAGGAATATTTGTTAACATACAAAGCAAATGATCACTCGTCCTCCTGGCTGTGAAGCCTAGCAAGCTTGTTGGTGACCACAATATCAAGTTGAGCAGCTCGCTCTACAATCTCCTTTCGCTTCTTTGTGGACACATTATGTGCTATCTCAGCACAGTAAGTCCTGATGAATATGTGAAGATAATTAATGTTACTGGTTAAAAATGTCATATTTAGGAGGACTGCAATATGTGAAGATAGTCAAATACCTGTTGTGCTTCATGAGCAATTCCGACTCCAATATGTTGTGAACCACAAACTTCTTGAAGCGGTTGGGAAGATAGTGCCGGGTTTTCTTGTCAGATCCGTAACCAATGTTGGGCATCAAAGTGACTCCCTTGAACTTCCTCCTCACACGTGAATCAATACCCTTCGGCCTACTAATGGCTCTTGTTCCCTCTTATTTGGCATGGGGGTGCAAATGTCCAACTGCCTAGCACATTCTGAGTTCAATTTTTTTATGTTATTTTTTATTTAAAACTTGTTGAAATATATGGAGTTGAAATTTGCTTCTGTGAACTTTATTGTTTCATTTGTATATATTTAAGTACCTATGTCTCGTGTTAATAAATACATTTCATTTTTCCTTTTTGTTATGTTCTTCATCTATCTGGTTGAAATATATTTGAATCATAGTGTAATTTTTTTAGTATTCTATTTGTTAATTTACTAAAGTTTTATAAGATATATATCAGTATTGCTTTTGCACTTGCATGCATATACATCAATTACTAAATTAGATAACTTTTATATTTATTTATTTTTAAATTAAGCCAAAGGGGTATTTTCGGTAATGTCTACTATAGAGATGGATTGATGAGAATGAATTATTCTATACCAAACACGGTAATAAAGTATTCCCGGGCATGTAATGTCGTATACCAAACACAATATTGCAACATTCCCGGGAATCCTCATTCCCACCCTCATATTCTTGGGAATCCATCAATTCCTGGGAATTCTCCAATCCGGGTACCAAACGCCCCCTGATGGTGTTAATATGGTATAATATCTGCCTCTGTTTGCTGCACCATTCAGTATAGTAAATGTTGTGTATGTTTTTCGTTGATTACCTTTTCTTCCTCATATGTATTTGATACCAAATCAAAATGCAGGTTTATAACTGACCATTACCATGATCAATGATTGCTTCAATCTTATTTGTTATCCTTTTTTGTTTTATCGAACACTAATATTCTTGTTTAATATATAATGGAGCTCATTTTGTAAGAAGCTTATGACTCCTGCTCCATGCAATCTAGGTTTCTATTTTGTATCTGACTTTAGTGACATATATATTGCGGGCTGGAACTTGTTCTGAGTTCTATCTGTCTATCAAAAAATAATAATAATGGATATAGATTATTTCATTGACCAATGACTGTTTGTATCCCAGATTCATTTTCGTTTTTTTTTTGCTTCTCTTTTTATTGGAATTATTTGTATCCCAATTTGATTCGTGATTTTGTTCAATCATTACAGGGAACTAAAATGTCCAAAGTTAGTGGGCTTTGGAGCTTTGGATTCCTTTTAGTGTCCCTCGTTCTTCAATGCTCTGTGAGGAAAGTTTCTTGTGGAGTCACAAGTGCTTATGTACGTTCCGAGTTTCCCGCTACAGACATCCCTATTGATAGTAAAGAGTTTGCAGTACCAGAAGATCCGAATGCTCCACAACAGGTTAGCAAACAGAACAGCTGTTCTAGAAAATTGTCAACTACACATATACACGATGATTGTTGTTACTTTATCAAATTGTGAATTATGTATGCATTTTACTATTTGTAGCTATACTACTAGCTAGATATGCCAATAGATTGTTGTAGTATGGAGTTTCCTTCAGTTTTCTTGGAAAGGAATTAGACATTGACTGGAGTAACTTGTGGCTCAGGTTCATATTACTCAAGGTGACTACGATGGAAAAGCTGTTATAGTCTCATGGGTGACAATGAATGAGCTTGGAAATAGCGAAGTGTATTATGGAACATCTGAAAATAAATATCAGCACAGCACTAAAGGCAGAACTACGAATTATACCTACTACGATTATAAATCTGGACACATTCATCATGTCCTTATCGATGGACTTGAGGTAATCACTACTATGATATCAAGTAGTACTAAAAATCTGTATTACACCTACTACGATAATTAATTGTAATTTTTTCCCTCCTGAAGTATGACACAAAATATTACTATAAAATTGGGTCTGGTGATTCCGCTCGTGAATTTTGGTTCCAGACACCGCCAAAAGTCGATCCAGATTCTTCTTACACTTTTGGTATCATAGGTTAGTTTCATTCTTTTTTCTAGTTTTTATTTGTCATACTCTTTTTCATCGACTAATTGTTTAAATTACCACTAGGTGATTTGGGCCAAACATATAATTCGCTCTCAACTCTTACGCATTACATGCAAAGTGGTGCACAGGCTGTATTGTTTGTTGGGGATCTTTCATATGCCGACCGGTACAGCTGTAATAATGGTACTCGCTGGGATTCTTGGGGTCGTTTTATTGAGCGTAGTACTGCTTATCAGCCTTGGATATGGACTGCTGGAAACCATGAAATAGAGTACAGGCCTGATTTGGTAATTTTTTCCCTTGCTATTCATACCCTACAATTATTGTATGGTGTTCTGATTTACAATTAATTTTCCTTGCTCGAATTTGGTAACTTTTTCCTGTCATCATACTCCAGTAAGTCATTTTGTTGCGGGTTCTACACCAAAATTTTTCCTTATCACAGAACTGAGTATCTCTTGGCAGATAGTCTATACTACGATATGTTCTATATCGATTCTTTTTACTATGGCTATTTTCGAATAAGTCATAGATAAAGTTGCAATTATATCTGTCTATATAAATGTGGAACTCATTGCATATAGATACCTGAATCTGTTGTTACTTGACAAGATAAATTTAACACCTGCATCTTGATAAATTATTGTCACTAGGGAGAAGTTTTTCCCATGAAAGCTTTTCTACATAGATATGCAACCCCTCATTTGGCTTCAAAGAGCAGCTCTCCCCTTTGGTATGCAGTTAGGCGTGCATCTGCCCATATCATTGTGTTGTCAAGTTATTCTCCATTTGGTAATTTTCGCATTGTCTTAATCTTAATTTTTCTCTCAATAGTTTCCTAATTTATTTCATACAGTAATAATATTGTTTTGCAACTCTTATCCTAAACCAGTTGTGTACACTCCACAATGGCACTGGCTAAGAGATGAGCTGGCACGTGTAGACAGAGAGAAAACACCATGGCTCATTGTTCTCATGCATGCTCCACTCTACAATAGCAATCATGCACATTACATGGAGGGTGAAAGTATGAGAGCTGTTTTCGAGGGTTGGTTTGTCAAGTACAGAGTTGATTTGGTTTTTGCTGGACACGTTCATGCCTATGAAAGATCGGTAATAATTTCTCCATTTCCTTGCTTTTTTGTTATATGTTAGAGGTTTTACAATCAATTAAGAATGACTTATCAATTATTGTTGATTGTTCTTGTGTACTAAACATTTTTCATAATTTCTACTTCATTGAACAAACTAATAGTACTTGTATTATTCAGTATCGAGTGTCCAATATAAACTATAATATAACATCTGGGCTTCGTTACCCGATCCCTGACAAATCAGCTCCAGTATACGTAACAGTTGGTGACGGAGGGAACCAAGAAGGACTAGCTGAAAGGTAAATCACTATGGAGAAAAGTCTATATTTTCATAGTTTAATGTTATTCTCCCATTCAAATGTGGAGGATGAAATTAAAAAATATATTTGTTCTTTGAATTTTGCTTTTTTTTAAAATTCAAATATGTAGGTTTCAAGACCCGCAACCGGATTACTCTGCATTCCGGGAGTCGAGTTACGGGCACTCTACTTTGGAACTGAAAAATAGAACACATGCCTTTTACCATTGGAATAGAAATGATGATGGGAATCCTGTACCGACTGATCATGTTATCTTCCGCAATCAGTATTGGTAAGTCAATCTTGGTCATCTATCTTTTTGTTGCAGTGAGAGTTATCAAAATATTTTTGGAACTAAATCTTTTCTGGGTTTACTGGAAATATCTTTTCATTATGTAATTTGAAAGATACCTTATCTTCAATAAATGTGTTCGAAGTCTCTACTGGATTGAGGAGTAAGATATTGCAGAACATCAACTTCTCCTTTGGCTTTTACTAGTCTGGTGTTCATGTTGAAATATAGTAAGTGCTAATGTGTACATTCTGTTTCCTAATCTATAGGAAACAGATTTTCCAAATCTCTCACCTCTCAATCTTCTCTCAATCTCCTTTCTTCTCCTCCAAGAATGTAATCCTTATATATAGATGTATACAGTAAAAAATAAGATATATGAATAACAATAATTTTTCCCAAATCTGTTTTCAACATGGTATCAGAGTCTAACCAGATCTAGGCTAACTGAAGAAGAAGAAGAGGAGGTGATCAGATCTTACACCTCCATCTTCATCCGATCCCGACCAAAATCTGATTCCGACCAAAACCTGATCCCCAAACCTCCTCCTCCTCGTCCACAGATCCCGTCGCCGACCCCCGTTGCTCTCCCTTTTCGTCAACGCCAGCAGCCCAATTGAAACCTCCGTCGCGTTACCCCCTTCCAGTCGAAGCTCCGCCCTCACACCCGTTCGCGCCGCCCAGATTCGACGAACCCCGTCGAACCCCGAGCCGCCCTGCCTGCGTCGATCCCTGTCGACCCAGATCCCGTCGACGCCGCACCCCGCCTCGCCACCATCGCCAGACCACTGCCGTCCTCCGTTCACGCCCCTTGTCCAGTCGTCGTCGAGCCAGCAATGCCGCCGACCAGAGCCTCTCTCGGTTGCTGCCATTGTCGCTGTTCTTTCTCTATTGTTAATGTTGCTGCCATTAACCCTCTTCTCTTGCCGATAGTCGCTATTGTTGCTCTATTGCTGTTGTGATCTCTTGATCTAATTTATTTAGATCTGATTTACTGTTGTACTCCATTGGTGTTTGTTGCTCATTGCTTGGAAGACAACATGTTCTTCTTGTTGTGTTGCTATGGGACAATATCTGTATGAGTCAAGGAAGTGTATTCATTGTGGCAAGATCGGCCACACGAAAGCTCGTTGTTATAATATTGTCGGCTATCCGGAGAACTGGGGTCATAGCAGGGATATTTGGAAGAAGACTTGCAATCAAACCAGTGTCGCAGTTGGAGTTGCTAATCGTGCTGCTGTAGGTAATGATGATAAGGTTTTTTCTGCCTCTGTTATGAATAATGTATGGATAATTGATTCGGGTGCTACTGACCATATGACTTTTGATTCTAGACAAGTCCAAAAATTTCAACCATCCACCAAATCAACTGTGTCCACTGCCAATGGTGATCCTGTCACAGTTACTGGCGAGGGTTCCATACCTCTCACAAACAACCTAATCTTAGATACTGCCCTAGTTGTGCCATCCTTGAATTTTAATCCGTTATCTGTTGCTCAAATAACTACTGTTTTATATTATATTGTAGTTTTTTGGCCTTCACATTGTGTGTTTAAGGATATTCGGACTCGCAAGATGATTGGTTATGGGGTTAGACACGGGAAGCTCTATTACCTAGATTTAGAATCTGAAAGTTCAAGCAAGTCCACTCAAGCTCTAAGTGTGGAAGGATCTGAATGTGAGAAGAAAAAAAACAGATATTTGGCTATGACATCGACGTTTAGGGCATGCTTGTTTTGGTTATTTAAAGAAATTATTTCCAAGTGTATTTTTGAAGATGGGTATTTCTATCTTTCAGTGTGATGTGTGTGAACTCGCAAAGGGTCACCGTGTCTCGTTTTCCCTAAATCCAAGTAAAAGCTCTCTTCCATTTATGATTATTCATTCTGATGTTTGGGGTCCATCTAAAAATACTATGTTTGGAGGAGCCAAAGGGTTTGTGACATTTATTGATGACTGTACTCGTATGACCTGGATATGTTTGATGAAGTCAAAAAGTGAAGTTAGTGGCTTGTTTCAGAAATTTCACAAGTATGTTATGACTCAGTATAAATCACAAATTTAAGTTTTTAGGAGTGATAATGGCGGAGAATACCTGAGTTCGAATCTGCAACAATATTTGGTGGAACACGGAATTATTCACCAGACTACATGCTCATATACACCTCAACAGAATGGAGTTGCAGAAAGAAAAAATAGACACTTGCTCGAGGTGGTCCGTGCTTCTCTTATCCATGGAAATATGCCACCCATTTATTGGGAGAAGCACTTGCTTCTGCTACATACTTAATCATTTGAGTTCCCTCTAATATCCTAAACTTCCTCATGCCATTTCAAGCATTAACTGAAGCTGTGAATGCACCAAAAGTCGTCAACTTACCACCTCGTGTGTTTGGGTGTGTTGCATTTGTTCATCTTCATCACCATGAATGTAATAAGTTAACTCCTCAAGCTGTCCGATGTGTGTTTGTGGGATATGCACAGGATAAGAAAGGGTATCGGTGCTATCACCCACCAACTCAAAAGATGTTTGTGACTATAGATGTTGTGTTCCATGAAGATGAGATGTATTTTTCCTCCGAGGTTGAACTTCAGGGGGAGTACCAAAGTGAAGTTCAAATTCTTGCCTATGATGGAGCGGTTACCATTCAGAATGAACAATCGGATATAAGGGGAGAAAATTGGGATGTAAGTAATGACGATCACTCGAATGAAGATTTGGTTGAGGAAGAAGATTTCCACGAAGAATTGCAATCAGTGCCGAACCTCCATGAAAATGAGCCATCTCTACCACCAGCACCATCAGAACCATCTCCACCACCAATACCATCAGATCTATTTCCACCCTCAGCAGAACCCCAAAACCAATCGTCATCGCTGTCCGAAACTCCAAGAAGAGAACTCCCAAACTGTACTACTAGAGGTATCCCAAAATCCACTTATGAGCTTGATCCCACTAGTAAAGTCAAGTATCCCATGAGTATTATGTGTCCACTCACTGATTGTCTGAATCAAATAAGTCATTTGTGAATCAATTATCTGTTGTATCTATTCCTAACAGTGTGCAGGAAGCCTTAGCTGATCCAAGGTGGAAAGCAGCTATGGATGAGGAGATGAAGTCCTTGAAGAAGAATGAGACTTAAGAGATAGTCAAACTGCCAGCAGGGAAGAAGCCGGTCGGATGCAGTTGGATTTATACGGTGAAATATAAGTCGGATGGTTTGATAGGGCGGTACAAGGCAAGGCTGGTTGCCAAAGGGTACACTCAAACTTATAGAATTGATTATGACGAAACATTTGCACCTGTGGCGAAGTTCAACACTGTTCGAGTTCTACTGTCACTTGCTGCAAATCTTGACTGGTTGTAGGAGCAATTTGATGTGAAGAATGTCTTTCTGCGTGGGGAACTGATAGAAGAGGTTTATATGGATCTACCGTCAGGATCAAATAGACTAGTCCAACACAGTAATAAAGTGTGTTGGTTGAGAAAGGCGCTATATGGTCTCAAACAGTCACCAAAAGCTTGGTTTGGGTGGTTTACAAAATTAATGAGGACATGCGGAAATTGTCAGAGTAATTCAGATCATACCCTATTCCTGAAAAGGAAAGAAGGTAAGATTACTGCCCTCATTATATATGTGGATGACATGATGGTAACTGGAAATGATCCTGATGAGAGAATGGCATTGAAGAGCTACTTGTCACAAGAGTTCGAAATGAAGGATCTTGGCTCTTTGAGATATTTCCTTGGTATTGAAGTTTCTCGCTTGAGAAATGGTATATTTCTGTCTCAAAGAAAGTATGCTCTCGATTTATTGAAGGAAACTGGAATGTCTGCTTGTCAGCCAATTGGTACACCATTAGAAGAAGGACTGAAACTTTGCAACGAATCTGATCATGTGCCTTGTAATAAGGAAAGATATCAGAGATTGGTTGGACGATTGATGTATCTTGCACATACACGGTCAGATTTATCATATGCTGTAAGTGTGGTAAGTCAGTTTATGCATGCACCTCAGGAACATCACATGGATATAGTGATGAGAATTCTGAGATATATTAAGTCTGCTCCAGGAAAAATGGTTCTATTTGCGAAACATGGTCACTTGAAGGTTAAGGCATATACTGATGCTGATTGGGCAGGATCTATAATTGATAGGCGCTCCACTTCAGGATACTTCATCTTTGTTGGAGGAAATCTAGTTACATAGAGAAACAAGAAGCAAAATGTTGTTGCACGCTCTAGTGCAGAAGCTGAGTATCGCAGAATAGCTCTAAGTATAGCGAAAGCTTTATGGCTGAAACTCTTGTTGTAGGATTTAGGATGTGGTCCGAATGAACCTATGAAGGTGTATTGTGATAGTCAAGCAGCATGTGATATTGCCGTCAATCCAGTTCTACATGATAAGACGAAACATATAGAGGTGGATAGATTCTTTATCAAGGAGAAATTGGATGAGAAAGTCATTGAGATATCTAAAGTGAAGTCAGAAGATCAGCTTGCAGATATCCTGACCAAGGCAGTTTCAAGTCGGCTTTTTTTGAAATTTGTTGACAAGTTGGGCATGTTCAATATCTATGCATCAACTTGAGGGGGAGTGTTGAAATATAGTAAGTGCTAATGTGTATATTTTGTTTCCTAATCTATAGGAAACAGATTTTCCAAATTTCTCATCCCTCAATCTTCTCTCAATCTCCTTTCTTCTCCTCCAAGAATGTAATCCTTATATATAGATGTCCTCCAAGAATGTAATCCTTATATATAGATGTATACAGTAAATAATAAGATATATGAATAACAATAATTTTTTCCAAATCTGTTTTCAACCGTTCACCGAGAGTGTCAGTGATCAAGTCTTATTACTTTCTTGTTCTCAAGTCGTGATTGGATGCTAAGTGGTCAGTACATATCATATATTACAGAATATATTATATGCCTGACATAAAGATGTCAAAACCAGAAATATATAGCATCATAAAACATAGAAGTTGCATGGAAAAATTTAATAAACCTAGTGAAACCATCTTTAAAACACAATGAGTTTGCCACTGATTGAAATCTATGTTGCAGGGCAAGCAACACCCGGAGGAGGAGACTGAAGAAAACACACACCCCATCGCCGGTTCTCCAAAGATTGTTTGCTTCATTCTGAACAGCCTTGTCAAGCAGAATTAGTGCATTAGCATTAGGAATCTTGTGCGGTAAGTAAACATAATAAAGGATTCAGTTCTTATTGTGCATTGTGGTGTTTGGTTGAACAGTGTAAGTTGATAGTTTTGTACATGGAACATGCAAAATTGTTATTTTATTGGTAAGGAAAAACTAGAATGAATGGGTGTGTTTGTGTATCAATAACAGCAGTAATGTATGATTATACCTTGCCTCCCCAAATTTTGTTACTAATTTCTGCTCATCATTGTATCTGATATATATGATATCGGAAGTACACGCAATACATATACATATATTCGATAGGAGCCTAGAAAGCTATATGCCTACCCAAGTAGGGATATCTAAGAAACAAAAGACAAACAGCTGGCTTTGATAAGATGACAACAGAAGATGAGAACAAATTGAAAGAAGAGAATGGCATTGTCTCTTTGGTCTTTGCAATTTGGATATGTTCACCTTCAATTATTGGTTACTCATCTAGATTGTGTTCAGTATTCACTCATCAGATCTCTGAAAAAATCTGAAAATATTCATTCGAAATTTAGAATACAGCGTACTAAGTAGGTCCAATGTTGTAAGCCTTTATTCAAACTAACAAAAATCTTCAGCCCAAAATAAATAATACATAACTAAAAAACCGAGAAAACTATTAAAATCACTGGCCCGAACCAAATGAAACAGAGAATATCAACCAGTACCAGTTCAGGTTTCCAATCCCAAACCCGAAAATTAATTATCATTTCTGGGTTTCAGGTTTGGAATAACAATCCAATCACCATCAACATATTATACATCCAGACTAGTGATGGCAATTAGGTCCACTGGACCGGGCCGGGCCCAACCCATTCAAGTTTGACCCGGTTTTGGGCGGGCTCGGTTTGGGTTGGGCCAATAGCCAGGCCGGCCAGGCCTTGTTAGGAAATGAAAAAATCGACCCGGTCTACCCATGAACACATTCGAGTTGAATTCAGATCGGGCCAGGCGGGTCGACGGATTGGCTCGTTTTTTCCCCTCTCTGTTAACGTTTAAAAAAAAAATTCTACAACAGGTATAAGAGATTAAAAATTATACGAAATTGTATATATTATTAATTTTAACTTCTATAAAAAATTTACAACTTTTTTACATACATGTACTGTTAAAAATGTACAAATTCCTTCAATTACATGTTTAAGAGGACAATCTAGAGTTCGAGTGTTAAGATAAATCAGAGAGATAAAAATAATACTGAATATTGAATTGAGAAATAACTTGGTACAATATCTCCTACATATAGGAGAGAACCAAATACAAAACTAGCCCAATACCCAATGTGGGACTATAATATTTAACACCCCCTCTCAAACTCACGGTGGGTCAAACAGTGTGAGTTTGCCAACTAAATATCGAAATCTCTGAACAGTATGAGATTTGGTGAAGAAGTCTGCTGTTTGCTGTGACGAGGTAATAGAATGAAGTGAAATGATCCCTGCTTCAAAGCGCTTACGAACATAATGAAAATCAATTTCTATATGCTTCGTTCGCTCATGGAAGACCGGGTTGCTTGCAATGCGTAGTGCACTCCGGTTATCACAATGAAGAGGAGTAGCTCCTGAAAGAGTGACACTCATATCTGATAACAGCCAATGAATATGAACAACCACTCTAGTAGTAGCTGTCATTGCTTTGTACTCTGCTTCGGTCGAAGAACATGCAACCACTGCCTGTTTCTTACTTCACCATGAGATCAGAGAATCACCAAGAAATAGACAGAAACCTGTGGTATATCGTCTGGTAATAGGATCACCTGCCCAATCTGAGTCAGAATATGCACTCAGCTCTAGTTTGGATGTAGCAGTCATGAATAATGAGCGAATAATAGTGCCCCGAACTTATCTGAGAATCCGAAGAAGAGCACCGCAGTGAACTGACGTAGGTGCGGAAACAAACTGACTGACAACACTGACTGCATGAGCAATATCGGATCTGGTTATGCATAAGTAGATAAACTGTCCAACAATCTGTCTATATCTAGTTGGATCGGGAAGGAGCTCACCATCAGTGGGACGAAGCTTCACATGAAGCTCTAAGGGTGTATTGGTTGATCGGCTGTCAGAGAGGCATGCAGCGGAGATAATATCTGATGTGTATTTCTGTTGAGAAATGAGTATCCTCCGAGATCCATGAGCAATCTCTAGGCCCAGAAAATAATGTAGTCTGCCAAGGTCTTTCATATGGAACTGCTGAAGAAGATATTTCTAGGTAGATGTAATGCCTGCAGAGTCATCCCCAGTAATGATCATATCGTCAACAAGAGTAGTAGAAGTACCCGTTCCTGTGGTGATGACCGCATAAACATAGAATGGTCCTGAGAACTCTGACTAAAACCAGCCTTGGTGATGACAAGGCGAAAACACTCAAACCAGGCTCGAAGGACCTGCTTCAAACCATATATAGCCCGACGCAACTGGCAAACATGACAAGAAGGAGTAGGAAGGCCAGGAGGAGGATCCATATAAACAACCTCAGATAAGGTACCATGAAGAAAAACATTCTTCACGTCCATCTGGTATAACTGTCATTGGCGGATGGCTGCAACAATAAGAAGAGTGCGAACAGTAGTCATCTGTGCAACGGGAGCAAAGGTCTCATCATAATCAATGTCATGCTCCTAAGTAAATTCTCGGGCTACTAGACAAGCCTTGTGCCCCTAAATAGATCCATCAGGTTGATATTTGACCTTAAAGATCCACTTGCAGCTAATAGGCTGAACGCCCTCTGGCAGAGGAATAACATCCCAAGTGCCAGTCTTGTCAAATGCACTGAATTCCTCTACAATATCTTTCCTCCATTCAGAATATTGAATTGCGTCGTGATAAGTTCTGGGCTCACGTATAGAGTGTATAGCAGTGAGATATGCATGAAACTGTGGTGAGTAGAAAGCTAGGGTGGCAAAACCAAACTGGTCAGAAGGACCAGTAGCATCAGGTGTACAACGTACCGGAGGAATACCAGAAGTGGAATGTGTAGACTGACAAAGAGGTGGTGGACTGACAGGGTGTGGGGGTGAGGACGGTGGAGTAGGTGCATGTGTCGGTAGGGAAGTAGGTGGGGTGGGTGCTGGCTGCTGTGGGGATGTAGGTGATGTTTCAGTAGGGGGAACAACAGGTGTAAGGACTGCAGGAGATATGAATGGAGCCAGAGGAGTGGGATCAAAAGGGATGCAGGAAGATGAGGTCGGGGAGCTAGCAACAACTGGAGAATCGAGAAATCCAGATCCTCGAGGGGAGTCAGGTAGTAAGGGGAGTCTTCCACAATGGATACATGTCGAGAAAGGCGGACACGATCCACTAATGGATCAAAACAACAATAACCTTTGTGTTCGGAACTGAGACCTAGGTGAACTTAGCAGCACGAGCGGAGAGCTTCGTGCGCTCAGTAGGAGGGAGAAGGACGTAACAGGTGCATCCAAAGGTACGGAGCATACTGTAGTCGGGAGGTGAGTGATAAAGGGCCTCATAAGGCGTCGTACCAGCTAGGGCAGATGAGGGAGTAATGTTGATGAGACTAACAGAGGTCATGATAGCTTCAGTCCAGAAAGAACGAGGAGCGGAAGAGGAAAGTAAAAGAGCACGAGCCGTCTCAAGGATGTGACGTTGCTTGCGTTCAGCTACACCATTCTGTTCATGTGTGTGAGGGCATAATTGGTGAAAAATGGTACCATGAGACTGAAGGATCGATCTCATAATGGTGGAAGTGTACTCGCATGCACCATCCGATCGAAAATTCTTAATGCGTACACCGAACTGAGTGTGAATCATAGTTGTAAAGAACCGGTAAATATCAAGTATTTCAGATCGCTGACGCATAAGAAAAACCCATGTATGTCTAGTGAAGTCATTGATGAAGGCAACATAATAGAGATAGACTTTTCACAAAGGTACGAGAGAGGGTCCCCATATGTCATAATGAACAAGTTGAAAAGGATGGGTGGTTGTAGAAGTGCTTTTGTGACTAAAGGGTAGGGCAATGTGTTTGGCCAAATGACAATCCTGACAATCAGATAAATTTTTAAAAGTAAGAGAACCAAGTGCACCACTGCGAGCTATAGTCTGGAGTCGTGATGTGCTAATATGACCTAAACGTCTGTGCCACAGATCAGCATCAGAGGAAACAATACCTACAAAACTAGAAGGAGAGTGATGTGCACGAAGAAAATCTAGATAATATAGACGACTCTAACAACTAGCACGCCCAAACTTCTCACTGGTGGAGGAATCAGTAATAGAACAACTCAAAGAGTCAAAAGTAATGATAAGACCACTATCGCACAGCGCATTAATAGAAATAAGGTTTATTGATGAATGAGGAGCATAAAGAACATATGGTAATGTGAGAGTGGGAGAGCTAATTGTCCCTGGGTGTGTAATAAGAAGTGGTGAGCCATCAGCTGTGTGTAGAGATGGAGAGTGAGAGGGAAGTGATGTGTAGGTGATGAACAGTGTCTGATTACTAATGAGATGATGTAATGCACCAGAATCTAAAATCCAGAATGAATTCATACCGGGAGTGGCAGAAAGTACAGGAGCAGAGGAGCCAGCATTGATAGACTGACCCATGAGTTGTAGTTCCAGCTGAGTGAGGCGTTGCTGAAGATTAGCCCAATCAGCAGAAGACGGCAAGGTTGGAGTGACGGGCATGGCCAAGGATGTGAGGGAAGAAGCACTGTAAGGAGAAATAAGACTAGCTCTGTTGTGACTGAGAGTACAATGAGGAGGGAGAAGTTACTGGTGTCTGGATCGGGGTAGGGAGTAGGGCGGTGCTACCAGTGGCGGAAGTAGAGGTGGGATAGGGTTAGGAATGATGTTGGGAGAAGGTAGGAGGCCGGAGGTAGACTGAAGGTGGTGCTGCTGCTGTTTGAATCTGGAGGAGGAAAGAGAGACGGTTGCAGCGGGGAAGGCAGAAATATGTGGAAGGGACTAAGATTCCATCCAGTAGTAGTAGTAGTGCCTGTAAATTTTTATTTTTTTATTTTTTTTTAACAGAAAAATAAAAAATACGTGTTTGAGGGTGTGTAGGGTTTTAGAAAGAGGGGCGTGAGAGTGGCGGCAGAGGGGGGGAGCTCTGCTGTTGGCCGGTTGCTACTGACGAGGACAGAGAAGGAGACGTTGTGGTGTTGGGGTTATGGCCGCTGGCATCAACAGGAACGGAAAAGGAGGAGGTAGGCGACGCTGTAGAGAGGCGGCGCGACTGGGGATGGCGACGAGGTTGGGGGTCGCCAGAGTCGGGGAAGTGGTCGGAGAAGAGCACAGGGAAGAAGACGGGAGAGGGAAACAGCAACTGAGAGGTGGGTTAGATCTGGGTGGAGCTTGACGGACAGGGAGGATGACAAGGTGGTCGGGGGTGAGCGGCGGCCTGGTCAACGGAGGAGGACAGAGCGGAGGGTCGACGGGAGGCTCGCCGGAGAAGAAGGCCGGAGGGGAAACTTTGGGAATTTGAGAATTTTTGATGAGGAAATTTAAGAAGGGAAAATTTGGATAATTGGCTCTGATACCATGTTAAGATAAATCAGAGAGATAAAAACAATACTGAATATTGAATTGAGAAAAACTGAATACAATATCTCCTATATATAGGAGAGAACCAAATACAAAACTAACCCAATACCCAATATGGGACTATAATATCTAACATCGAGATAGCCTAGAGTTAGAATGAAGAGAGGGCATTGAACTACTGTCGTGCACCTCTACTTAACCTAAACCTAGGATTTCATCGCCTTAAATTCCCTAATCTTGTTGCTGGACTTCAGGCGAGTTGCTTCTACTTGTTGATGTAGATGCTGCTTTTTCTTGAGTCATGTCTTCCGCCTTCATCCAATCTTTAGTGCACACGAGCATCTTCAACGAATCCGGCTTGAAGCGATTCCTGTAATCTGTTAGAACTCTGCCACTTGTAGAAGAAGCACTTTCTGAAGCAACTGTGGAGACAAGAGAAGTTAGTAGATCTCTAAACATATGTGAAAGAATAGAAAAAAGATTTCATGTTCATTCCACCATTTTAGCACTTCAATCTTAGTACTAGAACTCTCACTATCTTGTTGATTATTCCAATTTAATTCATTTGGTACATTAGTCCTAGGTTTTTTTTGACTGAATACAAGCAAGTAAATTAACAGTGACATCTTCTATTGTACTCCTACCTTTACCTCTAGAAGTAAAAGAAGAAGAAGTACTATACGAGTTGTACTACTAGATGCAAAAATTCAATCATAATAATCATACAAGTTATTCAATGTCAATGTAAAGCTAGCTAAAAATTCATTACAGTCATATTCAAAATCATCTCAAAGTAAAGTAAAAAAAACATTCAATCAAACTTCTCGTACCTGCTAATTTGATACGAGGATCCATAACAGTAGTAATACAATACAATATAGGAGGATGATTAAAATACTTCAAAAATTTTGTATAGGCGGGAACAATAATATGGCTAATGTATTCGTCCGAAATTATTTTTTTAAAAGTTTGCATCATAGTAATGATTGAAATAAAAATACTACTAGAAGCAGAATCATAAGATGTAGAAAAATTCACAGTTGCTGTTTTAAAAGGTTCCAAAATTTGTAATAAAGATTCGGCAAAATACCATAATTGGGGAGTCATTTGAAAATTTTCCATGTTTTTTTTTCAAGAAAAAAATCGCTTATAATATCTTTGTATTGAGTAACAATATTTAGTAAATCGAAAGTAGAGTTTTATTGATGTTTAACATCTTTAGAAAATTTTCTAAAATGTATTCCCCTAACTTTACATCATTCTTTAAATTCTTGAAGCATAAGACCACTCTAAAGCAATAAAATGTACATAATTTTTAATTACGATTATATATGAATTGGCTACTTTCAATGCATCTTGTACACATAAATTTCAAATATGACATGCACATCTAACATGAAAATTTTCATTACATGAAGGAGGTAATTGTGTTTTTAATGTATTAATCGAAGCATTGTTGTTAGATGCATTATCACAACTAATAGTAAATTTTTTATCACGAATATAATATAAATCACAAACTTCTTAAATAGGTGTTGCATTAACTAGTCCACTATGGGGATACGGCAAAGCGGCAAGTGAGATGATTCTCTTTTGAATCATTCAATCACTATCTATCCAATGACAAGTTAAGCCCATCATCAGAATATCGTTACAAGCTTTCCAACAATCGGAAGTTAACGATACTCTACAAGTTAAAGAATACAAGAGTGCAATTAAAGAGCCTTTCATTTCGTTGTAAAGTTTAAAATACTTTAATGTGTTTCTAGAAATTCTTCTAAAATGTGGATTTAGTGTATTTTGGTTGAAAGACTCTACATTCCTACTCTCGGAATAGAAAAAGGTAGCTCGTTGGGATTTTCCCGACGAACAAGTTTGGGATCATAGGGTTGGCTATCTATTTGTCCAGTCCCAGTGTTAATTTTTTGTTGGCCTTGTTGGTCTTGTACTAATTCTTTCTGCACATTTAAAATGAGTCGTTTAATTGGACATATTTCCTCAGCCTTCTTCCATTTGTAACTCTTGTCACAAGGTTTACAAATCTTATATCCTACACCCAGATTATCCTCATCGGGGACATAGTCATAAAATCTGTACCAATCACTTGTTTCTCCTAGATTTTCTACTACTAGTGGGTTCGGTTTGTTGTGTTTGTGTGTCAACATTATGCATTGCTTCTTTTATGTCTTAGGAGGGACATTGTGAGATCCTACCAAAGGATTCATTATAAATTCGGGCTCTACATGTGGAACTATTGGAGGCCGACGTGAAGTACCGGTGGAATCTTATCCACTTTGACTACGGCCGTTACCTCATGATCTAGACATGGTTATAGTGTACGTGAAAAAAAACAATTTCTAGTATTTTACTAGTATGTGTGAAATAATACAAAACAATCTATGAGGTATATGTTAAAAAATAAAATCTAAAAAACAATAGGATGGTTGAGAGAGAGAAAAGCGAAAAATCAACAAACAAATACAAAAAATTAGAACTACAATAAAAATCAAGATAATAGGAGGGTTGTGAAATTTTGATACCGTACTTCGCAGATAATTGTATATAAATATGAGAGAGAAAATAAAAGTAGAAGTAGACGTAGTCGTTTGAGAAATGTAGTAGACGTAGTCACGAAGTCCGGAAGTCGTTGAAAGAGAGAGAGAGCTTCTTTGTTGGAGGAGTTGAAGTAGACGTAGTTGAAAGTTGAATCAACACTCGATACAATCAAAAAATTTCCATTCTTTGTTGCTTGCTTCTTTGTTGAAAAAACTTGATTGAATTGAGATTAAATTGAGTAGTAGTAGTAGAGAGAGTAAGAAAGTAAGGTATGAACTTTTTTTAATTGAATTAATGGGTTATTTATAGGGGAAAACAAAACAAAAAACAAAAAATAGCCCCAACGGCTCTGTTTCTGACCGTTCGACCCACGAGTCGAACATTTGACCCGTTCGGTCAAATGGGGCCAAACCCGCGGGTCAAGCGGATGGGTTTGACCTGGTCAACGGGTTCGCGAGTCGGGTCAAGCGGGTTGGGTTTACAAATTTGGCGACCCGGATCGACCTGCGGGTTCAACCCGGACCCTAACCGCCTAATTGTGGGATGGGTTCGAATGGGTGGGTCGCGGGTCAACCCGGCCCAGTTGCCATTACTAATCTAGACAACCATGCACCCTCATCCTCATCTTTTCCCTTCTTCTTCTTCTTGTTCTTCTTGTTCTTCTTCTTCATGAGATTTTCTTTTTTCTCATATCCATGGTGGGACCCCACAACCCCAACCTCATAGGTGGTGGGTGATCACTGTTGAGTTCTAACTGTGTAATAACTCACCAACGATAGGTAAAACGATAGAATCAAAAGCAATCAAAAGCCAACACATAAGAACACACGAAACTTTTTCGAGGTTCACCCATTGTAATGGCTACTTCCCCGCGCAGAGGTATTCCTGCGATTTCTACTAGAAATATGAAGAACAAGTTTACAATGCTCTCATGAATTCACCCCTAAGGTGTAAGGTTCTTCTCCATCTCTCTTTCTTTCTCTCTCTCTTTCTCTCTCTGACAACTGATAAAACAATATTTCTCACTAATCTGATAGAACATTATTTCTCATATCCCTAAAATCTTACTCAATACATTATATATAGGTTTCATAAGATTTAATCTCAATCGTAGATCAGTCAGCACCGAGCGGTCAACCGCAACTTCGGACGGTCGACCATTTATGTCCTTCGACTGTTTAGGGATCCCACAGAGAGTGGGACGATCGATTGCGCGGTCAACTGTACAGCTCTCGGCTTGAGAGCTTGTATAGTCAGTCAGGTGTGCGGTCAGGTGTATGGCCGACCACAACTTTGGACAGTCGACCGCAACTCTGCCTGGAGCTGCAAGCTGCTTTTGACTGCTTGCTCCCACTTCGACTATTCATCTCATCAATCTTCTTCAACTCATTATCCTGTATTGGATCCATAAACCCCAACAATCTCCTACTTGGAGACATACACGAAGTCTCTAACCTGTTCTTCATTCTTTCATTGGCCTAGTCTAGGCATGTACCTTTGCGAGTCTCCTCGTCTATTAACTTGGAGGCAATTCGATAGTGTTATAGCAGAACTGATGCTTCATATTGTCCACTACCTTCGTGAGCATGTCCACCGGATTCTTAGTGCCAAGAATCTTCGATAGCTTCAACAATTTCTTTTCAACCTTCATTCAAATAAAATGATACCTTATTTGAATGTGCCGAGTTTTTCGCTAAGAAAACTGCACTTTGACTGTCACATCACAGCTCTCCTATGGGCTGCTTTCTGCCCAACTGTTTCATAAGCTCAGAAATCCACAACATGCCTTTCGTCGCCTCTGTAAGTGCCATATACTATGACTCTGTAGTTGACAGTGCTACAAGCTTTTGTAACTGTGAAGCCCAACTAACAGCTGTACCTCTAACTGTAAATACATACCCTATAATACGTCTGCAACCATCATGATCGCCTAAAAAGTTTGCGTCCACAAAACCATGTATATGTAAAGAATTTTTCCCAAAACAAAAAGAGTAATCTGAAGTACCTGCAAGATAAGGATGGCATCAGGGCCATAACCAGCCCGGCCCACCCAAAACCAGGGCCAAACCGGACCCGGACCCTCCATTTCCCCGATCTTGGTTGGTCCTCCCTTCATCGTTCGAAAGCCCGCTTAGGCCCAGCCCGGTTTGAACTGGGACTGGGTTGAACCGACATGGTCGGGCCCGAGCTGAACCGTGGGCTAACCCTTACTGCCAATTTTTTTCCTTTTTTTTATATATTAAAAGCAGTATGGTTTCACTTTGAAATAGTGGAAGAACAACATGAGAGTTGAAGCTGGGAATGAAAGCGAAGGCTATGGGTGAGAGAATATAATAATTTTCAAGCGGGATGGGAAATTATTTCCTAACTGTACTAATTTTTTTGCCCTGACTGTGGCAGAGGCTCTTGAACATGCCACAGTCCTCAATTGCTCCACAGAGAGCTTTCCCATTCAGTACCTTGGATTGCCACTTAGACCCGGGAAGCTAAAAAAGGCGGATTGGATGCCCATTATTGACCGAGTTGAGAAACAGCTAGCAGGCTGGAAAGGCAAAGCCCTTTCCTTGGGTAGGAGAGTCACGCTTATTAACGCAGTCCTCTCAAACCTCCTCACCTATTATCTCTCCTTCTTTAAAATGTCGCGATGGGTAATCCAAAGAATTGACCGGACTCGGAAACGTTTCTTATGGAAAGGGGCAGACTCGAACCGAGGAGGTTATCACCTCATTAGATGGGAGAATGCGTGTATGAAAAAGATACATGGAGGCCTAGGTATAATTGACCTGAGAGATATGAATCTGGCACTTCTGAGTAAATGGTGGTGGAAAGTGTTCCACCATAATGGAGAAGGGTGGCAACAATTTGTACAGGGATATATGCATGGGAATGGAACGAGAAATCTGGGCTTCAGGATAGGCCCTCGGGTTTTCTGGTTCTAGAAAGGCATTACTAAGGCATACGAACCCTTCACTAGCTGTGTCAAGTCAGCTATCGGTAACGGCAGACTCACCAGATTTTGGTGGGATAAGTGGTGTGCTGACCACACACTCAGAACCCTGTTTCCCGATCTATACAAGAAAGCGTCACAACCACACTGCACGGTGGCCGCAGCCTAGAAAAAAGGCGTCTGGAATCCATCTTTCAAACATCCGCTTGACATAGGCTCCCACCTCAGACTTACGGAACTTCAGGCCTACATCTTCAACACTGGAATTGGCTACTCCCAGGGTCCCGATAAAAAATTCTGGGGATTGAAGAAGAACGACAAGTTCACAGTTCGCTCCATGTACAAGCGCATCCATTTTAGGGGATGTACCCCAAAGTAGGCTGCCATCATCTGGAGGACGGAAGCTCCACTAAAAATCAAAGCTTTCTAATGGTTGGTACTAAATGATGCAATCCTGACTAGAGAAAACCTCGCTAAGCAACAACCGAGTGTGGACTCTCAATGCGAATTCTGCCACGCCGCCCTCGAGACTAGAGATTATCTTTTTCTTCAGTGTCCTAGGAGTAAAGCGGTACTCGTAGAGGTACTCAGTGCCCTAGGAACAATTCAATATCCTAGCACTTACAAGGACCTGTGGGTAGGCCCAAAGTTTGCGACGGAGAGGGGTGCTATGAGAGAAGCATGGTATTTAGCTATCACCACAATGACCTGGGTTCTATGGCTAGACAGAAATAATCTTTACTTTCGTAGAACTTGCAATAGTATTTCTGGCAATTTGACTCACATTATGCATTTTATTTCATTTTGGGCTAATGTGGCAGCAGCAGGTCCTAGGAGAAGGATTGCGAGTGTTTTCCAGGTAAAGGAGTTTGATGATGAGGAGATCAAGATCGGGCCGACGATCGATTGACAGCCAGCACAGCACGGTCTACTATGTTCATTGATACCCACCACCCTAGGATTTGTTGGGGGGATATGATGTATCGCTTTGCGGCTACTCTATGTTTATTTTGTCCCACCCCCATGTTCGGGGTGGAGTTTATGTACTTTTGTTCTGTTTGTAGGATTTTGTAGTAGGCTCAGTACTCTGAGTATGTTTTATTAATCTCTTATTAATGAAATAGGGTGGCTAGATTCCACCTTTTCTATATTAAAAAAACTGTACTAATTTTTTGTACATTGGACTATAAATTTATGCATTTGTTGCATAGTTTTTGTAGTTTTTTTAGGCATATCTAGATTTATGCATTTGTTGCATAGCTTTTGTTTTAAAGCTTCTGTTGCAAAGCTTTTGTTTAGGGCTCACAGTGCGAAACATTTTTTAAAGTATAGGAACAATTTTTAAATAAAAGGGAACAACATCATACTAATTTTGCTTCAAGCTTTTGTTGCATAGCTTTTATTGTAGGAGTTTGTACAATATGAAATGATTAAAGAGGGGATACAAAAAAAGGCTTTTGTTGTAGGATTTTGTCGTAGGAGTTCCCTCACCTTTAACTCCATTAAAATAATAATAATAATAAATAAATAAATAATCGCAACCCCGTCAACCCGTAACGAACCGGCACGACCCCCGAGTCAGGGGCCAAGTCCGGGTTGCCCCTCCCCCTTTCTAGCCTGGCTCGGCCCGGCCCGCATACCCCCTCGAACTGGCCCGCAAAAGCCCAGGCCTGGGTGAAACCTGTGCGGTTCTGACCCGGCCCGGCCCGCAAGGCGCAAATGCTACCCCTACTGTAAGATACCTGAGAATCCACTTCACTGCATCCCAATGCTGTTTACATGGATTCTTCATGTAATGGCTCACAACTCTCACTGTTTGTGCGATGTCTGATCTTGTAGACACCATCGCATACATCAAACTCCTAACAGCTGAGGTATAAAGAATAGCAACCATTTCCTCCATCTTTGCCTCTGTTGTTGGACACAAATCCGAAGATAACTTGAAGTAAGCGGCCAATGGACAAGTGACAGACCTCGCGCCATCCATATTGAATCTTTTCAACACCTTCTTCACGTAGTCCGCTTGTGATAACCAAAGCTTCTTTCTTTCATGTCTCTACTGATCTTCATGCCGAGAATTTACTTTGCTTCACCCAAGTCCTTCATTGAAAATTTCGAAGCTAGCTCTTTTTTCACATCATTGATCTTCTCCATACATGAACCTACTAACAACATGTCGTCGACATACAATGCCAAGCTAACTATATCATTGTCTTCAAATCTACGAACATATCCACAATGAACCGTTTCACGTCTTTTGAAACTCTTTCCTCTCATGAAGCAGTCAAACTTCAAGTACCATTGTCGTGATGCTTGTTTGAGCCTGTAAAAACTCTTCTTTAGTTGCCACACCATGTTTTATTTTCCTTTCACTTCAAAACATGTGGGTTGCCTCATGTACAGCTCTTCTTCAACATCACCATGGAGAAATGCTATTTTCACATCCAATTTCTCTAAGTGAAAGTCTCCAGCTACTACAATACTAAGCAAAACCCTGATTGAAGTCATCTTCACTACCGGTGCAAAGATTTTACTGTAGTCGACATCTTTCCTTTGAGAGAACTCTTTCACAACAAGCCTCATCTTATACCTCTTATTGTCATCTGCCTCATCCTTGACTCTAAAAATTTATTTGTTCATTAGAGCATGTTTCCATGCAGGTAACTTGGTCAACTCCTAAGTTTGGTTATGTTCCAAGGAGTTCACCTCATCTCTCATGGCTAACTTCCACTAAATTCAAGCGTTATCCTTCAAAGCCTCATCATGAGTCTTTGGCTCTTCAAAATCCATGTATAGAACATGCTCGTGAACAACACTAGCTGTTGGATCAAATATCTTGGTTGGTCTTCTCTCTCGTGTCATTCTCCTCAATATGGATTACCGGCCGACCAGTTTAGGATTCCCGAACTGCTCTGGTTGTACCTACTCTCCTTGAATATCCTGCTCATTCCCAATAGGCTCATCATGAGCCTCCTGTGTACATGTACGCTGCACTGTAGGGCCCCCACCACTATGGCCACCTTCAGAATCTGAACCTGAACCTGAATTTAACTTTATACTAGTTGTACTGCCTTAACCTGTGTGCATGTTCTTGTACAAGACCTCTTCATTAAACACTACATTACTGCTGTGAATGACCATGTTGCCCACAAAATCTCAAAGTCTGTAACAAACTCATCGCCACCGTAGCTAATGAATACACACTTTCTGGATTTCGAATCCAGTTTCTTTCTTTCTTCTTTGTCGATTAGTGAATATGCAATAAACCAAAAACTTTTGAATGCGAATAATTGACTATTTTACATAACCATAGTTCTTGTGGAATGGCACCATCAAGGGCATTAGAAGAGCAACGGTTAATCAAGTACATGGTTGTATCCACTATATCAGCCCAAAGATGGACCAGAAGACTCGCATGAAGTCACATGCATTTTGCTCTTCCGAGTATCGTGCAGTTCATTCTTTCTGCTACCTCATTCTCTTGCGAAGTCATAGTCAACAAACACACCTGTGTAATCACCACCATTGTCTGCCTTTAATGATTTCACCTTACAACCCATCTCATTCTCAACCCTGGCCTTCCAAGCTTTGAATACCTCAAACACTCCTGATTTCTCGCAAATTATATGAACCCAAATATTTCTTGTAGCATTGTCGATGAATGTGATAAAGTATCCCTTACCACAATAAGAGAATTCCTTAGTTGGACCCCACACATCTGTATGTACCAACTCTAGCTTCCCAACTTCTCACGCCCATTTAACTAAAAGCTAATTGTCTTTTTGTTTTTTCATCACACGGTTCTCACATAAATCCATCTCAACCTTTTTAAACCCCGGCAAAAGATCCTTAGAACAAAGCTCCTTGTCACCCTTTTTACCAAGGTGCTCCAGCCTGACATGTCATAGAATTGAAGAGAAACTACCTACTGATGTTGTAGCAATGATATCACTTGAATCACCTCATTTGAGTAAGTACAACGTGTCACCATGTTTTTCTTTTGCCACCAACCTGACACATGTAGTAACCTTCCATTCTCCATGTCCAAAAGTTGTCATGAATCTTTCTTTGTCTAATTTACTATTCGAGATTACATTCTTCCTCAAGCCCGAAATGTGTCGTGTCATTCAAAACCAATTGCCTGCCATTGCGAGCATTCACTCTCACTGTTCCTTTACCTACAGCTGGACATATTTGCTCATTGCCAACTGAGACTACACCAAAATCACATGTCCTGTAATTCTCAAAAGCATCTTTTATGGGTGTACAATGATAGGAAGCACCTGAATCAATCATACCAAACATCTTGCATAATATCAAATCCAGCAGATAAACACAATTCATCTTAATGGGTTCAATACTTACCACATTGGCTACCTGACCTTGCTTTCACTTTCTTATACTCTTCGCATTGGTCTCTCCTGTGTCCCCACTTCTTACAGTGTGAACACTCACCTTTGCGATGTCCTGCTCTTGACTTGGTCCTGTGATTCCTATTTTGTGACTTCCCTCTGTTGTTACTTCTACCATGGTTATCAACTGACAGCGCGGCGTTGCTAGGATATAACGTCGAAGACTCTCCGTGTCTCTTCCTTCTTGCATCCTTATTCATGATGTTACTTATAACATCTTTTAGATTTGTCGCATCAATCATAATTCTTGTAACAATTTGTTCTACTGTGTCATAGCTATCGGGAAGACTGGATAGCAATAACGATGATTGTGCCTTTTTCTCAAACTTCAAACCTGCCGATTCCATCTGTGCTCTGCAACCGAGCCCCTTTCCGACATCTTCATGTTAACCAACTTCTTTAGATGAAGTATTTGGTTCACTGCATTCGGTTTCTCAAACATATCTGTTAAGATCTTCATTGCCTCCTTCGTGGTGTTTTCCTTCTCAGTATGAAATAACGATTTCCTACTCAGTGACAACTGAATCTTTCCAAGTGCTTTATGATCCAATCTATTCCAAGCCGCTAATGCAACCGGATCTTCCTCTGCCTCTTCTGGCTTCACGCTTAACAATGGATCGTCTAGATCCCTCTGTCAAAGATACGCTATCATCTGGATCTTCCATATTGTGAAATTTGTTCCATCGAACTCCTTGACTCTACTCTTGTCTCTCATCTCAATCAACACTACCAACCTGGTACTTTGATACCACTTTGTTGAGTTCTAACAACGGAATAACTCACCAACGACATGCAAAATGATAGATTCAAAAGCAAGAGAATAAAAGTAATCAAAAGCCAACACACAATAATACACAAGATTTTTTCGAGGTTCACCCAATGCAATGGCTACTTCCCCGTACAGAGGCACTCCTGCAATTTCCACTAGAAATATGAAGAACAAGTTTACAAATATCTCATGAATTCACCCCAAAGTGTAGGGTTCTTCGCTATCTCCTTCTCTCCCTCTTTCTCTCTGACGGCTAATAAAACTCACTAATCTGATAGAACAATGTTTCTCATAATCCTAAATTCGTACTCATTACAATATATATAGGTTTCATAAGATTTAATCTAAGCCGCAGATCAATCAGCACCAAGTGGTCGACCGCAACTTCAGACGGTCGACCGTTCATGTCCTTCGACTGTACAGGGATCCAACGGAGAGTGGGACGGTTGGTTGTGCGGTCCACTGTTCATCTCTCGGTTTGAGAGCCTATACAGTCGGTCAGGTGTGTTGTTGGGTGTGCGGTCGGGTGCAACTCTGCCTGCAGCTGCTGGCTGCTTTTGACTGCTTGCTCCCACTTCAACTCTTCTTCCCGTCAATCTTCTTCAACCCATTATCGTATATTGAATCCACAAACCCCAACAATCACATGCCGGCGGCGCACATACGTCACCGACAATAGTTGACGAATTCTGGCAATAGTCGGATCCAGATTTAGGGTTTATCTAATTTAATTGTTAATATTTCGAGAATAAACTAACAATAATAAACCCTAATGCTTTCAGGATGTTATTCATCACAAAAAAAAACATCAACTATCATAAACATTCGATTAATTATTACTAATTTGAGCAAATATCTCTAATATTATAATGGGAGAAGGCATTAGTGTCATTTGTCATTTTGTCATTCTACCAACATGTGCAACACACGTACATAACTAATATAAAGGAGGTTTCTAGTTCAAATCCTCCCTACGTCAGAGTTTTTATTTTTATTTTTTGAAATTATTAAAACGTGCATTGCACGTGTAAATTACTATCTCTAATCTCTAATCTTTAATATTATAATGGGAGGAGACCTTAGTGTCATTTGTCAATCTATCAACGCTTGCAACGCACGTACATAACTATTATAAATGAGGTCTTCGGTTCAAACCCATACTACTTCTGAACTTTTACTTAAAAACCATATTTATTAAGATGCACATCACACGTGTAAATCTCTAATCTCTAATCTCTAATATTATAATGGGAGAAGACCTTAGTGTCATTTGTAAATCTATCTACGCGTGTAACACATGTGCATAACTGTTATAAATGAGGTTTTAGGTTCAAACCCATAGTACGTCTAAATTTTTACTTCAAAAAAATATATTTATCAAGACGTGCATCACACGTGTAAATTACTAGTATATTTGATTAGTCATGTTTCTTTAGCACTTCATCAACGATTAATAAAAGCATCATGCACTGATTAATCACTAATCATCAACAGGGGGAGATTTTCATTGTTTTATGGATCATTAACAAAGCAGTACTAGCAACAGATGATTAAGTTCGGTGTCATATGAAAATGAATAGAACGATCGGCGTCATGTTGATAACGTGTTACAAAAGAGAGAGAGAGAGAGAGGTGTAGCCGAATCAAGTATCGTAGTTTTTCATTCATAACATATATAGAGAGGGAGAAGTTAGGGTTAGGGCTTTGTAGTTTGGTTGGGCCGCTATCTGAGTAGGTGGACTTGGGCCGCCACCTTAATAAGTGGATATCCACCTAAATAGCCGTGCCGGTCCCAGGCTAGCCCGGCCCTTGCCACCTCTACTCCATTGCAAACGGGTCTATGACCAAATTTTATATATATATATATATATATATATATATATATATATATATATAGGCAATGCTTCATTGCAAATGGGTCCTTGGAAAACGGGTATAAAAACCATTGAAGCCGTTGTTTCCAACAACGCCTTAGTTTTTAAAAATTTATAACCTAAGCCGTTGTTGGAAACAACGGCTTTAGTGGTTTGCAATGGAGCATTGCTCTCTCTCTCTCTCTCTCTCTCTCTCTCTATATATATATATATATAAGCAATGTTCCATTGCAAACGGGTCTATGACCTAATTGTCCAGTGGAAGGGACTTCCTTATATTGAAGGTCACGCCGAGACATACATTATACAACTTACTGTTGGTGATGTGGTAACTGGTCCCCCTTGGAATGTTTAATGGTGTAGAGGAAGTGGGGCACATTGTCCATATACTTAAAACTACAGGGCATAATGGGTTTCCTGTTATTGATGAGTCCCCCATTTTCAAACTCCCCAATATTATATGGCATTGTACTTATAGGCCGTCTTTTTTTTGCTGAAGAAGAGAGATTTCTTGCCTGCTTGCATTTTTTATTCAAATGCAAGAGTGACTTGAAGAAGTACTCTGCAGACGAGTTTGCAAAGCATGGGATAGGGAAGCGTGATAGTGTTGACGATATTGAGCTTAATTAGTGAAGAAGAAATGGAGATGTTTGTTTATTTACATCCATCACAAATGCCTCTCCTTATACTGTTGTCGAGGCCATGTCTCTGGCGAAAGCTCTCATACTTTTCCGGCAAGTTGGTTTGAGGCACCTCCTGGACATCCCAAAATCGACCTTTGTAACTTGTAAGTATTATTATAACTATCTGAAAGTAGGAAGTGTGCAAAACCAAAATCTGTCTTACATTTAAACGTCTATTGTTCAGTTTCCTCTATTGTTCAGTTTCCTTCTATCGATAGATAGATACCCCACACACACACTATCTAAACTAGGGAATTTAATTAAGCACATATATATATCCAAGCTTATTATTGAAACTGAGCAACCTGTAACTATTCTATTGCTTGAAGAATCTTATATTTGAGTTCAGAAAGTAAATACACAAACCAAATAGCATGATACCGTGTTCAAAGTTCAAAACTGTCAGTTAACACAAAGATGCTTTGTTTGTGATATTGCAGAGGGCATCTGTGGTTGGAATAGTAACCATACATGATCTTATGCCTGAACATAGACTAGGGTTACACTTACACCCATTCCTAATGAGGAGGAAATGGATCAAGAGGCTGCGAGGAGGTCCACACTGATGAAATTTATCACAGATTTTCTGCTTGGTCGTGTTGACCTAACGCACCCAATTCAACTGGTTTGGAATAGGGTAAAGGAACAATTTTGTTGTATATTTGAGGCTTGCAGCTTGTTCGATATTGTCCTGTGTATATCAATTAATTATTTTGTGAACAGAACCACAAAGAGTGTGATGGTTCTTGTTATCCATGTTGTTTTTAGGCTAAATTTGAAAGGAAAAAAAAAACAAAAAATCAAAAAAAAACTTGAACTATAGCCTTTATGCAGAAAACCCCTTGACCTTTTTTAATGCAAAAAACCCCTGAAGTATTGTTGCAAAAAATTCACTCGGCCAACGTGAGACATCTGCTAAAGTTGAGGAAGGTTTTTTGACAATAATGAGAAAGATATATGATGTTTTTTGAAACAACATGAGCAAAGATGAATGGGGTTATCTGATACAAGTAGAAAAGTTAGATGTGGTTTTTTGAAATATTTCAGGAGTTTTTTTTGCAACAATCATACTTCAGGAAGTTTTCTGCATTAAAAAAAAAGGTCGGGGGATTTTTCTACATAAAAGTCATAGTTCAAGAGGGTGTTTTCAAATTTAGCCTCGTTTTTTATCATATGTGAAGTGTCACTTTTGTACAGTACTTATTGTTAAATACTAGTTTTCAAATGAGGCAGAGTATTTTTCTTATTCATATCATTTGAGGAATACATTATGGACTTGAATATAGTGCTGTTCTGCCTTTCTGTCATAGCAGTGTCAATTTCGCTTGTACCTCAAAATATACAATCCTGCCACATATACTAACAAAGAATGTTTGAATTATATTGAACATCTGAGAAGATCTGAGAACAATGGAATAAATCAACTCTGCCTGAAGTGGTTAATTAAATACCTGAAAAGGGTTGTTCTCATCATTGTATGAATGATTAATCAGCAGGGTTTCACGATCTGCGTGTTCGTCCGTATTCTTTTCTTATCTCCCATAGCAGCTTCACAATTTCTTTCATGGCTGATCGATCTTCTCGGGTCGGAGCAGCACACTGAAACGCCAAACCAAGCATTTTCATCACTATTTGCCCATCAACTTCTTCCTTCAACTGAGGATCCATTATTGCCCTCACATTGCCTTCATTGTAGTGCTTGAAAGCCTGCATCGTCATTTTGTTAGTGCAATTTGTGATCAAAATTATTTAAACTTTGTTCGGTAAAGATATCATGAATCATGATATTAGAGTTATGGTATGAGATATTTAAGTATCCTGCCAAGTTGAGATTCAGACACAAGCTTATTGTTCTTAGATAGACAAGCTACACTTTACAGATCAAAGACTTTAGTATGTAGTTAAATATTCTCAAACCATATACTGAAATATCTCATACGATACTCGAATGATGAGAAAGAGGAAGCTTACCCATCGGACGGTAATCCTCTCTTCAAAACTCCTCTTAAGCTCCACAGGACGTCGTCCAGAAAGAATTTCTACGAGTAAAATACCAAAGGAGAACACATCACTCTTGGGAGTGAGTTTATAAGTCTTGAGATACTCTGGATCAAGGTACCCGGCGGTTCCTTTCACACTGGTTATGATATGAGTATCTTCTGTTGGGCCGAGCCTAGCAAACCCAAAGTCCGATACCTTGGCTCGAAAGCTCTCCGTTAGAAGGATGTTCGACGACTTCACGTCTCGATGGATTATGGGCTTCTCTGTAAAAACGCAATGGGAGATTATTATAACAATGCATCATACGATATTTATGGGGGAGTATTATTCATGTTAAGATATTATCTCTAATCTCTAATCTAATCTAATCTAATATTATAATGGGAGAAGGCCTTCGTGTCATTTGTAAATCTACCGCATCATACGATATTTATGGGGGAGTATTATTCATGTTAAGATATTATCTCTAATCTCTAATCTAATCTAATCTAATATTATAATGGGAGAAGGCCTTCGTGTCATTTGTAAATCTACCAACATGTGCAACACACGTACATAACTAATATAAATGAGGTTCAGGTACGAGTCCTCCCTACATCAGAGTTTTTATTTTTATTTTTTAAAATTACTAAAACGTGCATCGCACGTGTAAATTACTAGTATATTATATTATGAGAGAGATTAGTTTAGTCCTATATTGAATAATGTATTGGTTTAGTCTTCTCTTCTCTCCTATATATAGTAGACATATTGTACTCAGTTTATTCAATCAATAATCAATAATAAAGCTTTCCTTCCTCTCCCTAATTCTAACATGGTATCAGAGCAAGTATTCCTATAAGGCCTATACTAATATGATCCTCGTTATTAAGGTGGAGTGATTCTCGTCTTCATCGGAATCACTCCACCTCCCAACATCTCTCCCGATCAAGTCTCCAAAATCCTAGCCGTCAACAACACAACAAATCTACAGCAAGAAACCAAATCCCCTATCTGATCTTCATTTGCGTCCTGGCCCACGTCGACCACGGCAAGACCACCTCATCGCCTCCTCCGGCAACCTCCTTCACCTCCGTTGTCTTCTACATTAGCAACAACAATAGCAATCTCACCCTCATCCTCCTCGACTTCAACCCGACCAGCCGCCGCCTACCAAATCCCGACCACCAACACCATCTCCTCCCTCCTCTGTCAACAGCTGCCGACTTGATCTCCTTCATTCTCTTCCAATCAGCAACCCATCAAATAAATAAATAAATAAAATAAATAAAAATAAAAATAAAAACCCAACTCCCGTTGTCGACCTCACCACCACCCCCAAACAACCACCACCATCACACTAACCTCCATTTCCGACTACCATCAACAACCGAAAATCCCGACTATCCTGAACCCTTCTGATGCGGTTTATTTCTGGGAGACGTGTGGATGCACCAGGTGTGAGTTCGGACTCGATTTATATTTGAAGGAGAATGTTGCTCGTCTGCCGACCCTTGACTGACCGGGTGGAATTCGTGGCGACCTCGGGGCGGTTCGGAGATCTGGGCTCGGATCAGAGGATTCGGATCCGAGGTCTTGTGTACCTGCAGACGGTCCTGAAACACCGGGGTTTGTCCCGGTGGCGGACCCTCCGACGATCTAGTCAGTCTCTGTGAGAGAGTAGCAATAACTAGGTGAATTTAAGTGGCAAAAGATTGATCACCTTAAAAAGGTGGGTGAGGGTCTAGTATTTATAGAGAATTCCAACCGGGTTTGGATCCGCTTGGGGGCCGGGTCTGAACCCGAAAGCCCATGGGCCTGTCGTGGCAGAAGGCCCAGGGGGTTTAGGGCTGACGTGGCAATACCAGGAGTGGTATAGGGCTGACGTGACAAAACCCTGAGCGGTATAGAGCTGACATGGCTGATCGTGGGTCTTTTGTGCTTCTGGGAGAATCGGAGGGCCTAGGCTGCGCCAGGTTAACCCCCTTCTTTGCCAGAGAGGGGGGGGGGACGGCTTATGGGGCTGTCACGGGTCGGAGACCGAGGACAACTGAGGCTCGTTGGATACGAGGAGGCCGGCTCTGGGGGGGTGCACTTGAGGTTCGGCGCCGACCCTGTAATGGTTCGAAGCCGAGCTAGATTGCTATTTTTACCTTTCTTGAGTGAGAGTTGTATTGGGCCCTGGTTGGGCCCGCAGGCCATTTTTATCCTACCACACAAGCCCCCCACTCCTGCGGGGGTGCGGGAGCTAGCCTGGGAGGAGTGTTCATGGTTGTGGAAATGGGATGGCAAATCGTTGAATCTTCCGGAGGAGAGTGCCCTGGTGCCAGACCGAACCTCGAGATGAGGAGAGATTATGGGCCGGTAGGGGTGATGGCGTGCCGTTGTTTCTTCCTAAGAAGATTACCCGGGTGCCAGACCGAACCTCGAGATGAGGAGAGATTATGGGTCGGTAGGGGTGATGGCGAGCCGTTGCTTCTTCCTGAGAAGAGTACCCTGGTGCCAGACCGAACCTCGAGATGAGGAGAGATTATGGGTCGGTAGGGGTGATGGCGAGCCGGTGGATCTTCCGAAGAAGAGTACCCAGGTGCCAGACCGGACCTCGTGCTAGCGAGGGATTATGGGTCGGTAAGGGTGATGGCGAGCCGTTGTTTCTTCCTGAGAAGAGTACCCTGGTGCCAGACCGAACCTCGAGATGAGGAGAGATTATGGGTCGGTAGGGGTGATGGCGAGCCGGTGGATCTTCCGAAGAAGAGTACCCAGGTGCCAGACCGGACCTCGTGCTGGCGAGGGATTATGGGTCGGTAAGGGTGATGGCGAGCCGTTGTTTCTTCCTGAGAAGAGTACCCTGGTGTCAGACCGAACCTCAAGTTGAGGAGGGATTACGGGTCGGTAAGGGTGATGGCGAGCCGGTGGATCTTCCGAAGAAGAGTACCCAGGTGCCAGACCGGACCTCGTGCTGGCGAGGGATTATGGGTCGGTAAGGGTGATGGCGAGCCGTTGTTTCTTCCTGAGAAGAGTACCCTGGTGCCAGACCGAACCTCAAGTTGAGGAGGGATTACGGGTCGGTAAGGGTGATGGCGAGCCGTGGAGCCTTCCTGAGAAGACTATTCTGGTGCTAGGAACTGGTCTCGAGCTGGCGAGGGGTTTAGGGGCCGGTCAGATTGTGGGCGAACCGTTGTGTCTTGGGAATGTTGAGCAGGGTGGTCTGCTGTCCTTGTGGAGCATTGGGGGCGCCTTGGGATCTGTGTGAGGTTCCAATTCCCCAGGTGCTTTAATGGCGCCGCCTAATAAATGTAGGGCGCATGGTCTTCCGTCGTTTGGTTTCCCCTATGCCATAAAAGCTGGCCCCTGGGGGAGGCTATAAGTACCCCCCCCCCCTTTTCGTAGTGGGTCAGATCAAAGCAAGGGTGGCCTATTGGCCCTTAAAGGTGTCTGCTCTGGCGGACGCCTGTCTCTTGCCAATTTTTACCCCCGGTTGTGTCGGAGAGGTGGTTTCTCTGCCGCCCGGATCTTCTCTTGGATCTGATGGCCCTGATACGGCGGCCAGATCCAGGGGGGATCAGGGCGAGAGGGGTAACGACCAAACTCCGAGGGGTGAGCTGTTTGCAACTGTGAAGGGTCTGTCCTTCCGGAAGAGATGAAGGGCATTCTGGGCCAGTTGTTTGCAACTGTGAAGGTTCCGTTGCCTTTGTAGGCCGAACCTTTGCAGTTGCATCAACTGGCTCGGAATGTTGCACTTCTCTCGATCTCTGAGTGTTGATCTGCTTTCAACCAGGATGCTCGCCGAGGGCGGCGTCTTAAGGCTTTGGGCCTCGGATGGATGAGTTGTTCTCCGATTGGAGGTTGACTACTCTGCATTCCGATAGGGATCCAGGTGATGGTGGTTTCTGTCTCACCCTTGAATAGTTCGGGTCTTCGGCCGACTAGCCTGTAAGCCCCGAGCTGTTCACGGGTGAAAGGGGAACCGACCTCGCCTCGGAGCCCGGGGCGTCTGTCTAAGGATGGCGCCTTAAATCTTAAGTAAAAATGTTCCCTCCTCCGAATATTTCTTCCGAGCTAACCTCCTTGCCTGGCTGTCAGTCTGTCATTGGATGATGTCAGCAGCGCACGTTTCGAGGACGGGGCGCAAATTCCCAGGCGGCAGTTGCATGTCAAATAGATGAACAGTACTCGCGGAAATCGAGGAGTCGCCTTTATCTCCTACAAATATTCCCCCCTCTCCCCCACCAGTCCACTCCTTTCTTGCTGCTTTCTTTTCTTTTCAAAAAATTTCTCAACCCTTCAGCGCTCATCTTTGCAGCTTGCTGTACTAGGATCGCCCTTCCAAAGTAACCCCAGGTAAGTTGGTAAGTCTGCTTAGTTTAGGCATAGATGGATAGGGCTCAGTCTGGCTCATCAGCGTCGACGTCTGGGGGGGGGATGAAGCCTGTCTCCGAATCGACATCCTGGGAGGAGCCCATACTCGAGGGGGAGTCAGTACATGTCGATGAGTCTTCTGATACGGTTTCGTGGGAGGAACCAGTAGGTGAGGAGGAGGTATATGGTGCGAGGTTGTTGCGTTCTCGTCGTCCCTTCGTGGTGGAGAGCAGTGAGTCGGAGGAAGCGGATGATGGTCCGGACGGCGTCCGTGTTTTGGAGTTGACTTCCGAGGGAGAGGGAGGCGAGGGTGGCACCGTACGGGGATCCACCGTTTAGGGTGCAGGTCCGAGTTCCATGCTGACTGGTCGGGGGCCCTTATTCATTCCCTCGCCGGAGCGAACCAAGAAGAGGAAGAAGGCTCCGAGGAAGGCAGGGTCGAGGACTGGTGGTTCGAGCCAGGGGTCTGTCTACCGCAACTTGTGGACAGGTTCGCCCGTGCAGCCGAAGCATTTCCGTCAATATCCTGACGACCTGTCCGACAAGGAGCTCTTTGGTGTGCAGGCCTCTTCACCGAGTCGGAAGAGGGTGTTGATGGACGCAATTCTGACCGTCTTGGATGGCGGGGACTTGGAGGTTTTGCAGCTGGCGTACCACATAGGCCCCAGCTACGAATTGATGCTGCCGAGCTCTACTTTGCGCCCAACCGATCCCCTGTCTGCTTGGTATTGTGTCTTCCCAGTGGACGCGTTCATTTCTGGACTGAGGCTGCCAGTCCACCCTTTTGTTCGGGAAGTACTGAACTGGGCTTCCCTGGCTCCGATGCAGTATGGGCCGAACTCTTGGAAGCAGATAATCTGTTTTGTGCTGATGTGCGAGGAACAACAGGTACCCCTGCGGTTGAACGTGTTCCGAGCGATGTTGATGATTAGTTCGGCGGCTGAGGGTATTTACTATATCTCCCCTCGGAGTAGGAGGAAGGTCATTCACAGCCACCCGGACTCCATCAAGGATTGGAAGAAAAAATATCTGGTGATCCGGAGTGAGGAGCCCTGGGACATTCCGACCCGATGGAACTACTCCAAGCCGGGCCATCCCGTGCCGGGGCCGGGGGATCTAACGGCCGAGGAGTGGGGGTTTGTCGAGTGCCTTCGTTTGTCCCCTAGTATTGATTGGATGAAGGTGACAGAGGTCCACCTGGCGAGCGTCGGACTGAGCCCAGCCGTCCTGCGTATGTAGTTTGTTTCTTTTCTTTCGATCCTTTCGTACCTTCTTGCTCATTGCTCTTAATGGTTTTTTTTGTAGATATGGATGAGGCATCGATCAAAGCCAGGAGGCTCGCCATGAAGAAGGAAAATGCCGAGAAGAAGAAGGGGGAGGCGGCGAAGAGGCCGAGGGAGCTGCCCCTCGTTATCTCGGAAGTACCGCTCGAGCCGAGGGTTAAGAAGACTCGTTCGGAGACGAGCAAGGGGGTTGCCCCTTCGAGGGGTAAGGGCCCCGTGGGGGCATCCGGTCTTGACAAGGGAAAAGGTCCCTTGGTAGAGTTTGAGGAGGAGGACCCGGTGGTGGAGATGTTGCGGCAACGGTGGGCGCCGGACTGGTCGATTCGGATGGGAGACTGTCTGACCGGGGAAGCCCAGGCCGTAGAGGTGGTGGAGAAGCTGGCGACGCCTGGCGATCGCCAGATGATGGAGAGCGAGCCCGTAGAGGTGGCCTTTACGCGCCTAGCGCAGGCCACCGTGTTGGTAAGTTTGTCGACCTCCTTCTTCCTGTTAGTCTTGCTTCAAGAGTTTTCTTCTTATGGGTGCCATTCGGTCGCAGGCTTGTATGCAGGGAGCTAATGTAAAGAATCTCTACGAAGCGTCCCTGTCACAAGAACGTGCTCGGGCGGACAAGAGCGAGCGAGAGATGAAGGAGATGCGGATCGAGCTCGAGGGTTCGCATAAGAGGGAGCAGCAGATGAAGCTGGAGCTCGAGGCCAAGGACACCGAGTGGGGGAAGAGGGTGGCCTCTTTGAAGGGGAAGTTTGCCAAGGAGAAGGGGGAGTTGACAGCCGCGTTCGCCAAGGAGAGAAAAGAGCTGGCGGATGCGGGTCAGCGGATGGTGATCGCCGCCCAGGATGAGTGCTACGCGAAGGCCCTCAGTCATGTGAGGCACTTCTATCCGACCGTCGACCTGTCCAACTTTGAGTATGACATGGAGATCGATGGGACCCCGAAGACTCCTGCCGAAGAGGGGCCCGTTGTCGACCCGGCCGTCGACCCTCCGGCGAACCCGATCGATGACGAAGAGGGAAGTCGAGTTGTATAGTTTTGCTTTTCTTTCTTTTTCCCTCCTTCTTATTGTGCTTGCCTCCCGCGGACTGGCCACCGCCTTTTTGTAAGAAGCAGCAAAATTTATAAAAAAGTATCTATGACTTGTCAAGTGTTTTGGCACCGGACATTTCCGAATCTCCTTGCTTATGTGTTTCGAGTTGGTTCTCTTTGTAGGTTTCCTCTGAACTTAATAAAGGAACATGAATAGGGAACTCATTTCACCCTTTGCTTCGGTTGATAGCATACGAGATGATGAAGGGGATGTGGTTCGGCCTTATCGTTTTGTGAGGAATCGGAGTGGGGTGAGGTGAAGTCTTCGGTGTCGATCTCCTAACCTGGTATTAGGTTGGATCTGCCGAGGCGTTCTGAGTATGATACAACGAGATTTCCTTCGTATAAGATAGGGGGGCCGCTAAAAACGGCCCTTTACAAAGGAAAGCTTTACAAAAGGTTCATTTCTTAGCTAAGTTAAAACCTATGCTCGTTCTTCGCAAGAATCCACTGGGTGCTTGGTGTCAAGGGGGAACCTCTCTTGCTCGACGGCAGGTCCGGGGGTAGGGCCGTCCTTCTCTGGTTCGATTTCGACGGTGTCGAGGGGGAACACTCCTCCCCCGACGGTGGTCATGTAGCACGATCGCGCTGCTTCTTGGCTGCCTCGGACGACGCCAACTCCTTGCCGGGTGGGAAATTTTAGCTTCAAATGGTAGGCCGAAGGCACTGCTTGGAGGGAGCATAACCCGGGTCGGCCGAGTATGGCGTTGTAGGCTGCCTTGACGTTGACCACCATGAAGTCCATAGACTCGGTCCTCTTGACGGGAGCCGATCCTGCGGTAACGTCGAGGGTGACAATCCCCTCTATCACGACAGGGACGCCGGAGAACCCATGCAAGGTGTATCCGGCCGGCTTGAGCTTGCCCCTAGGTAACTTCAGATTCTCGAAGGCTTCGAGGAAAAGAATGTTCACCGAGCTGCCGTTGTCGACGAGGATTCGGCGAACCTCACAATTAGCCATGTAGAGGCTAATGACGAGGGCATCGCAGTGGGGGAGGCGAACGCCTTCGAGGTCCTCCCCCGAGAATGAGACTGGCATGGGTTGTAGCTTAGGGGAGGGGTTGTCTTGGACAGCATTCACTTCTCGGATGAAGACCTTTCGGGAAGTATTCGATTCCCCTCCCATTGGCCCACCATGGACACAATGTAAGATAAATGGCGGGTCCGTGGCTCCCTCGGACTCGGGATCCCGACTCTGGATGCGGTTCGGAGTAGGGTTCGGGGGCGAGTGTCTCCGGTTCCTAGTATCTCGTCGATCCCGCGGGACTTCTCGGGTGAATTCTCGGAGGTACCCCCTGGAGATGAGTTCCTCAATCTCGTCTTTCAGGGCCCGGCATTGGTCGGTGTCGTGCCCATGGTCTCTGTGGAAGCGGCAGTAGAAGCGCTGATCTCGGTTCTTGCCGTTGTTGGGTCGGGGAGGTAGTCGAACAATGCCTTTGTCTTCGATCTCTAAGAGGATGGCGGATACGTTATGCGTCAAGGGAGTGTACTTCTCGAAGCGGGGGATCGGCAGGATCTTTTTTACGGCCCCTGCGTCCCTCGGAGCTTTCTTTGATGGCTCGACTTCTTCGGCTTTCCGCTTTCCCTTCGAGTTGGCCTCTCTGGCGTCTTCGGGGCTAAGGGCCTCTTCTGCTCTAATGTATTTCTCGACCCTGTTGAGGAGGTCGGGAAAGTCGATGGGGGGTCTCTTCGCTAGAGAAGCTTTCAGCTGTTCGTGACGGACGTTGTGCCGAAAGGCTGCGGAGGCGACGCCTGGATCAAGGGAGGAGACCGCCCTGGCTTCCGTGGTAAACCTTCGGACGAACACTCTGAGGGATTCTCCATCTATCTGCCTGAGCCCAAGTAACGAGGCGCTGGTCCTTTCTGCCTTCCGACTGGTGACGAAGTGAGCGAGAAAATTGCCTTCTAGTTGGTCGAAGGAGTAAATGGAGCCGGGGGTGAGCTTGGAGTACCATTCACGAGCCGGACCTCGGAGTGTGGCGGGGAAGGCTCGGCATAGCAGGGGATCCGAGGCGCTGTGAATCATCATGAGGGTTTTGAAACCCTCCATGTGATCAGCGGGATCTCCCTCGCCGTCGTAGGTCTCGAATTGAGGTGGTCGGAAATTCCTGGGTATCTCTGCTTGAAGGATGGGGGCGGAGAAGGGAGGACGGATGGGTCTGTACCCCTGAGCCACTCGTCGGTCGCCGTCCCCTATGTGATCGAGGCGGTCCTCCATTTCTTGGAGGCGCCTCAGGAGTACGCCGCCGTCTTCTGGCTGGATAGTTGACGTGTGCGACATGCTGGCCTCGGCATCCGACCTAGTTTGGGAGTGGGAGGTCTCCTCCCTGGGGGCCCGTCGGAGGGCCCCGAGAATTTCTCTCCGGAATTCTCGGAACTCCTTGTGAGTGACGGGGGCTCCCTCGACCCTGTTCGGTCGGTCCGAGGGCTGCCTTCCGATGCGGCTGAGTGCTGACCTCCGTCCCTCGGGCGGTGGTCTTGGATGGTTCGGGGCCGGGTTGGAAGCGGCCCTTCCCCTGTTGCGGTTAACCTGTCGGTTGATGATGACTCCTCGGAGGTCGGGCTGGTCTTGGCGGGCGACGCTCCTTTGGGATCCCTGATGGGAAGCCCTGTGTTTTGAAGTGTGTGGACCGGCGTTAGCGATTGGTGGGGGCGAGTCCCGTCGGTTGACGGAGGAAGCAGCCCCCTTGCCCTTCAAGGCCATGAGAATTCGGCTGTCGAGGTGCCTTGATGGTCGTGCTCGGGTCGGCTTCTGAAGCAGAAATTCCCACAGACGGCGCCAACCTGATGCGGTTTATTTCTGGGAGACGTGTGGATGCACCAGGTGTGAGTTCGGACTCGATTTATATTTGAAGGAGAATGCTGCTCGTCTGCCGACCCTTGACTGACCGGGTGGAATTCGTGGCGACCTCGGGGCGGTTCGGAGATCTGGGCTCGGATCAGAGGATTCGGATCCGAGGTCTTGTGTACCTGCAGACGGTCCTGAAACACCGGGGTTTGTCCCGGTGGCGGACCCTCCGACGATCTAGTCAGTCTCTGTGAGAGAGTAGCAATAACTAGGTGAATTTAAGTGGCAAAAGATTGATCACCTTAAAAAGGTGGGTGAGGGTCTAGTATTTATAGAGAATTCCAACTGGGTTTGGATCCGCTTGGGGGCCGGGTCTGAACCCGAAAGCCCATGGGCCTGTCGTGGCAGAAGGCCCAGGGGGTTTAGGGCTGACGTGGCAATACCAGGAGTGGTATAAGGCTGACGTGGCAAAACCCTGAGCGGTATAGAGCTGACATGGCTGATCGTGGGTCTTTTGTGCTTCTGGGAGAATCGGAAGGCCTAGGCTGCGCCAGGTCAACCCCCTTCTTTGCCAGAGAGGGGGGGGGACGGCTTATGGGGCTGTCACGGGTCGGAGACCGAGGACAACTGAGGCTCGTTGGATACGAGGAGGCCGGCTCTGGGGGGGTGCACTTGAGGTTCGGCGCCGACCCTGTAATGGTTCGAAGCCGAGCTAGATTGCTATTTTTACCTTTCTTGAGTGAGAGTTGTATTGGGCCCTGGTTGGGCCCGCAGGCCATTTTTATCCTACCACACCTTCCGAAACCCAACTCCAAGATCCCTGAACACCCTCACCCTCGTCGTCGACCCCCAAAACCCTAGCCGCCACATAAATCTGATCCCTAAACCCTACTCTAATACTCTTAATTCCCTCCCAAACCCGACCCGTTTGCCTTCTACTCGAACTCAATATTCCAAACCCTAACTCCTCTGATACCCGTACCCAACCTGTCAACCCAAACCCAACCCGAACCCACATCCAAACCCTAACCCGTTTTTTTTTATTTTTCAAAAAAATAAAAAAATCCGAAAAAAAAAGAAACAAAAAAATTACTATTTCTTGCATATCTTTCAGCTTCTACAGTCTTTGTCAGCAAACTCACGCCGAGTTTGAGGGGGGATACAACATAATCACAATTCTCGTCTCCCTCACCTTCCGTCGACGTCCACCATCTTCCGCATCCAGTTTTCAGTTCAGAGATAATTCTCAAGTCAGGGGTGAGATCCCAACATGCGTCAATAGTGCGCCACTTCCTTCCACAACATACTTCTACTTCTCAGTTCGGAGTAAGATCCCAACAGGTCGGGATATGGAGATCCCATCATAGTTCAGGATATGGGAATCCCAACAGTGCGTCACCACTACTTCCTTCCACCACATACTAGTTTTTCTACTTCTCAGTTCGGGGTGAGATCCCAACAGATCGGGATATGGAGATCCCGCCACAGTTAGGGATCTGGAAATCCCAACAGTGCGCCACCACTACTTCTTTCCACCACTTCCTTCCACTACTGCGTCATCGAGCGCTTCCCTGCGACATCTACTTGAGCGTCGTTCCAAGCATTACAGTTTGTCGTCCCTGCCACATCAACATCATCAATATTCCAAACTCTTGTTGTTTGAACCAACTTGAGTTTAAGAGGGGGTGTTAATATTATATAATATATTATGAGATATATTAGTTTAGTCTCATATTGAATAATGTATTGGTTTAGTCTTCCCTTCTCTCCAATATATAGGAGATATATTGTACTTAGTTTAATCATTCAATAATCAAAGAAGTATTTTTTTCTATCCCTAATTCTAACAATTCATATCATAATTTGTACGACTGATGAACTTGCAGCCTGGTTTGATGTTAGGTAAAATCGCAAATTAACCTTCATTTATGAAGGATAAATATCTAACTTTTAGGGCATGATCACTTCCAAAACACAAGAAACATCAGATTGTATGATCTTTTGTTCGATGCAGTGGTATATTTACCTGCATAGAGATGGAGATAAGTCAAGGCATGGGAGACATCAATCGCTATTTCTAATCGTTGATTAAAATCCAGAATCTTGCCATGCTGACCTGAAAAAGAGTAGAAATCATATATAAGAGTCACTTAGTTTTAAGAAACTAAATTCAAACTTAAATCAGTATAAACTTACCATCCAAGTGCTCTCTAAGAGTACCATTTGGCACATATTCAGTAATGATTATGCGTTCATTTCCGTTCTCAGTGTATCCAAGTAACTTCACTAAATTTCTGTGATCGATTTTGGTAAGCAGTTCAACTTCGTTGCAGTATTCATCTTTTGAAGAAGAAAAATGTTCCTGTTACATATCGGCTATTCATAGAAAACCATCACATGCTACTGAAAAGAGAAACTGAAATTGGCTACACCAGTTCGAATCAATTAAATGGTCGAATTAATTTCTAAGGCGCGCATTTCATAATATCAGTTATGATTTATTCAAGAACAATAAACATTTCTATGTAAGCTAATTTGACCAATATCTACTTTTTTTTTTCCGATAGTTAACAATATCTACTAATAACATATATATTTTGCAATGATACACTAGTAATTAAGAAGAAGATTGGCACAAGATGAAAATGCACAGGTTAAAATGACATATGAAGCTACATATAAACAAGTAAAAACGGAAAGCTACCTTCTTTGCTCGCTTGATAGCGACAACCTGGCCATCGGGCAAAACAGCCTTATATACCGTGCCAAATCCTCCTTCACCAAGCTTCAAAGAGTGCGAAAAATTCTTTGTAGCTTTGCTAATTTGACTAACACTGAGATGAATCGATCCAATTCTGCTCAGTAGCGGGGACATTGAGAACCGTGATGGACTAGGAGGTACTCTTAGTGGACTTGGCGGTGCTCTTAGTGGACTTCCCGGAGCCGAGCTTACTTCTAAGGACAAACCTGAATCCACTGTAAACAAATAAACCTGAATATCATTTTGGGAAAGATAAAGATGTGCAACGAGTAAATAAACACATATTCCCTATTTTGCTCACTCAAGTTCAGCTCCGTAGGCATAATGTTGCGCTCGCTTGATTCTTTCTTCTTGTTACCATAAAAGCATGGGGAAATTAGAGGCCAACACAAGAGGAATATCCCTGGTATTGCCATTTAGTTGGTTCTAAATAATCTTTCTCTTTTGGTGATCTATGGTTAGATAGTTGTCTCAATAGTTTTCTTTTCTCTGTGACCGTCGAAGAAAGTTCGCTGAGATAGAAAGAATAAACAGACATAAACACCAAAGGGTACTTGAAAATTTTTCAAATATCTATCTCATCATTACTCAGTTACTAACACAACAATATTCAAACTGAAAATCAATCAAAATCTAATATATAGTGGTAGAACTCAAACTGCACAAATCCTACATGAAACAATCATATTGATTGGTTATGGGTACAAAATCTATATATACACTAACCAAATTTATGGCAAATATATAGTACTAAAACCCCCATTTTAACGGCCCACATGATTATGATGACAATACAAATTTCTTAAACTTCATCTCATGAAACTAAATGCATCAAACTATACAATTACAGATACAAAAAATTATGATAGAGTGAATGAAAATTGTACCAGAAATAGCAGTTTGATGGTAGAACTTGTTGGCAATCCTTGAATACTCTCCATCAACTAACGAAGACAAAGACAAGGACACACATTCACAAAATACAAATCAAGATGCATCTCTCATCGTTGACCAAGTGAAGATGGGTCCGCATATGAATACCCGAAATTTGATCAAATCCACCCAAAAGCTCAAATGGGTCCCTACTCATTCATTACTCAAAACTCAAAACAAACCGACGATTGTATCAAGAAGACAAAGTCCAGCAAAGCAACGATGAAGATGTCTTATTTATATTCAAGTCATTTTTCATATGGACACCTTGAATTAGAACTATTTACTTGCTTGTTTTTTAAAAAATGTCATTTATTTTCCTTCTTCTCAATTTCACTCTTTTACCCGATTTTGTGGAATATAATCCACGTTTTAGACTGATTTTCACAAATTCTGAATTTTAGTGTCTTTACTCGATTTTGTGGACTACAGTCCACACCGGCCAAGTTTGAGAAATACTAAAAATCAGCACTTTTTTGTCATATCTTGTGCACTATAGTACACCGTTTCCGATCAATTTTATTTTATTGTATCATAAACAGTGGATCAACATTTTTCCCCGCGTTCTATTAATAAGATTTTTAATGAAACATACAACCAAAAGATAAAGTATACTTGCCAAAAAAAAAATAACCCTCCCTTGTACAATGGAATTCTCTGCTCTAAAACGAAAACGACATACATATAGATATATACAACAAAAAATCGGCACATGACTGCTCCGATCTATCCAAAAGACCACATACACCTATATGTGGCCAGCGGTTCTTCACCTATCGATCACTCTAGTGTCCCCACCCTATCCGGAGAATCTACCAGGTATGTGGAAGTGGTGACGTCCGCATACATCTCCTTCATCTTCTTCGTTGTTTCCGTACATGCCTTTTGTGACTAGAATACCATATTAACATTAATCAAGTATGATATTTGCTGATGCATGGATGCTTGTGTGTCGGCCTAAAAATTATATTGTTCTTTTCTAACCAAATAGCTCAACAGGTGGCAGCTACCCCAATCCCCCTAAATATCAATGTTGCACCTGCAAACATTGACGTCCCTCCATGTTCCCCAAAAGGTATGAACCGAATCTGGTAGAGGAACAGATATACATAATCTTCTCAACAGTTCTTCCCATAGAGGTACCGCAGATTGGCAAGACATAAATAGGTGATCCACTATTTCCCTATCATGATTGCACATGATATAGTCTCCTGGACCTTGCCAGTGTCGCCTAGCCAAATTGTCCCTGGTTAGAATCACGTTCCTAATAGGTAGCCAATTGAAAGCGCGAACCTTTAGCAGCACCATAACTTTCCAAACTAGACCGTACACCCGAACTCCCCCGTCATTGAGTAAATCATATGCTGATATTACAGAAAACTTTCTGTCATTCCCCGGTCCCCAGGCGACCATGTCTTGATGGTCCTCTCTGCTAGGCTTCCAATCCTGTAAGAATTGAATTAGTTCCCTTCTTTTGTCTCCTCGCCTTTAAGCTCAGTCGTCCATTCACTCGCAATCTCCAGACAGAATCCTTGTTCTGCCACTGTCTTGCCCTCTAATCGTTCTTATCTGCAACATATTTATAAGCTTCTAGAAATCTTCTTTTTAAATTAATGGTGCCGCGTCACCTGTCCTTCCAGAAGAAAATATATGCATTGTTTCCAATGGAGGATATGATTCCATATATGAATAAGTCTTTCGTGCGCGAAACTCCCCTCCACAACCCGGACATGGACGCAACATTCTTCTGGTTTCGGAGCTAGCTCACATTTCTGAGGTAGACTGTTTTGACTAAGGATGCCTATCTTGCTTTCCTTCGTAGTTTGAGTTTCCAACCACCACTTACATCATAGTGTTTGGTTCATTTGCCAGATATTGATAACCCCCAGCCCTCCGAACTCCTTTCATCTGCAAATGACCCCCCACTTGATTAAAGGGTATCCTTTCCCGTCTGTCCCTGACCCATGCCACAAAAATCGACGTCTTAACCTATCATTTTTTTTTCCGATCAATGTTGAGAATCTGAATATCAATTTTTTGGCATATTTTTTGGGTATAGTCTGCTGTTTTTGGACTTGAAAGTTTTTTTATTTCACTCTTTTTCCAGATTCTATGGGCTATATAATCTACCGCTTTTGACCAATTTTGAGAAATTATTAATTTCACTAATTTATGAAGTTATTTTGGGCTATGTTCCACTTTTTCGATCAATTTTGGTAAATTATGAATATCAATGTTATGCCTATATTTTGTGGGCTATAGTCCACAATTTTTAACATATTTTGAGAATTTGTAAATTTCACTGTTATGTCCAGATTTTGTTAGTCCCCTTGGCCGATATTGAGAGTTTCTTAATTTCATTGGTTTTGCCAGATTTTGTGGGTTATAGTCCATTATTTTCAATTGATTTTGAGTATTTCTTGATATCAATGTTTTTGTGGGATTTTGTGCATTACACTCCACGGTTTTCAACATTTTTAAAGAAAGTCTGAATTTCACTTTTTGGTTAGAATTTTGTTGTTCGTCTATTTTTTTGGTCCATTTTGACAAATTTTGAATATCAGTGTCGATTTTTTACCGATTTTGATAAATTTTAAATTTCACTATTTTAATAAGATTTTATGTCCACCGTTTTCTACTGATTTTGAGGAATTCTAAATTTCACTGCTTTTGTTGGATTTTGTGCCTTTTAGTCTACTATTTTCAATTGATTTTGAGAAAATATGAATGTTAATATTTTTGACCGAATTTTGTGGGCTATTTGCTCTTCTTTTTTTTTTTTGAAATTTTAGAGTTTCTGAATTTCCCTGTTTTTGTCAAATTTTGTGGGAAGTAGTCCACCGAGTTCGGCTATTTTGAGAAATTTCAGATATTAATGTTGTGGCCTGGGCTACGGCCCACCGTTTTTGGCCAATTTTGAGAAATGCAGACTTTAACTGCTTTTGACATACTTTGTGGTTTATAGTCTATCGTTTTCGATAGATTGAGAAATTCTGAGTATCACATTTTTTGCCCGATTTTTTGGGTTATGTGCATCGTTTTTGCCCGATTTTAAGAAATACTGAAAATATATATTTTGGCCAAATTTTATATGTTATATTTCATCTTTTTTTACCGGTTTTGAGAAATTCCGAATATCAATGTTTTTGTTAGGGTTGTCAAAATAGTATGCCATTTTTTGCCAATGTTTAAAAAATTTGAATTTTACAATTTTCGCAAGATTTTGTGGCTGGCTATAGCCCACCAAAATAACCTTTTGCATAACATTTTTATGAGTATATCCATATAGAATATTTTAGTCATGTTAATATCGTTTGCGGCAACTCCACATCAAGTTAGCATGAAACTTTGAGATCCGCGCTCGTCGAATCCAACGGTTGTGAGATTTGGACGAATAAGAGCCTCAGGATCCAACTAGCCTTGGGCCTTGAACTGGGCTCTAGATTGGGCCTTGGAAGAAAGAATTCAATTGGATAACATACTTTTGAGTCTCGAGCTGGGCTTTAATTTTAGATTCATAATTTCTTTTGTGATAAAGATTTGATTTGATTTGATTGATTTATCCTTTGATTAGCTGATAAGTTTTGATCAGAGCAAATGTAGTCCTTGAATATTTTGCCGAAATATGTAAAATTTGGCTGACAGGGTGCTGCAGTTTGTTGGCTATTTTGCCAAAATATGGCTTTTCCTGAATAGTCGCGCTATATTTGACAGACGATTTGGCTAAACAGATAAAATAGTCCGACGAAACATTATTTCTCGTCTGTTAATCGGATGGTAAACTATCTGCCGTCCGAATTTTTTTTATTAATAAAATAATCAGACGGTAAACAATTTACCGTCCCAAAAAAAATTATATTAAAAAAATCGGACAAAAAAATTATCATCCGGAAAAAAAAAATTATAAAAATTTGGAACGGTAGATAATTTACCGTTCCATCGTTAAAAACTTTAAAAAAAATAGACAGAAGGGTCATCTGCCGTCCTATGTTTGGGGAGATTTTTTGAATTTTTTTTTTTAAATGTCACTATCAAAGACTCATCAGAAATTTTCTCTTAAAAAAACATCGAATGGAAAATAATATACTGTCCGTCCAATTAAAATTTTGAAAAGCCAAATTTTAGCTAACAACGACGAAAGCTATTTTTGCTATTGCTATATGCCAAATATGCAAAACATGGTTTTAAACAACTACAGATGCTCTCATGAACTTCTATAAACATAAGACTCAGTTACAATCCCAAATATATAAGCATTTGGAGGGAAAAAAATCCCCTAGAATATATAGAAAATAGAACAACACTATTTTACACAGGGGCGAAGCCAGAACAAAATTTTCAGGGGGGCCAAGAAAAAATTCTATAACTATATATAAATATATATATATTTTTCATAATTTTTAGGGGGGCCAAATAACAAAATTTAATAGATTTAAGGGGTTTTTAAAAAAAATTCAAAAAATTTAAGGGGTTTTTCAAAATTTTGGGGGGGCCCGGGCCACCCCGGGCCCCCACATAGCTCCGCCCCTGATTTTACACACCATCGCCAAAAATTAATGAAATTGAATGTACAATTGAACATACATATATGCATCTTATCTTAATATAAATAAAGCAATATTTTCTTCAAAATTATACATCTTAACAAAATTGGGGGAATGCCTATTTTCTCTTCCTGCTAACAACAATTTTAGGTTTCAAGAAAAGTATCTCTTTCCCATTCGTACAAGCCGAAATTCTTGACATCTTTATGTGAAAGAACTGATGAACTCGAGGAATTCACTTCCAGAAAAGATAATGAGAATGCTCTGACAAGCTTGTTCTTCCTCCGTTTGCTCTCTCTCTGTTTGCGACGAGGAGCAATCTTCTTTCCATGGTTGAGCACATGACCTGTTGATGAAAGATTAGAAAGCATTAAACACCATCTATGTTACTAATAAAATACATGATTTGAAATATTTCAAATGAATTCCATCTTTTTTTCTTAAAAAAACACTTATAAACCATTGAAGAGAGAACATGGATAGTGACTTCGTGCGTTCTCAAGTTACATGATCAGTAAGATTTGCCTACTTATTCTCCATGAGAAATACAAGTTCCTATCTCATATCAACATAAAGAATAGTTATCTTCATATTGTACTGATTCTGTTAGTCTCTTCCATCTCTCTCCAAGCTCAATATCAAGAGCACACCACTTTTTTCATATCCACACTCGAAATCTTTGTTATTTTCATATTCCCATCCTAAATTTTCATATTTACATATTACCAACTCAAGTCAATATGGTGACTCCAAAAAGACACATGATGTCAAAAAGACTATTATGCACTTTTGCTTTCTTCTTCATTCTACAAATTCTCTCCATTAAACCAAAGAGAACCCTTCCAAACAAAAAATCTTGGGTTCTTATTTTCATCAAATCTCTGGTGGCCGTAGAACTTTGAAAGCTAAGAAATTAGGTTATGGTATTTACTAAAAGAGATGAAACACTCATCAAGGAGAGATGGAGAAGATGAGTTGGGTTATGATTTAATTATACAGAGATGAGATATTAATGGGAGAATGGAAGACTTATTGGAGGAATTGAAGAAGGATATAGAAGGAAAAGAAGAGATTTATTAAGTGAAGAAGATGGTTGAGTTGAGGTTAGTTTGAGAATTAAAATATGTTCTTACGAGTTTGGACCCTATTCGAAGAATATTCAAGTTTATTCATCACAATTAATGAAAAAATTAATGTTGGGTGATTTTTTGGAATCACTGCAAGGATTTTAGGTGGAAATATGAAAATATGAAGAATTCATATACGAATATGGAAATAGCAAAAGTTTGTGATGTGGATATTGGAAAAACCCTAGAGATATAGATTTGGCTAAGAGACAGGTAAGCCAGACGCAGATGGTATGTATTTCCGGATAGTCTTAGCCTATTATGACTCTTCAGCAAGTAATAATATAATATATACTAATAATTTATTTTTTATTTCTCTTTAAAATGTACCCATAGTCATTAACATCTTCGCAAAAAACCAGGTTCAATAAATCATCACTAACTGCAACCAGGAGTGGATGGTGTGCAATATTGACCATAATAAGTTATGGTTATCTACCAACAGTTCGGCAGTTCACAAAAAAATTAACCAAGAGTAGTGAAGAAAACCTGATGGATATTATTTCTGAAGCAGCCAACTTAAATAGGGAAAATAATAAAAATGGAAACAAGTAACTCTACACAAAGATAACTTATAGATTGTTGTTCTTCAAATAATTAAACGGTAATTAATTCGATATTGGGACAGTAGCCAGCCAAAAAAAAAAAAGGCTTTTAGGTTATATATGTAAATCTTACAGGGCAAGCCAGTCAGCTCATTGCAGGCAGATTGTAAGCATGTAGGAAGATATTGATATCAATACTAAGATTAACATAAGAGAAGAATGCAAAAATACCAACCATGTCCATGCGGGATTAACTTCAGGAGGATAATATATCTTTGAACAGTATGAAGTTATCTCATCAGAACTCTCATTCAAAGCAGTACACCCTGTTTCAACGTAAGACGACCGTCAAAAAGATTTTGCAAAATCCAGAACAAGAAATAACATGGTCTATACTAATATGCAAAGTGCCAGCTTAACGAATATTTTATACAATTTGTTATCGTTTCAATAATAAGAATGCTCTTTGTGAATCGCATGAACTATTTCAAAGAAAATAATTTTCATTATTGTTTTTAAATGTATGTAATATATAAAATGTCATAATACTTTATAATGGGTAAAATGATAAAAGTACCCCTAATCTCAAAGAACAGAAAATTGTAGATGGATGTTGTGGGTGAAATTACAGCTAATCGGGGTCGTACAATCACAGCACGAATCTCAGAGTTCCTAAGGGCAAAACGGTAACTTCACAATAACAACAGGCCCACAGCAAAACGGTAACTTCACAATAACAGAAGGCGACGCAGGGCACCGCCAAGTCGATTGAGGAGAATGAGCCGAGGGAGACTTCCGAGGTAGATCATATTTCCTCGATCTTAACCGAGGCGGATTTACATCGGATTCGAAGTGGGTTCCGGATCCCTGCAGAGTATGCCCTCCTTCTCCCCGGGCGTCCGAGCGTGCACGTCTTCTTCGGCCGACGTTTGCATATTCCCTGCCGATGCTCTGCACGCCGGTCTTCGGCTGCCATTGCACCCTTTCGTCATCGAAGTGCTGCAATGGTACGGCTTGAGCCCGGCCCAGTGGATGCCGAACACTTGGCGGCACGTGATGGCCTTCGCTCTTCAATGCCAGGAGGTCGGCACGCAGCCCTCGATGTTCCTACTGCGAAGTATCTACCGACCCTGCCAGATGAACAAGAACGAGCAGAGGTACTATCTCTCGCCAAGGAAGGGCGTGAAGCTTATCGAGAACCCGGACTCGATCAAGCACTGGAAAGAGAGGTATTTCCTCGTCCGGGCTCCCGAGCCATGGGTCATCCCGACAGCGTGGCTGAGGGACGGGGTTCCGAAACGGGAGAAGAAGGAGCCCGTGCTCAGCAACGAGGAGACAGAGATTGTAGAAAAGCTCCTCGGCCTTCCGACCCTCAACTACAAGGATATTACCGAGGAGGTCCTATTCCAGGGGGTCTCAGTCCGATCGACCCTAGTACGCTTCTCTTTTTCTTTTCTTCGCTTTGTCTTTGGGTTTAAAAATTCTTCTAACTTTTTTCACTCGGTCTTTACAGAAACTCATGGCATGGACTACAAGGGTCTGATGGCCAAGGCCGGGGCGGCTAAGGAGCAGAAGGCGCGGAAGAGAAAGAGGACCGTGTCCGGGCCCCAAGGCGGCCGAGGGACCAAGATCCCCTCGGTCTCTCCGACCATCGAGCGGCAGCTTGTCGAGGCTCCTCTGGTCGAGCCCGATCAAGGCCTCGTCGTGCCGTCTGCCCCACCTACCTCGGATGCGCCGACTCCAACGGCGCGAACAGATGCTCAGGGTTTTCGGACGGAGCGTTCAACATTAGCGCGGCACTGGCTCTCGATGTCCTGCCCCTCACTGCCGAGGCAGAGGCAATCCTGACCGAGGAGCACAAGCGCATCTTCGTCCCCGATTGGCGGGTGATGAAGGTCGATGGGTTCCTAGGGGACGGCAATATCTGCATGCAGGCGGTGAAGCACCTGCCGACCCCTAAAGACCGAGCGGCGCTCAAGGCGGGCGAAGTTGGTGACGCTGCGATGCAGATTGCTTGGAACACCATGTCGGTAAGTACTAGAGGACTTTCTTCAAAAACTTTCCAAGTTTTTGTGCTCGTGCTTAACTACTTTTTGTATGGCTTGTAGACCCTCTGCCACTTCAATTACTTGCTCGAGGAGTTCGCGAGAAAGGAAAAGGAGATGACTGTTCTGAACGACCGGGAATGGTCGGAGCGATCTAAGGCGGTAAAACAGCTGGAGGCCGAGCAGGTGCACTCTGCTTCACTCGAGGCCGAAGTTGCGGACCTAAGGGCTAAGCTCGCCGAGGCACTGAGGAGCTCGGCCGCCGAGGCTTCCAAGGTCGAGACCATGGAAAAGGAGACGGCTCGACTCGAAGGGGAGCTGTCTATGGCCCTGAAGGCATCGGAGAAGGCCCTGAGCAATTATGCGTCGAAGGTGGCGACCGCGGAGCAGGCGATTCAGGACGAGGCCGAGGCTCACATGTTGACCAACATGGAGGAGGCGTACAGCCGAGTGCTGAAGCATATCGCCGCTCGGAACCCCAAATTTGACGTCTCGTCCTACTACTTCTATGACCCCATAGAGGGTGAGGAAGCGCTGCCCCTGACCGAGCTTGCTCCTAGGCAGGAGGTCGAAGACACCGAAGACGAGGGGGGGTGCCGAGGGCGCGATTGTACCCGTGCCGAACGATGATGAGGTCGACCCCTGACTTTGTCGCCTCTTCTCATTTTCTTGTTCTCCCTTTTTTTTGTAACGCCTAACTGCGGACTGGCCACCGCTTTTTGTAAATCTTGAACTTTTAATGAAACGGTTTCTTCTTGGTGTTTTGGTTGAATATTTTGAAATTTCGCAAAGTGTTTTTGCTCGGATTGTGTCCTTAAGTATAGAAGACTTCTTTTGATATTCCTCCTTTTTTCAGGTCGAATTGGGTTCGATTACTGAGGTCTCCCACCTTCGTACTGAGCTGAAGAAAATGAAGCGGGCTCTTTCTCGCAGTCGGGATAACTCATTTTACGACTTCTTGAAATTGGAGGACATCAAAGCAACTGCGAGAGGGTATTTTCGCGAGTTGAGGCAACTGCAGAAGCAACCTCGAGAGACTCGTCTCGAAGGCGAGATAGAGTTGCTCCGTAAGGAGCTCTTCGATGCTGACCAAAGGAATAGTGAACTACTGGCAGAGGTTCGTCATTTGGAGGTAACGGTGAAAGAACGTTCGGCAGAGGAAGAGGAGTTAGCTTCGAGGGTGGGGAAGTTGATGTCCGAGCGCGATGAGTTGACGGCAAGAATTGACAAACTGAGGAGGATCACGATCGACAGGGGTATCGAAGTGACTCATCTCCATCGTATTGTGGCCGATAGCACTAACGTTGCAGGCTCGTCTAAACTTCCCTGTTTCAAAGTATCGGCGGAGGGCGATATTCTGAGAGATAGGATCGTCGAGCTAGAGGAGGAGATTGCAATGCTGAAACCTCAACCCGTAAGGATCAATGTTCGTAGTACGTCGTGTACTCGCAAAGAGAGTGAAAGAGAAATCTCATTCTACGAACTTGCAACTCGTTCGCCTGCCGTTAGGCGGAGCCCAGCTGACGCTCAAAGTGGTGTAGCGATTTCGTCTAGTGGCACCTCGGTTGGGGCCACAGCCAGAATCAGCGGTGAAGGGGGGTCTCGCTTTGCTGGTCTAGGGTCGAGCTCAAAGGTAAGGCGATGCCGCCCTCGTGCGTCTCTGAACCGAAGCGTTCCCCTTCTAAAGAAGCGCTAAACAAGTTGTATTATGCTCTTCAAGTTATTGTAAAACTCTGTTGTAGTGTCAGCCTTGTCTGAGCTCTTAATTTAAAAAAGTTTGTTTTGCTTCTGCTGTTCGAATGCTGCGTTGGCTGGTATTAGTTTAAGTATAGCTCCTCCAACTTTTGACAACTACTCAAAATCAGAAGCAAATCTTCCTTCTTATGGGCGAACCACTTTTGGCTTACGTAATAGCGAGCTTGAAAAGTGGAGTCGAGCCAAGTGTTGGACTCCGAACTCATCGTTAGAGTTTGTTCAACGGTTGTGGGAGAAATTCCGAATGGCGAACCCCTTCTAGCCCGCTTAAGAGCGAGCTTGCGAAGAGGAGTTGAACCAAGTGTTGGACTCTGAACTCGTTGTTAGAGTTTGTTCAACGGTTGTGGGAGCAATTCCGAATGGCGAACCCCTTCTAGCCCACTTAAAAGCGAGCTTGCGAAGAGGAGTTGAACCAAGTGTTGGACTCCGAACTCGTCGTTAGAGTTTGTTCAACGATTGTGGGAGCGATTCCGAATGGTGAACCCCTTCTAGCTCGCTTAAGAGCGAGCTTGCGAAGAGGAGTCGAGCCAAGTGTTGGACTCCGAACTCGTCGTTAGAGTTTGTTCAACGGTTGTGGGAGCAATTCCGAATGGCGAACCCCTTCTACCCCGCTTAAGAGCGAGCTTGCGAAGAGGAGTCGAGCCAAGTGTTGGACTCCGAACTTGTCATTAGAGTTTGTTCAACGGTTGTGGAAGCAATTCCGAATGGCGAACCCCTTTAGCCCGCTTAAGAGCGAGCTTGCGAAGAGGAGTCGAGCCAAGTGTTGGACTCCGAACTCGTTGTTAGGGTGAAAAGTAAAAGCGGAGAGGTACAAGCAATTTTACGAGTAAAATATGAAAAAACTTTCTTTATTGATAACTAATAGTTGGCTGCTTCTAAGTTGTGAGCCGTTATTACATAAGAGAAATGAAGGAAAAAATACAAGTAAAAGGAGAGGAACGGTTCGACATCCCAGAATACTTAGAGAGGCGTTAATGCTCTCTCTTGGTATTTCAAAAGATGGCCGGCATTCCAAGTCCTGGGGATCTCTCTGCCTTCGAGGTCTTCTAGATGATATGTCCCGGGCCGAACTACTTTGGTAATCTTGTAGGATCCCTCCCAATTTGGAGCTAGTTTACTCTTCTGACCAGGAAAAGAGATTACTAACTTTCTGAGGACCAAGTGTAGAACCCCGTATTTTCAAATATTATTCTAATTATTTGAAAATGAATTTAAATGATTTTTTTTTAGAATTTAATAAATGTTTTCTAAGAAATTTATTCTTTGGTACACGTGCAAAACACGTGCAAATGACTTTTTAGAAGTTTGGAAAATTAAGTTTTCTTTATGAAAAATCATTATTTATTATTTGAGAATTATTTAGTATTTTTCCAGATTTTTCTGAAATTAATTATGCGTATTTGCAATTTTTGAGAAAAGAGAGACTTATTTGCAAAATTGACAATTTTGAGGGTTGAAGTGCAAAGTGTATTAGCTGGACTTTCCGATCAGTACTTGTTGAGGTTTGAGAATATACTTTTCTATTAGATCCTAATTTAAATGATATTTGGTTTATTTTTCAAAGAAAAGAATTATATATGTAAAAGTATTTTTTGGAAAGGATTATTTTGCAAAGAGGGAATAAAACCCTAATATTTTAATCCGGCATATATAAGGGAAATCCCTTTCCCAGCCGTCATTCACAATATTTAGAATATTGAGATTTCTTTGAGGAACAAGAGGAGAATTCTTGGATCTAGCAAGGAGAAAGTTTGTGGATCTTTTCTTCAAATCAGGTGAGTTGGTTTGTTTGTTTTGCTTTGTTTTGTTTGTTTTGATTGGAAGATGACGTGAGATCTTTGTTATGTTTGTTTGTGATCATTATACCATTCTTTGTTAATCCCATTGTATGTAGGACATGGATCTTTAATTCGATATGGAGGATGAGAACTTTTATTGATATTGGAATCATATATGAGAAAATACTAAGATTTGTTGAGGAAATGTTGATCTATGAGATCGTATGGATTAGAGGCATATTAAGAATTGTTTATGTTGTGATCAGATGATTAACATCTGGATCTTGTGATTGTAGATCAGATTTTTGATTGAGTTAAAGAAGACATTTTGATGAGAAAAACCCTAATTGAAGGATTATGAGTTTAGATCTTGAGGATTTGAGAATTGAGTAATTTATTGATTGAGTAATGTACCCATGATGGAGACTATTGAGAGTTGTTTATTTGCCTGGATACAAATCAATTTTATGATCGGTAAATCGTTAGGAACTCCAGTTTGATTTGTGTTCAGACCTACCTTTGGAAATCTGTAGCCGACAGTCGACTGGTCTACAGAGCAGTCGACTGGTACGTGCCTACTGTGTATTTTTGAGTCTTGAGATTTGTTCGAGACAGTCGACCTAGACTAAGGTCAGTCGACTGGTCCTCTGGTTGTATTTTTGTTCAGTTCTTTCGGGACGGTCGACTGATGACTTGTCAAGTCGACTGGTCATGCCTTAGAATATTTTTGTAAAATGTTGGGATATGTCCTCTGGACAGTCGACTGGTCCATCAAGCAGTCGACTGGTCCTGTAGGATCTTTGTATTTGAATTGAGATATTTTGTTTAGTGTTTGATTTTGAGACATTTGTTCAGTAATTGATTTTAAGACATTTGTTCAGTATTTGATTTTGAGATGTTCAGTTAAGAACATGATGTTGAAATATTTTGTTGAGCCACTTGTTAAGTGGAAATTTGTTCAGATATTTGTTTTTGAGTCTCTAGAGGTAGGTGACCCTAGTATACCGGTGTTTGTTCAGTTATTTGTTGAGGCCCATTGAGGCAAATTTTCAGTTATTCAGATTTTTAGTCCGGTAGGGTACACTACTCTAGGAGATTTGTTCAGTAACCCAACTAATAAGGACAGGCATTAGTAGTGTCATGACGAATGGGAACTTGAGTTATGCACCTCAGTATGGCTTTTGATGTAGGATTTAATCTCCTGAATTATCCAAGTAGTTAACTTGAGATGTGTGATTTATCTCCGGAATTATCCAGGTAGTTAACCTGAGATGTGAGGTATTTCTCCGGAATTATCCAAGTAATTAGCTTGAGATGCGGGATTGAACTACGGAATGATCGGAGTCGAGGCGACGCTTTTGGGGTATTCTTGTGATTATGAGTCTATGTTTAGATGTGGGATGATCTCCTGAATTATCCAGGGAAAATACCTGTGATGTGGGATCAATCTCCGGAATGATCAAGCATGGGCAAATTATCATAGTTTATCTTCATCTCTTAGTAGTCATCGTTGTCAGCATGTAGTCATGATGTTTTCTTGAATCACTTTTATGCATTTGGATTTCTTGTTTTCGGCACACACTTGGCTTTTGGTTTTGGTATCACCCCTTATTCTTTTGTTGTACTTCATACTTTAGTGTTTGATTATTATTTGTTGGATATTATGTTCTAAGTTCATTTATGTTATTGTTTTGATTAGTCGCCACTCACACCATTTTATGGCTGACCCCTTTAGTTTGGGGGTTAGGGTTCGACTCTAGCCTCACTTGTTGCAGGTTACTGCTTAGAGTGGGAGGTTGGATGCTTAATGTTGCATTTGAGACTAGTTGGACTATTTAGTTTTGTGTAAAACTTGTAAAGACATATTGTGTGGTTATTGAGTTGTAAATGTAAAGAAATATTTGGGTTGAGATGTTTAGACTTCCGCTGTGATTTGTAATAATTGTTGTAATAAAGTAAGAAAATTTTAGTGGTGTTGTTGGTGTTTATTGTTCTATTGAAGTGGATTGCTGGGATTTCGCCACTTATTTTCTAAGCTCTCATATTAGAAATTTGGGGCGCTACAGAGATTGGTATCAGAGCTCCGCTTCAATGTAATAATAGACTTAGTATGACAACCCACCTAGGTGTGGACACTAGAGAGTGAGTACCTAGGTGTGGACATCAGAGTGTGAGTATCACATAGAATTTGAAATATGATGTTTGGTTTGAAATTATGGTTTGGGTATGGTTATGGCTTTGCCATAGGGTAATGATTTGAGTTTGAATTGTGAGTGTGTTGCTCTAACTTTACTCTCGTTTTGCAGTATTCAAAATGGTTGCACCCAGAGGTAGAAATGGTGGCAACAATGAGGATGGATCAGGTAGTTCTCGAGGAGCGGGAATTGACCTAGAGGCCGAGTTTGCTAAGGTTTATCAGACCTTGAACACATTGATGGCATTCAATGTGGCGCAGCAGCAAGCGCAGCAGCAGAATCCGCCGCCGAATCATGGAGCTGGTCATGGATTGGTGAATGCCGACCCCATCAAGCAGATTGAATCCTTTAAGAGGATGAGGCCGCCAGTCTTTGAGGGGCAAGCTGATCCAACAGCAGCAGACGATTGGATTCGGAAGATGGAGACGATCTTCGAAGTATCGGAGACTCCAGCAGCCAGTAAGGTGAAGTTGGCTTCTATGCAACTTGAGAAAGACGCTGGTGTCTGGTGGGAGTCACTGAAGAGGACTCTGGGAGATCAGCCTTTGACGTGGGAAGCTTTTCTGGAGGAGTTCAGAGATCGCTTCTTTCCTCTTGATGTTCAGGAGAAGAAGGCGACTGAGTTCATGAACCTTCAGCAGGGGGGCATGACTGTTCGGGAGTATGAGACGAAGTTCGCTCAACTTTCGAGGTATGCACCAGAATTGGTCATGGATGAAGCAAAGAAGGCCAAAAAGTTTGAGCAGGGCTTGAGGCCGAACTTGAGGTCAAGGATGGTTCCGTTGGGCATCCGAAGATTCGAGAAGCTGGTCAGAAGAGCAGCGATGACTGAAGAGGATATGGACTTGTTTCAGAAGAAGCAGGATTCTTGGAACCGGAACAAGAGGCCAGCATCAGGCCAGAGTGGGAAGGGATTCCCCGCGAAGCAGGCGAAGTTCAGTGGACCGGTGCAGAAGGCATCTGGAGCTCAGGGAGTGACCTGCTACTACTGCAAGGAAGTAGGACATTACAGGTCAGCATGTCCGAAGTTGGCAGAGCACGTTTGTTCTCAGTGTGGGCAGACTGGACACTCAAAGCCCCATTGTCCACAACTGAAGAAAGATGGTTCGGGTGGAAGCAAAGTCCCGAAGAGGCAAGGGCGAGTATTTGCATTGACCGAGGAGGATGCGAGAAACTCGGAAGATGTAATTCAGGGTATGCAGGAATTTTGATTTCTTTCATTTTTGAGTCAGTGTAATGAATAAAAGCTTTTCTTTCAGAACACTTTAAGATTGAGTATCATTCTTATTGTAACAGGAGTTGTTTTAATAAATGGAATAAAAGCAAAGGTTTTGTTTGACACTGGTTCATCGCATACATTTGTATCGCCAAGTTTTGCAAAGGGCTTAGGTTTGGAACCTAAATTGTTTCCAGGCAGAGTTTTGTCGGTGGCAACGCCGTCAGGTGAGGAGCTGGTAGCGGATCGATATTACGAGGGCTGTGATATCGAGATTGGTGGAAGGATGTTCGGCATCGACTTGATCGAGCTACAAGTGTTGGGAGTGGATGTCATAGTGGGCATCGATTGGATGGCTATTTATGATGCCACGATTGATTGCAAGCAGAAGGAGGTGTTGGTGAAAGCACCAGGTGGACCTGCAGTAACTTTCCGAGGGAAGAAGAAGTTTCCGCAGGTGGCTGCAATGGTATCTAAGAAGTCTATTGCAGATGAAGTCCAGGGCATTCCGGTGGTTCGAAGGTTTCCTCAGGTGTTCTTGGATGATTCTCCAGGATTACCGCCGCAGAGAGATGTGGAGTTTTGCATCAATGTTCAGCCGGGGAGTGCGCCGATTTCCAAGGCTCCGTACAGGATGGCACCTGTAGAGCAGGATGAAGTGAAGAAGCAGATTGAAGAGCTTTTGAGCAAAGGGCTTATCAGACCGAGTTCATCTCCGTGGGGAGCGCCAGTGTTGTTGGTCAAGAAGAAGGATGGGTCAATGAGGATGTGCATTGACTACAGGGAGTTGAATAGGGTGACTATTCAGAACAAGTATCCATTGCCGCGGATTGATGATTTGTTCGACAGGCTTCGAGGAGCAGCAGTATTTTCGAAGATTGACTTGAGGTCAGGATATCATCAGGTGCGAGTCAAGGAGGAAGATGTGAACAAGACAGCGTTCAGGACTCGTCATGGGTTGTATGAATTTTTGGTGATGCCATTCGGTTTGACGAATGCGCCAGCAGTTATCATGGATATGATGAATCGGGTGTTGAGACCATTCATTGATTCCTTCGTGGTGGTCTTCATTGATGATATCTTGGTATATTCGAAGTCGGAGGAGGATCATTCTAAGCACTTGACAGCGGTATTACAGACATTGCAAGAGCACAGCTTGTATGCCAAATTGTCGAAGTGTGAATTTTGGAAATCTGAGGTAGCTTTTCTTGGTCACATTCTTTCTAAGGAGGGAGTGGCTACTGATCCTCAGAAAGTGGAAGCAGTAAGGGATTGGCCCAGGCCGACGTCAGTGAAGGAAGTGAGAAGCTTCTTGGGATTAGCTGGTTACTACAGGAGGTTTATTCAGGGGTATTCTCAGATTGCTATTCCATTGACAGGTTTGACCCGGAAGAGTGTGGCGTTTGTATGGACAAATAAGTGCGAGGAGAGTTTCCTTGAGTTAAAGGAAAGGTTGACTACCGCACCCATACTAGCATTGCCGCAAGCTGGAAAAGATTATGATATCTACAGCGATGCATCTCTCAGAGGTTTGGGATGTGTGTTGATGCAGGAAGGCAAGGTCATTGCTTATGGTTCGAGGCAGTTGCGTCCGCATGAGAAAAATTATCCGACGCACGACTTGGAGTTAGCAGCTATCATTTATGCCTTGAAGCTATGGAGGCATTATGTCTATGGTGAGAAGGTCAATATGTACACTGACCACAAGAGCCTGAAGTATATCTATCAGCAGAGGGATTTGAACCTTCGTCAGAGAAGATGGTTGGAGGTATTGGAAGACATTCGTCCTGAGATCAAGTATCATCCAGGCAAGGCGAATGTAGTGGCTGATGGACTTAGCAGAAAGAGTAGTTTGTCAAGGTTGATCACTACTCGAAGAGAGTTGGCAGCAGAGATCGATCAGGCAGGTATCGAGGTTGTACTGCGAGGTTTAGGGGCATCTTTGGCTCAGTTGAGGCTGCAGCCGTCTTTGAGAGAGAAGATTGTGGAAGGTCAGAGATCAGATTCAGAGATCCAGAAGATGTTGCAGCAGGTTGCTGAGGGCAAGTTATCAGAATTTCGTGTCCAAGATGGAGTTCTTTGGTTGGGTGAGAGGTTGTGTGTCCCAGATGACGCAGAGTTGAGGGGGAGTATCTTGCAGGAAGCACACAGTACCTTATTGTCAGTTCATCCTGGAGGTACGAAGATGTACAGGGATATCAAACCACACTTTTGATGGTCTGGCATGAAGCGAGATGTAGCAGATTTTGTGGCAAGGTGTCTGACTTGTCAGCAGATCAAGGCAGAGAATCAGAGACCTGGAGGTTTGTTGCAGCCTTTACCCATTCCGGAGTGGAAGTGGGAGAATATCAGCATGGACTTTATCACGGGTTTGCCGAGGAGTTCGAAGGGAAATGACTCGATTTGGGTTGTTGTGGACCGATTGACTAAGTCGGCACATTTTCTAGCCATGAAGATTTCTTGGTCGATGGAGAAATTGGCTGAGTTGTACATTGGAGAGATTGTGAGACTTCATGGAGTTCCTGTTTCAATTGTGTCTGACAGAGATCCGAGGTTTACATCAAGGTTTTGGAGAAGTTTACAGGCAGCTTTGGGCACCAGAACTGATTTCAGTACAGCATTTCATCCGCAGACAGATGGTCAAACGGAGAGGGTGAATCGAGTGCTGGAAGATATGTTGAGAGCTTGTGTTATGGACTTTGGTGGTAGTTGGGAGAGATACTTGGCATTGGTTGAGTTTGCCTATAACAATAGTTACCATGCAAGTATTGGGATGGCACCGTATGAGGCTTTATACGGCAGGAGGTGCAGGACACCTGTATGTTGGTATGAGGTTGGCGAGAGGCAGATGTATGGTCCTGAGATCGTACAGCAGACGTCAGAGCAGATTGAGCTGATTCGCAGGAGGTTAGTTGAAGCTCAGAGTCGGCAGAAGAGTTATGCTGACACTCGACGGAGAGATTTGGAATTTGAGGTTGGGGATGCAGTTTTTCTCAAGGTTTCTCCAACCAAAGGAGTAATCAGATTTGGTAAGGGTGGCAAGTTGGCGCCGAGGTACATTGGTCCGTACAAGATCGTGGAGAGGATTGGCAAGACAGCTTACAGATTGAAACTTCCAGAGGAGTTAGCACAAGTACATGACGTGTTTCATGTGTCGCTACTGAGGAAGTATGTGGCCGATCAAAAGCATCAGTTGGTGGAAGTTCCCGAAGATCTACAGGTGAACCTGAGTTACAAGGAACAGCCTGTTGAGATCGTTGATCGTAGGGAGAAAGTCCTTAGGAGCAAGGTGATACCTATGGTCAAGGTATTGTGGAGGAATCAGCAGTTCGAGGAGGCTACTTGGGAGCCAGAGGATCGCATGCTGAAGGATTTTCCTGAATTGTTTGTATGAATGTACTTCTTGTATGTGAATGGAATTATTTGGATGATTGTATTGTTGATTGACAAATAATGTATTCCTTTATTTTGATTGTGATGTTATATGAAATTGTTTGGGTGATGATCTATTTATGAAGTGTTGTTTCCTTTGTTGGGATGTGTTTGAACTCATTAGTAGTAGTTCTGAGGACAGAACTCTTCTAAGGAGGGAGTGATGTAGAACCCCGTATTTTCAAATATTATTCTAATTATTTGAAAATGAATTTAAATGATTTTTTTTTAGAATTTAATAAATGTTTTCTAAGAAATTTATTCTTTGGTAGACGTGCAAAACACGTGCAAATGACTTTTTAGAAGTTTGGAAAATTAAGTTTTCTTTATGAAAAATCATTATTTATTATTTGAGAATTATTTAGTATTTTTCCAGATTTTTCTGAAATTAATTATGCGTATTTGCAATTTTTGAGAAAAGAGGGACTTATTTGCAAAATTGACAATTTTGAGGGTTGAAGTGCAAAGTGTATTAGCTGGACTTTCCGATCAGTACTTGTTGAGGTTTGAGAATATACTTTTCTATTAGATCCTAATTTAAATGATATTTGGTTTATTTTTCAAAGAAAAGAATTATATATGTAAAAGTATTTTTTGGAAAGGATTATTTTGCAAAGAGGGAATAAAACCCTAATATTTTAATCCGGCATATATAAGGGAAATCCCTTTCCCAGCCGTCATTCACAATATTTAGAATATTGAGATTTCTTTGAGGAACAAGAGGAGAATTCTTGGATCTAGCAAGGAGAAAGTTTGTGGATCTTTTCTTCAAATCAGGTGAGTTGGTTTGTTTGTTTTGCTTTGTTTTGTTTGTTTTGATTGGAAGATGACGTGAGATCTTTGTTATGTTTGTTTGTGATCATTATACCATTCTTTGTTAATCCCATTGTATGTAGGACATGGATCTTTAATTCGATATGGAGGATGAGAACTTTTATTGATATTGGAATCATATATGAGAAAATACTAAGATTTGTTGAGGAAATGTTGATCTATGAGATCGTATGGATTAGAGGCATATTAAGAATTGTTTATGTTGTGATCAGATGATTAACATCTGGATCTTGTGATTGTAGATCAGATTTTTGATTGAGTTAAAGAAGACATTTTGATGAGAAAAACCCTAATTGAAGGATTATGAGTTTAGATCTTGAGGATTTGAGAATTGAGTAATTTATTGATTGAGTAATGTACCCATGATGGAGACTATTGAGAGTTGTTTATTTGCCTGGATACAAATCAATTTTATGATCGGTAAATCGTTAGGAACTCCAGTTTGATTTGTGTTCAGACCTACCTTTGGAAATCTGTAGCCGACAGTCGACTGGTCTACAGAGCAGTCGACTGGTACGTGCCTACTGTGTATTTTTGAGTCTTGAGATTTGTTCGAGACAGTCGACCTAGACTAAGGTCAGTCGACTGGTCCTCTGGTTGTATTTTTGTTCAGTTCTTTCGGGACGGTCGACTGATGACTTGTCAAGTCGACTGGTCATGCCTTAGAATATTTTTGTAAAATGTTGGGATATGTCCTCTGGACAGTCGACTGGTCCATCAAGCAGTCGACTGGTCCTGTAGGATCTTTGTATTTGAATTGAGATATTTTGTTTAGTGTTTGATTTTGAGACATTTGTTCAGTAATTGATTTTAAGACATTTGTTCAGTATTTGATTTTGAGATGTTCAGTTAAGAACATGATGTTGAAATATTTTGTTGAGCCACTTGTTAAGTGGAAATTTGTTCAGATATTTGTTTTTGAGTCTCTAGAGGTAGGTGACCCTAGTATACCGGTGTTTGTTCAGTTATTTGTTGAGGCCCATTGAGGCAAATTTTCAGTTATTCAGATTTTTAGTCCGGTAGGGTACACTACTCTAGGAGATTTGTTCAGTAACCCAACTAATAAGGACAGGCATTAGTAGTGTCATGACGAATGGGAACTTGAGTTATGCACCTCAGTATGGCTTTTGATGTAGGATTTAATCTCCTGAATTATCCAAGTAGTTAACTTGAGATGTGTGATTTATCTCCGGAATTATCCAGGTAGTTAACCTGAGATGTGAGGTATTTCTCCGGAATTATCCAAGTAATTATCTTGAGATGCGGGATTGAACTACGGAATGATCGGAGTCGAGGCGACGCTTTTGGGGTATTCTTGTGATTATGAGTCTATGTTTAGATGTGGGATGATCTCCTGAATTATCCAGGGAAAATACCTGTGATGTGGGATCAATCTCCGGAATGATCAAGCATGGGCAAATTATCATAGTTTATCTTCATCTCTTAGTAGTCATCGTTGTCAGCATGTAGTCATGATGTTTTCTTGAATCACTTTTATGCATTTGGATTTCTTGTTTTCGGCACACACTTGGCTTTTGGTTTTGGTATCACCCCTTATTCTTTTGTTGTACTTCATACTTTAGTGTTTGATTATTATTTGTTGGATATTATGTTCTAAGTTCATTTATGTTATTGTTTTGATTAGTCGCCACTCACACCATTTTATGGCTGACCCCTTTAGTTTGGGGGTTAGGGTTCGACTCTAGCCTCACTTGTTGCAGGTTACTGCTTAGAGTGGGAGGTTGGATGCTTAATGTTGCATTTGAGACTAGTTGGACTATTTAGTTTTGTGTAAAACTTGTAAAGACATATTGTGTGGTTATTGAGTTGTAAATGTAAAGAAATATTTGGGTTGAGATGTTTAGACTTCCGCTGTGATTTGTAATAATTGTTGTAATAAAGTAAGAAAATTTTAGTGGTGTTGTTGGTGTTTATTGTTCTATTGAAGTGGATTGCTGGGATTTCGCCACTTATTTTCTAAGCTCTCATATTAGAAATTTGGGGCGCTACACCAAGTCCCCTTCTTTGACGTTGGTAGGATGGACTCTCTTATTGTACGTCAACTCGATCCTCCTCCGATAACCCTGTTGGCGGATTGACGCTCTTTCCCGTAGCTCGTCGACCAAGTCTAAGTTTGCCCGAAGTTCTCCGGCATTCTGTTCTTCTTCGTAGGCAAGAAGGCGAGGAGAAGGTATGCCGACTTCCAATGGGATCACAGCCTCGGACCCATACGTGAGGTTGAATGGCGACTCTCCTGTGGGGGTCCGTTTCATGGTGCGGTAGTTACACAGCACGTTAGGGAGCTGATCGACCCATAAGCCTTTAGAGCACTTATTCAGCCTTTTCTTAATACCGGAGAGGATCTGTCGGTTAGCATTCTCCACTTGACCATTCGACTGTGGATGGGAGACGGAGGAGAAACATTGTTGGATGGCGAGGTCTTCACATAGAGCTCGGAAGGCAGCCCCGGTAAACTGGGTTCCGTTGTCTGTTATGAGGACTCGAGGGACACCGAATTGGCAGATAACGTTCTTCCAGAAGAACTGAAGTACTTTGTTCTCGGTGATTGTGGCCAAGGGCTCGGCCTCTATCCACTTCGAGAAGTAGTCAATTGCCACGACTAAGAATTTGAGCTGGCGGGGAGCTGGTGGGAATGGCCCTAGTAAATTCATCCCCCACATTGCGAAAGGGATAGGACTTGATAGGGAGGTGAGTGGAGCTTGTGGGAGGCGACAGACGTTGGAGTATTTCTGACAAGAGTTGCATTGCCGAACGTGTAGTTCGGCGTCTTGAAGGAGAGTGGGCCAGAAATATCTATAATTCAACATTTTCCGAGCTAGGGATCTAGACCCTGAATGTGCCCCGTCGATGCCTACGTGGAGCTCTTGCAGGGCGTAATCGGCTTGTTCCGGGGAGAGGTGTAACGCCCCGAATCCCAAATACAACTGAATTCGAGAGTTCTACAGGATCTTTTCATCTCATTCGGTACAATTTTACAAGGAATTGAAAACTTTCCATTTTACATCAGAGTTACAAGAGGTTTTACACTTTATATTTTACAGCGGAATACATCAATAATTCACATGTAATGACAGCGGAAGCAATTATAACTTTATACAAAAGTTGCAGCAATAAGTAATGATCTTCGAGCGTTGGCTTTCCTTAACCTTTGTCAAACCAATTATCCTGCATATAAAATTGTGGGTACGTCCGTTTATTCAACCGACGATAATTATACATGGCTATCCTCTCTATGCCAGAAACAGTATAACGATTCTCATTTCTTAACAAATCATAAACTTGTTCGCATATCAAATTAAAGGGAAATACCCTATGGATGTCGTGTTGTGATTGTGCACTTAGTCTTTAATGCAATTGTTTATATTATATGACACTAATGCGCACTTGTTCGGATTCTATGCATTCCATACTACATAGGTCCAAGGGCAAGCCCTTAATCGTTCTCATCTTGTAGGGTTCAATCCCTCGTCATGACTTACTCTACTACTGTAACTACGGTAAGTATCCTAGATGTTTTCTGACCTACGAACTCATGTCTAGGTACCCTGGAGGGAATCCCAACGCACTGACACATGACTCATCATGCAGGCATCCTGTGGTAATTCAGCTCCTACCATAGACATGACACCACCCGTAGTCTTCAAACATCCCACGAGCGTCGCCACCGGGACGGTACTCTAGAGCAGTATCCTCGCCCTGACTCATCAAGGGACATCCTGGGATACGCTCTCGCCGCTACCCAATGGACCTCATACTCAGTGTTTTTCTCTTACTTTCATCACATCTTCACTATGTAACTAATCCTTAATTCTAATGAAATAGAATGATGAACAAAATCGAAGCACTAGAGTTAGCATCTCCACTAAACCGGACTTATTCATTCATTCAAACATGACCAACCTTGGTCTTTCATTTCAAATTTCATTTCATTTCCTTTCAATTGCCGGGGAGACTTAGCTACTCTTTTGTTTCAATTCCAATTCACAATTACTAAAAATCTGAGCACTTCCAGCTCATGAGTTCATTTTTCCTAATCACCATGGATTTTCTTTTTCATGTTCATAGTTCCACAGTTATAATCTTCATAAATTCAAATAAATGATTCACTCCATATTAATTCATGCAAAGACAAATAGAGTTTACTGTCACAACCAATATTCAACATAAGATTCACACTCTTTATCATAAAACAATTCATAGAATTTCTGAGACGTCAAAAAGTGCTCTGAACAGTCGACTTAGAACTCATCCAGTCGACTTGTTCAGTCAAACACAAATCCTTCAGTAAATTGCTCGGAAGAGTCGACTGCTGCACATGGCCAATCGGCTATTCCGCAGCGTTCAAAATTCCAATATCATTTACAGTGCGGTCGACTGCCAATCAACCCAGTCGGTTGTTCAGCATAGTTCAATGATGTAACCTTTCAAATTCAGTACAGTCGACTGTTACATACATTCAGTCGACTAAGTAGATTAAACTTTCAATTTAAAGAATTCTCTCTTTATTCTGTTCTCACATCATTTCTTTTTTGTCACACTACAATGTGCTCATGCCAACATAAACATTAACATCACAACATAGTTTTCGATTAAGTGTAAATTCCACATAACTAGTGTTTTCTTTTCTCAAAAGGAAATGCTAAACATATATTTTTCCTTTTACTCATCATCTACTCACGGAGATGAATACTAATCCCAATTTAACATGCTAGAACATCGAATTAATAATTCACATTAAAAAGTACGTCGTTTCATGAAAATCCGAACTGTATATATTTTCTTTCAATATACCAATCGACTGTTCATACGACCGGTCGACTGTAAAGGTCATTTCTAGTTCTCTAATTATTAATAGTCCTTTTTCATCAGTTCATAATGTCTACATTATGTACAGCATGGGAGATATCAATTTAGCAATCATTCTATCACTTCAGTTTGCACATACTTACACAATTAAATCCTCGATCTTAATATGAATTCTAATTTAGAAGTCATGGGAAACATCCACCTCGTACCAGTCGACTTACACACATGACCGGTCGACTGTATAAGTCAGTTCCAATCTTTTAAATTTCATTAATTCTGCTCATTCATTCACATCTTTCATACTAAGTATAGCACAATGCATTTGAGTATAATGATCACCATATCAATCCACATTTCACAAGCATGATAACAATCAAAATTGCCCTAGCATGATCTCTATATTAGAAGTCCTGAGAAACACCCACCTTGTAGACGAAATAAACTAAATCTCGAAAAGCCTTCTAGTGATAATGTGACTCCTCCTCCTTGCTCCTTGCCACCAAGAATCTTCTGGAGCAATGCCGGCCTCTCAAGACTAATCACACTCACAACTCTCTTGCAAATATATCTTTCTCTTTTCAAATAGATTTTTGTGTAGATTACACTTAATTGGGGGGGGGGGGGGGTATTTATACACAACTTTGGATAAAATGGAGGGCTAGGATCTAGTGGATGGTTATGAAATGGAGGGCTAAGATGAAAGTAGGAGTTGCATTAACTACCCACAACTAAGTAACCACCCATGCATGATCTCCATTTGAAAATTTCCAATTCCCTCCAAAGATTATAAAAACCGGCCATGGAAGGAATAGTGTGCAATGCACACTATGTTGCATGCACGTGCTATTCTAGTCTCCATATAAACAACCTTGTACATACACATTTTTACAAAATAATCTTTTAAAAGAGTTTTACTTTACAAGTTGTTATTTAAAAAAAAGAATTAATTCTTGGGCTTAAATTAATGGGCCAAAACATTAAATTTTACAAAATAAATAATTTAGATTTGGGCTTAAGTTTATTTGAAACCAGGACCCTTTTAAAAATAAATAATTTAGCAAACACATCTACATAGACATATACCTATCATTCATTATAAAGTTTCATAAAATGATACGTGCACACTACGTGCAAAATAATGAAATAAATAACAAATTTTCATGAATGAAAATTCAGGGCATTACAAGAGGCATCTCAAATAAGGCCTGTCGTCCACTTGTGTGAAGGAGCGCTTGTATAGGATGCCCTCGATAAGTGTGTATCGCTCTGCTCGGGTTCTCACTCGGCGAGCTTCTTTAAATAGGGCCATGAGATTCCTGACCTTGGCTAGGTACTTAGCCATTCGGTCATCTCGTGCCTCGTACTCGCCTAGGACCTGATTTACGACCAGCTGAGAATCGCTAAAGATCCGGAGGCGCTGCGCCCCTGCATTGCGAGCCATTCCGAGGCCGGCTATGAGTGCTTCATATTCTGCTTCATTGTTAGAGGCCTTGAAGTTGATGTGGAGGAAGTATTGGAGGATGAAATCATCTGGGCCGGCCAGAATGACCCCGACTCTGCTTCCCTCATTACAAGAGGATCCATCTACATATACCGACCAGACAGGCGGTCCCTTCATTGCTTGGCTGACCTCGGGGATGGTACTTTCAACTATGAATTCAGCTAAGGCCTGAGCCTTGATCGCGGTCCGAGGCTGATACGTTATATCATGCTGGCTCAGCTCGATAGACCACTTCATGAGGCGATCGGAGGTCTCTGGTTTGTGGAGAACTTGCTTCAGCGGTTGGTCAGTAAGAACGACCACCGAATGGGATTGGAAATATGGGTGAAGCATTCTTGCGGCCATGACTAAGGCGTATGCCATCTTCTCTATCCTTGGGTAGCGGAGCTCGGCATCCCGAAGTACCTTGCTCACGTAATAGAAGGGCTTTTGAGTCTTATCTTCTTCCCTTACGAGGACGGTGCTGAGGGTCTGCTCGGAGGCGACTAAGTAAAGGTAGAAGGTTTCCCCAAGAACAGCTTTGCTGAGGAGAGGAGGATTGACTAGGTAAGTCTTCAGCTGATCGAATGAGTCTTGCTACTGCTGACCCCACTCGAAGCCTTTAGCCCCCCTGAGAGCCTTGAAGAAGGGAAGACACTTCTCCCCTGACTTGGAAAGGAAGCGCCCTATGGCTGCCAGGCAACCCGTTAGCTTCTGAACCTCTTTAACATTCTTCGGGGGAGCCATGTCTAATATGGCTTTGATCTTCTCGGGGTTGGCCTCGATTCCTCTTTGGCTGATCATGAAGCCTAGGAATTTCTCCGACGAGACTCCGAACGCACATTTGTTCGGATTGAGCCTCATATCATATTTCCTGAGTACGTCGAACACCTCTTGCAGATCGGCCACATGATCGGCCCCGTGGATGCGCTTCACAAGCATATCGTCAACATATACCTCCATATTTTGGCCGATCTGTGCTTGAAAAACCTTGTTGACGAGGCATTGATAAGTGGCACATGCATTCTTCAAACCGAAGGGCATTACCCTGTAGCAGTAGAGGCCCTGATCGGTTACAAAGGAGGTCTTTGGGATATCCGGGGAAAACATACGAATCTGATTGTAGCCTGAAAAGGCGTCCATGAAGCTGAGGAGTTCATGGCCCGAAGTGACGTCAATCAAAGTATCGATACTTGGAAGAGGGAATGGATCTTTGGGGCATGCCTTGTTGAGGTCGGTAAAGTCGATACAAATCTTCCAGGTCCCATTAGACTTCTTCACCATTACTACATTCGAGAGCCATTCGAAATAATTTACCTCTTGTATGAACCGAGCCTTCAAGAGCTTGTCCACCTCCTCTTTTATAGCTTGCTGGTGCTCGGGAGCGAACTTGCACCTCTTCTGTTGGACCGGTTTGGACCCCGGAGCGATGCTGAGGTGGTGGACTAAAAGCTCTTCGGAAATTCCGGGCATGTCTGCGGCCGACCAAGCAAAGAGGTCGCGGTTCCTACGGATGCACTGGACTATGTCGAAGCATAGGGTAGATGGGAGGGTCTTGCTAACAAAGAACTTTCGGCTCGGATCCTGCTCAGAGAAGAGCACTTCCTCTAACTCATCCACCGGCTCGGACGTTGGTCAGACAACATCTTGGGGGTTTTCAAGAGTTTCGAGGGAGAGGACTGGACCCATAGTAGAGGTCATGTAGCATCTGCAGGCCGTTTCCTGATTGCCTTTTACTTCCCCTACTCCTGCCCGGGTGGGGATTTTCATCTTGAGGTGATAAGCGGAGGGGATGGCTTCGAGAGCAGTTAAGCCGGGCCGACCCAAAATGACATTGTAAGCTGCAGGGACATCTACGACCATAAAGTCCATCGACTCCATTCGGGTAGTAGGAGTTTTGCCAGCGGTTACGTCGAGGGTGATTACCCCTTCAGTAGTCACTGGCACTCCCGTGGACCCATGTAGTGTGTAGCCGGCGAGCTTAAGTCTGTTCCGGGATAGTTTGAGGCCTTTGAAAGCAGCGAGGAAGAGGATGTTAACGGAGCTGCCATTGTCCACCAGGATCCTTTCAACTTTAAAGTTCGCCATATGGAGGTTGATGACAAGCGCGTCACAATGTAGGGTTCGGACACCCTCAAGGTCTTCATCTAAGAATGTGACGGGCACTCCAAGGCCTTTAGGAGGAGGTGTGGTGCGAACCGAATTAACTTCCCTTATAAACGCCTTTCGAGAGGAGTTGGAGGAGCCCCCCATTGGGCTCCCATGAATGAGGTGTAGGACACGCTCCTCTTCAAATTCGGGCGTTTCATCGCATCCAGGATGCTTGTTAGTCCCCCGAGGCGGGGGAGGAAGATCGGTTCGGTCCTTTCTCACGAACTTGGTTAGCTGACCCCTCTGGATGAGGGCTTCTATCTCGTTTTTCAGGGTCCGACAATCATTAGTATCGTGACCATGGTCCCGGTGATAGCGGCACCACTTCTTTTTATCCCTCTTCTTGCCAGGGGTGTTTATTTTTGGCACAGGAGGTATCACCCTCTCCTCAATTTCCATGAGAATTGTGGAGATATTGGCGTTAAGAGGAGTAAACTTTTCAAATCTGGGAGGAGGTCGGTGCTGTCCGCCATTATCCTTCTGGAGCTTCTTGGCCCCTTCCTCTTCTGTTCCCTTTCTCTTGGACTCGGAGGAAGGCCCCTCCAAGTTGGGGCGGTGCTCATCTTCCTCGGCCCGAATATACTTTTCGCTCTGGAGGAGGAGGTCAGAGAAGTTCTGCGGGGGCTTCTTGGCGAGGGAGGAGCGGAGGCTGGAGTTGAGGACATTGGATTGGAATGCTGCTGCAGCGACCGACTGGTCGAGGGATGCTATGGACCTGACTTTCGCTGTGAATCTTTTCACATAGTCTCTCAGCTTCTCACCCTTCTTCTGGTTGAGGTAGAGTAGCAAAATGCTGGTCTTCTCAGTTTGGCGGCTACTCACGAAGTGGGTGACGAAGAGGGTCTCAAATTGCTTGAAGGAGAATAATGAGGATGGGGCAAGGCGAGAGTACCATTCTCAAGCCGGACCCTTGAGAGTAGCGGGAAAGGTCTTGCACAGCAGAGCATCGGAAGCTTGATGGATGAGCATGAGGGTCTTGAAGCTTTCAATGTGATCGACGGGGTCAGACTCCCCGGAATAAGCCTCGAATTGAGGAGGTTTAAAGCCAATTGGTACGGGTGCCTCCATTATGGTTCGAGAAAAAGGAGGTCGACTCGGGCAAAGGGTCCTTCCTCTAAGCTCTTCTTTTATGTCTAACTGACCCAATTGCCTCTCCATTTCGTAGAGACGGCTGTAGACAGCATCATCCCTTCGACGGTAATCAACCGAGCCTCTAAACTCGTCTTCGTACGAGGGAGAGCGGGAGCTACGACGACGGTAGCTCCTGGAGCGGCGAGGACTAGGAATGTGCTGGGGATTGCTAGGAGCTGGGGGAGGAGTTAGGGACCGTCGGCGAGGACTTCGGACCGGAGGAGGAGTGGGAATCCTTGGAGCATTGGTGTTGTTGGGTCGGAGATTGAGAGCTTGTAGGATGGTGGCTTGGAATTGCTGGAACTCGGCACGAGTGATGGGTGCGTTATCGCTCCTGGGAGGTCGCCGACCAGTAGGAGAGTGGGGTCTTCTTCTGTGATGCTCGGGGGACTCTCTTCGCCCTCTTCGAGTAGGGGACCTTTTGTAGTCTCGGCGGTGAGGAGATCACTCATCCGGACGTTATTGGCAGGAGGCTCCCTCTCGGGCCTGCTTTTCATCCAGACGGTGGCGAAGATCCTCATCCTTCTGTCGATTGAGGATGGTATTGCGATGGTCGGATGCTCGGGGATTGTGGGAGGCCATAGAATTCATAGAGGTATTGTGTATTGAGACGTGGTCCTGATGGAAAGGTTGTTTCTGCGGGTTGGGTCGCGAGGTCCCTGCACCGGCATTTTGAGGACCGGGGGGACCCTTAGGAGGTTGCTGATTATGAAAAGGAGGTTGGTCCTGTTGAAAAGGGTCCTCTGCTTGAGGAGGAAGTTGCCCCTACTGCTGAGCGGGTTGGATGGGAACTTCCTGTTGCTGATCGACGGGGTTGGGTCCACGGTTGGACCCTCTGGATCTTACTTTCCTAGGGGGCATGGCTAGAGAAGACCTGACCAACGGGAAGAGGGGAGGCTACTATTCGTTTGATTCCCATAGACGGTGCCAATCTGTTACCGCTAAATCTGGTGTGGGGCAAACAGATAGTATTTATGGATTCTTTGAAAAACCTGAATAGCAAACCTGAACCTGTTCCGTTGGAGTTTGACCGTTGACTCCCGCCGTTCACCTGCAAAAAGTGCGAGACACCAGGATTGATCCCAGCGACACACCCTCCGACGCTCAAGTCAATAATCAGGAATGATTATGAAAGAGCGTAAATTGGCAAAAGATTGATTACCTCTTAATGGTAATGGATGGGGGGTATTTATAGCCGCCGTTGGGGTCAGATTAGGAATGTAATCCCTGTGATCAGATAAGGAATGTAATCTCTAATCCCCAGTGAAAGGATAGATGTGAATCAGGGCCGTTGATTAGTATTAATCAGAAACCCTAATTCTATCCTGCTGGACTGAGTTTATTTCGGGTTGGGACCCGTACCCAGTTGAGGTGGATCTGTTCGTGGGTTATTGGGTCTTTGGGGAAAAGACCCATGACCCACTTCGGACCCATTGGTAGACAAAAATACCATATTACCCCTAGGCTTTAAGATTCGTTCCTGCTTTGGACGGTTCCGATTTAACCTCATTTTTAGCCATATCAACAACGAAATCTAATCCTACTGATCGGGAGACCTCGTCAAAGTCAATTTCTCGTGTCAATTTGAGCTCATTCTCTCTCTCAGTCCCTTGCTTGTACACTGTTTATTTGCACCATCGCTCGCACGGACACCTCCGTCGCCCCCCATCAGTGAATCATACGTCAACTTGAAGCATCATATGAGAGACCGCAGATACTCCACCAATCTGACAACTTTCTGTACAGATTGAGTCCTAGTTCTCATCTTCTCGCTTGACCCTGTACTGTTTTTGTTAACTGGCAATATTTGAGTGATTAAATATAAATAGATAGTGAATATAAATTCAATTTAAATATGTACGGCTGACTATAGACTGAGATTAGATTAAGTTGATTGGGTTGTTTACGGAAAGAGACATTATTCTTCACTTTTTTTCTATTTATTGGACATTTCATTCTCTGTCTTCCTTACCGAAAATATGAGTTTTGAGTGAGACTTTTGCAGAAGAACGAACTTCAGAGAAGGGTAATGCTACACTTATTATAAAATCTACTACCTTTCTCTTTACCACCTTAGGTGATAGTAGGCGTACCGTTACCCCTTCGGAGAATTCAATAGTCGTATGTTAAAAGTAAAATTTATTTATAATATATTATGCCCATTATTACATCAAACCACAAGATCCAGAGACTAGATTGAAAATTTGGAATACATCGATCATCACACCAAACACAATCAACAGAAACATAATTCAACTAGAGAAACACAACATAACTCCTAGATCGACCTACATCTCATGCATACATACACAAGATGGTAACTACCATTAATACATGCAGTAGTACTCCATGTACCAAATGCCGCGCGCCCTTGCATTTATCGATCGGTCAAATCAGTTAGTTAACAACCCTGCAGTTCGTTCGGACCTCCCCAGCCATTCCGGCTGGTGGAGCAAGCCTCCCCATTCTCACCATCGACGCACTGAAATCATCAAAGAAATGATCCTTGTCGACAGCATAATCCTCGACAAGACTAGCAACAAAACTATCACTAGTCAGCACCTGGTCAGACGGCAACAGCCCTACACCAGACATTAGGTTAACGTAGTATTGGTTGTCAAAAGTCATCGGAGTTGAGAGATCAAGGAGGGCCAATGTCGAATTTGAACCCGATGAGCATAGTTGTAGCAATGATTGTAGGAACACTAGATCGCCGTCAGCGTTAGAACCGCTGAGACGGGAGGAGAATGTTCTGCATTGCGCCTTTCCAATTGTGTGTGCACCTATACATATATGTAGCGATTAAAGTTTCATCAGAAACTGAAAAGAATTAATGTGCGTGATATATATAGTACTACTTGTTAATTAATTTGACAGATCAAGTTTCTTTAATATCCCATTAATGAAGCGATGACTAGGTCATCTTTTATCACAAAAAAAAAAAAAAAAAAAGACAGATCGAGATGAACAAAAATGATTGATTTACCCGACAGGGAAACCATGTCCTTTTGGGAGAGGCCAACATTCTGGAATTTTTGTGTGAGGGTTGCCACATCAGAGGTTGGAGCCGGTATGTTGTTGTTCGCGCCACTCAAGCTAGCCGTCAGGCTGTCCTTCCTCCCCATCTCCACCTGCCACGACGGCCCATTTAACTGCGTCGATCATATCAGTTGTACATGAACTTAGAGATATTAGTAAGACTCGGTATGGAAATAGCTAGGGGCGCTTAGAATGAATATACCATACATACATACATACATACCAATACAACTGAATCTCGAGCAGCAATGGCAAGAATATCAGAACAAGACACAGTTTGTGGGCAGTTCATCTCAAGCTCAGACTTGATGGCATCAATTACCTCAAAGCCCCTTAAGGAGTTCAAATTTGGCCCAGCTTTTTTCTCACTCTGAAAGCCCGGCCCATCATCCAGCAACACTGACCCATCACATCCCTTCAAACAAACAAACATACATGATTTATTATTTAGTTACTTCACTTAAGTGAAGGTAGAGTTATACAAACTAACTGTAGTTTTGACATACATTGACGAAGCAGTCGTGGAAATGGAGCCTGAGGAGTGAGGCAGCCATGCGAGGATCGTTGTCGACTGCACTTGAGACGATGGAGTAGACAATATCTTCGACGGGTGGGCAAGTGGTTTGGTAGATGTCGAAGGTGAGACTGAAGTGGAGACTTCCTTGTCCAATGCAATCTGTGTTGTTGGTTGGAGACTGATGAGAGGTTGTGGCTAAGTAAGTGAGGATAATCAGAGATTGAGCTAAAATTGTCGACAGCGATGGTGACAATGCCATGATTTTTAGTATCTTTTGTGAGGATGTGGTTTGCTATATTTTGTGAGTAGGAGAGGGTGAATGTTGTTTTGCTTATATAGATAGAAAAAAGGATGAGAGAGTCATGAGGATTGAGTTTTGATATTCTTCTAGTAAAAGTCATGTACTATGTACTATGTAAGTTGAAGTTGTCAAAATAGGAATATAGTGCTTAATTGATTGACATCAACTTAGAACTTGATATCTACTGTATAAACAACTGCAATGTGCTTATTGCGATGAAAATGTTGATTATTGCCGCAACCAGTTTGAGATGTTCAATTTTTTTTTCCTTACCGACCCACTTTTTAAAAATATTGACCAAACTTACATAGTTTCAAAAATATTTACCCAACTGACTCACTTTTAGATACATCAGCATAAAACGATATTGTCAATAACGGCATATGTTTATTGAAAATATTTACCCAACTGAGTTCCTTCACTTGACGGCCACAGTCTTTGAGGCAACAACGCCACTATGCCCTCAACATTGAATCTGACGTCCAACGCCACCGCTCGTTGTGACGAAAGGAGAAGGTGATGCTTTAGTATGTTGTGATTTATTTTGGGTTTTTGTGCTTGAGAGAGAGAGAGAGAGTGAGAGAGTAAGTGAGCGAGTGAAAATGTTGCTACTCACTACTCTATGTTGGTCTATGTCTGTGTATGTGAGAAATGACTAGAGAGAGCAAGAGCGTGAGAGAGACGAAGGTATCTTTTTCACGGCTCTCTCTTTGACTGTGATTTTGGTTGGGGTGAGTGTGATATTTGCGCGATTGTGGGAGGAGAGGAGGAGAAGGCTGGGATCGGCATAGGAGAACGCTGGGTTCAGCGGTTATCAAAATCCTGCCTGACTCGCTTCAGGTGGGTGTGCGCCTGTTGTGGAAGCGGGACACAGAGCTTGGATGACGTACAAACAATTATGATGGGTCGAGCTCTGTGATTGGGCCAAAGATGGGGTCCATTATAGTTTTTTAGGAGATGCAGTGATGAGACCTCCTCGATAGTGGTGAAGACTATCGGTTTGTCGGGCCACCCTCCAGAGTTTGTTGGAGGGATCTCTTGCTGTCTGTATGGGTCATGTTGATTCATGTTTTATTTTATGTTTGCAGTTTGTACTTTGGCCCAGTACTCTGGGTTCGTCTTGTTAATTCCTAATTAATGAAACATGGTGGCTATATTCCACCTTTTTCTTCCACAAAAAAAAACAATATATCTTATTTGATGTCGATGTTGTCAATAACGGCACCTGGAAAAAATAAATAAATAAATATATATATATATATATATATATATATATATATATATATATATATATATATATATATATATATATATAGAGAGAGAGAGAGAGAGAGAGAGAGAGAGAGAGAGAGAGAGAGAGAGAGAGAGAGGAGTGATCCAATGAGAAACATCTTAAAATGAGAAAATGAGAAACATTAATTCTAACCATTGGATTTGAGAGAATTGAGATGAATGACTCTAATTCATTTGGAATAGTAATTAAAAAAACCGGTTTATTTTAACTAATCTATCAAAAAAATAAATCACCAAAAAAACCCAAATGATTAATTAGTATGATGTCAACCTCCCATCGCTTTGAGGATTGAGTTGCAGATGCAATTTTGTAGTTTGATGCTTGGAAAGTATTATGTTAAATAGTTCAAATGTGAAAAAGACCAACCAGCATAATTACGAGTAAAACACAAAAGAAGACAACAATAAAAGGTGTACATAGCGAAAACTTCTTAACGGTGCATTCAGTGAAGAAGGTAGATATTGTCAGATGCGTGAAGCAACTCATATACTCACAATATTAGGCTTGGCAAAGAAATTATGTATTCCAGAAACAATGTAACTTTGATATGCAGATAACACAAACTTTAGTAATATATTAGTTATCAGAGAAACACATTAGTGTCTAGCATCTTTCAATCATCCTTTTTCAGAGAAATGCATTTACATGTTTTAATTCACTCCAAATACAGCACAGGATGTTTTGTAATATGTCATTGCTCTTAGCGATATCTTACCCCAAACCTTCACTGAACATCGGAAGAGAAAATTGCAGCTAGAAAGAAACCCGTTATACGATGAATAGCCAGATTAGTAACCGAGCAGTCGGAAGAAGAATTAGTCAATTGTCTAGTTTGACAGACAGTGTATCTTTACCTTGCAACACAATTACGTTTAATAGACATGAACTAGTCTATTACAATATTCATCATCATCCCAGTGCATAAGGTAAACATCAATAAGACCAAATATCATGAGCAAGACTAGCTGTGGTTGGTAGAAAGGACACTAAATGTATTATTATACGGAACAGGGTTTGGCCTCTGCAATGAAACTAAATTAATTTTTTTTTATTGTTCGGAATGGGGAGTTATATACTTATATTTGGATTTGAGGAGTTAAAATAAACTGGTTTTATATTGTTAGTTTTTTTTTGTGGTTTATTTTTTTTGATAGATTAGTTAAAATAAACCGGTTTTTTTAATTACTATTCCAAATGAATTAGAGCCATTCATCTCAATTCTCTCAAATCCAATGGTTAGAATTAATGTTTCTCATTTTCTCATTTTAAGATGTTTCTCATTGGATCACTCCTCTCTCTCTCTCTCTCTCTCTCTCTCTCTCTCTCTCTCTCTCTCTCTCTCTCTCTCTCTCTCTCTCTCTCTCTCTCTCTATATATATATATATATATATATATGCCACTCTTTGGGGTAACGACATTAGTACATATCACATTCTATAACGAGTTTTCTAACTTGAGGAAAGAATTGTAAGTGTTGAAACATCATATAACTGATGTCGTTATTCCCAATAACGGCAACCCTAAGCTGAAGCCGCTATTAGCAATAGCGGCATCAGTATAATATTATTTTCACATATAAAGTGGCACAATCTTCTCCTTCCCCTTTCACTTTATCTCTATCTCCCTCCACTCCCGAACCCAAAACCCTAAAACCATATATCACACTTATTCTCCTTCAATCTGTTCTCTTTCATATCCCCAAATAAGTCTTAAAATACTCATCCATAAACCATAATTCTCATCCCCTCTGATTCCCTCATCTCTTCGTTCACTTGGATCTCGGTGTCAATTCTTCTACAACTTACCTTGAACTTGAAATTATGCTAGGTATTCAAAAACCATTAATTTCTTTAAAAATATTCACTTTGTGTATTGAGATTTATATTGACAATGTAGTATATGGGATGTTATGGAGATTGAAATAAGTAGTAGTATGAACGGATGTGGAATTTTTTTATATACTAGAATTGACAATGTAGTATATGAGATGTTGTGAAAATTTTGTATAAACTGGAATTGTTCAAAGTTACGAAGATTTATGTGTATGTATGAATGGATATTGATAGGAGATTTATATGTATGTATGCATATAAATATGTAGTGTATTGAGAACTTGTGGAGATTGTTATGAGTAATAGTATGATATGAGTATTGAGACATGCTTTCGATATTGATATTAGTAGGTTATTCATATGAGTAGTGTATTGGTACAAGTACTCAATCGTCAAATTTTTTAATAAGTGAGAATTTGTCTATTTTTCAAAATGTTGAAGATTTATGTATGTATGAATGAATATACGTAGTGTGTTCAGATGTTGTCAATAGTGATATGAGTAGTGTATTGAAACGAGTAGTGTAATCCCAATACTCGAATTTTGTTTATAAGAAATGTTTTATTAAGGTTGACAGAGAAATGGTGTGACCGAGTGGATCATCACAGCCGTCAGGCAGTGGTAAAGACCAACTTCCATCACAAGTAAGAAACAGTTATTATTTTTAGCCCGAAATCTTAATGTCTAATATGCTTTCTATAATAATAAGAATTTATATTTTTTGTATAGGATGCCGGCTAACCATCTTCTTCGCATGCAGTAGGTGCGTCGTCTTTCGCCGCACATGGAGGTTCAGGTCCATTAGACCCAACCCTACTCTACTTGCAAGAAGAGCACTGGTCTCAGGCGGTGTGGAAGGGAGAGACAAAGAATATGAGTTTCCAGCCACACACGACATTGCCGGTTGACCCATGTATATGCAATTATTTGGTAAATTCTGGTTCCATGAAATGTCGATGTTGGCCAAAGTAAAATGCAACAATTCATTACTTACAGCTCTTGTGGAGCGATGGAGGCCGGAGATATACACGTTCAACCTAGTGATTGGTGAGATGACGGTGATACTATAGGATGTAGAGATTATATTTGGACTTCCAATACATGGAGTTGTAGTGACGGAAACCTTATGTTCAACAAAGTTGCATTGGCTAGAGATTATCTTGGGAGAGAGGTTGATGAGGATGACAAAAGAGTGTTCGTCGGTGAATCAATCCGACGTTCGTGGCTCTATTCAGAGTTCAACAATAGTTTCGGAGAGAAATTGACCGACTTCAAACTTCAATGTTACACTCGTGTGTACCTAGTGAGTATGATCGGAGGTGTTATCTTTTCGAACTCTTCCAGTGATTTCATCCACCTAATGTACCTAGCCTTGATATCTGATCTTCACAGAGCCGCCCGTCATAGTTGGGGAAGTGCGGCATTGGCTTCACTTTATCGTGCATTGCGTAACTACGCGATGGGTTCAATACAAATGATAAGGCCGATGGGGATATTACATATTTGGTGTTGGGAATGTACACACTTCGGTCGTCCCCAGGATAATGGTTCTTTCGAAGGCATTGAAGGTAGTTGATGAGAACCCCATGTTGATGGCTCCTCTAGGGGTTTACTAGACCGGTGGCCACACGTGGAGAGATAACCCATGTGGAGTGTTGACGTACTATAAAGATGAGCTTGATCAATTGCGGGAAGAGTACGTCAACTAGAACCGTACACCCCCGATAGGCTTGAAAGACTACCTCCCTCTTGCATGGCCAACATGCAACTATGGTTGATACGAGCTCCACTTGTGAACTTCAATATCGTGGAATTCTACTACCCCGATCGAGTCCTCCGACAGTTCGCGCAACAAAAATTCCTGCAAACTGGATGTACGACTAACGACTACACAACATTACTGGTTAGGGTTGATAAGGATGGCAACTGGGCCGGGTCAACCGGCGACCCACCCGCGACCCGGCCCATTTAATCGCTTCGCGGGTTCAGGTCGAACCCGGTGAACAGTACCGGGTCAACCCGGGTTGCAATTTACGCGAATTAAATTCGCGAAACCCGGCCCACGAACCCGGCCCAATTAGCGAGTTGGACCCGTTAACCCGCGGGTCGACCCGCGGTTTTCGACCCGTTCGACCCGTACGGGTCGAACGTTCGACCCGTGACGGGTCGACCGTTGACCCGCGGGTCGAACGGTCGAAAATCGCGTTTGTTGCGCTCTGCTGCCGCTCTGGTCTGGACAGAGCCGTTTGGTTTTTTTTTTTTTTTGTTTTTTCTCACTTATTTAGCCTATAAATATCCCCCAAAAATCTCAAAAAAAATCACACCTCACTCTCTTACTCTCTCTACTATTATACATCATTTTAAAGAATTTTTGAACAATTGTAGTATTCATCAAATAATTGTACAAAGAGGCATATACACGATCAAATTTCGGTCGTATTGGAAACAAAATTTAACGTCTTCAACTCTCTTCAACCCTCGTCAAATCTACTTCAACCTCTTCTCAACTCTTCAATTGCGGAATCGGCAAAGCGCTCCTCCATCTTTTCTATTATATTCTTATTTTCACGGTTTTTTTACATACGCGTATTCTACGGTGAACGGTATCAAAATATCTCTATCTCTCTTGTTAAAAAATTTTTTGCGTTGTAGTTAAAATTATTGTTCGTTTTTTGAACTTCTCTATCTCAACCCTCTTGTTTTTTAGATTTTTTTTGTATAATTCACCGCTCCTACATTGTAGATTTTTTTTTTACATACTTTAGCACATTACCACATTATATCTAGATCACGCGGTAGCGGTCGTAGCGGACAAGATTCCTCCTCCTCTTCACGTAGGCCACCAATTGTCCCAACTAGTGAGCCCGCCCAAGATTACATTGATCCTACTATGGAACAATGGGGTACATACGACATGGATGTTGTAGGTGACATTCAATTAGAAGAAGAACAACAACAACAACAACCCGAAACCACACAACTCCGTAGTAGTAGGAAAAGTAGAGAAGAAACTAGCGATTGGCATAAGTTTTATGAGTATATCCCGGACGAACATACTCCGGGTATAGGTTTGAAAGTGTGTAAAATATGTAGTAAAACATACAAATTCAAGAGGGGTGACGGCACCAGTACAATTAGTAGGCACATACAACATAATCATAAAGAACTTCTTGATCAAATACAAGGCTAACAAAAAATCAACCCTAGGACCGGTCAAGTAGATAGCCACCCTTATGATCCCGAACTTGTTCGTCGGGAAATGGCCCGATTAGTCATTAAGGAAGAGTTGCCATTTTCCTATCCCGAGAGTAGGAACTTGGAAAATTTTAATCAAACGGCCTTAAACCCTCATTTTAAAAGAATTCCGAGAAATACTTGCAAATCGGATTGTTTTAAAGTGTACATGGAAATGAAGGACGCTTTGATTGCAATTTTATGGAGTTTAACTTGTTGGGTTAGTTTAACTTCGGATTGTTGGACGGGTGTCAACAATATTCCAACGATGGGAATAACCTGTCATTGGATCGACAATGATTGGATTCTTCATAAAAGAATCATATCACTTGCGTCGTTGCCGTATCCCCATAGTGGCGCTGAAATAGCAACCCGTATTATAGAAATTTGTGATGTTTTTCATATTCGCGATAAAATTATGGCTATTAGTTTTGATAATGCATCTAAAAACAATGTAGCAATTACTACTTTAAAATCTGTATTAAACCCTCCATCTGACAATATTTTTCATGTTAGATGTACATGTCATATTATAAATTTATGTGTTCAAGATGCATTAAAAATAGCTGATCCATATATACATAAAATTAGAAATTGTGTACATTTCATTGCATTAAGTCCAAGCATTTTACAAGAATGGAAAGCTTGGTGTAGGGTTAGAAATGTTCCTTTTAGAAAATTTCCAAAGGATGTTCGACACCGATGGAATTCTACTTTTGATTTACTAAATGTTGTCACCGATTATAAAGCAGTTGTGAATAATTTTTCTATCGCAAAAAATATGCACAATTTTGAAATGACTCCCAACGATTGGTTTTTTGCCGAATCTTTGTTGAAATTTTTAGAACCTTTTAAAATCGCAACTTTAAAGTTTTCAAAAACATATGAATCTACTTCTAGTAGCATTTTTATTGAATTAGTTAGCATGATGCAAATATTTAACGAAATGTTAAATGATCCCTATATTAGTGACATTGTAATACCTGCATTTCAAAAAAATTTGAAGTATTATTTTCCTCCTCCTATGTTGATTTGTGTTGCTACTGTTATGGATCCCCGTATCAAATTAGAAGGTACGAAGAATTTGATACAAATGTTTTTTGGATATTTAGAGGATAATGTAGAATTAACAACTGATTGCGCTACTTTTTTAGTTCAGTTTGAATCTACTTTAAATAACTTGTATGATTATTATGATAAACGTTTTGCTTCTAGTAGTACAACTTCTGTAGTTAGTTCTTCTTCTGGTAGTTCTAAAGGTAAGGGTAAAAGTAGAATTGGTGATAGAACATTTAGTTTACTTGAACAAATTTAATCTAAAAAACCTAGGATAAATCAACCAAATGAATTAAATTTGTATAACCAACAGGATACTGAGCCTACTCTTTCTCCACTAGATATTTTACAATGGTGGAAAGAACATGAACACACTTTTAGTATTCTGTCAATTATGGCTAAAGATTTGCTAACTCCTCCTGTCTCTACAGTTGCTTCTGAGAGTGCATTTTCTACAAGTGGCAGGGTTCTATCTGATTACAGGAATCGGTTGAAGCCCGAGGCGTTGGAGATGCTCGTTTGCACAGAAGACTGGCTGAAGGCTGAAGATAGGACTCAAGGGAAAGCACTATCAAGTTCTACAAGTGGGAGCAACTCGCCCGAAGAACAACAACAACAACAATAGCTTTGCTTGTTATGTCAAATTAGAAAACTTGTACTCAATTAAAATTGTATATAACAAATATGTTATTGTATAAAACTTATTTGTGAATTGAATTCTTCATTTCGTTATAAATTGTTCAAATTGTATAACTTAAATTCATATGAATAAAATTTCAAAATTTGTTGTCAATTTCACTCTTTCAATCTTATTATTATTATTACGATTTTTTTTGTTTATTAGTATTATTACTTACTTAGTATTATAATTAAACATCATTTGGGGATATTTGAAGAATTGTAGTATTATTACTTATTAGTATTGATATGGCTAAAAATAGGATTAAATCGGGACCGTTCACATCGGAGACGGATCTTAAAGCTCAGGGGTAAAACGGTAATTTCACCTACTAGCGGGTCCGAAGCGGGTACTGGGTCTCCTTCTCACAAATCCAATAAACCGTGAACGGATCCACCTCAACTGGGTACGGGTCCCGACCCGATACAAACCCAGTCCGACAGGATAGAATTAGGGTCTCTGATTGAACCAAATCGACGGGCCTGATTCGCGACTATCCTCTCACCGGGAATTAAGGGATTATATTCCTAATCTGATTACGAGGATTTTACGTCTTGTCAGATCATAGGAATCACATTCCTAATATGATCCCAACGGCGACTATAAATACCCCCACCTACCACTATTACAGGTTAATCACTCTTTTCCCACCTTAAGCTCTTTCTTAATCATCACCGGTTACTGACAAGAGCGTCGGAGGGTGCGTCGCTGGGATCAACCCCGGTGTTTCGCACTTCCTTACAGGTAGCAGCAGGAACCAGAAGGCTTGGATCCGCTATTCAGGTTTTCTACGAACTCACAAATCTCATCTGTTTACCCCCACACCAGAATCAGCGGAAACAGATTGGCGCCGTCTGTAGGAAACCATACGAATAGCCTCCGTCTCTTCCTCGTCGACTAGCTCTTCTCCAGCTATGCCTCCCAGAAAAGTAAGATCCAGGGGGTCCAACCGTGGACCCAACCCTGTTGATCAACAACAGGAAGTCCACGTCCATCCCGCTCCGCAGTAGGGGCAACTTCCTCCTCCGGCCGAGGACCATTTCCAACAGGACCAGCCTCCTCTTCTGAGTCAGCAACCCCCTAATGGTCCCGCTGGTCCTAACCCGCAGAAGCAAAAGCAACCTCTCCATCAGGACCGCATCTCGATACACAATGCCTCTACGGACTCTTACGCCTCCCACAGTCCTCAGGCCCCTGACCTTCGAAATACCGTCCTCAACCGGCAGAAAGATGAGGATCTTCGCCGCCGTCTGGATGAAAAGCAGGCCCGAGTGGGAGCCACCCGCCAGCAACGTCCAGATGAGCGAAACCCTCACCACCGAGACTATAGAAGGTCCCCTACCCGAAGAGGGATGAAAGAGTCCCCCGAACACCATAGGAGAAGACCTCATTCCCCTGCCGGTCGACGACATCCGAGGAACAATGAGGCACCCATCACCCGTGCCGAGTTCCAGCAGTTCCAAGCAACGGTGTTGCAAGCCCTCAACCTCCGACCCAACAATAACAATGCTCAGAGGGCTCCTACCCCTCCACGGGTCCAAAGTCCTCACCATCGGTCTGTAACTCCTCCTCCGGCTCCTAGCAACCAACAGCGCATGCCTAGCCCTCGCCGCTCTCAGAGCTACCGTCGTCGCTCCCCTTCCTATGAAGACGAGTCCAGAGGCTCGTTTGACTATCGTCGAAGGGACGATACTCTCTACCGCCGTCTCCACGAGATGGAGAGGCGCATCGGCAAAAATAGACAAGGATGAGGAGTTAAGAGGAAGGACCATCTGCCCGAGCAGACCTCCCTTCTCCCGGACCATCATGGAAGCTCCTATCCCAAGAGGTTTCGAACCCCCGAAGTTCGAAACTTACTCGGGGGAGTCGGACCCCGTGGACCACATCGAAATCTTTAAGACCCTCATGCTAATCCACCAAGCTTCCGATGCTTTGCTGTGCAAAACCTTCTCGCCACTCTTAAGGGTTCGGCTCGGGAGTGGTACTCCCGCCTCGCCCCGTCTTCCATATTCTCCTTCGAGCAATTCGAGAGCCTCTTCATCACTCATTTTGTGCGTAGCAGACGCACGGAGAAGACTAACATCTCGTTACTCCAGCTCCGCCAGGAGAAGGGAGAGAAGTTGAGAGACTATGTGAAGAGGTTCACTGTGGAGGTCAGGTCCATAGCCTCCCTCGACCAATCCGTCGCAACAGCCGCCTTCCAATCCAACGTCTTCAATTCCAGCCTCCGCTCCTCTCTTGCTAAGAAGCCTCCACAGAACTTTGCCGACCTCCTTCTCAGGTGTGACAAGTACATTCGTGCCGAAGAGGTCGCCTACCTTCCAAGCTTCGGAGGGTCTACCTCAGGGACAAAACGAAAGCTGACCGAAGAAGAAGAGGCTAAGAAGCTTCAGAAGGATGGCAATGGCCAGTGCCGCCCGACTCCTCGGTTTGAGAAGTTCACCCCCCTCGTTGCTAATATATCAGAAGTTCTTATGGAAGTGGACAAGGAAGGGCTACTCCGTGCTCCCCCTAGAATGAACACACCTGGAAAGAAGAGGAACAAAGATAAGTGGTGCCGCTTTCACAGGGACCACAGCCACGACACGGATGATTGTCGGGCTCTCAAGGAGGAGATTGAAGAACTCATACAGCGGGGGCACCTGACCAAGTTCGTCCGAAAAGAGGGGGCCGAGCTTCCCCCCTGAGGAGCCAACAAACGAACAGAAAGGCCCGCCGAGCTTTAAGACTCAGATCCTCCCAAGAGGTCTTCACCTCATCGTAGAAGTAGGATCTTGATTTTCAATAAGGCCGATGCTTGTAACCCGACCAACAGCATGTAATAATGGCTCGCCCTATTGAAACAGCCACTTAGTTTATTTCAATAAAACCTTGCATTTTTTCATTGAAAATTGTTGCTCTTGCTTCATCTCTACCTTTCCGAGTCATGACTCGCTGAAAGGTGAGTTCGGAGTCCAGCTTCTTCTACATGGTTGCTCCCACGACTTACTAAGCTCTTCACAACGAGTTCGGAGTCCAACACTTGGCTCGATTCCTCTTCAAATAACCTGCTCTTCAGCGGGTTAGAAGTGGTTCGCCATTCGAAATTGCTCCCACAACCGTTGACTACCTCTACCGATGGTTCGGAGTCCAACACTTGGCTCGATTCTGCTTCAAATAACTTGCTCTTCAGCAAGTTAGAAGTGGTTTGCCACTCGGAATTGCTCCCACAACCGTTGATTCTCTCACATAAGCAGCGAGTTCGGAGCTAAAGCTCTCTCCTAGAGTTGCTCCTCACACTCGTCTCACAAATGGCTCTCTTCCAGAGCCGAGCTCTTCACTCTGCTCGCCCCCGAAGCGGACCTCTTCTCAGCGAGTTCGGAGCTCACAACTCTCTCCTAGAGTTGCTCCTCAAACTCGTCTCCCAAATGGCTCTGTTCCAGAGCCGAGCTCTTCACTCCGCTCGCCTCCGAAGCGCCACCTCTCCTCGACAAGTTTGGAGCACCACTCTCTCCTAGAGTTCCTCCTCACACTTGTCTCACAAATAGCTCTCTTCCCGATCCGAGCTCTTCACTCCGCTCGCCTCCGAAGCGGACCTCTTCTCAACGAGTTTGGAGCACAACTCTCTCATAGAGTTCTTCCTCACACTCGTCTCACAAATGGCTCTCTTCCAGAGCCGAGCTCTTCACTCCGCTCGCCCCCGAAGCGGACCTCTTCTCAGCGAGTTCGGAGCTCACAACTCTCTCCTAGAGTTGCTCCTCAAACTCGTCTCCCAAATGGCTCTGTTCCAGAGCCGAGCTCTTCACTCCGCTCACCTCTAAAGCGGACCCTTTCTCGACAAGTTTGGAGCACAACTCTCTCCTAGAGTTCCTCCTCACACTTGTCTCACAAATAGCTCTCTTCCCGATCCGATCTTCGCTCCGCTCATCTCCCAGGCGGACCTCTTCTCAACAAGTTTGGAGCTCACAACTCTCTCCTAGAGTTGCTCCTCAAACTCATCTCCCAAATAGCTCTCTTCTAGACCCGAGCTCTTCCCTCCGCTCGCCTCCGAAGCGGACCTCTTCTCAACGAGTTTGGAGCACAACTCTCTCATCGAGTCCCTCCTCACACTCGTCTCACAAATAGCTCTCTTCTAGAGCCGAGCTCTTCACTTCGCTCGCCTCCGAAGCGGACCTCTTCTCAACGAGTTTGGAGCACAACTCTCTCATAGAGTTCCTCCTCACACTTGTCTCACAAATTGCTCTCTTCCCGATCCGAGCTCTTCGCTCCGCTCATCTCCCAGGCGGACCTCCTCTCAACGAGTTCGGAGCTCACAGCTCTCTCGTAGAGTTGCTCCTCAAACTCGTCTCCCAAATAGCTCTCTTCCAGAGCCGAGCTCTTCCCTCCGCTCGGATGCCGAGCAAGTGCCGATCCGACCCCAACATCAAAGAGTCCGGTCGGCTAACCGAGCAAGTGCCCATCCGGGCGTCAAAACGGAGAAAACTCACTTTCTCCTCAACATTCGTGTAAGATCTCGATCAGACGGCCCAGATCTTGCCAGCGACGCTAAACGACAAGATAGTGTTTTCTTGGAAACTGTGCCCGCCTCGAGATCCGCGCTGAGATCCGACGGCCCAGATCGCTCCACGTCGCTCAGTATTCTGAGCCGAGCGACTAACGATCCGAGCCGCTCGCGCCTCTTCTTCGCCCCTAGGGTCTTCCTAGCACATCTTACAAGGGTCTTCCTAGCACAAGGATCTTCCTAGCACAAGGGTCTTCCTAGCACATCTTCTCTGCCCCTAGGAGTGGAGCTCCTCTTCCAAAATCCCCAAGACCAAAGTACTTATCAACTTCATGAAGACAAGCATGTTGCGGGGCATTTTTGACCATGAAGGAAGGTGAATCTTCATCCCACTCCTGAAGAGAAGTTGTAGATCTTCGAACTAGCTTCGAAACGAGGGGTCGCACTCCCCGATCGGACCTCCGTAGCACCGGGAAAGTAGATCTCAATGCAGTTGCGCCGAATAGCTCGGAAATCCGAGCCGAGCCACTCGCGCGAGGGAGAAATCCGAACCGAACCCGAGCAAGAATCCGAGCTCTTCCCATCCGAGCCCCAACATCAAAGAGCCCGGTCGGGTAACCGAGCAAGTGCCCATCCGAGCGTCAAAACGGAGAAAACTCACTTTCTCCTCAACATTCGTGTAAGATCTCGATCAGACGGCCCAGATCTTGCCAGCGTCGCTAAACGACAAGATAGCATTTTCTTGGGAACTGAGCCGTCTCGAGATTCGTGCCACCATTCAATCATCCAGATCGAGCCACTTAGTTCGGATCTCCAATCCGAGCTACTGTCCTACCGAGCTTCAAAGTTGCAAAAAAAAATGCGCCTCAAAATCCGTGCTCGGATTTACCGAACTAGAAGCAGAGAGAGAGAGAGAGAAGAATAAAAAAAAGGGGGGGGGGGGGCACAAGGGCCGGGTTCAGACCCGTTAAGGGGGTCCAAACCCGAACCCCTTCCCTTCCTCTTCTTCTCCACTCTCTCGCCAAAACCAAACAAAAACAAAAACCCAACTCCTGTGTTTGCCGAACTACTCAACCTCCGAGCTCCAATCCTAAACCCCTGGCTAGCTTCGAAAGCCCATCGCAAAACAGCTCAATTCCACCTCGCACGGCAGTCAAACTCCCCCTCGAGCGGAGCATCGAATCCAACTTCTCCTCGCCAAAACTCCACCACCGGCGAGCTCCGTCCTCGTCAACCTCGCCGAGCGTCACCATGACGCCGAGCTCCACGACAGCGAGCTTCCCTCGATGAGCTCCGAGCTCCGAGCTCACAGTTCACATCCACTGCATTGCCGAGCTCCTCTCCATCTCCGAGCTCCTCTCCACTGCCGATCTCCTCTCCATTGCCGAGCTCCAAAGGGGAGCTCCGAACTCCTCTCCATCGCCGAGCTCCACGACAGCGAGCTTCCCTCAGACGAGCTCCATTGCTGAGCTCCGTCTCCTTCGCCTCCGCTGAGATCGCTCTCCGACGAGCTCCAGCGCTGAGCCTCGACCAAGCTCGTCGTCGCCCTCATCGACCTCACCCACTCCGTCGTCAAGCTCCGTCGCCACAAAGCTCCTCTCCACTGCTTCAAACTCCTCCCTCACCTCAGACGAGCTCCATTGCCGAGCTCCGTCTCCTTCGCCTCCGCTGAGATCGCTCTCCGACGAGCTCCAGCGCTGAACCTCGACCAAGCTCGTCGTCGCCCTCATCGACCTCACCCACTCCGTCGCCGAGCTCAGTCGCCACGAAGCTCCTCTCCACTGCTTCGAGCTCCTACCTCGCTGAGCTACATGGACGAGCTCCAAGCTCTACGCCGAACCCATCGAACCGAGCGCTACTTCCTCCGTCAACACCGTCGAAACTCGACTCCCTCGACGAACCCCCGAGCTCAGTCACCCTCCTCGCCAAACTCCCAAGCTCCATGTCGTGTTCCCATCCTTGACGAGCTCCGCCATGGCCTTGACGAGCCCGACTCCGCTCGTCGCCTCTCGCCGAGCTCGCCAAGCTCCAGTGGCGCTCACAATCGGGGTCGCAGGCGGAGCTCGGTCGGAGGCGTCGTTGGGTCGAAGTAAACAAAGGTAAGAAGAAGAAGAGAAAGAGTAGGGACGAAGAAGAAGAAAAGAAAAAAAAATTGTTTTAGTGCCACATGGCGCCACGTGGTTGGGCGAAGTCATCTCCCGGTCAACTGGTCGAACAAGTCCCAATCCGAGCTGAAAAACGGAGAAAAATGATACCGAGCAACTCCAACCGTTGGATCTTCGCGAAAATCGCGAAAAAATTGATGAACGGCACAGATCGCGCCACGTCTCCACAAAACGACAAAATAACAATTTTTTGGGAAATGCGCCTCCTCGAGATTCGTGCCGGGATCCGACGGCGCAGATCGCGCCACGAGTCAGGTAATATTTAATTTAATTTATTTATTTATTTAATTGTTTTTTTATTTAAAAAATCCCAAAAAATATTTAAAAAATCGAAAAAAATTAATTAAAAATTCTAAAAATAATTATTAATTCAGAAAAATTATTTTAAAATTCTGGAAAAATAATTATTAAATTAGAATAATTAATTAATATTTTCGATAATTAATTATTTAATTCGGAAAATGAATAAAAAATTCAAAAAAATGAGAAAAAATTCAAAAAAAATCTGGAAAAATCACCAAAAATCCAGAAAATTCTGAGAATATTTTTGGGCATTTTACAAGCCCAGAATAACACCGTTACACCCCAAGCAAGATCCAAAACTCCCTTAAGAACACCGATAAAATCCCGTACGCCATTAGAACAGTAAAACTACTCCTCAAAGACTGAAAAACTCAGTCTCTAGGAGTGGGGGGCTCGTGATATGGCTAAAAATAGGATTAAATCGGGACCGTTCACATCGGAGACGGATCTTAAAGCTCAGGGGTAAAACGGTAATTTCACCTACTATCGGGTCCGAAGCGGATACTGGGTCTCCTTCTCACAGATCCAATAACCCGCAAACGGATCCACCTCAACTGGGTACGGGTCCCGACCCAATACAAACCCAGTCCGACAGGATAGAATTAGGGTCTCTGATTGAACCAAATCAACGGGCCTGATTCGCGACTATCCTCTCACCGGGAATTAAGGGATTACATTCCTAATCTGATTACGAGGATTTTACGCCTTATCAGATCACAATCATCACATTCCTAATCTGATCCCAACAGCGACTATAAATACCCCCCACCTACCACTGTTACAGGTTAATCACTCTTTTCCCACCTTAAGCTCTTTCTTAATCATCACTGGTTACTGACAAGAGCGTCGGAGGGTGCATCGCCGGGATCAACCCCGGTGTTTCGCACTTCCTTGCAGGTAGCAGCAGGAACCAGAAGGCTTGGATCCGCTATTCAGGTTTTCTACGAACTCACAAATCTCATCTGTTTACCCCCCCACCAGAATCAGCGGTAACAAGTATTATTACTGAATTACATACTTAGTATTATAATTAAACATCATTTGGGGATATTTGAAGAATTGTAGTATTATTACTTATTAGTATTATTACTTACTTAGTATTATAATTTTTTAAGAATTGTAGTATTCATCAAACAAAGATATGGTTGTTTGTATACATCATTTGTAAAATTATTATTATTATTATTTTAATTTAAGCTACCAAAAAAAAAATTATATTATTAAACGGGCCAACCCGCGGGTCGACCCGGCCCAACCCAGGTTGAACCCTAAAGGGTTCACGGGTTGGGCGGGCCACCCAAACGAAGACGTAGCCCGGCCCGGCCCGGCCTGTATAAGGGTGCAACTCGGCCCGGACCGGCGACGTATTCGTGCCAACCCGTACGGGTTGGGCCCGGCCCGGCCCGAACGACCCGTTCGCCATCCCTAAGGGTTGATTGCCAAATATTGATTGGGCTGATCATCATCGATCTCATGTGGCAATGTGGAACGAGATAAAATATGATTTGGTGCTTAAAGGTCTCATACCATACGATGGGTCGGAGCAAGAAGCGTACATGACGTGGTACCGTCGTGTTACGCTTTTGTATATATCTCCGTGAAGCACTATACCAGTGGGGATCCAAATACCAATCTCGAAGTACTAGGTCGAATCATAACCAGCACATTCTACTTCTCAATCGATGTATCATCCCAAGGCCTCGTCGTATCCACTCTTGGTTAGTAACTCATTTGTTAATTAATCATTAAAAATTAACAAATTCCGTACATATTTAACTTATACTTGTATCACATAATTTTTTTATGCATGATTATATTTAAATGTTGTTGTAGATTGATAATTCATGGGAGACTGCGTGGAAATGCGATCGTGTGTTGAAAAGTAATGCTTCGAAGGCTTGTAAGGAATTAGCTCGAGAAATCCTCCACCCATGTTGGTTGTCGCTTGAAGAGGTTGGAGATGGATCACAACTTGCTGCTTTTCTAGATCCACCACAAGCACAAGCTCAACCTCCGCCACAACCACCAAGCCAAGCTCAAGCTCCTTCCCCACGACAAGTTCAACCATGACCGTCACTTGGGCAGCGGCGAAAGAGCGTTACTCAGTCGAGGGAAGGCACTCAACTTCAAGTGCAAGAACGTGCACGGCCACAAGAGATTGGAAAGGAAGCTGAGCATGAAGAGGATGTTGACCGCCAGATACCCGTGTCACATTTGACACAAGTAGAATGCACACGGAGAGTCTCAGTTTGGAAGAGGAGCAAGCCGCAACACTACACACCTAGTTAGTTATTGGAACTAAAATGTGTTGTTGTTTGTTGGTTCAAACTAGAGTTTGATATCATTTTTTGGTGGTGCATGAATATGTTTTGGAAAAACTTGTGAACTTCAATGTTCTTGTTTACACATGATTCCTATAGTGTGTTGTGAACACTATTTTTGTTGATTATGCATGATTACAATAGCTTGAGGTTGATTGGTGAGAAATGTTGTTAATGTGAATGTATGTTTTGGAAGATGAAATTGTAAAGCTGTGATATACAGATTGAAGTCCTCTGGTTTTTTTTTTGAAGTTCAAATAAATGATGCCGCTGTTGGATATAAAGACATCAGTTATGAGTTTCGGTACACTCGGGGTCGGTCAATAAGATTCATCTTGGATTTGGTAGAAAGTTAGTGCCCATGTTAGTGCTAATGAACTCGTATAATAAAATGGATCAATATAATAATCAATTGCACGGGAGGCACATGCCGCCAAAACATGAGAACATGGAATGTGGTAGAGATGGAATTTCCCACAAGTACACGTACGGGCACCCAAGTCAACAGTATGTCAATGTTCACCCTTTTGTTGTCCTTTAACCATTCTAATGCTGATTTTTACTCCAAACACGCCAGGACGGTTACAAAACATTATAGCCTCATGCAAATTTGCTTTCTCATGGCGTATACCAAGAATTTCTTGAACGCGTGGTGCCCACAATTTTTTTTCACTAATAAGCATATGTGTCGCTTCACGGCGATCAGTAAAGTATAGATTGAGATGAAAGAATATCAAGTCCACAATTGCCATCTCCACAATTGTCATGACGGGCAAACTATGAACACCTTTTAAAACTAAATTGAACACTTCCGATCGATTTGTAGTCATTATACCATATCGACGATCTCCATCTGCGGAAAGTGCCCAGTCATTATACCATATCGATGTTCTCCATCTGCGGAAAGTGCCCAGTCATTATACCATATCGATGTTCTCCATCTGCGGAAAGTGCCCACTTCTCACTCGGTTTATCCTTCAACCAATTAGCCCCCTCAACATTAGCTACTTCAAACTCTTCAATCTTTGCAGCAAACTTCTTCAGCTGATTTTGACATGCGATCACCTAGAGCTTATCCATATAAAAAAAACTTGCTACCAAATTTATGTTGAAAATTAGTAGCAAAATGATGCATACAATAACGATGATATGCAAGTGGCTCCTCCCATGCTCCATACCCATTATCCATACCCGACAAAAATATCTACATGACGAACAAAAATAACACATAGCCCAGCACGATCTATGACAAAGCGTCGAATACATCTCATAAACCACGTCCAGGTATCTATGCTCTCTCCATCCATTATTGCAAACGCAAATGTAAACAACCTACCATTTGCATCGGGCGAAACATCTATCAACAAACAACATTTGTATTTCTCATACAAATGTGTTCTATCAACACTAATAATTGGTCTACATGCCTTAAACCCCTTAATCGAGGGCCCAAATGCCCAAAAGACTCTCTTGAATGTTTTCTCAGTGAGACTAGACACAACCTTAGCCCAATAGACGGCGGTTCCTGGATTTTATGCTTGAATTGCTATGAGAAGAGAATGCAATCTAGTGTAATCTTCTTGAAATGAAGCATACAACCGCTCAATAGCTTTATGTTTTGCCTTCCAAGCTTTCTGGTATGAAAAATTATAATTGAATTGAAGTTTGACTATCTCAATTATGGCTTTTGGTGTCACTCCTAGTTGTGCCTTAATAACATTCAATATCATCATTGACACATATTTAGAATCAACTTTACTATGATCTTGATTCAACGTCGAACTCAAACATGTATGCGGACCTTGAATTTTCTTCACCACAAAAACTGTTTGCCTTTTGGAACGATTGCACGTAATCGCTATGGACAACCCACCTTATTTACGAGCTCTGACTTTTTTGTAATCTCCTTGGGTGTATGTTTGATCGGTGCATATTTACATTTCACATAGTATAAACTTGGGTTCGATTTCACCGTTACAAATTCTTGATGGTTCTTCACGGAGTACATCTTAACTTGATGTTGGATACTATCTTTAGTTGAAAAATCTTTAACCGATATAGAGTTCATCCGTGTTCGATGAGCCGGCGGAAAACTGTGGATGTTCATGTATGGTCGCACTGGTCATCCACTCACCCGATTGAACCTCATGTAGAGGTGCATTCATGGAACAATTTGACGGAGCCACATTATTAACATGTACATTAACGTTAACATCATTAACCCGGTCTTCTCCGACCTCCTCTTCCTCCTCCTCATGTTCAAGCTTGTGACCCTCATATTCTTCATCTTTTAATAATTCGTTATTAACAACAGCATTATTAAAGTCTTGCATAACGTTGTCGATGTCGAAAATATCTCGTGTCAACGTGAAAGGATGTACCGGCTCATATTTTGTAGTAACAGGTTCTGTTGGAGTTGTGCTAATGTCTTCTAGTGGATGGGGTATTATTCATGCGACTCGGCAGATGGTTTGAAACTCCTAACGGGGCTTGGACTAGGAATAATAAGTAACTGAGCATTGGGAAGCTTAATTTGCTCAATATATAACTCCAATGCAGTCCAACTACAATTTGGATCAAGTTTCCTAGAAATCATGGACCTTAGTGCATTATCATTATCTACGGACACTGCCATAAAAATATTACCATTCTCATTTTTCGGCCGCATAACGGGCTTTAATTTTGAGACTTCATTCACCTCAATCTCAATTGGTAACTTCAAATATATTATCTATTAGTTGTGAGTATATAAAGTTACGAGGCGCCCAAATAATGACCTGTTCAACATCACTATAACAATATCCTATCTTGGGATCTCGAATTATTTCACCCCCAAAATATAACCAAATAGGTATATCGTTATCCATACATATACATAAATGGATGAATATTCGAGTCATTAACTACTAACAAGCATAACCTATGCAAACTACACCACATATGGTTATAGGAATACCTTCAAATAAAACCGTAAGTTGGAGCACAGAGAATATGTCGTGGATGATGTATGAGATGAACGGAGACAATATTGGAGATTTATCAGATTGGGGGAGTTGGATTTCGGAGTGGGATGAGAGGGAGGTAGGAGAGATTAAGTTTGAGAGTAAAGAGAAGTCGGATTTCTTCTATAAGGTTTTAGGGTTTTGGGTTCGGAAGTGGAGGGAAAGAGAGACAAAGTGAAAGGGGAATGAGAGAAGTGGGCCACTTTATATATGAAAATATTATCGTACTTGTGTCACTGTTTTCAAATATTGTCGTTATTTAGAATAGTGACATCCGTTATAATATCCTTACAAATTTTTTTCAAGTCAGAGAGCTCATAATAAAATGTGAAATGTACTGATATCGTTACTCCAAAAACGACATGTGAAAGAAAAGAAAAATACAGTTGATGCTATTGGCAATAGCGGCATCAAGATAACATATGCCATTTTTGTCAATAGTGTTTTATGCTGACGTGTCCAAAACTGGACCAGTTGGGTAAATATTGTCAAAAGTGGGTCAGTTTGGTCAATATTTTCAAAAGTGGGTCCTTACGGAAAAAATTCGAGATGTTCACATACAATCTACTCGAATTTTAAGATCAGGACGAATTAACACTTTGAGAATTATACACTGAACTCCAGGAATGATGAACATATATACACTGAACTTTGAGAAGGAAGAATTAACACTTTGAGAATTATACACTGAGAATTAACCTATATCAGCGTTGTCTACGTATAAACAGTCATCACAATTGTACATGAGCTCCAGGAATGATGAACATATTCATCTGAGGTAGTCAATTTTAAGTTATAGAGTTGACAAAATTAGCACTATATTGATGAGAAAATGTAGACAGTAACAATATAATAACGTGGATTACTGGTTGCAAACTGATAATGACAAAGATTAAAAGATGAATTGTTGATGGCAATCTCAGAAATAGGGTTTCCATAATGATTGAGCCTGTAGAAACTGAAGCAGGCAAACGCGTAGTTGGTGAAACAAACAATATCCTCTTTCCTTTTCGGTGTTTTGAACTCGTAAAACTTGGCAATATGTAAGCAGCCTGTTACAATTGAGGTAAGCTTGTCTTTTCTTTTAATTGTTGAAGAATTGGTAGCATGTGAGTACCGAGCAGTTAGTTTGAACGGATGAAGCAATCTGCATCATGTGCTACAAGTTGTTGACATCATCCATGATTCTTTGTCGACTATATTCTAGGATGCAGCTTGACTTTAATTGCAGAAAGTAGGGCAAAATATAGGACAATTTTTGCGTATTATTGTTGGATAATTGGCTATTCATGGATGATATGTATTAGAAATGAATGACGAGAAGGGGTGATAGAAGGTAGCAGGGCAACCAAGAACATGGCTAACAAGGGGGGAAAAAAATTGTACAGTTAAGCTTCCAAAAATAGTGATAAACAGTACACGGTAAAGTGTACAAGAACTAGTAAAAAAGGCTATCAGAACTAGTCTACTTAAGACCAATATTATCTTATTAAACTCTTGGAGGGGAAAAATGGCACCACAATCTAATAATCTAACAATAAACAGATACAAGGTAGAGCACCAAAGGCAATGGCTTCTCTCTTCCATAGTTCATGTTCCTCTAATCATTACTACGGCTGCTACACTCGGTCAGTTTCCTGGTATAATGAGAGAAACTCAGCACCCCTTTGCAACCACTTGGAATGCAGTCCATCTTATCTGGGCTGCTTGTTCACTTACACCTTGGGGAACATTTCCTCCACATCAAGACCCTGCATTGATGATAGCACCGGATTATAGTGATGTCAAGAAAACATGTTTTCCTTTAGATCAAAACAAAAAATACGATGCCGGTGAACAGCATTTCCGCCGTCAATTAATTTTTAAAATGAGCATTTGTGCAGATTTGATCTTTGATTCAACTTAGAGGAAAAAAGGTCAAACAAAATACTTCCGTGCATGAAAAGATTCTGTTTTGGGCACCTTTGCTTGGTTAGTCGGTATTGGTAAGGTTAAGGATAAAAACAAACCATAAGCTCACTCATTATTGGAAAAATCTAAACTGAGGTTGGTAATTTTGGTGCATCTATGCACTTGGTAACAAGACTTCCACAAAGATCAAACCCATTCCAATGGGTAAAAATAGTTCAGACTGCTTTTGAAAATTAAAAGGAAATTTTGCAGTGCAACTTAAGGGATAAATATAGCTTACGGTAATACAATATAATTAGCTTCTTCAAGGTGTGTCCGTGCACACCAGCAAATACACACAAAAAACTGGGCCCAGTGGGAAAGATGGGAATGGTTCTATGCAAGGAAACTTTGAAACTTTGAATTCACATTTCCGTCTCAATTGTTTATTTTATTTACTGTCTGGGTCAAATTAGAAAATGCAGACGGTGTTAGGTACAGAAAGAATGTCGCATACCTGTAGGTTTGTTTTGCCAGGACAGATCTGGTGCAGCCTGAATCCCCTATATAATGAAAAATAATAAAACTAATAGACAAACAGAGATGGAAGTACGAAATTCAAGCATTACAAATATGATAGTATGACTAAGTACCTGCTGAACTCGAGCAGTGTCAGCAACATTATTAACTGCTTGTAATTGTCCATAATTATAATCCTGAAAAGATTTGAGGACTGACAATTAGCTCAAAGCACTCCCTGTAGTCCATTTTGGAATGTTCGTTATAGGCAACCATAAACAACAATCTTGCAAGCAAACTCAACTTTCTACAGACAATATAGATGACATATCTATACAATCTACATAATTAAATCCCACTGACCATTTGTATGATATAGAATGGCAATGCATTAACAGTTTAACACCAGAGCTCAAATATGATAATGCACAGCAGAACAAGGATCAACTGAAAACTAATTACTTATTTAAACAGGTGCCGAGAACAATTTTTTTAAGGGAACTAAAAACCAAAATTAGAGGCATCTAAACGTATTCTCAGTGCAATGGCAAGAATTTGTGAATAGACCCTCACAGACACATAATATGAATTTTACCATTTAAGTGCCATCATTAGAAAGTTAAAAAAATCAATATTGAGTTAAAAAAATCAATATTGAGTTAAAACAATCTAATATAACCTGTTCCCAACATAGCCGAAACATACCTGAATATTTTGATGGTTACCCACACCAGAAGCCTGATACTATGAAGCCAAGTACGAAAATCCAGTCAACTTGAGAATCTTAAATTAAAATTTTTAAAATAAATCGATAATAATGTTACTTACTGCTAAATTAGGCTGAACAAGCTGCCTTTGAGCCTGCTGCCTAAGCTGCATCTGAGCCTGCAACTGTTGTACTTGGGGAATTGACTGATGGGGCGGAATTTGTGTTTGTGGCCCAGTCCCGGATGATTGAAGTTGCTGGGATGCAAGTTTCTGTTGTTGCTGCTGAAATAATAACAACTTCTGTTGTTGTTGTTGTTGCTGCTGCTGCTGCTGCTGCTGCTCGAATATTGCATATTCTTCAGGTTTCTCCCACTAAGAAAAATCAATAAGCCATTAGACTGAATTTAAATAATATAAATTGGTAAATGACAAGACAGAACTTTTTTTTAAATTAAAAATTATATTTAAAAAAACAAACAAAAACTCACCCGGCTCTCCCGAGTAACACTGTTATAATAGTACTTATATCCTTCAGGGGATGAGTGCTCTGACCAGTTGCAGGTTGTTGGAACTGCAGGTATGGTAGTTACTGGCATTAACGAAGTTGCAGATCCAGCTGATGGCATAGCTATAGCTGGTGTGCTAGCCGGTGTACTCATGGTTGGCTGTTGTCCGCTCCATGCAGTCTGTAGCAAAGCATGCATTTCATAGAAGGTATTAATGTATTATAGCAATTAAAGGAGAAATACTTCTCAAGATAAGTAATTTATTTTAACAAGATCATCTAAGATGGGTACAAGTATAAATCCCTAAACGCATGTTTAGTCTTGGATAGTGGTCAAAAATATTTTACAGAAACTAAATTGTTTGCGGAACTTGTTATAATATGTAGATAACTGTTTAACATATAAATTTCTTAAGAAGAAATACTGTGAAAATTTTGGAGTCTTATTAATTAGGTAACTCCATAAATAATATTCTGAAACACAATATTTGAAGATACCATTTGGATAGAGTAAAAATGAAGAAATTTCATGAAGAAAAACTGAAGGCATGAATGCAAACATCCACCCCATCAAACAAACAATTAAGTGAACTAGCACTCTAGCAGGAAACTTTAAGAATTTGTTAATAGCAAAATGTTTGATAAAAAAATCCTCATTGGATTAGCACAACATGAACTATTCCTTCAATAAATAAAATTTATGTGCATAGAGATTCCATAACTTTGTAGTTAAAAGGCAGGCTTCCCAAAACACCCCATCAAACAAACAAATAAGTGAAGACAGATAATGCAAATGATATAGCAGCAAAATACTATTCAATGAGAACTTTATCTTGCTTAAATCTAAATCCCAATTCGAGTTACCAAAACTGAATCTTTGCACGTAAAAGGATCATTCTCACTTAAATTTCAACAAAATTGCTCTTTCTACAGTTTTTTAAAGATTAATTCACCTCAACGAGAATGAACAATTAAACAAATTGTATCCTCGGTAAGGTTTAGATCAAGTTCGGTGCATATTAAATGTGAATTTTACTCGTAAGTTTTTTTGCGGAAGAAAAAACATTCTGTTCAGCCCAGCCAAAAAAAAGAGAACAACTCCATATAAACCCCTGACCTTTGCAAAAAAGGGTTTTGGCGTACTAGTAGGGACATTAAAAAAATGAGCAAGAGTTATTAAAGTGCTTTCACAATCATAGAGAATTCTATTGAAATAAGCATGAGTTATCATACCTGTTGTTTAACATTCTGAGAAGAAATTTGCTGTTGATTTGATTGTTGTATCATCTGCAATTGTTGCTGCAACTGAATAATCGCCTGTTGTGATGACTGCACACTCGACTGTAAAGACTGTGCTTGCTGTTGGAGTAACACCTGAGGAAGTTGTGATGGCATTTGCTGCATGGGACGTTGAAGAAGATGTGGGGAGATAGTACTCGGTAATTGTTGATGATTAGCAAAGGCAGCCATCCCCTGTTGATGATTAGCATTCTGCTGCAATAAAGGTTGGGAAGAAGACAACTGGGTACTCAACCCCGATAACTGTTGATTGGGTAGAGTTTGATTGGAAGGTAGATTGGCAGATTGAGGGGCTTGAAGCTGCCCAATCTGTTGCATAGGAGGTCCCTGTAAGATTTGTGCCTGAGAATTTGAAGACCCAGGTATCTGCTGGTTGTGAAGTGGTTGCAGTGAATGAGGCAAGTTTTGAGGGGTCATGAGAGGCTTCTGCAATTGAGGCATTTGCCCCATGGGAGGATTGAAACCCTGCATAATGAAACGAAATTTAATACCCTTGAGGGACCTCAGTAAACCATTTTGATAAAAGAAGATGTACCGGTTGTGACGGTGCTGCTGCAAAATTTGACTGAGCTCCACCAGTCTCTCCGAAAGGAGCAGCCTAATAATAAGAACATAATTTTTTTTTTAAGTGAGCAACGAATATAGTATTACTCTCATGATCCCATTTATTATGAGGAAAATGTGTAACACTATGAATAAGAGGTTAGGAAGAAAAATTACTGTTGCTGAAGAAGTATCAATAGCACCACTTTTGGCAGGGGGGTTGGTGCCAAAACCTTGAACATTTGGCTGAGAAGGTGGTCCTTGTGAATGCGGACTTTGTGGCCACCAGCCATTAGGTGGCACACGGCCACCCATCGGCTCACCAAAATTGGATGGCGGGCTGTAAGGAGAATATGGATACATAGCATGAGAAGAAAATGAAAGTCGAGCAAAACTACTAAAAATAATTGACCGAATTAACTAGCTTTATAAAGACTTTAAAAATAACTGTATTAGAAAGAAATATGGGAAGATGGATAAAAACCGAGAAAAAATCAATGTCAATAAAGAGAAGGAAACTTTCCAATGAAAGGATGAAGATGGAATGCAGGGGGTCTCTCATACAGATAAGAGAACAGTGAACTCTAGTTCTGGTTGATCAGGAACCAGTCTACCAGTACTTAGAATTGAAGAAACTTAGAAACCAATGCATTGGCAGCGAAAGAAGTACGCTTGGTAATCCCATTTGTACGATAAAATTCGGAGAAATGGTACGGAACAAACTTTGGAACGATAGAATTAACAGTCAATCTAGTTAGATAAAATCTAAAGATCCACAAACCGAGCTATCAAGTAAATTTTCTAAAACTATATATCTCATAAAGACTATGTAAAGCAATGTTTGTTACTTTTGTACCAAAGCCGCACACAGCATTACTTAATTATAGTTTACTTTATATTATCAGATCAAATATCCATTCATACTATGTTTTTAAATTTTAAATTATTAATGATTGAAAAAACGATTAAAAAATGTCAATCTTTTGGACTAGCCTAATCTACTAATATACCTCTTTATCTTGTTAAAACTTGATCAATCAAAATTTACAAAAAAATCATAGAGATATGGATTCTGATATTTAGCTTGCACCATTGTTCTTCAGTAAAGATAAAACATACCCGATTACTGTAGTAGCATCAGAGCGACCAAAACCTGGACCCCCAAATGCAGGACCTCCCCTATAACAAAATAAGATAACAATTGATTGTTATAAACAGGAGAAAAATGGTTGTCTTCGAGACTTTTGGTCTCTAGCTACCCCCCCGCCCCACACACACACACACACAAAAAAAATGTCCTGAGGAAATTGTGGTTGAACCTTTGTTCAGGCCTGGGCCTCTTAGGATCGGCAAACCGAACAATCAATGGCTGATCACATCCCTAAGGTCAAAACAGGAAGAGCAGAAATTTAGAAAGCAGATTAAAGGAGGCATATTTCAGCAGTGAAGTACACTTACTCTCATGACATAAGTTCCATGAAGGGCATTCATAGCAGCAGCTGCATTCTCTCTATTTGAAAACTTCACAAAGCCACATCCTTGTAGATTATATGAACAAGAGCATAAGAAAGATGAGATAAAAACAATATTTCATCAAACGAAGATGTGAAAGGACATACCTCGACTTTGCTTTAATTCATCTTTCATAAGATAGACGTCTTCAACATGACCATAAGGCGAAAAGACCTACAAAATATTTATAAACTTTTTTTCTTCACTTTCATTTCGTTTAATTGATAAAAACAGCAAAAGATCAATTGTAAAGTAAGAGATGGTTTTCATTTTAGTATTATATATTACGAAAATTTTCCTTCTTCAAATATTAACATGTTTAATACTTGAAGGAAGATATTCTTAATAGAATTGTACAGTAAGAGATGCTTTTCATTTTTGCATTATATATTTTTTTAAAAATCCATGTCAAAAACTATGAAACATGTTTCTAGAATTTGCTTGTTCTAACCCAAAATAAAATGCACAATACAACTAGGAAAGCATCTGGAATTTACTATACCCGTTGTTTGATGCAAACACAAAAACTTAAAAAATCTATATGTACATAAAACTTACTTCAGCAATTTCTTGTTCAGTGGCACGCTTATTAAGTGATGCAACAAACAATTTGTCTTCTGCAAAATAATAATAATAATAATAATCAGACAAGAAAACAAAAGACTATCAATTTTAAATTACAATCAAGCATAAGATTATTCAAGTACGCTGCACAAACACATGTAGCCTATGAAGCACAAATACGGGTATGGAGTGCGTACGACACGACATGGGTACGGGGATACGTGATTTTACAAAAAAGTTGGATACAGGGTGCATTGAATATATATATATATATATATATATATATATATATATATATATATATATATTATATTTTAATTTTGTTAAAAATGCAAATATTTGGACCATTTCATAGAATTATAAGAATACATTAAAATTATGAACATTTTTGGAGGAAAAATTGATAATCTAACTATCAAAACAATTGGTATACTTGTTTTGTGTTTGAGCATATGATAAAAATCAAGTTTTTGAAATTACACTAGGGCCCCAAACATTTATCTAAACATAATTGTGCCCAAAAGTTGAAAAAATGTATCAAAAGTTTGAACTCCTTGGGTACGCACCCGGGAGTACCCAAGGAGTATCGGCATCCGACACGCACCCGAGACCGTACATTGGGAGTTTGGAAGTACCCGTGCTTCCTAGCATGTAGCATAGACATTTCTCATTGCAATGCAACCACAACGTGGTATGTACTGTCAAAGACAATTCATACAATTGTTGGTATGTACTGTCAAAGACAATTCATACAATTGTAATTATCTACAACTTTAAAAGCACCTATTTTTACTATCTGCTGTTGTTTGTGTTTACAATTGGCTGACTCATAATAGTCGCTTGGCCTTGTTGTTTTGAAGAGAAAAGAAACTAATGCTAGAACAACTAATTGCCATCAGAAAGTAAAGAGTTCTGCCAAACTCTAGGAGGGGGTTCAGTGATTAACTTTCATGCTTGCCCCCCGGAAAACATCATTTTAGACAACACATAGTTACACAACTTGCATTAGCAAAAGTGAGCGGGCACCGGTGGCCTAGAAGTATATGCAAAATTTTCAATGCAGTTATGCAAAGTGTAGAAATCTAGAAAACAGAAAAGAAAAGAAAAATATTAGTTCAAAGAGTACCCTGGCGTTCTCGATCACTGTCAGCATATCTAACTTGCAGGGGAGCCGATGCCTGGGAAGACCAAACCAATGTCAAAAATGCATAATAGAGTAGAATACTAAACAAATCTTCCACGAAATGCATAAATAATTAAAAAACAAAGACTCACCCCCGGCAAAGTGTATTGATGATGCAAAGCAGCAATGGCCCTATCAGCTTCCTCCGAAGTTGCATATTTTACAAAACAAAATCCTGCAGATATGGAAACCATCACTTGAAACCAGTGGATAACCAAAAAAATTACATTGTTTACATATCAGAAAAACAATAACAAAAAGTTACTTGAATAGACGCGGCCATATTACTCCACAGTGTAATGCAAGAAATAAATTTGCATAATATTGTAGAAATGGTACAAAACAAAGTATGTTATTTCAATAATCTGAAAGGCATTTGTTTGTTCCAATGAAATTTATACAGGATGAAGATGCACAATTACACTGATGCAGACCCCTCGAACAAAAATCTTTGCATCTGTTTCTTCATAATTCATCTTCAAACAGTAACAATGGAAAACAAAATTCAGCATTGCAAATGTAGCAAAGTTTCAGGAATTTGATGTACATGTAACAAATTTAGGGGACAGAATAACTTGATCATGCTAAAATGATGATGATGGTGGTGATGGTGGTGATTATTATTATTACGACTATATAAATAACCTGAAGATGTAAAACTCTATCATTTTCTATCTTCACCTACAATTTCTCAGCCTAACAAAATGTGGAGGCCAACTTAAAATTAATGATTTGCATTTTCTTCTGTCCAGAAAGCTGTTCCAGGCTCAAAGTTGGGTTGATTTGGCTGGTGACCCCTCCTTAGTTGGTTGAGCTGAGGAAAGAATTTCCGGAAGTAATATCGGCCAGATATATTTAAGCCTCCGTCCACATTTTGCCCTTCTTTTCTTTCATAATAAGTGGGGGCCTGAGATTCGATTTCGCATTGAAAGTCGGGCGCTCAACCAGGTAACCTGACCATCAAGAACAAGTATCTACTTTGATTGCAGACTTGTTTGCCCTAATCAATAAGCGGAGCTTCATAGTTTTCGAAGTTGGATCTACAGTCGGGACAGTTCTTAAAGTAAGCTTGATGATAACCGTGAAATGCAGTTCCTAATATAAGCTTCATGCATAGGCAAGCAGAGGATCATACATATGACTTGACCTCTCCCTCTTAAACTAATTTGGATATGCAGATCAAGTTGAGGATAGGTACGTGTATATATAACTAAGTTTAACTATATTTATACTAATATGTGACAGAACCTTGGAACAAGCAAAACAAGGAATATATCACACAATTTCTGCATCACTAAAATTTGACAGTTGTGCAAAAAGTGGCAGGCCCAAAGAGAGGGATACATCTCATCAGGTTACGGATGCACGCACCAAGTTTGCACAAGACCACAAGGTACTTCCAATTATCTTGCAAACCTCCATTGTGCATGTCTAGCTTATCAAGAAATTGAACCACCGTATGTAATCAGGTAAAAACAAGCTAATATGCAGCTGCAAAAACACCTAACACATACGAAGCCTTGCTATGCTTAATAATTCAACCTAGTCTTAGTCGGACATAATAAGGTGTAAATGAAGGATAATTCTAAATGCAATTATTTGAAATTCTAGGTCTGTACTAACCACTATAAATTTTAATCTAATAAATATTATAATTCTAAAAAGCCATAAAGTTTTTTGAGTTTCATACAAAATTAGGTTAGCTAAACAGAAATAAACCTGCAGCCAATTCTAGAAAGCTCCTCTACACAACAACAAATTATATAACACACACACACACACACACACACACATATATATATATATAATTGCATCATATATGAAAAACGGAAACATTCAAAGTAAAAGATTAGACCAAACAAAAAAAACCAAAAAAAAATGTAGAAGATATAAGTAGCATGTAACTAGACAAATTATCATCTGTTAACAAACTAAGAAAAACTTTTCACAGGAAATGGTTAAAACTGTCCTACTTAGTATTATGTCACATGATCCTTTGAGGTCTTATAAATGAAAACCAGCAAGAAGTGACTGCATGTGACTTGACAAATTATCATTTGTTAACAAACTAAGAAAAACTTTTCTCAGGAAATGGTTAAAACTGTCCTACTTATTATTACGCCACATGATCCTTTGAGGTTTCATAAATAAAAACCAGCGAGAAGAGACTCCTGCAGCTCCATAAAAAATTAACCTCATAAATTATTTGCATTACACACCTAAAGATGATTAATTACCCAAGACCAAGTGAATCCTTAAGAATTCAAATGATGCCACAATAATTAGTTCCCATAAATCTCTAGAATTATGTAAATTAGAATTAATTGACCGTCAGATAGCACTCAACACAAACTCCAAAAAAAAGAAAGAAAAAAAATAAGCAGTACAAAAAATGATAGAAAATAGCCTGCCTTAAACTATAGTGTGCCAGGTACAGCTACAAGTATAACGAGCTGGTAATACTAAACAAAAACTATTAAATATAACTAAATAGAAGAGCATAGCCAGCAAAAACAGTTGATGTTAAATGACTTTGCCGAGAGTATTTTACATAGCATATCAAAAAGCATATTTGCCGAACTTAAGCAATTAACCAATTAATCCACAATAACAAATCTAAACACGAGAATCAGTAAATGCTTTTTTTTAAATGATTAGCTTCTACAGAATATCATATTGATTTAGAAATAAAAACATTTCCCATGACATCAGACACAAATTGAAATTTCTGAACTGTCCCAACATTTGCAAAGAATATCATGCATCAGGGACAGAAACCGAGTGAAAGGTAAAGAAAGATACAGCAACACAGATTTTTTTGGCAGCCTGACAAAGGTCATAGTGGAAGCTTTTGATAAGAAAATGAAGCACACTGGTCAGCAAACTTGCATATGATATGCAATCAAATCGAAAGATGCACATTGACAACTTGCACATAACATCAAGCGCACTTTAACAGATAGCACAATTGCACAGATGACGACAGCCTTAAAACAGTGCATCTCATTACAACTAAAGGTGTCAGAAAATTTTGCAATTCAAAAATTGCCTTCCAAATATTTCCCATTAATAAGATAGAGTGACAATTAAGAGCAATGCCCAAAAGGAAAAAACACCTTCAAGATTAACAATCACATAGTAGTTACTATTTGTCTAAGAATGTTTAATCTATTATGGCACATTCATCTACACAGAAATAAGCTCTATTCTTAAGTGAGTCTCCTGTAATGTATGATGTAGGATTCATAGGTAGAGTACAAAATAAGCGACAAAATAAGTCATAGCACCAAACACCAGACACGCTAATCACAAAGAAAATTTTACGTCACTACCCAAAAGATTCTGAAATCAAAGACAGTCTCACAGACACATAAGTATCTAATCAAAGAAAACCATGAGCTACATCCACCCACATCTACTGTCGGTCGGAAAGGAAGATAGCAAGTAGGTTAGCAATAAAATTCAGTCTGTTCATATCCAGCCCACAGAGAAAACAACAAAGTTACACAATACATGATTGCCATGCAGACAGATAAATTGAACTAGGAAAGACCAGAGGCACAGAATACAATCAACCATGATCACCTAAGAACTGACAATAAAGTGAGCACCAATTACTGAAAAAATTATAAACAGGTAAAATCTCTTCAGATGACAATCCCTGTCCATATACAAACACAAAAAGTGCAATGCAAAGAATACCAAATCGGCCATGTGTAATCCAAGATGAAGCACAAGGTATTACAAATAAAAGGGGAGAGTGATAAAACACTAAAAGCAGAGGCTAGTCATTTCAACTTCAAGGTTATGTAATGTTTCTACGCAATCTAAAGCTCCCATAGCCACTTCAAACAAAAAGTATGGTCTAACATTGCATGACTGTTAATTTCATCCCAATAGAAAACAAAAAACCATAGATGTTAATCACCAGCTCAGAAGAATCATGCCAAATTATCCACCATATGTAATTGATAAGAGAAATAGCCATGCACTCATGGAACCAAATTCAAATTCTAATCCCAATAATGGTCGCAGACTGGTCATTAAAAGCTTTAAAATGATTCATTGTTGTGAATAACATCTACTAAAGCATCCAAAGTTGCATGTTGCCCTTTGCAATACAAGAACTGCTTGGGACTAAGCAGCATAATGCAAAAATACTACAACAGAAAGACCAGTCCACTTATGAGACTTGCTTGATGAAACTGGTGAATTTCTGCTCTGAGTGGTAGAGAGGAATTATTTGCAATCCAATTATTAACTGCAACTGTTAAAGGTTCCCGTAATCTTGCCTTCTTCTGAATGCATAATATTAGAGTACGAAAGGTGATAATGGAATGGTTTCCAACTGAAGCCAAGAATCACTGATAATTTTCCTAAAATAATTTTAAAAAATAATATTCGGAGACCGTATTGCACGCCATCCCCCTTCAGAGCACCTGAAAAGAGACAAAAAAGTTCATACAAAATTATAAAGGTAAATGAAATACCTTGTTGCTGTCCACTTTTTCTATCCCAGATAATAGCCACTTCCAAAACATTTCCATGCTCCTCAAACAAAGGACGAATCTGGCAAAAAATGGAATATAGTAATCAAATTGGTAATGATTCGGGAGTTTCAGGGATATATATATATTCAACACTAATAAATACACTGAACTAGAACTTTCTTTTAATGCTATGAATTACTAACACAACATCATCACAAAACAAGCATGATAAAATTTCTTCGAATTTTTTTTCTAATATATCTAGAGTTAGGGTTAAATGTCAGAGAACCATATTGCATTGAAACTATGGAATAGGCAGATAAGATGACTTTTGAGTTTTTTTGGCATTATACTATATCTTAAACTAATAGGTCTATATCTCTCTCCTTTCTCCATTTTGAAATGAAGAAAGGTAGAAAATCACACCTACCTTAACACGTGCACACCACAATTTTTTACTTAACAAAATAAAATAAAAAACTTATTATACTTACTATATCTTAAGCTAATAGACATACCCCTCTCCTTTCTCCATTTTGAAATAGAGAAAGGAGAGTAAAAGTAGGGATTCACACTTCCTAAACACGTGAGCACCACATTATATTATATATTATTATATCCATATATTATACTAATAGGAGAGAGAGTCAACCTCTCACCTTTTTCTATTTTAAAATAAAGCAAGGAGAGCAAAATGAGAAATTCACATTTATTAACACGTATAGTACACACATTTTCATTACAAAATATATAAAAGCCTCAAACCTAGAATTGTGATTTGCTCATTAAGTGTTTGATGAAATGTCTACATATCACACAATGTGTCTGTGAAAAAATAGTTTTGAAAAAAATTGTTTAACTAAATCAATTGTATCTATGTATGGTGTATGTACTATTTTTTGAAACCCTAATTTACTACCTCATTTTATTTTCAATTTCTAATTTGTGTCTTTGAAATCATGAAATTTGAATTTGAGGAAGAGTACGGGTTGTAGATGGGGATGACTGTAGTATCGGATCCAAGAATGAGATTTGGTAAGGAGGTAGTTGGCGGAGAGTACGGTGAGGCGAACGGAGAGGTGGAGAAGGATGCTGGAGAAGGGGACGTCGTTACGGTCGAAGACAGCGGAGACACGGGAGATGAGGAATAAAGCATCTGATAAGGTGTGAATTTGGGAGGGGGAGGGGAGGACGGGGAGGGTTGAAATGAGACGGGTCAAAGCTTGAGTATTTCCGGTCATGATGTATACAAAGGCCGAGAGCATTTTTTAGGATAAATTTCACTAAATTATACACTTGAAGAGTTAATTTCTCTCAATTCTCTCACATTTTTTTAAAGTTCCGTATAATTTTATTAGTTCATTACAATTTTTTTAGTCGGTGCAATTTACACCGGGTAACGCTGGTTATCATCCAAAGAAGAGATTCAGAATTTTTTCACTTCCTATCTTCCGGACAAATTGAATCAAGCGACTAAGAAGTTATGAACTTTCTATCACTTACCTGTTGAACCCAGTTTTTGTGTGTTTCTGTTCTGGGACCTATTGCATTACCTGTCTCAATAATTTTTATGATTGGTTCGATGAACATGGGTACCAGAAGCTGACTTGTGAATTTATTTTGAGATAGACTTGGGAATGGAATATTGTATTGAGAAATAAGTGTAAAACTTCAAAAGCAGATAATCTTCAAAATCTGTTTACATATATTATACAGGACGCATTAGCTTAATTAACTAAAAAAATTCTTATGCATATGGTGACACTTAACAAATACCCCCTCAGTTTGTCCTACAACTGCAAATTATAGACTTGGGGAATGTGAACCCATATAATCCTTGACCAACCATAGGTTTTCTCAAAGGCTTGAGATATGCCTAGGGTCAGCAACATATAGCATACAAAACAACAAACAAATGAAATTAAGGCCAAAAATAAAAAAACAATAATAACCATACTAAAAGATTGCAAAAACCAAAATATAGATGACCTAATGAGGGTTATTAAAATGACAGGAAGTATGCATAACTTTGTTTCAAAATTAAATAGATCAAACAGAAAGAAACTACTTTTTACACATATTTACATGCCAGTATCACAGTAACAAGCTATTAAGAAACATACAGTAATTGTATTCAATTTGCTACAGAATGGATGAAACAGTTCTGTTGTTCCCAACAGAATAAATCGTATTGAATTTTCATTGGCTTTTAAACATATTTACAAATACTATTGACAAGTTCAAAGGCGAAAAACCTTCCATGAAATTATGTAAAGATCAGAGTAAAGGGTCTAAAACCACGTCCATTTAGGCTGTAAATTAGATCTTATAGGAAGAAAAGAAAAGGTATAATTAATTAAAAGCTTAACAATTTTTTTATATGAATAACAATAGGAATAAAGGGCCTGAAACCACGCACTTTAGGCTGTCAATTAGATATTATATTAAGAAGAAAATGAGATTTAAAAGCTTAACATATCTCTTCTTATGAATACTTTGGCATGCATCTGTTTTAAAAAAGGATAAGAGGAGAAGCCTACTACAAAAATACCAAATAGGAAAAATATTCCCTACATTTTGAACATACTCTAGTCAATAAAATTCTCATAGCATTTGGATATAGAGGCAGAAAGAAGAGATAGGTATTTAAGAAAAATTCTACCTCGTGCGTGTGTGTGTCAATTTGTTTATTTGTATATTAAGGGATATGAGATGGTGAGAATGGAAAAAATATAGAGCTATGCAACGTTCTTCTCATGCCACGTAAGGAGACAAGTGTCTTTCTTAGCTCAAGTGTTGCCTTATGCGTCCTTCTTGGACATCATATATTTTTATTAGTTTATATCGGCCAACTAGTCAACAAATAACCGTGTCTGAGCTGTCATCCTCCAACCTTGTAAAGATGATATGAACTCTACTCATCATTTTAATAAGTCAAACCATCATTTTCTCCATTGAGGTTGAAGTGTAATCATATTTTTCAAACACAGAAAGACAACCCAAAAACACAAAACTATCTACTTATTTCTTAATGAATAAATTTAGAAGCAAAAACAAAAACCATGCATACTTTATAGGTTCTAGGGATTGACTCTACCATTCATTCCTCCCCATCAAAAGTCCCTCGAATCAACTATTACGAGATTTTGCCCCCTTCCTTTTCCACATTATGAAGGATATGAACATGTTTGAATCATAGCATGAAATAGCACGACTAAATTATCCTCATGGCATGCCAAGTGCGATAACCATTTCGCAATTCCCTTATACGTAAAAGAAAGTGACGGACTCATGGGGGAATATCATAAAAGGAGGTTACCATCCATTGAGGTCGTGAAGTAATTTTTCCCATAAATGTTCAAGGAGTAATTTCTCCAATGTAATCTTACTATCAAGTGTTGCTGCTGATTTCTGGTGTGGGAGCAAACAAATGAATTTGTAAATTCTTGAAGGAAACAAGTAGGCAAACTTGTTGACTTTCACCAGCATTTTGACTGGTTTCTCGCCGCTGCCGTGAACCTGCAAAAAGTTCGATACATCGGGATGGATCCCGGCGACGAACCCTCCGACGCTCTTGTCAGTAATCTGAAAGATTATGAAAGAGGTCTAGGTAGAAAAAGATTGATTACCGTGTTACAGTGGGAGAGAGGGGTATTTATAGTCGCCTCCGAAACCAGTTTCGAGATAAGGATAAATCTCTACTTCCCAATTTTTATGGATAAGAAGAGAGTTTGACTCGTTTCGTGATAAGAGGGACCGTTTAAACTCTCTTAGGGATAACCACAAATTTGAATTACTCTTTATCCATCGGGGTTAGTTTGTAACGGGTTGCTACCCATAACCAATTGGACAGATCCGTTTTTGGGCTATTGGGCTTTGAAGAAAGACCCAGTTCCCAATTCGAACCCGTTTGCAGGTGAAATTACCGTTTTACCCTTGAAAGTTTTAAGATTCGTGCCCGATTTGAACGATCTCAATTTAATTCTATTTTTAGCCATATCACGAGCCCCCACTCCCGAAGAAAGAGTTTAACAGCCTTTGGGGGAGTAGTTTTACTGTTCTAATGGCGTACGAAACTTTATCTGAGTTCTCGGGGGAGTTTGGATCTTACTCGAGGTGTACCGGTGCTATTCTGAGCATGTAAAATGACCAAAATTATTCTCAGATTTTTCTGGATTTTTTACAATTTTTCCTAATTTTTAAATTATTTTTCGAATTATTTATTCAATTTTGCGAATCAACAACCGATCTTCAAAAAGAAATCAAAAATTAATCGTTCTAATTAATAATTATTCACCTAGGAGTCCAAAAATATTTCACTGAATTTATAATTATTTTTTAGAATTTTCTTGAATTTTTAATTATTTTTCGCAATTTTTAAATAATTAATTCGAATTAATAATTTAAGTAAAAGAATTAATCAGGGAATATCGACATGGCGCGATCTAGAGCGTTGATCATACCGTTGGCGTGAATTTCGGAGCGATCGGGCTGTGGATCTGGCGTCTGGGTTACTTGGCGTGGTCTGAGCGCTCCGATGAGGAGCCCGCATCCGGAGGTAAGTGACTTTCCCAATTTCCCAGCTCGGTAGCTCAGATCCTCGGAATATGGATCAATTCCCAGCTTGGTAGCTCGGATCCTCAGAATATGGATCCGAGCTACGTGGCGAGATCTGAGCCGTCTGATGAAGATTGCGCACGAATTTCGAGGTGATATTTTTCGCCATTTCCCAGCTCAGTAGCTCGGATCCTCAGAAAGTAGATCAGAGGGTCGTGGCGAGATTTGAGACGTCTGATGAAGATTGCGCACGAATCTTGAAGCGATGTTTTTTCGCCATTTTCCAGCTCGGTAGCTTGAATCCTCGGAAAGTGGATCAGAGGGTCGTGGTGAGATCTGAGCCGTCTGATGAAGATTGCGCACGAATCTCGAGGCGACATGACTGATTAATCATTTTTTGGTGACGTGTCGTTCTCATGCTTTTTCGAATTATGTCGTTTAGTCTTCTGATGGGCCTTTCTAGTGGTTCAGGGGGCCCAAAATTCTCGGAAGCCCAAGCGGCACCCCCCCCCATTCTACTATAAGTCACCACCCCCTCCTTCATTTTGTCACTCTTTTTACTCTTTGGAAAAATAATTCACTGCTGGGCGGCTCAACTAGCATTCGCGGCCAATCGTTAGCGTTTTCCGGCGATCTTTTCCGACCGTTGCTGTCACATCAAGGTAAATATATACTTTATTTTATATATTTTACGAGATGTCGAGAGCATCGTCTGGGAGTGAGACCTCCACCTCGGATCAAGAAAGTGATTGATTGCTGATAGTCCCCCCTGCGGTGGACAAGGGGAATGAGGTAGTTGGGTCAGTGATAGTAGAGACGATAGTGGAGGGGGTGAAGAGAGCGGGAGAGCTGGGCAGAATGCCCTCTACTTTGTCAAGCCTCGGCAGAGTTAGAGAATACTCCGACGACCTTTTAGCAAAGGTTGTGTATGGGAGGTCGGCTTCGTATGAAGAGAACAAGCTGACGGAACGCTCCGAAGTTGACGACATCCCCTCAGTTCTTACGAATAAGGATCTGCTGCGTATCAAAAGGAGCTTCATGATACCGCCGGAGTTCACTCTCCTTCCTGGTTCAGGGTTTCGAGCGTGTTCGGCAACTTCGCCGGACACGTGTCTTCCCTTTTGACGCGCTCAACGCTGGCCTCCGCTTTTCCCTGCCACCCTTCGTGACCGAGGTGTTGCGGTGGTATGGGCTGAGTCCAGTTCAGTATATGCCGAACATGTGGCTGCATTCCCTCGGCTTCATGCTTCAGTGCCAAGCGGTGGGGGCCGAGCCTCAGCTCAGCGTGCTCCGAAGTCTCTATCGGCTCAATCGCATAAGCAAGATGGATTACCGGTACTACCTGTTGCCACGGCGGGGTGTTAAGTTGATCGAGAATCCGGACTCAATCAAGTTTTGGAAGGAGAAATACTTTTTGATCGGAGGTAGCCAGCCGTGGGACTTTCTCACGAGATGGAGGGAGGATGTGCCGAGGTGGGCAAAGTCCGAGCCTGTGTTGACCCCAGAGGAGGGTACGGTCGCGACGAAACTCCTCGATCGTCCGACCTTAAGTTGGGAGGATATGACCGCGGAGGTTCTCTTCAGTGGGGGTCTCAATCCGATTGACCCCAGTAGGTTTTATCTTTGTTTTTATCTCCGATACTGCTATCTACGTGTGCTAACTTCTTTTTCTTTGCTTCTATAGAGGCTCCGGTATGGACTTTCGAGCAATGTTGTTTGATCGAGGGAGGTGGATAAGAGTGAGAATCCCAAAGTTGGTTTTCCACCGGATGATTAATCATCCGCTTCCGTTGGTGGGAAAGGTATCGATGGCAAAAAAAAGAAAGAGAACCACGACAGGGCCATCGTCTGGCCGAGCTGCGAAGGGATCGGCGGTGGCCTCCCCGGTGACCGACTTGGAATCCGCTTCTCCCACTCTGTCTGCCCCTTTCGTTGCTCCTTTATCGTCTGCCCCTTCCGACCATCCGCCAAGGACCTCACCCTTGGAGCTGCACTAGCACTTGAGGCGTCATCCCTTACAGCCGAGGCCAAGGTGATACTCACCGAGGAGCACAAGAGGATTTTCGTCCCCGGTTGGCGAGCGATGAAGCATGATAGCTTTCTCGGGGTAGGGATGGCAACTGGGCCGGGTCAACCGGCGACCCACCCGCGACCCGGCCCGTTTAAGTAGTTGGCAGGTTCGGGTCGAACCCGATGAACAGTACCGAGTTGACCCGGGTCGCAAATAAAGCGAATTAAACTCGCGAAACTCGGCCCGCGAACCCGCTAAGTACGCAAATTCAACCCGCCAACCCACGGGTCGACCCGCGGGTTACGACCCGCTGGACCCGTACGGGTCGAACGTTCGACCCGTTACGGGTCGACCGTTGACCCGCGGGTCGAACGGTCGCTAGCTTCAACAGAGCTGTTGGTAACGGCTCTTTAGCCGTTATTTTGGTTTTTTTTTGTTTTTTTCCCACATTTTTAGCCTATAAATACCTCCAAAAATCTCCTAAAAAATCACACCTTACTCTCTTACTCTCTCTACTATTATACATCATTTCTAAAGAATTTTTCAACAATTGTAGTATTCATCAAACAAGTCTACAACGAGGCATATACACGATCAAATTTCGGTCGTATCGAAATCAAAATTCAACGTCTTCAACTCACTTCAACCCTCGTCAAATCTACTTCAAGCTCTCCTCAACTCTTCAATTGCGGAATCGGCAAAGCGCTTCTTTCTAGTTCTATTCTATTCTTATTTTCACGGTTTTTTTTACATATGCATATTCCACGGTAAACGGTATCAAAATTTCATACCTCTCTCGTTATATTTTTTTTTGCGTTGTAGTTAAAATTATTGTTCGTTTTTTGAACTTCTCTATCTCAACCCTCTTGTTTTTTAGATTTTTTTGTACAATTCACCGTTCCTACATTGTATATTTTTTTTACATGCTTTAGCACATTACTACATTATGTCTAGATCACGCAGTAGCGGTCGTAGCGGGCAAGATTCCTCCTCTTCCCGTAGGCCACCAATTGTCCCAACTAGTGAGCTCGCCCAAGAATACCATGATCCTCCTATGGAACAATGGGGTACACACGACGTTGTTGTAGGTGACATACAATTGGAAGAAGAAGAACAACAACAACAATCAACCGAAACCACACAACCCCGTAGTAGTAGGAAAAGTAGAGGAGAAACTAGCGATTGGCATAAGTTTTATGATTATATTCAGGACGAACATACTCCGGGTATAGGTTTGAAAGTATGTAAAACATACAAATTCAAGAGGGGTGACGGCAAAGGTACAATTAGTAGGCACATCCAACATAACCAAAAAAAACTTCTTGAACAACTACAAGGCCAACAAAAAATCAACTCTAGGACCGGTCTAGTTGATAGCCACCCTTATGATCCCGATCTTGTTCGTCGGGAAATGGCCCGTTTAGTCATTAAGGAAGAGTTATCATTTTCCTATCCCGAGAGTAGGAACTTGGAAAATTTTAATCAAACGGCCTTAAACCCTCATTTTAAAAGAATTCCGAGAAATACTTGCAAATCGGATTGTTTTAAAATGTACATTGAAATGAAGGACGCTTTGATTGCAATTTTATGGAGTTTAACTTGTAGGGTTAGTTTAACTTCGGATTGTTGGACGGGTCTCAACAATATTCTAACGATGGAAATAACCTATCATTGGATCGACAATGATTGGATTCTTCAAAAAAGAATCATATCACTTGCCGCGTTGCCCTATCCCCATAGTGGCGCTGAAATAGCAAATCGTATTATAGAAATTTGTGATGTTTTTCATATTCGCGATAAAATTATGTGTATTAGTTTTGATAATGCATCTAACAACAATGTAGCAATTACTACTTTAAAATCCGTATTAAACCCTCCATCTGACAGTATTTTTCATGTTAGATGTGCATGTCATATTATAAATTTATGTGTTCAAGATGCATTAAAAATAGCGGATCCATATATAGTTAAAATTAGAAATTGTGTACATTTCATTGCATTAAGTCCAAGCATTTTCCAAGAATGAAAAGCTTGGTGTAGGGTTAGAAATGTTCCTTTTAGAAGATTTCCAAAGGATATTAGACACCGATGGAATTCTACTTTTGATTTACTAAATGTTGTCACCGAATATAAAGCAGTTGTAAATAATTTTTGTATCGCAAAAAATATGCACAATTTTGAAATGACTCCCCCGATTAGTTTTTTGCCGAATCTTTGTTGAAATTTTAAAAACCTTTTAAAACCGCAACTTTAAAATTTTCAAAAACATATGAATCTACCTCTAGTAGCATTTTTATTGAATTAGTTAGCATGATACAAACATTTAACGAAATGTTAAATGATCCCCATGTTAGTGAGATTGTAAAACCTGCATTTCAAAAAATTTTGAAGTATTATTTTCCTCCTCCTATGTTGATTTGTGTTGCTACTGTTATGGATCCTCGTATCAAATTAGAAGGTACGAAGAGTTTGATATAAATATTTTTTTCATTACTTGAGGAAAAAATGTAGAATTAGTAATTGATTGCGCTACTTTTTTAGTTCAATTTGAATCTACGTTAAATAACTTGTATGATTATTATGATAGACGTTTTGCTTCTAGTAGTACAACTTCTGTAGTTAGTTCTTCTTCTAGTAGTTCTAAAGATAAGGGTAAAAGTAGAATTGGTGATAGAACATTTAATTTACTTGAACAAATTCAATCAAAAAAACCTAGGACTAATACCCAAATGAATTAAATTGGTATAACCAACAAGATTCTGAGCCTTCTACTTCTCCACTAGATATTTTACAATGGTAGAAAGACTATGAACACACTTTTAGTATTCTATCAATTATGGCTAAAGATTTACTAACTCCTCCTGTCTCTACAGTTGCTTCTGACAGTGCATTTTCTACAAGTGGCAGGGTTCTAACTGATTACAGGAATCGCTTGAAGCCCGAGTCGTTAGAGATGCTCGTTTGCACAGAAGACTGGTTGAAGGCTAAAGATAGGACACAAGGGAAAGCACTATCAGCGTCCAAAAGTGGGAGCAACTCACCCGAAGAACAACAACAACAACAACAATAGCTTTGCTTGTTATGTTAAATTAGAAAAATTGTAGTCAATTAAAATTGTATATAAGAAATATGTTATTGTATAAAACTTATTTGTGAAGTGAATTCTTCATTTCATTAGAAATTGTTACAATTGTATAACTTAAATTCATATGAATAATATTTCAAAATTTGTAGCCAATTTCACTCTTTCAATCTTATTATTATTATTACGATTTTTAATGTTTATTAGTATTATTACATAGTATTATTATTATTATTATTATTATTATTATTATTATTATTATTATTATTATTTTAAGCTACAAAAAAAATTAAAAAAAAAATAAAAAACAATTCTAACCCTATATAAACGGGCCAACCCGCGGGTCGACCCAGCCCAACCCGGGTTGAACCCTAAAGGGTTCACGGGTTGGGCGGGCCACCCAAACGAAGTTTCAGCCCAGCCCGGACTGGCCCGTATAAGTGGACAAACCGGCCCGAGCCCGCCCACTATACGTGCTAACCAGTACGGGTTGGGCCCGGCCCAGCCCACTCGACCCGTTCGCCATCCCTATCTCGGGGACTCCATCATGAGTATGCAGGCAATCCGCCACTTGCCGACCCCGAAGGACTGAGCGACGCTGAAGGCGGGGACAGTGGGCGGTGATGCCCTCGAGATTGCCAGGGCGACGATGACGATGAGTTACTCTTTGGGTTCTCCAAAAATTTAAGTTTTTTCTAGCGCTAAACTTGTAGTTTCTCTTCGCAGATCTCGTGCCACTTTAGCCACTCGTAAAGCAGTTAGCCGAGCAGGAGAAAGAGCTCAAAGCAACAGAGCGACAGAGCGGTTGGAGAGGGCCAAAGCCGTGAAGATGTATGCGACCAAGCGGCGCCTGTCGGAGTCTCAGGCTGCTCAGATTAGCATCCTCGGGTCTGCCTTGGTGAAGGCAAACGAGCAGATGGCACGAGAGGCGGCCAAGGCGAACAAGGAGAGGGCTGACCAAGAGAAGGAGAAGGCCGCAAAGGCTGTTGAGGACGCGGCGAGGGAGCGGAAGGCGGCGGTAGCAGCGGCCGCGGATGCGATCAGGGAAGAGGCGAAAGCGCATATGCACATGAACATGGAAAAGTCTTACGCCAGAGCCCTCAAACACGTGGAAGCTCGTATCCCCGGCTTCGACAGCTCGGGGTATAGCTTGTATACCCTTCTCGAAGGTGAAGTAGCCGAGGGAGCGAAAGTCGCTGGAGGAGAGCAACAAGAAGAAGAAGTAGAAGGAGAAGAAGAGGAGGATGCCGTGGCGAATCCTTAGTCAGCTATCGTGGAGGTGCCGGAGGTGATAGCGGAGCAGCCCCCCAAGGTGGCCCCTTGACTTTATGTACCCACACTCGTTCTTCCTTTTTTTTCTTTCTTTTGTACGCCTTATAGTGGACTGGCCACCGCTTGTATTTATTTGATGAAGTCGAATGAAAAATCTTTTTGAACAAGTGTTGCGAAGTCTCGAAATAGTTGTGGGCTTGTTTGCTTTCGGATCGCTCCGTAGTAGCACCTTCATGTGGCTTCTCAATCTTAGTGATTTACACTTTCTTTTGGTCGACTCCACAGGTTAGCGAGGTGCCACGTCTCCATTCTGAGCTAGGTGCCATCAAATTGGGGCTAGCTCGGTCTCGAGAGTTGCTCTATAGAGCAGAGCGGGAGGTGGGTCATTTAAAAGTGACCCTGGCTCGTCGAGACATCGAGATAAGGCGCCTTGAGGAGAGAACTCGCGAAATGACACCCGAAAGCGAGGAGTCTTGGCCCTCGATGGCCGCCAGCCAAGGCTTGAGACTCAAATTTCTTCGTCACTCTCTATTCGAGGAGAGATCCGAGAGAGACGAATTGAAGAACGTGGTGCTCGAGAAGAATCGGGATTCGGCACACCTTCGAAGGGCTATCTCTGAGGTCTCATGAGGGAGCAGTTCGGGGCGATTGCCTCGTTTGAAGATCACAGTGATGGATGACTCCCTAAAGGAGCACGTCGTCGAGCTAGAGGCGGAGAATCTTCGTCTGCGACGACTTTCTATGGGGAGCAACGTCAGAAGTACTTCCTGTCCTCAGGGTGAGTATGCTCAAGGATAGTCATTCCACGAGTTAGCACTTCGCTCGCCTCCTGTTTTGCGAAATCCAGGTGACGCACAAAGGGGAGTGACCGGCTCGTCGAGCGGGGCGTCAGTCGCCGACTGTTAGACCCTTGGGTGCCGACGACGCGACTCGGCTCGCTGGCTTAGAGACCTCCGTGGAGACGAGGCGAGATCAGCACCACGCTCGCCGGCCTCGTGTGTCGCTCAATAGAAGCATCCCCCTTCATAGAAGAAGTTAGGGCTAAAATAAGGCTTGTACCTCCAATCTTGTAATCTTTTTGGTCTTGAATAAGACTTGTATTTCCGATCTTGATGGAATAATATATCGCATTTTTCGATTTGATAACGAGCTTCTTCGAAGAGTTTGTGTTTTGCTAACTTTCGCAAGAGAATTTCAATAATTGTGGGAGCAATTCCGAATGGTGAGCTACTTTATACTTGCTCGTTCGCAAGTAGCTAAAGCGACATCGAACCAAGTGTTGAACTCCGAACTTGTCGTTAGAAGAAATTCAACAGTTGTGGAAGCAATTCTGAATGGTGAGCTACCTTGGATTCCTTGTTCTCTTGGACCTGTCTGGACCGGCATTAGCATAGTCGAGGACTCATGAAAAGCCACTTACTCATTTGCAAGTAGCTAAAGCGACATCAAACCAAGTGTTGGACTCCGAACTTGTTGTTAGAAGAGTTTCAACAGTTGTGGGAGCAATTCCGAATGGTGAGCTACTTTGTACTTACTCGTTCGCAAGTAGCTAAAGCAACATCGAACCAAGTGTTGGACTCCGAGCTTGTTGTTTAGAGAGTTTTTTGTACGCTCCAAGGTAAGACAACCAGAACATCTAGAATAGAGAATTTCTAGGAAGTAATTGATTTTATTAAAAACAACTAAACGGCTGCTTCTGAGTTGCAAGCCATTATTACACTTAATAGAGATTGGCTGAATAAAAAAGAAACAAGTTTAACAATGCTTTAAGAACGCTCTAAGAGTTGAAGTTGCTTGGAGCGGTGTTCAAACACCCTCTTGGTACTTCAACAAGTGCTCTGCGGTCCATGTCCTCGGCACTCTCTTGCCCCCAGGGTCTTCAAGTTGATAAGCACCAGGACAGAGAACTTTGGAGACCCTATATGGTCCTTCCCAATTGGGTGCCAACTTACCTTTCTTGTTGGAAAAAGAAAATGATAGCTTTCTGAGCACCAGACCTCCTTCTCTGAGATTAGTAGGGCGGACTCTCTTGTTGTAGAATTGCTCAATCCTACGTCGATAGATTTCTTGCTGGATGGAGGATCCTCACAGATCTCATCGATGAGGTCCAAGTTACCGCGAAGTTCGTTCGCGTTTTGCTCTTCGTTGTAGGCAATCACACGGGAGGAAGGTAGACCGACTTCTAGTGGGATGACGGCTTCGGAGCCGTAAGTGAGGTTGAAGGGAGATTCTCTTGTGGGGGTCCTCTTAGTAGTGTGATAGCTCCATAGCACATTAGGGAGCTGCTCTACCCATAGACCCTTAGCAGACTTGTCCAGTCTCTTTTTCAGGCCGGAAAGAATTTGCCGATTGGCATTCTCTGCCTGACCGTTGGACGGTGGGTGGGAGATCAAGGAGAATCGTTACTGGATACCCAGGTCTGCGCAAAAAGTGCGAAAGGCTGCTCCCGTGAACCGAGTCCCATTGTTTGTTCCAAGATTCGAGGCACATCAAATCTGCAGACAACATTTTTCCAAAAGAAATGCTGAACTCTATTCTCTATGATCGTTGCTAGGGGCTCGGCCTCGATCCATTTAGAGAAGTAGTCGATTGCCACAACAAGGAACATCTACTGGCCCGGCGCTGGAGGGAAAGGCCCGAGTCCATTCCCCACTTTGCAAAAGGGGTTGGACTGGATAAAGAGGGGAGCTGGGCTTGAGGTAAGCGGCGAATTGTTGAGAATTTCTGGCAGGGGCCGCATTGGCGAACGTGTTGTTCGGCATCGTTAAGGAGAGTGGGCCAGAAGTATTGATTTTGCGAGCGAGGGACCTTGCTCCCAAGTAAGCGCCACACATCCCTTCATGGACATCCTTCAAAGTATACTGGGCTTCCTCGAAGGAGAGAGATCTCAAGTAGGGTCTGCCGTCTACTTGAGTGTAGGAGCATTTGTACATGACTCCCTCGATGAGTGTGTACCGCTCGGCTCTGGTTCGGATCTTTCGAGCCTCTTTAGGGTCTAAAGGGAGGATCCCATATTTAAGGAACTCAAGCAGGGGCCTCATCTAATTCTCCTCGAGTTCTAAGGGCAACATCTCCCTCGGCTCGGGATCTTCTTCCTCGATGATGGGTCTCAAGAGGACCTCTATTCAGACAGTTTGTTCGAGCCCCTGGAGGGAAGAGGAAGCTAGCTTTGAGAGGGCATCCACCTGCGCATTCTCTTCTCGGGGATTCGCTGGAGTTGTGCATCTTTGAAAGAGACCAGCAGTTCTTTGACCTTGGCCAAGCATTTGGCCATGCGACCGTCTCGTGCTTCGTATTCCCCTAATACCTGGTTCACTACCAGCTGCGAGTCACTGAATATCTTGACGCACTTGGCCCCGGCCTTGCGAGCCATACACAGGCCGGCTATAATGGCTTCATATTCAACCTCGTTGGAAGCCCAAAAGTTGATACGGAGTGAGTATTGGAGGACGAAATCATTGGGACCAGTCAGGATGACCCCCATTTTGCTCCTATCGGTGCACGAGGACCCATCAACATACACGGTCCAGAACGGGGGTTCCTCTATCGCTTTGCTAGCGCCGGAAATTGTGCTCTCTACCATGAACTCGGCTAGGACTTGGGCCTTGATAGCGGTTCGGGACTGATAGCTGATATCATGCTGGCTCAGCTCGATGGACCACTTCATAAGGCGCCCTGAGACCTCGGGCTTATAGAAAACTTGCTTGAGCGGCTAGTCGGTAAGAACGATCACCGAGTGAGACTGGAAGTAGGGACGGAGCTTTCGAGCTGCCAAGACCAACGTGTAGACCATCTTTTCTAGCTTTGAATAATGGAGTTCGGCGTCCCTGAGGACCTTACGTAGTAGATGGGCTTCTGCGTCTTATCTACCTCTCTTACCAGAATAGCACTGAGAGTTTGCTCCGAAGTGGCGAGGTATATGTAGAGGGCTTCCCCGGACTTTGGCTTGCTCAAAAGTAGGGAGTTGACTAAGTAGACCTTGAGCTGATCAAAGGACTCTTGCTGTTGTTGCCCCCACTCAAAGCCTTTAGCCCCTCTGAGGGCCTTTAAGAACGGAAGACATTTTTCTCCGAACTTGGAGAGAAACGCCCTATTGCCACGAGGCGTCCGGTGAGTCGCTGCACTTTTTAACATTGGAGGGGGGAGCCATGTTGAGTATGGCCTGAATCTTCTCGAGGTTGGCTTCTATGCCTCTTTGGCTGACCATGAACCCAAAGAATTCGCTGGATTAAACGTCGAAGGCACACTTGTTAGGGTTCAGCCTCATATCGTGTCTCCTCAACACATTAAAAGCCTTTTGAAGATCAAAAACATGATCCGATCTGCAGACGCTCTTCACCAACATGTCTACGTAGACTTCCATGTTCCGACCGATCTTTTTCTTGAAGACCTTGTTAACACGGTGCTGATAGGTGGCACCGGCGTTCTTGAGCCCGAAGGACATGACCCGATAACAATATAAACCCGTTCAGTCGCCTGTTGTCCTCTTCTTTGTCCAGTCGGCCAAGGCGCCTCTCCATCTCGTGGAGACAGCGGTAGAGTGAATCTTCCCTTCGGTCATATCTTGCTGAGCCCCAGGACTCAACCTCATGCGGAAGGAGACTGGGAGTGCAACGATGATAGCTTGGGGCAGGTTGAGGACTGCGAGTACGGCGTCGATAGCTTGGGGCAGGTTGAGGACTGGGCACCTGCTGATCGTGGTCGGAATTCGTGAACAACATTAAGGGCCCTCAGGACTGCTTCTTGAAATTGTTGGAACTCTGCCCATGTGACAGGTGCCTCCCACTCTCGGTGGTCCCGTGGGACGGGTCGACAGATTGGAGAACGGCTTCTCCTTTGACGACGCTGGGGTGACCCCCTTTGCCTCTTGGGAGAGTTGGATCTTCTGCGATCTGATCGAGGGGGATCAAGCTCTAGGGGACCGAATTGCTGGACCCCTTTGATGTTCACAGCGAGGTATCCTGTCATGGGTCCGCCTCTCATCCAAGTGGATCCGGAGATCTATCTCATGCTGTCGGTTGACAATAATGTGCCGGAGATTCTTCAGCGTTGGTAGACTGTGAAAGGCCATGGAGTTGAACGAGGGATTATGTATCGAAACATGGTCATGATGAAGAGGTTGCCCCTGTCGACTTCGGCAGGAGGGTCCCGCAGCAGCCCCTTGAGGCCCTTGAGGGATCTGCTGGGGCTGAGGTTGCTGAGGAAGGGGTCGTCCAGGCAACGGTTGTTGGACGGGTTGAGGGAGAGACTGTCCACACTGTTGGACTTGTTAAGCAGGTTGAGAAGGGACCTCCTAGAGTGGAGGAAAAGGAGCGGGAGTGGCTCTACGGTTAGAGACCGTCGTCTTCCCCTTCTTTGGAGGCATAGCTTGAAACTACTTTCGCTGATGAAATAGGGCTGGATTACTTTTCGAGTTTTCCACAGATGGCGCCAATCTGTTGCTGCTGATTTTTTGTGTGGGAGCAAACAGATGAATTTGTGGATTCTTGAAGGAAACAAGTAAGCAAACATATTGACTTTCACCAGCATTTTGACTGGTTTCTCGCCGCTGCCGTGAACCTGCAAAAAATTCGATACGCCGGGATGGATCCCGACGACGAACTCTCCGACGCTCTTGTCAGTAATCTGAAAGATTATAAAAGAACTTTAGGTAGAAAAAAATTGATTACCTTCTTACGTGGGGGAAACGGGTATTTATAGTCGCCTCCGGAACCAGTTTCGATATAAGGATAAATCTCTACTTCCCGATATTTATGGATGAGTTTGACTCGTTTCGTGATAAGAGAGACTGTTTAAACTGTCTCTTAGGGATAACCACGAATTTGAATTACTCTTTATCCATCTGGGTTAGTTTGTAACAGGTTGCTACCCATAATCAGTGGGACAGATCCATTTTTTGGGCTATTGGGCTTTGAAGAAAGACCCGGTTCCCAATTCGAAGCCGTTTGTAGGTGAAATTACTGTTTTATCCCTGAGAGTTCTAAGATTTGTGCCCGATTTAAATTAATTTTTAACCATATCATCAACCATTGGATAGATGCTAAAATTATGGGTAGAAACATATTCCTAAAGAAATAGTATTTGTATAATTGTATCAACTTTACTATGCTTCCATAAATCAACTTGGAAGGTCGAGTTGATGATACTTCTTACACACGGAATAGAAAGATCACAAAATTTAACTTGAAATTATCAAAATGCACGATATGCATCACTGTATTACGATAAACAAACTACAATTGGAAGGGATAACAAATATTTACATGTAAATACTAAACACTGTAACAACTTACATCGTCTTCAGTTGCTGTCCGAGGAACAGACCCAATGAAAAGCTTCACAAATTTGTTCCCATCAGCGAATTCTGGTGGAAAGATAAACGCAAATTAGAATTTAAGGCATGAAAGTAACAGGGAGTAGCATTTTTTTACTCAATTCCCTGTCATAAACATTTTTTCCAGGCAGCATAAAACAAATCTATTATAGAATCATTGGTTTTAGAGTCCTATCTTGATCCACTAAAAACATGCTCTATAACAGGAATTAAATCTTATGACTGTGTTCTAGCTTGTTCAAGAATTAGAGTAAATAAATCCAATGTTCAATAGTAACGATTAGATCGCATAACTATATGTTCTAACTTGATACAATTGAAATGTATCACACTCATAGATAATATTAGGTTCTTAAGTATGTTTTCCTTCAGAACAGAAACTTATTGTTTACGATGTAAGAATGCTACTCCCACAGTGAAGTCATCATATAACCCAAACGATGTCAGATGTACTGGTGCGACATCCCATTTGTTTCAACAATTGACCATTTCAAACTTCCCAAGGAATATTAATTGGTACATGGGGCAAAAGAAAGTCTACTGAGCAAAAAGCATCACATATCAAACTGATTTAATTTTTAACTAAAACTCACAATGAGTAATTTTATTTTAGAATAAAGTAATGTTAGTTTAGCTATGAATGACCAAACTCAATCTTAATAACACTAGATCTTACGAGTACTACAGTTTGAATTTGTACATAGTAATCTCATGGAAAGGGACTCAAAGGCATAGCTAATGGCATCACTAAAGGCATGAAAAAGAAGGCAATAGGAACAAAAGGCCATAGATCTAGCACCGAGTAAAAGAGGCAGTTCGATACACGAATACGAGAATTTTAGTTAAGATAACCTTTTGAACCTAACAATATCAAAAGTCCTACTAGGTTCCAATAGAAAGTCAAGCTACCCAAATCTGCTACCCAGTATAACAATTACAGTCTTCAATCTCTAATTTGCTTCTAATCACATAAAGGAGAAACATGAGGATTCTAAAGATAATAAATTGAAGACATTAATGCATGGTAACAGCAAGGTTCTGACCAAAAAATCACTCCGCAGTTGATAAATCATAAATGACTCAAGCATTAATAAGGTCTATGAAGTTGATATTTCCCAAGTTCATTCTGTCTTCAAAAAAAATCTTCCAACACAGAGGAACATGCTTTCAATAAACCATAACTACAGACAGAACAGGAAACCCACAAAAATTACTAGTAATTTTTAGAAACACAACACAAGTTGTTTCAACCTCAAGTTATCAACTCAACCGTATTATTCCTCTAGATACTACAATCAGACACAAAAGTAGTAAAAAAACACAACACAAGTTGTTTCAACTCAACTGTATATTACTCCTCTAGATACTACAATCAGACACATAAGTAGTAAAAAATGATTCCATATCCCCGATTCGAAAAATCCAAACCCTACTCCACCCAATTCCTAAGAGCATCTATAGTTGTTGGCTATATATCCAGAAAATGGGTATTTTGGAGGAAAAAAAACCTCTGTAGTCGTCTTCTATATACCCATTTTTTGGGTTCGAATGAACAGGAGACGACTATATTTGGCAGAGGAAATGGCTTTATCCACATTTTATAAATCGGAAGATGATTTACCGTTTTATAGTTATGATTTGTCGTCTGAGGCAAATTTTTTAATTGAGAAACTTTCGGACGACATATGATCTGCCGTTTGAATTATTTTAATAAAAAAAATTAGGGAGATAATTGAGTGGACGGCATATGATAAAATTTAGGGAGATAAAATTTAGTTGATTAAATTAGGGAGATAAAATTTTTGTGTCAGAATCATCTCCCGTCCTTCGCAAATTTTTTTTGAAAAAAATTCATCAGGCGGCAGATCATCTTCATCTGCCGTCCTTCATTTTTTTTTTTTTTTGTTGCTTTCTACGGCAAATCTTCAGACAGCATATCATGTTTCCTTTGTTCCAAAAAAAAAAAACCATTTTATGAGTATTCACGACTGCGACGCTACACCCTATTCGCTATTTCTATATTTTCCATATACCCATTTTTTAACAAAACGACTACAGATGCTCTAATACCAACTACCAAAACCACTACCACGTAAATCAAGAAAAAGACCTAATTCAGCAAAACCCTGTTTAAAAACAAAAGAGAGAAAAATGGTTCATTCAAACAAAAACAAAAACTAACTTAAAGTCAAAGGAGGCAAAAACAGTCTCTTTACCCCTGATTCTAAAAACACAACCCCTAATTTACCCAATTCCAAATACCAATCACCAAACCAACCAAAATTACCAAAAATCCCTAACTCAAGAAAACCATAATCAAAATCGAGCCTTACACATAGACAAACCTTAACCTCTCCTCAAGTCCAAATACCAACAAAAATTACCAAAACACAAACTCAACAAAACCCTACGCAATTACACCAACTCATCCACTTGTTATGCCTCTAGATACTACAATTATACGCAAAAGACGTCAAAAAGGACTCATTTATCCCCAATTCTAAAAATCCAAACCCTACTCTACCCAATTTCACATACCAACTACACAAGAACAACTAAATTATTCAATAAAACCCTCGACAATTACCAGGATCGCCGCCGCCGCCGCCTCGGCCACCATAAAACCCCCTTTTCGGCCCTCCCATTGGCCCTCCTCCTCCACCCAATCCGGGCCCAGCACCACCTCTAAATCCTGGTCCACCGCCTCCCCCAAATCCCTCATGTGGACCCCGATACGGATGAAACCTCCCTCCTCCTCCTCCTCCGCCGCCGCCGCCGCCACCACGTGGAAAGCGGTGGTGGTCGTCGGTGGGGCTGTTGTTATCGCCGGACCACCGCGAGGACGGTGGCCTCCGGGGAGCGTCGCCAGTTACTGGTGTCCGGTCGCCACCGAGGCCGCGGTGGCGGTCGATCGGTTCTTTGAAACCTCGGTCCATTTTTGGATCTGATAAAACCCTAGCTGTTGGTTTTTTGTATTTTGGGGGATTTTGAAGTCGATAATTTGATAGAGAGAAATAAAAGGGAAGGGGATGGGATTAAATACGCGATTTGGATGCGGGTTTCGGGTGAAAGTGGGTGCACGTAATAAGATCCGAGAATTTTGCTCCTCTGGTTTCTGGACTTTTTTCCCAAATAGGCAACGTTTTAAAACTAATTCCCAAAATATGTCACTCTCGAAACTAACATAGATAATAGACCGGTCCTCATAAGAGTTTTTTGCCGTACTAGGCCACTTTTTGAAACTATTGCAATTTTAGGTCAGTTTACAAACTATTAGCATTTTTGGCTAGTCAGTGCCACGTTAGTAGCGGTCGCTATTGGGAATAGCCCACTTGTCAGCTTTTAGAGAAGATATTGTATAATGGACACGAATTGGTGTAACTGATGTCGCTATTGTCAATAGCGGCCTCGTATAACCAAGGTCGCTATTGCCAATAGCGACCATAGATTGGCCCAATCGCTTTTAGGCTCACCTGAGGTCGCTATTGGGAATAGCGACCTTAGTTAGACGAGGCCGTTATTGACAATAGCGACCTCAGTTACACCAAGTGGTTTGCAATGATACAATACCCTCTATAATCTGCCAAGTGTGGGAGTACAATGTGTTGGTCGCTATGAAAAGGCCGCTATTCCCAATAGCGGTGGCTACTGACGTGGCACTGGCTAGCAAAAAATATTAATAATTTGGAAAATGGTCTAAAATCGCAAATAGTTTCAAAAAGTGACCTAGTACGGCAAAAATTTCTCCTCATAAGCCATAGTACCGAACTTCGGCCTCTTCGATTTTGTGGCCGCAGTTCACAACTACGGCCTAAATATATATTGGCTAATAGGTTTGAAGGCTTGAAAAAAAATTGTCCAAGTGTAAAATGTGAAAAATAGGAGGCCGCAGTTGGGTACTGCGGCCTCAATATTACATAGGCCGCAGTACAGAACTGCGGCTTTTTCGATTTCGTACCCGCAGTTCATAACTGCGGTCCAAATATATATCATACATATTTGTCTTATAGGCCTGAAGACTTGGGAGGAAAATGCACAGGTGTAAAATGTGAAAACCGCAATACAGAACTGTGACCTCTTCGATTTCGTGGCCGCAGTTTACAACTGCAGCCTAAGTATATATCATACATATTTGACTAATCGGCCTCGAGGACTTGAGAAAAAAAATGTTTGATGCGGTTTATTTCTGGGAGACGTGTGGATGCACCAGGTGTGAGTTCGGACTCAATTTGTATTGGAGGAGAATGCCGCTCGTCTGCCGATCTTCGGTTGACCCTCGGGGACCTGCGATGAGTTCGGAAAGATGTTGAAGGCTGGGCTCGGATCGAAAGGGTCGGATCCGAGGTCTTGTGTACCTGCAGATGGTCCTGAAACACCGGGGTTTATCTCGGCGGCGGACCCTCCGACGCTCTAGTCAGTCTCTGTGGGAGAGTAGCAATAACTAGGTATATTTAAGTGGCAAAAGATTCATTACCTCAAAAGGTGGGTGGGGGTCTAGTATTTATAGAGAATCCCAATCGGGTTTGGTTCCACTTGGGGGCCGGGACTGGATCCGAAAGCCCGTGGGCCTGACGTGGCAGAAGGCCCAGGGGGTTTCGGGCGGACGTGGCAATACCAGAAGTGGTATAGGGCTGACGTGGCAACACCCTTGGCGGTATTTGGAGTTGACGTGGCTGATCGTGGGTCTCCTGTGCTTCGGGGGGGAATCAGAGGGCCTAGGCTGCGCCAGGTCATCCTTCTGCCCCGCCAGAGAGGGGGGACGGCCTGTGGGACTGTCCCGGATCGGACTCCGAGGGCTACTGAGGCTCGTCGGTACGAGGAGGCCAGCATCGTGAGGGAAAACACGAGGTTCGGCGCCGACCCTGAAGTGGTCCGGAGCCGAACCAGGTTGCTATCTTTACCTTTCTGAGTGGGAATTGTATTGGGCTCTGGTTGGGCCTCAGGCCATTTTTACACTGTCACACAAGCCCCCCACTCCTGCAGGGGGTGCGGGAGCTAGCCGTGGAGGAGTGCTTATGGTTGTAGAAATGGGATGGCGAGTCACTGGGCCTTCCTGAGAGGGTGCTGCCCTGAGGCTCGGATGGGACCTCGAGCTAGTCGAGGGTTTACGTGTAGGTGAAGGCGATGGCGAACCGTTGTCTCTTCCGGAGAAGAGTACCCTGGTGTTCGACAGAACCTCTAGAGGTCGAGGGATTATGTGTCGACAAGGGTGATGGCGAGCCGTTGTTTCTTCCTGAGAAGAGTACCCGGGGGCCAGACCGAACCTCGAGATGAGGGGGAATTATGGGCTGGTAAGGGTGATGGCCAGCCGATGGATCTTCCGAAGAAGAGTACCCGGGTGCCAGACCGGACCTCGAGCTGGCGAGGGATTACGGGTCGGTAAGGGTGAAGGCGAGTCGTTGTTTCTTCCTGAGAAGAGTACCCTGGTGCCATGCCGAACCTCGAGACGAGGGGGAATTACGGGCTGGTAAGGGTGATGGCCTGCCGGTGGATCTTCCGAAGAAGAGTACCCAGGTGCCAGACCGGACCTCGAGCTGGCGAGGGATTATGGGTCGGTAAGGGTGAAGGCGAGCCGTTGTTTCTTCCTGAGAAGAGTACCCTGGTGCCATGCCGAACCTCGAGACGAGGGGGAATTACGGGCTGGTAAGGGTGATGGCCTGCCGGTGGATCTTCCGAAGAAGAGTACCCAGGTGCCAGACCGGACCTCGAGCTGGCGAGGGATTATGGGTCGGTAAGGGTGAAGGCGAGCCGTTGTTTCTTCCTGAGAAGAGTACTCGGGTGCCAGACCTAACCTCGAGACGAGGGGGAATTACGGGCTGGTTAAGGGTGATGGCCAGCCGGTGGATCTTCCGAAGAAGAGTACCCGGGTGCCAGACCGGACCTCGAGCTGGCGAGGGATTATGGGCCGGTGAGGGTGAAGGCGAGCCGTTGTTCCTTGGGGCTGTTTGAGTAGGGTAGTCTGTTGTTTTCGCGGAGCATTTGGGGGCGCCCTGGGATCTGTGCAAGATTCCCATTTCCTAGGTGCGTTAATGGCGCCGCCTAATAAATGTATGGCGCATGGTCTTCCGTCGTTTGGTTTTCCCCATGTCATAAAGGCCGGCGTCTGGGGGAGGCTATAAGTACCCCCCCCTTTTTCTCGTAGTGGTTCAGATCAAAGCAAGGGTGGTCTGCTTGGCCCTTAAAGGTGTCTGCTTCGGCGGACGCCTGTCTTTTGCTAATAATTCCGACCCTAGCAGCGTCGGAGAGGTGGTTACTTCTACCGCCCGGATCTTCTCTTGGATCTGATGGACCTTGATACGGCAGCCAGATCTATGGGAGATCAGGGCGAGAGGGGTAACGGCCGAGATCCGTGCTGGTGGAAGAGGAGCCTCGGATTGGTGGTGGTTTTGCCGTCTGGATCCCTTCTCGGGTCAGACTACCCTGTCATGGATGTTTGGCCCGGGAGAGATCCGGATGAAAAGATGCACCAACCGTATTCCGGTCTTGGGGCTGAAGGGCCTCGGATGGGGGGTCCACCTCCCATCGGGGTTCGGCCAGTCCGTCTTGGTAGGGCTGCAGGCGATGGCGGTTTCTGTCCCACCCTCGAACTGTTCGGGGTTTCGGCTGCCGAAGCTGTAAGTCCCGGGCCGCTCGAGGGTGAGAGGGGAACTGGTCGAGCACTGGAGCCCGGGGCATCTGTCATATGACGGCGTCTTAAACCTTAAGTAAAAATGTTTTCTCCTTCGCGTATTCCCTCCGAACCGACCCCAGAGTTGGGCTGTCAGTCTGGCGTCTGATGACGTCCTCAGCACAGGTTTCGAGGACGCGGCGCGATTTTCCAGGCGGCAGTTGTGCGTCAATCAGTGAACAGTAATCGCGGAAGTCGAGGAGTCGTTCTTCCCTTATATAAGTATTCCCCCCTTTTTCCCTTTCGCCCACTTCATTCTTGCTGCTTTCTTTTTCAAAAAAATCTCCCAACCCTTCAGCGATTGTTCTTGCAGTTTGCCGTACTTGGCTCGCCCTCCCGAAGCGGTCCCAGGTTAGTTTGGTAAGTTTGTTTTATCTTTAGGCACAGATGGATAGGGCTCAGTCCGGTTCGTCGGCGTCGTCGTCCAGGGGGGAAGTAAAGCCTGACTCTCCGTCGACGTCGTGGGAAGAGCCCGTGTTCGAGGAGGAGTCGGTGCCCGTTGTGGGCCCTACTGGCTTGGTTTCTTTGGAGGACTCAGTAGGTGAGGGGGAAGCGGTACACAAGACGAGGCTGTCGCGCTCCCGACGTCCCTTTGTGGTGGAGAGTAGCGGGTCGGAGGGAGCCGGCGACGGTTCGGACGGCATTCGCGTGCTGGAGTTGTCTTCCGATGAGGAGGGAGGCGAGGGTGATATAGCGAGGAGATCCACCGTTCAGGGTCGAGGACCGTCGGAGCGAGTCAAGAAGGAGAAGAGGGCCCCAAGAAAACCGGGGTCGAGGACCGGTGGTTCGAGCAAGGTGCCTGTTTTCCGTAATCTGATGACGGGTTCGCCCGTTCAGCCGAAGCATTTCCGTCAGTATCCCGACGACCTTTCTGACCGGGAGCTCTTCGGAGTGCAACCCTCTTCGCCGAGCCGGAGGAGGGTGATGATGGACGCGATCTCGACCGTTTTGGAGGACGGGGATTTGGAGGTTCTGCAGCTGGCGTATCATATAGGGCCTGGTTACGAACTGCTGCTGCCGAGCTCCACTCTGCGCCCCACTGATCCCTTGTCCGCTTGGTACTGCGTCTTCCCAGTGGACGCTTTTATCTCTGGCCTGATGTTGCCAATCCACCCGTTCGTTAGGGATGTGTTGAACTGGACCTCCTTGGCGCCCATGCAGTACGGGCCGAACTCTTGGAAGCAGATTATCTGCTTTGTGCTGATGTGCGAGGAACAGCAAGTACCCCTGCGGCTGAATGTGTTCCGCGCGATGCTGATGGTCAACCCGTCGGCCGAGGGTGTATACTATATCTCTCCCCGGAGTGGGGGGAAGGTCGTTCACCACCACCCGGATTCCATCAAGGGATGGAAGGAGAAATATTTGGTGATCCGGAGTGAAGAGCCATGGGACATTCCCACTCGATGGAACCACTCCAAGCCGAACTACCAACCGCCGAGGCAGGGGGATCTGTCGGTCGATGAATGGGGGTTTGTCGAGCGCCTCCGCCAGTCACCTAGTATTGATTGGACGGAGGTGACGGAGACCACTCTGGCGAGCGCTGGACTGAGCCCAGCTGTTATGTGTATGTAGTTGTTCCTTTTCTTTGGGTCATTTCTTGCTTTCTTGCTCATTGCTCTTAATGGTTTTTCCCGCAGGTATGGACGAGGCGTCGATCAAGGCAAAGAGGCTCGCCATGAGGAAGGAGAAGGCTGAGAAGGAGGCGGCGAAGAGGCCGAGGGGGTCGTCCCTAATCATTTCGGAAGTCCAACTCGAGCCGAGGACCAAGAGAGGTCGCTCCGAGACGAGCAAGGGTGTGGCTTCTTCGAAAGGTCAGGGCCTAGCGGGGGCCCCTGTTCTCGACAAGGGGAAAGGTCCCTGGGTCGAGGCCGTGGAAGAGGATCCGGTGGTGGAGTTGTTGCGGCAGCGGTGGGCTCCGGACTGGTCGGTTCTGATGGGGGACCGCCTGACAGAGGAGGCCCAAGCCGTTGAAGTGGTGGAAAAGCTGGCGACCCCTCGTGATCGCAAGGTGATGGAGGGTGAGCCCGTGGAGGTGGCGTTCGCCCGCCTGGCACAGGCCACCGTGCAGGTAAGTCTGTCGACCCTGTCCCTCCTTGTCGATTCTCGTGCGGAGGCCTGATCTTTGTCTGCCGTTGGCTGTAGGCTTGCATACAGGGGGCCAACATGAAGAACCTGTACGAGGTGTCCCTGGCCCAAGAGCGAGCTCGAGCGGAAAAGAGCGAGCTGGAGATGAAGGAGATGCGAATCGAACTCGAGGGTTCGCATAAGAGGGAGCAGCAGCTGGAGCTCCAGCTCAAGGCCAAGGATGTGGAGTGGGAGAAGAAGATGGCCTCCCTGAAGACGAAGTTCACCAAGGAGGCGAAGGAGGTGCTGAATACGGGCCAGCAGATGGTGATCGCGGCCCAGGACAAAAGCTATGAGAGGGCCCTCAGCCACGTGAGGCACTTCTTCCCGGCCCTCGATTTGTCCAAGTTTGAGTATGATATGGAGATCGAGGGGACGTCGAAGACTCCTGGCGAAGAAGGGCCCGCCGTCGACCCATCGGCCGACGCTCCCGTGGATCCGTCCGTCGGCGCGGAGGTGGGTCAATGAGTTGTGTAATTTTTGTCTTTCTTTTTCTCTCCCTCGATTGTGTTTGCCTCCCGCGGACTGGCCACCGCATTTTTTGTAAGAAGCACCTGGACTTATAGTGGCAAGAAAAGTTTTTTGACCGGCCGGTTGTTTTGACCTCGGATATTTCTGAATCTTCTTGAGAATGTGTGTTGAGTTGGTTGGTTATCTTGTAGGTCGCGGCTCTCCTCCCTGAGGGGAACTCCCGTAGTTTCTATGTGGCATGGCTCCGGAGTAAGGTTAAGGTCCTGGAGGCCGCGCTGGCTCGTCATCGAAGGGGGGCTCGGGACACCGATACGGCTTGTAACTTTTATCGGAATAAGTCCGCAGTCTTAAGTGCGGAGGCGCGCCGGTTGAGAAGGGCGATGTGGGATCGGGAGCTCGGCGGTGCGGACCTTAGACAGGCCGGGCTTAGTACCTTGGTGCCGAGGCCCTCTCCTGGGGGGTTACCTCGCGACGTCTTTGTGGAGAAGGAGATGGAGATGCCTCGTTACGAGGCGATGTTGGGTGCCTCGTTCTCTTCCTCCGCGGGTCGACAGGCGGAGGGGGTTCCCTCTGCGCTGCTGCTATTGCAGCGGATGCGACCGGACGACGCCCAGAGTTCTGTGGCTGGAGTGTCGATTGGGGCTGAGGCTGAGGAACACCACAACGAGGAGAGGGGCCCCTAGTTGCTTGGTCGGAGTACTCTTCGTCCCTCGTTGGGCCCGAGGGGCCCTGATCTTCCTGATTTGAGATGAGTGGAGCGGTCTTGTAACGGTCTTAGTTTTTCTTTCGTTTTATTTTTTCTCTTTGGAATGAAAATAAAGGGGTATGAACAAAGAATCCTTTTCCTTCCTCGCACCGGCCAGTAGCGTAGCGCGCAATGTCGGAGGCAAGGTCTGGCTCCACCGCTCCGCGAGGGATCGAAGTGGGGCCTTAGGAAGGACCCTCGGTCCGAACTCGCACTGAGACTATCGAGACATTTGGGTTCGGACAAACAGGGGTATTTTTAGTATAAGGTAGGGAGGGCCTCTAAGGCAGCCCTTTACAAACGAGGGTTTACACAAAAATAGATTTACATTTAGCCGGGCCATAATCTATGCTCGTTCGGCGTCGAGGGGGAACACACCTCCCCCGACGGTGGTCATGTAGCATGATCGCGCTGCTTCTTGGCTGCCTCGGACGACGCCGACTCCTTGAGGGGTGGGGAATTTGAGCTTCAGATGGTAAGCCGAAGGCACCGCTTGTAGGGAGCATAGTCCAGGCCGGCCAAGTATGGCGTTGTAAGCTGCCTTGACGTTGACCACCATGAAGTCCATGGATTCGGTCCTCTTGACAGGAGTCGACCCGGCGGTAACGTCGAGGGTAACGATCCCTTCTATTACGACCGGGACGCCGGAGAACCCGTGCAAGGTGTACCCGGCTGGCTTGAGTTTGCCTCGGGGTAACCTGAGATTTTCGAAGGCTTCGAGGAAAAGAATATTCACCGAGCTACCGTTGTCGACGAGGATCCTGCGGACTTCACAATTAGCCATGTGGAGGTTAATGACGAGGGCATCGCAGTGGGGCAAGCGAACACCTTCAAGGTCTTCCCCTGAGAAGGAGACCGGCCTTGATTGCAGTTTGGGCGAGGGGTTGTCTCTGACAGCGTTCACCTCTCGGATGAAGGCTTTTCTGGAAGTGTTTGATTCACCTCCCATCGGCCCTCCGTGGACACAGTGCAAGATGAAAGGGATATCCGCGGCTCCCTCGGAATCGGGGTCCCGACCCTGGGTCTGGTTTGGAGGAGGGTTCGGAGGCGATTGCCTCCGGTTCCTAGCGTCTCGCCGATCCCGCGGGCCTTCTCGGGTAAACTCTCGGAGGTACCCTCTGGAAATGAGTTCTTCAATTTCGTCTTTCAGGGCTCGGCATTGGTCGGTTTCGTGCCCGTGATCTCTGTGGAAGCGGCAGTAAAAGCGCTGGTCTCTATTCTTGTTGTTATTAGATCGGGGGGGGGAGTCGGACAATGCCCTTGTCTTCGATTTCCAAGAGGATGGCAGATATGTTATGCGTCAGGGGAGTGTACCTCTCGAAGCGGGGGACTGGCAGGACCTTCTTCATGGCCCCCGGGTCCCTTGGAGCTTTCTTTGGTGGTTCGACTTCCTCGGTCTTCCGCTTTCCCTTCCCGGTGGCATCCCTAGCATCTTCGGGATTAAGGGCCTCTTCTGCCCTAATGTATTTCTCGACCCTATTAAGGAGGTCGGGAAAGTCGACGGGGGGTCTCTTGGCCAGAGAAGCCTTCAGCTGTCCGGGGCGGACGTTGTGTCGGAATGCCGCTGAAGCGACGCCTGGGTCGAGGGAGGAGACCGACCTAGCCTCAGCGGTAAATCTCCGGACGAACACTCTGAGTGATTCCCCCTCTATCTGCTTGAGCCCAAGTAATGAGGCGCTGGTCCTTTCGGCCTTCCGGCTAGTGACAAAATGGGCAAGAAAATTGCCCTCGAGTTGGTCGAAGGAGTAAATGGAGCCGGGGGCGAGTTTCGAGAACCACTCGCGAGCTGGACCCCGAAGGGTGGCAGGGAAGGCTCGGCAGAGCAGGGGATCCGAGGCGCTGTGAATCATCATGAGGGTTTTGAAACCCTCCATGTGATCAGCAGGATCTCCCTCGCCATCGTATGTCTCGAATTGAGGGGGTCGGAAATTCCGGGGTATTTCCGCCTGGAGGATGGGGGCGGAGAAGGGAGGACGGACAGGTCTGTACCCCTGAGCCACCCTTTGGTCGCCGTCCCTTATGTGATCGAGGCGGTCCTCCATTTCTTGTAGGCGTCGTAGGAGTACGTCATCGTCTTCCGGCTGGATCGTTGAAGGGCGGGACGCGCTGGCTTCGGCGTCCGACCCTGTTTGGGAATGGAGGGTTTCTTCCCTGGGGGCCCGTCGGAGGGCTCCCAGAATTTCTCTTCGGAAGTCTTGGAATTCCTTATGAGTGACGGGGGCTCCTTCGACCCGGTTTGGCCGGTCCGAGGGTTGTCTTCCGACTCGGCTGAGCGCGGGTCTTCGCACCTCGGGCGGCGGCCTCGGATGGTTCGGGACCGGGTTGGAAGCGGCCCTTCCCCTGCTGCGGATAATCTTGCGGTTGAGGATTACTCCCCGGAGGTCGGGCTGGGCTGGCCGGCCGACGCTCCTTTGGGACTCCCGAGAGGGAGCCTTGTGTTTCGTCGTGCGTGGCCTGGCTTTATCAGTGGGTGGGGGCGAGTCCCGTTGGTTGACGGAGGAAGCAGCCCCCTTGCCTTTGGAGGCCATGAGGGTTCGGCTGTCGATGGCCTTTGAGGGTCTGGATCGGATCGGCTTCTGGAGCAGCGTTCCCACAGACGGCGCCAACCTGATGCGGTTTATTTCTGGGAGACGTGTGGATGCACCAGGTGTGAGTTCGGACTCAATTTGTATTGGAGGAGAATGCCGCTCGTCTGCCGATCTTCGGTTGACCCTCGGGGACCTGCGATGAGTTCGGAAAGATGTTGAAGGCTGGGCTCGGATCGGAAGGGTCGGATCCGAGGTCTTGTGTACCTGCAGACGGTCCTGAAACACCGGGGTTTATCCCGGCGGCGGACCCTCCGACGCTCTAGTCAGTCTCTGTGGGAGAGTAGCAATAACTAGGTATATTTAAGTGGCAAAAGATTCATTACCTCAAAAGGTGGGTGGGGGTCTAGTATTTATAGAGAATCCCAACCGGGTTTGGTTCCACTTGGGGGCCGGGTCTGGATCCGAAAGCCCGTGGGCCTGACGTGGCAGAAGGCCCAGGGGGTTTAGGGCGGGCGTGGCAATACCAGAAATGGTATAGGGCTGACGTGGCAACACCCTTGGCGGTATTTGGAGTTGACGTGGCTGATCGTGGGTCTCCTGTGCTTCGGGGGGGAATCAGAGGGCCTAGGCTGCGCCAGGTCATCCTTCTGCCCCGCCAGAGAGGGGGGACGGCCTGTGGGTCTGTCCCGGATCGGACTCCGAGGGCTACTGAGGCTCGTCGGTACGAGGAGGCCAGCATCGTGAGGGAAAACACGAGGTTCGGCGCCGACCCTGAAGTGGTCCGGAGCCGAACCAGGTTGCTATCTTTACCTTTCTGAGTGGGAATTGTATTGGGCTCTGGTTGGGCCTCAGGCCATTTTTACACTGTCACAATGTTCAAGTGTAAAATGCGATCAAATAGGGCCCGAAGTTGGGTACTGCGGCCTCGATAATACAGAGGTCGCGGCCTCAGTTATATGGTCGATGGGGTCCCGTTCTCAAAATATTTTAATATTCATTCGACCATATAACTGAGGCCGCAGTTGTGAAGTGCGGCCTCTGTAATATCGAGGTCGCGGTATCCAACAACGGTCTCCTATTTTTCACATTTTACACTTGGACATATTTTTTCTCAAGTATCTAAGCCTATTAGTCAAATATGAATGATATATACTTAGGCGGCAATTGTAAACTACAGCTGCGAAATCGAAGAGGCCGCAGTTCGGTATTACGGCCTATAAGGACTGGTCTATTATCGAAAATAGTTTTGAAAGTGTTCTATTTTGGAAATTAGTTTCAAAAAGTAGCCTATTTACGAAAAAAGGGTTGAGGGGTTAGCACGTGTCATGCACGTGCAGTAAGTGCGTGGTATATAAATTGGTGAAATTTGTTGTGTATTTATTTTTTGGTGGATAAGACGGGAGACGAGGTCAGTTATTAGTACAATATTGAAAAATGCCAATTTACTACTACAATATGTGCAATCTGCATTAATTTTTAGAAAAAAGCACTATAAATCTCTAATTATGACTGCTTTGTCACAGGAATTTATGGTTGAATATGCATCCAGACTCAACTGTAAACTTGACAACTTTCCAATCGTCTGAGACTTCCTATTAGGCCAGATAAACTAAAAAAGTAGGCTAGCTACTATCTCTAATATTATAATAGTAGAGTTGGAGTTGTCATTTGTAAACATGCCAACTTACGTATATCGTGTGTACTAACTAATATGGAGGAGGCCTTGGATTTGATATCAGACTATGTCAGAATTTTTACTATAAAAAATATATATTTATTAAACTATATATCACATGTGTAAATCGCGCGTACATAACTAATATGAAGGAGATCTCAGGTTCAAGGTCAAACTATGTATAAGTTTTTACTCTTAAAAATATATATTTATTAATACTTGCATCACACGTGTAAATTACTAGTTATTGATAGAGTGGAAGCCATACTAGCATGATGGAACGAAAAAACTTTAAGTGGCGGGTTGGTCCGGTTCAAGCATCGGCTGAAAGTGGCCTGTTCTAAACTTGACCACTTTCGGCCCGCAACCCCTTCAACTCGGACGGAACCAGTCTGGATCGGTTAAGGCCGCACCCAACGGGCGGATGGGCAAGTTGCTGTTTTTTTTTTTAATTTTATTTTTTAACCCCCCGAAACGGCTATTTATTGGGGGCAAAGTGTCCCCCCTCCTCCCCGCAAAAAAATAAAATAAAAAAATGAATAGTCAATCCTCCCATTCCGTTTTCTTCACTCAAAAGTATCCAAACAATTCTCTCATCTCTCTTTATTCATTTCAAAAAAATTCTCTTCAACCTGCAATTCATTTTAAATCAAATCAAATCTCAAGTTCTCCACTCTCTTGCAATCTATATGGAAGAAAAGAAACGATTCAAGGGAAGAAACAATCAAGAAGCTTCTCATTTTTTTTCCTTTCAATTCTTCTTGTGCGATTACAATATCAATTTTAATAATTCATAGTTCAATAATACTTAGTTGTTAATTTGTAGCTTGTAAATTGTAATTTGTTCAATAGCTTTTCATATAAATTTTTAACTTTTCATACACATATCACAAATGGCATCACGATCGCGTAGCCGTTGTGGACAAGAATCCACTATTAGTCGGTCCAATACATCTCGCACACCTTTTAAATCAAATCCACAATTACTATTAGAGACCAATAGTATTAGAGAGTTTGATAGTATTCCGAATTTTCACACACACACACACACACACACACACACACACAAATCTTATTAAAGAGAACCGCACACAAATACGACACCGATTTCCCCACTTCTTCCTCCACCCGATAACACAGAGGTGAAACCTCCGAAGTCCACCCATACTACACATTTGTTCCATATCAATTGAATCCGAAAGAGGGCCATAAAGTATGCAACAAGTGTAAAATCACATACAAATGGAAAATTGGTGAAGGGACGGGTACACTTAGACGACACTTGATTAAAGCACTCCAGACTTATCACAAGATACTCTAACCTAACAAAAGATCCACCATAAGTCCAACCATATAGATAGTCATAGTTACGACCATGATTTAATACGTATGGAAATGACTGAACTCATTATTAAGAATGAATTACCATTTTTTTATTTCGAAAGTAGTAACCTATAGACTTTAACCAAACCCCCATTACAAACGGATTCCTAGAAACACTGTTAAAGCCGATTGTTTTAAAGTCTATCAATAGACTAACGAGATATTAGTGTAGTAGTATCCAGCCCAACCCAATTATTTTACCTCATAAAGAATTATGAAGAAGTATCTAGTGTTGACACATTCTAGAAAATTTATGTATCTAGGAAAAATTACGAGGCTTCGTCAAATAAGGAAAATTAAAAAGAACATTTTTGAGAAAGAGATAGAGCCTTCTATCTTAACATATGTGAGAAAGAGTCGAGACTCTTCCTGCGTGGCCTACATAAGGAGCGTTCATATGCTCATTCTCATCAATCAAAAAAATACAAAAACAAGCTCTTACTTCAAGTTAGAGTTAAGAGAGTTTTCCACTCTAAGCTGATAGGGTAGCAAAGCGAGAGTGAGAGAGTGTTTCCTTCAAGTTGTGTTCTTGAAGTTGTGTCTTGTACTCACTATATTCAATAGTGAAGGTGCTTGATTTGTGGACATAGACATATTGCCGAATCACGTTAAATCCTGTGTTCTCTATTATTTAATTATTTTTTAATATTTCTTGCAGTTTAATTTGTTATAGTGTTTATACTTCCATCGTATTTTCGATCCAAGTTTTCTTATTAGTGGTAACAGAGCAAGGTTCCGAAATAGCATTTGATGCACGGTTCTAGAAGCACCATGATTCGACTCAATCATTCAAATTGGGTCACATGGAAACCGAGAATGGAAGACATTCTCTATTGCAATGATCTACATGAGCCAATTGAAGGAGAAGGATGCAAGCCTAAAGACATGTCGGATGCGGATTGAAAGCAGTTGAACCAAAAGGCTATCCGTGACATTTGGGATTGGGTGGATGATAGTGTATTCCACCATGTATCAAATAAAACTGATGCTCACGCTGTTTGGTTGAAGTTGGAATCGATGTTCAAGAAAAAGACCGCATCCAAAGCATTCCTTATCAAGGAACTTGTTAACATGAAATACCGGGAAGGCATGAAGGTGACTGAACATCTTAACAATTTCCAAAGCATCATTGATCAATTGGCTACAAAGAATATGAAGATTGATGACAAGTTACAAACATTATTACTTCTCGGATCATTGTCGGACAACTGGGAGACCTTCGTGATCATCGTAAGTAATTCTGCTGCTAATGGTGTTCTATCTATGGATAATGTTAAAGATAACATAATGAATGAAGAAACAATAAAGAAGTCTCCAAGTAATGATAATAGCCATGTATTCATTCCGGAGAATAGAGGAAGGAGCAAGAGCAGAGATCATGGAAGAAGTGTTAGCCGTTCTAAGACAAGATTCAATGGGAAGTGCCATCATTGTGGTATTGTTGGTCACATGAAGAAGAATTGTCATGCACTGAAGAATGTCAAGAAGGAGGGTAAGATGAACACATATATCAGAAGAAGGGTGATACTAACAACACCGCCGCTACCGTGTCCCATGAAGCATATGAGTTCCTATGTCTTGGAGATGAATGCCTACATGTAAATGCAATCACGGTGTCCAGTGGGTTGTCAATTCCGGAGCATCCTTCCATGCCACGTCGAACTCCGAGTTCTTCACTAGATACAAAGTTGGCGACTTTGGTACAGTGAAGATAGGCAACAACAGTTACTCGAAGATTGAGAGCATTGGTGATAAAAAAAAATTTAGACTGATATGGCCTATCACTTGATGCTGAAGGATGTTAGATATATTCCTGGTTTACTTTTCAATCAATTGTCAACCAGTGTGCTTAACCAACAAGGATTTCATCATCATGGTGGTGATCGAAAGAGGAGGATTACTAAAGTATCCCCTGTAGAACCCCGTATTTTTAAATATCATTTTAAATATTTGAAAATGAATTTAAACCGGTTTTTGGAGATTTAATTAATATTTTCTAAAAGATTTATTCTTTTACACGTGAAAAACACGTGCAAATACTTTCTTGCGAAGTTTGAAAGTCAAGTTTTCTTCATGAAAAATCATTATTTAATATTTGAAATTTATTAGTATTTTTCCAGATTTTTCTGAAATTAATTGGATCTATTTGCAAATTTTGAGAAAAGAAGGACCTTTTTGCAAATTTGTCATTTTTAGGGGTTAAAATGTAAAATGTATTTTCTGGATGTTTTGAACAGTACCAATTGAGATTTATGAGTATATTTTACTTTTAAATCCTAATTTAAATGAATTTGATTGAATTTCCAAGAATAGAGTTATACACGTAAAATTGTATTTTTGACGGGACTATTTTGTAAAATTGTTATGAAACCCTAAACTCTTATTCCGGATGTTTAAAAGGATTTTTCCAGCCATCATTTACTGGAATATACAGAATTTTGTGATTTGTTTTGGTGGAGCAAGTGGATGTTTTGGATCTCGCAAAAAGGGAGGCTTTTCGTTGGATCTCGTCGTTTCTAAAGGTGAGTGACAATGTTTTGTTTTGTTTTGATGTTGTGAATGATATGAATCTTGTATTGTGGTTTGATTAATGTGGTCGATTGTTATATTGTTGTTTGGCATGTATGTTTATTTAGTAGTTTGCACGGAAACGATGCAATGGTTGTTGTTTGTATCATGTATGTGAAATCTAAGAATGTTGAATAGATCTTGGTTCATAAAAGTGTATTGATAGAAAGCATAATAAACTTCGAGTATGGGTATGATCGGATGGTGAGCATCTGGATCTTGTGATTTCAAATCAGATCTTGGCTATGAGTTGTGAAGAGATTCAGTATTGAGAAACCCTAATGGAAGAATTAGAAATTTAGAACATGAGAATTGAGTTTTGAGATATTGGATGATTAAGTAATGTGTCCATAATAAAGATTATTTGAGAATTGTCATTTTGCTTGAATACGAATGATTTTCATAAACAAGGAATCTTTAGAAAAACTTCAGTTTTGATTATTGTATTCAGATCTAAATTTTGAAAACTGTAGGCCGACAGTCGACTGGTCTACTATTCAATCGACTGGTACGACCCAGCTGCTGTATCTTTAGTTTTTCTTGAAAATCCGTTCTGGACAGTCGACTTAGACCCTTTACAGTCGACTGGTACACTTAGAAATTATTTTTCAAAGTTATCGTAGATTTTTCTCTGGTAAGTCGACTTATGACCTTTTAAGTCGACTTATATTCTATTTTAAGTCGACTTATGACTTTGCAAGTCGACTTATAACACTTAAAATATTTTCTTAAAGATTTCTGAAATTTCTCTCTGGTAAGTCGACTTATGTTTTTATAAGTCGACTTATGTCTCCTTTAAGTCGACTTATGTTTTTATAAGTCATCTTATATTGTTGGTAAGTCAACTTATGATTTTATAAGTCATCTTATGTTGTTGGTAAGTCAATTTATGATTTTATACGTCATCTTATATTGTTGGTAAGTCAACTTATGTTTTTATAAGTCATCTTATATTGTTGGTAAGTCAACTTATGACTTTTATAAGTCAACTTATATTACTTAAACTTATTTTCTTAAAATCATGGAAATTATTCCCTCTGGACAATCGACTTACTACAGTAATAAGTCGACTGGTACTGATGAGTTTTTGTAACTTGAGTGTTCTTTTGAATGATTAATCTTCAGATATTTTGGTCTATATTTTGTCTTCAGTTAAGTATTTGATTTGAGATATTCAGTTGAGCCACTTTGTTTAGTGGAACTTTGGTTTAGACATTTGAGTTGAGTCTCTAGAGGTGTGTGACCCTAGTATATCGGTGTTGAGTTATTTTGGTTGAGGCCTGTTGAGGCATTTCAGTTGTTCAGTTTTGAGTTAAGTCCGGTAGGGTACACCAACTCTAGGAGATTCGTTGAGTAATTAAGTAACCCAAAAATAATAAGGACAGGCACTAGTGGTGATATGATGAACGGGAACATGAGTCAAGTACCTCAGTATGGCTTTCGGTGTGGAATTTAATCTCCGGAATTATCGAAGTATCTTACTTTGGGTGTGGGATCTATCTCCGGAATTATCCAAGTATTTTACTTTGGGTGTGAGATATATCTCCGGAATTATCCAAGTAGTTTCTTTCGGTGTGGGATTGATCTCCGGAATTATCGGAGTCGAGGCGAAGCACATGTGGTATTCGTGTGATGATGTGTCAATGTCTCGGTATGGGATTTAATCTCTGAAATTATCACGGTAGTTACTTGTGGTGTGGGATTTAATCTCCGGAATTATCATGGTAGTTACTTGTGGTGTGGGATTGATCTCCGGAATTATCGGGCATGTGCTATTATTCACAGTTTATCTTTATCTCGTAGTAGTCATCGTGTTAGGATTAGTTGCATAGCGGGGGATTGAACCCTATGAAGTGAAGACGTTAAGGGCTTGCACCGAACCTATGTAGAATGGGATGCATAAACTTCGACAAGTACGCATTAGATAGTCCGCATATAGAAATTGTGTTTTCTTGACTTGATTTTATGCATGTGATTTCCTGATTTCTACACTTGACACTTGGTTTAGTATCACTTGTTGTTTACATTTCTTGCTACTTCATAATTTATGTATTTTGGTTTATTACATGTTGTTTAGGAATCCTTGCTTAATGTTTATTTATGTTGTTTGTTTGTTTTATGTCACTCACACCATTTATGGCTGACCCCTTTAGTTTTGGGGGTTAGGGATCATCTCTAGCCTCATGTGTTGCAGGTTGTTGCTTAGAGTTTGAAGGTTGGATACTTGAGACAGTTTGAGATAAATTGATTTATTAGAGTTTGTGTAAATTATGTAAAAGACCGTGTTGTTAATAAAAGAAAACTATGATTGAGATGTTTTAAATTCCGCTGTGCTATGTAAGAGATTGTTGTAATGAAAGTTGAAAATTTTAGTGGTGTTGGTTGTGTTTACTGTTACATTGAAGTTGATGCTGGGATTGTGCCACATATTTTCTAAGTTATTATATTAGAAATTCGGGGCGCTACATCCCTAGCAGTTTCTAAAGGAAAGATGTGTTGAACCCTCTACCAGACATATGATGAAATTTGCAAGGGTGAGCTGAAAGTAGTAGATGAATCGCCTAGTCTATGACATAAACGGTTAGGCCATATGAGTGAGAAATGGCTGCAAGTCCTAGCAAAGAATCACTAATTCCCTTTTCCAAGAGTATCTCACTTGAGCCTTGTGATTATTGTAGAATCCCGTATTTTCAAATATTATTTTAAATATTTGAAAATGAATTAAAATGATTTTCTGGAGACTTAATAAATATTTTCTAAAAGATTTATCTTTTTACACGTGCGAAACACGTGCAAATATTTTTGGCGTAAATAACCAATTTTATATTTTAGTAAATTCTTCTAATTATAATGGATTACATTCTAAAATTTGGGATTTTTCTGAGTAGAGAAACTATTTTTATAAATACCTCGAAAGGGAGGGACTTTTATGTAAAAAGTCGTTTGGATCTTAAATAAATTATGAAAATTCGTTTTTACTGATATTTTGGTTCTCCATGGTTATCATTTGAATTTAAATATATTTAGCTTTTATTTGAAGTTGATTTGGTGAAGATTTAAACAAAAAGGGTGTTTTTGCAAATATGGAATTCATGTAGAATTTTGTGCAAATGTTTTCTGGAAAGTAAAAGTCAAATATTTTGATTGGAAAATATAATATGTATTATTAGATATTATTTCGGATTTTTCTGGATTTTTATGAATATTTTATGATGTAATTGCAAATATTACAAAAGGGATGGCTTTTGTGCAAAATCGCCACCCCGAGTTGTAAATCCGAATTTTT